>CM055830.1:2759576-2811761 GCA_029582265.1 Zoroaster sp. YZ-2022 | reverse complement strand
AAAAAAATATATTCTGAATGGGGAATTAGGCCAACATGTATTACTCCAGTAAGAGAATGCCCTCTATAATTGCAAAAACAACCTTCATCACCCCCACCCCATTTGCATTTTCCATCCTGGATTTTGGTGTACACATGTTGTCCACCAACACACCTGCATGTTTATTTTCCAATTAAAACTCATATTAACTCATCCCTCTGCAGCTTTTTCTTCATTTATTAGTTTTCTTTTTATGCAGGCTCTTCATCTTGTTTATGTTATAAGACCTGACCTTTCTTTAACGCATACCTAAGGAGGGACAGACTTTTTGTGCTTAATAATAACAAAACAACAAATGTTGGCAAATTGAGATTAACCTAGCTCAGAAAAAACAGGATGCTCCTATGACAATTTTGTGGCTCCTAGCAGACTAATCAAGTAAAAGCATCTCTTTAGTTTGAGTTAGGGATATATTTCGCTGACACGAAGAACATGCAGAGTTGCAGAAGGGACAACAACACACGAACATGTATATATTTACATGGATTTGCATACATGTACTGTACATGTAATGATGTATGTAAATGGCGAGTTACACAACAATGAAGCATTTTGCAACGGATGCTCTTTTGACTTTGACTGCATGGCACAGTTTTTAAACTTTTTTCTGGACAATATAGCATCTGTCCATGCTCAGTCATTATCCTTAGTTAAAATGCAAACTTTAAATCATGTAAGTACACTGCAAAAATATAGTTTTCACGAAATAGATGTAGTACTACAGTTTCGTCCGTCACGAACCTCCATTGGATTGTGCATGCAATAATTATGTCTATGATAGGCCTACAAACGCACATCCTTGGCCAATATACCTCTAAATAATGTCTACTTACCTCTTAATAATGCAATTATATTTTCCTCTTTCTTGGTAAACCATTTTATTTTCTTGTATTTTGCTTTGGAGTTAAAAAGAACGGCAAAATTCCTCAGTAATTTTTTCATGTAACCGAGAATTAAATGGCCGCCGCCGAAAACGTTTTGCTAGTGATAAAATGTCACGTTATCAATGATACGCAATATGATTGGAGATTGCCTCGACAGATTGCCTCAAAGTAGAAAGCCAGTCTCCTCATTGCCACTGGATTGCGTGAAATGCCACACAGGGCAATCTCCGAGCAATCTCATTGCCAGCAACTTTTATTGCCTGAAAATTGCCCGAAAATTGCCCGAAAATTGCCCAAAAATTGCCCCGTGTGACAAGGCCTTCACGTTGTAGGCCTATATTAAACTCCGTATATTGCTGTGTGTACGTATTCTGTGCACGCGAATATATGGGCTATTCGTACATACAGGGAATAGTAATTCAGCATATTGTTTCACTTAACCTTCCGGTTTCGACTGGAAAAAATGTCAGATTGGGGTCACGTCTGAAAACGAAATGTGACATAGTTCAAGATCTTTAAGATTTTAAAAAGATTGTGAAAATATCTTCTATGGTTCATGAGATATGATTTTTTGAAAATTTCAACTTCCGGTTTCGACCGGAAGGAAAGGTCAGATTGGGGTCACGTCTGAAAACGAGAAATCACATAATTCAAGATCTTTCAGGTGATGCAAAGATTGTGAAAATATCTTTTGTGGTTCATGAGATATAATTTTTGGAAATATTAAACTTTGATTTAGCGTAATTCGACACCTGATGACGTAATCATGACGTCACAGCAAACGGTTTCGTCTGCTTGATATGTTCTGTTTATGTGTTAAGTTTGAAGGCTGTATATGCTTAGCAAGGATGCCTTTGTTGCCGGACAAGCGCCACTGAGAAGGAGAAGTTAAAAAAAACAGTACAAAAACAATAGGGAAAAGGGAAAGTAAAGGATCATAGGGCGGGATCAAAAAAGTAGCCAATTAAAGATAAGCATCAGTCTAGAAAAGCCAATAGGAGTATCAGAAGTGAACAAAGGGGGGATTATTGAGCCACACAATAAGTAGATGTGGCAGCTTGTGGTAAAGCTATAGGGTAGGCCTAAAGGAGGGATTATTGAGCCACACAATATGTAGAGGTGGCAGCTTGTAGTAAAGCTAGGGTAAAAATAGGACAATACACAAAAGGATACGACAACAAAACGGGGGAGAATTTTACACCATACAAATTGAAGAGTTGGTGTGTGGGTGTAAATAGCTAAATTAAAATTGTCCTATAAGAGACAGTTGGAAAAAATGTAATAATATACAAGTTAAGATAACATAAAGGTAAAAATATATATCAAGGCAGTTGATAAAATCCAGCAGTGATATAGGTGAATAGTAATGATATAGGTAAATGTAGCTGGGTTATTTGATACCTGTGTTGATGTTGAGGCCATAAGGTTGAAGTGTTTTAGTTGATGTATCCAGTGTGACTCCCTCAGTTTGCGATGTGTATCATTGCTAGTGCAGGTTTCAGTTACAATGAGTTCAACATCATTAATGCTATGATTACGGTTGTTAAAATGGATTGCCACAGGGTGGGTTTTTTGTAGTTTTCACAGAGGAAACATGGTTGGCAAAGCGGAGACACAATTTGGTCTTTGTCTCCCCTACATTATTGTATACCACATCTTTTACATGAGATTACATATATAACATTGGGTGTGTCACACTGGGATTTAGTTCCGATTGTGTAGATGAGACCTGTGGCTTTTCACCTTCTGAGCAGGTTTGAGATACAAACAGGTTTTGCATCTCGAGCGGGTACAATTAGAGCACCCCTGTGGTGATTCATGATCAGTGACGTTAAGGTCACTGTTGGTGCTAGGGAGCCTAGCCCGAACCAATATATCACCAAGGTTCCGGGGGCGACGGAAAGCAATCAAAGGGGGCTCAGGGATGACTGAGCGTAACCTATAAATATAAATATAAAATATAAATATAAATATATATAAATATTAGATTTTGATATTGTAAGACATTTAATTCATGTTTTCGGATTTATTGTCAACTTTTAAGCTTTTAAAATTGAGTCATGTGACCACTTCCAATGCATTCTGGGAATGCAATGTGGTTTTCAGGTTTTCTTCTACATTTAGGGTTAAAACAAGCAGATCTCTATAGACCATGTAATAGCTATTTACATCCAGAGCGCCCTCTATTGATATCATCCTATCAAGGATATAAACAGGCTCCGGCCGTACCATTCAAGGGATGTCACTGGATACGTTGTACCGAGGCTAATGAACACTACTACAGATGTAAAACTGCACTACGCGCACTCACTTGCCATCCAAAATATCGCGCACAAGCTCAAAGTTGAATCTCGTGAAACATGGCGACTGTGACGCCGGTATCTGGCTTAATTCACGAGCCTCGATGTGTGACGTCAGATCATCAGACTAGCACAAATCGTGTTTATTTGTTCACCTTTTATGTGTTGTACTTTAACATTTATTCAATATCTAATACAGTTCAAATTAACAATGGATGAGATTTGGAAATATGACCTTAATTATTTAAATAGAAATAAATTATAGATTTCATGAAAAACGAAGTTTTGATGGTACCTGTCATTGACAACAACGCTGCCAAATGTTGATAGAGGGCGCTATAGATCCAACACAGTGGTATCATTTGTAAATAGCATGTTCGGTTTAAAAACACTGCAATCAATGTTTCATAGAAATAATAGAAATAGAGTTACCCTTCTGAATGTACTTTACATTGTTCTTGTTTCAATGAACCTGACGTTGTTGTCTCGGCTTGATTATGCAGTCTAGACGGCTGTTTCCTCTGCGTCAAAGCAGACATGAAAGCTGTCTGTCTGCTCTTCTTGATTTTGTTCTTCCTGGTGATTGGTCTTGCCTGAGAATGGTCGTAGACAACCCTTGTTGTCTTCCTGTCTTCATCCCACTGACGTAGAGATATAAGCGGCATATTTATATGACTATACTGGACAGTGCTTTTATTTACTCACTGGAGGAATGTAGAAAATAAAATAACGGAACATTTTGAAATCTATTTTCAAAAATCGTTCTTGAGGGAATTATTTGGACAAAAACTTATTTTGAAAGTTTGACAAGTAGTAATACCGTTTTGTCGGACTTAAAGCCTGTGTCGAACAACTCTATCGTGATTTATATAATTACGTACCACCGTATTGCTTCACACTTTTGGGAATTACCAGAATGGGTTTGACAAGTATTCAAGGAAGATGACACAATAGACAGTTAGGTCTATTATAGTCAAGTAACCCACACACACTGCAACTTAAGTATTTATGCGATTCCTTTGTTAAAATTTTTTACAAACACATTGGTTTGCCTACCGTCCTGTGAATTGCCCTACAAATAACTAATATTTATATTGATAAGGAAATAAACAACCTTTCATCTTTTGTTGTAATTCCTCAGGACCGTCCAGGTGGTTGAAAAGCTTACGAGCGACGGATTAATTTTTTCCCTTCTATATATCCCCCGAGACACTCAAAAATACAGAGTATATAGGTGACAAAAAGGGCCAAATGTAATAACAAACTAGACCTAGGTGTTCCAACACAGGGGTTTCGGTTTAAATAAATTTAGTTTGAGACTCTTTTAAAACTGTTTTCTTTGATTGTTGTTTTGTCCTTCGTTCATTTTTAAAGGGGTAGTATCGTCACAATCAGAGTATTATGGCATGAAATCGGTGTTCTCGATAAAGATGAACAGCAACAACGGTAATATGACACTATTCTGTGGGGAACTGAGTTATTTTTAGTCACTGAGTTAATTAATTGAGACTGTCACGAGATGACTGATTCTGCACATACAGTTTTTGTGTAATTTAAGGCGAAGTAAAAAAAATCATGTTTAGCCTCCCCGCCCCATTCCTTTTTGGGGGCCGCATGGATTTTTATTTTTATTTTTCCCAATTCAAAATGAGATTTAAAAAACGTAAAATGTCAACCGATCCATCGGAAAATAAAATATTTGCAAGTCAGAACTTCTAATTTATAAATTCTGTCGGTCCAGTCGACCGTGCAATTGTGCAATCTCCAGTCCAAGTACGTACATTTTTGCATGGTCCCATCCGTGTGTTTCGGGTTTATTCCCGCCGTGCGTGGCCAAGCCATCCTTGTGTACTACCATGGAGCTATGGTACCACGGGGACAAGACGTTAGACAGTCGTGTTTTGTCTGTAGGCGCCGTTGTATTTAAACCAGCGCGGAACGCTGTTGAAGCCAGCGGCAACAAAACTCGGCTAATTATCGACTTGATTTCAAGTCTAACGTTCCATGAATGACGTGATTTCTCACAACCACATGTACGTAGACAGCTAGCTGCATGATCGGCTGCCGATGTGTTGTTAGAACTTGTCAAATGTTTGGAATTTTTAAAGAAAGCTCTACAGAACACGGGATGGAACCTCAAGTTCAATGCATTTTTATTTTCCAACTTTAAATTTATTCTTGTGAAAGTGAGCTACAGGGTTTTTAATACTGAACAAACTACCGTATTTAATAAAACCATTGTAAACATATTCAATGTCTTGTCCAACATGTTTCTTTCATTATTGTGTTTGAACAGTGGAAAAACCAATGGTTGTTCGAAATTTACAAAAGAATGGCGGCCATCTTGAAAATAAAAAATAAAAGCCCCTCCCGCTTCCCTTTTTTAAGAAACCCGGACGCTAAACATGTTTTGTTTACTTGGCCTAATTTATTTTCACCCTTCTGTTTATAATGGAATGATCAAAATTTGAATTAATTTACCATACCCCTTTTTCAATGGAAAATATGTAAATTTCTTTTATTGGCTTGCACCCATTGGATACAAGGATTATACGTCTCAGTAAGGTTTGTTTTTGTATTGGACATGCACAAGCTAACAGAGAGGCAGGCACACTCCAGCCCTGTGTGAGGCAACGTGTAAACTAGATCACTGCTGGTAGGGTCTTTGTACATGCCTTGGGTGTGGCCCACCATATTAAACTACATTTAGGACCAAGCCAGTTCATATAACTGTAAGTTTTAATTTATTTTATCTTTATAATGATTTAATTAAGTTGTAGTATTTCAAATAAAAAAATAAAAAAAGTTTATTAAGATTGGAATTGAAGATTGGGAAATTTCTGTGTGAAAATTTTACATTCAGGAAATAGGTGATTCCGGAAGGCACTTTTTTTCCTTTTTTTAATTACTGAAAAACCTTTGGGCGAATTCCGCTGAAACTTCATGTAGCCCTCAATGAGAACCTCTAGTTTCACCTTCCATAGTAACCTTTAACATCGAGTTCAGTTCAGGTCACCCCCCACCGTGGGAAAGTTGGGCATCCAGCCAGAGCCTTGTGTACAAATCTCAGCCTATTCAGTTGTGTAAACATCTAATCCTTTGATATTTCACCGCCTAGCCAGCCTGGCTGGCCTTATCAAGATAATTTATGAGTAATCCTACTGTAGAATGTGACCAGGGGACCTAGATTCATCTAATTACACAACCAACCAGTGTTTTATGCACAAATCTCAACCCATTCACTTGTGCGTAAATCTAAGCCTATTCATTTGTACACAAATCTAAGCCTATTCATTTGTACACAAATCTAAGCCTATTCACGTGTGCGCAAATCTAAGTACTCTGAGTATCGCTGCCAAGAAAGGTCAGCTGTCTGACCTTCACAATCCTAACTATCAATCATCCTACTGTAGGAGGGTCCAGGGGACCTCCATTCATGAATTTAGACTGTTGGAAATCGGTTAGAAAAGGATTGCGTAGTGTATTAGATCGTTAGAAAACGGATCGCGCGGTGTATTCTGCGCGTAATACAAAGTGCCTTCCGGAGTCTCCCCTTATTCCGCTTGTGGTAGTTGTGGTGTATTGTGGCTCGGAGTTAAATCCTGTTATACGGGGAATAATGTAGTAAAATGTTCGCTATTTTCTATGTTTAAACAGGGTTTCCCGTTGGGAAACAGACGAACCTACGTGTGGGTATAATGCCTGAGTGGCTCTGTAGACTCCTACAATAATGTGGAAGGAGTCGTCCTGTGCGGACACCACCTCATTAGTGCAGTTTCAGAGAATCCTGATAGTTCCCTGGTTACCGTCAACGAATCGAGGGTCCCGTACAAAAGAAGCACCATATTCTTGGGGATCTACCTTCCCAGGAAGACATCGCTGTTCATGCACATTTTCACGAACACCAAACTACAACCAGCCAAGTATCCGGTACCCAACATCAGGAACCTTCAAATGAACTGACATAGGCCGGCATTTTTATTATTTGTGTTTGTGGTGATGGGATAATTAGTTTGTTTATTTAAATTAGGATAAAACCAGAAACACTAGTTTTGTTCTTCTTAAATGGTCATTTCTTTTGTTGATTCGTTTGCTGTGTTGCCACCCAATGGGAAAATCAGACCCATCGTGTGACAGAGACTCTTTAAAAACTGTTTTCTTTGATTGTTGTGTCCTATGTTCGTTTTTTAATATATTTTTGTTTAGAAATTTGTAATTTGCTGCCTTTGGCCGCCCATAGAGGCCTTGTCTCGTCGGTGAAGGTCAAAACTATATCAATGTTAAATAACCCTTCGTAAGAATTCCACTATTTATTCAAACTGAAATATTACTATATTAGGATATGGTTATACTTTCAAAACAAGAGCCCACATGTTAATTTCTTACATGAATTGGCATACATTCGTAGTTCCAACAGAATATATTTCTTGTGATAACTAAATCTCGGCGTACAACTTATCTCACTGGAGTTAGTGTAATTTTCATGGTAAATGTAGAAATTAACGTGATATTCACACGAGTTGAATTGAAAAAAAATAGTGTTTAAAAACTGTCATTATAAGAACAGTGTACGTTTGAAAAAAGTTCACACAAAATGTATATAGGCCTAGATTCATGGTTTGTCAACATGAATACATAAAGGTTGAAGTGAAGCGCAAACGTGCTTTTGTAAAGTTTTCTTACCCCGATATACTTACCCCAATTTCTTACCCCGATATACCCACGCACACATTGTAGCTTATAGTGCTGTCTACCGTGACTTCTAGTACAAACATGGACGCCAGAACTATCCTGGGAATTCCCATAAGTGTGAATCAATGACAATAAAAGCTATACGTTTGGTCTGTTGTTGTAGGTCCCATGAACCTTGACTTCAACATTTATTCGTTTTCATACACCATGCATCAATGCCATGATATTTTTATGCATGATATATTGTGCAAAATGTTTACAAACACTCTGCAAGGACAATTCAAGTGTACACTCTTCTCAGAGTTTTGAAACATAGTGGATAGACTGCCGTAATATTATCTGCAATTCAACGCAAGTGAATATCACATTTATTTTGTATCATTTCGAAATATTTTTTTTATGTATTGGTTATTCTTAGAAACAGAAAGCTAATGATATAGGCCTAAGTAAAATTCACTTATAATGAGTTTCCAGACAAAATCGCTAGGCAGCTTAAACACTACATCATCAATTAAATTCAAATTGATTCTGCACATTTATGACAAAATACCATCGGTCAAATGCCGGTTTATAGCCAATATTTTTTTTGATACCCCCAAACATCGGGTGGATTAAGATTAGTTGTTAATCTGAAGGATCTCAAATAATTGGTTTTGTGCGAACGGAAACACATTATTCAAAATAAGGATTTTTCTCACATCAATTGACCTGAAAGATACTCATTTCTCCAATTTCATATGTAATTAAATATAGATCTGTATGCAGCCATGTTAGTCAGGTAGGATAAGATATATATATATAATTGGTAGCACTTTTAAGACTAACTAAACTTAAAAATAGGCATAAGCTTTCGTAGCTACAGCTACTTCATCAGATGCAATGAAGAAGGACAAGATAAGTCAGAGTTAATATCAGCCATGAAGATGTTGGCATATTGGGGAGCCATGCGTGTACCCATTGCTGTGCCGCTGGTTTAAAGATACAACTGCTCACCAAACTTGAAGTAATTGTGCCCAAGTACGAATTGGGCGAGTTGAATGGTTGATGTGCTGATGTCATCATTTGGCATGATGCTTTTGATAGCTTTGAGTCCATCAGTATGGGGGATATTAGTGTACAGAGAAGCAACATCCATAGTAGCAAGTATGGTGTCATCTGGTAGGTCGGTGATGTTTTGTAGCTTACGTAGAAAATCCGTTGTATCCTGGAAGTAGCTTTGTGCGTTCATGGCATATGGACGGAGAATTCCATCCACATAACCAGAAACTCCTTCAGTGATAGTGCCAATACCAGAAACAATGGGGTGGCCTGGATTATTCGGCTTGTGTATCTTGGGGAGTAGATAGAAAGTTCCCGGCCTGGGGTTATTGGTGGTCATGATGTTAATCTGCTGCTGTACATCATCTGGGAGTGTATTGAGTAGAGACTTCAGCTCTCTTCTGTAGGTCTGGGTAGGGTCACTGTCAAGAGGGGTGTAGAATGCCGAGTTGTGGAGTTGCCTCTCTGCTTCAGCGATGTAATCCCTCTTGTCCATAAGAACGGTGGCACCCCCTTATCTGCAGGCTTGATGACAATGTCCTCATTGGTCTTGAGACTGCTTATGGCCTGTCGTTCTGCAGGAGTGAGGTTGTACATGAGTTTCCGTTGCTTGGTCAAGATCTGGGAGTGGACACGTTTACGGAAACAACTGATGTACAGGTCAAGTTTGGGGTTACGACCTTCAGGTGGAGTCCAAGTGTCCCGCTTGGATTGAGGTTGCATCCTGGTTTTCTTGGGGACAGTGCTGTCATTAGAACCATCAGATGGCTGGGTTTTCGTGTGAAAGTATTCCCGGAGGCGGAGTCGTCTGAAGAAAGATTCCATGTCAGCACACAGGGAGATTCTGTCGAGATGTTTGGTGGGGCAGAAAGTCAGGCCGCGGAGCAAGACCAGTTTTTCTTCATTGGTGGGGATGTATAGCTGGATAAGTTCACAACAGAATCTTTAAGCTGGCTTCTGTCAGAACAGATAATGTTAGTGATGAGTTTCGCGAGTTTTCCTTCCTTCTGCTGTTTGTACTTGTTGAGTTAACGGTTGTATATGTCACTGGACACTTTCTTGATCTCAGCAAGGGCTTGATGGGATATACTGCGTTGCTCGGTGATTTCACGTGATAGGTTAGACAGCTTGCTGTGCAGTGACTTCTGTTTGCTGTACAACACACTGATGAGATGGTTTCTTAGCTTTTCTGATGCTCTCTGGCATAGCTTTCTGGAGTACTCGGTGTTGTAGGTTGACTGCAGCGGATTCTTCACCTGCAAACCTCTTGGTACGATGCTGTGATGTTTACATTTTGTCAGGAACATGATGTCAGTTTGTACATGGGCCAGTTTCTTCTTGAGATTGATGGTGTCCCACTTCAATCGGCTAAATGTAGTGCTTGACATATTGAACATAGATCTGTATGCAGCCGTGTTAGTCAGGTAGAATAAGATATATATATATATATATATATATATATATATATATATATATATATATAAATTGGTAGCACTTTTAAGACTTAAAAATAGGCATAAGTTTATGCCTATTTTTAAGATCAGCAGTTGGTCAATCTACACAAATCCTTCATGGCCTTGGGATACAACAACAAGACTGTAACTGAACTAATAGAAAAAGCTAAATGTAGGGACCGTAGTGATCTACTACAATACAAGCCACGTGATCACACGGACCGAACACCTCTTGTGGTCACCTACAGCCCTCAACTCAAACCTCTACAGCGGATTATAAATGAGCTTAACCCCATACTACAGGATGATGACACACTCAAGCAGACCTTCAAGGATAAACCCATCATTGCCTACAAACAACCCCCAACCTCTGAGCCCGCCTTGTCAGCAGTGCACTGAACAGCCCCATCAACAATGGAACCACGCCCTGCAATAGCCAAATATGCCAACTTTGCGCCCACATTAACACTGACACCCAGATCATCGGACCCAATAATGTCCCATACACCATCAAGGGTTCATTCAGCTGTAACTCCTCCAATGTCATCTATGCCATCACTTGTCACTATGAAACAGGAAATGTCTGAAATCCTTTTGTAAGTATCAAAATGTCTGAAATTGCACAATGGGGATTTAATTTCAGACATTTTATGAATGGACTTAGGAGAAGGATTAAATTTCAGACATTTAAATGTCTGAAATTCGATGTCAGGATTACTTTTCAGACATTTGGGCTACAAGATCTGACCTCCTAATCCTCCTTTGTTAGCAAATGTCTGAAATTTAAGACCTGCATTGTGTAAGGATTAACAGAGGTGTTAAATGGTCTTTTCTTAACTATAAGCAGGCTAACCACAAACTTAACTCAAACTGCTATGCCATTGCTTGCTGTCCAGTTCAATCACTTATCTGATAACAGTTATATCCAAATGCAATTACCTCTATTGTGCACCACCACCATGACTGCAAACATTAATAGCAGAGAAATGTTACACTATAAAACAAGGAACAGGTTATGCCGTTTGGTCTAATATGGACAAGGTAAGTCTACTGCTTAAATTATGTAAGCTTATTGTTGCTTATCAAGTGATCAATGCAGGCGAGGATCTCTCATTAATAATAGTCTCTATTTTGTATTCATTCAGAGCGCTTGTTTATTAAATTGTATTTGGATTATAGAAAACTATGAAGGCACTTTTTAACAATAAATCCTTTGCTTAGAACATTACCATAAGCAGGTTGTTCAGATCACATGCTACATACTCCCCTGCCAAATAACCCAAACAATGTTTTCTTCAAGATATATTAACACACAGACAATTCTTTTTGTAAAAGATTGTTGACAATACAATCAACACATGGTTTTATTTTATCAACTGATATACTTAAAGGATACTTAATGCACATTATCAGGACGAAAGATTTCCCATAAAATGGGGTTTGTTAATTTGTTTGTACCACCCATATATTTGTGTATTAAATCTTTATTATTATTTGTGATAAAAAGGTCCTATATAACAGTCATGAATATTTATTTAATTCAGATAAATAAAAATAATTCATATAGGTTGCACATGTACATTTTAATTAATTGCAGTAATTGACCAAAGTCTGCTTTAGAATAAGCCCGCAAAAGGCAATATATGTTAGCTTTGTACGACTGTGCAGTTGCTGCATCCGAGGATCTTCAGGGTTGTCCACCAAGGACATAACAGAGTTTGATCCATATCGGTATCGACACCTTTTAGAAGATGATTCTTCCGTGTCCCTGTTTTGAGGGCGCTTTGCTGTTTGCAGTTTCCGTACCTCAGAACCACTGCATCCTGAACATTCACAAATTACATCCATCTCAGTACACCTGTATGGACATAAGGTGAAAGCATTTAACTAAAATTAATTAAATTTACACTCAAATGTTATGTTCAGTGTACGGTCACTATACCTGCAAATGCTAAAGTTGGTTTTAACAAAAGAAGCATTAGGGGCATTTTGGATTATGGCTGCATGGACCATTGAGTAATGCATATATGTACCTACAGACATACCACTAAGCAGTATTATGTAACCACTGTATTCATGGAGGTACTCCTTCCATATGCTGCATTCAAGAAAAGTAAAAAGCCCCATTCAATCATTGAGATAAACAGTGATCCAGTCAGTGCATTAAAAAGCTTGCACATGTAGTGCTATTAGTAATACATGTTTATATGTATACATACCTCATACATACATACATACATACATACATACATGTACATAACCGGATACCTGACTGAAACTATTATTACCCTGTTCCATTTTTGATTTCCATTAATTAATGCCATTATATACCCATAAACGACTTTTTAAAATATTGATTGAACATTTAAGCCACAAAAATGGAAGTCTTTGATTTTATAATTATGACTATGCTTAATATAAAACAAAAGTTACCTGAAAAATAAAATTTAGGCCTGGTCAAGAAGGAAAATAGCAAAGATCAAATTCATAGAATAATTAACAATAAGAATTCAAAATAACTTGACAATGTAAACATACAAATTTGGAGAAGAAAAGTGGTATACCAACCTCACTTTATGACTGCTTGAAGTATTTCATTCACTTAATGCATTAACCGTGTACTTATTCATCAGTGAGCAACGAAAACAGAAAGAAATTGTGCAAATCAACATTCCAGAGTTCTCATCCAAGAAGTGAATCTGTACAGCTTAGAGGCTTTTACCACAGTGATAGTGCATGTACACACCTCCAGTTTATACTCCCATGAGGAGTCCTCGGGGGTTTATATCTACAAGGTAGTATTCATCAGCACATAATGGCAGCATCTTTTAAGTGTTATGCAAACTACTATTCATCAGCACTTGCCAGCATCTTTTGTGTTAAACCTAATACCACTTGGGATACAAAAGAAACCATGGATGCAGGTCTTACATAACACCTTTTGAGAAGAGCTCCAGTAGCTTGTTACTGTATACACATTGCTTTACAATGAAGAACAAGTTCACACTATGAAACAAGGGTACACTATTAAGGGACAGCATCATCATCAGGGATAGTCTGCACATCGTAAATGTACAAAATGTGAACAGGTTTACCAAGTGTTCATTGGCACAAGTCACAATTAATTAAATGTGATGAGATGGCACATGAAGGATTTTGGGATATAGTTTTTGATTTAATGTGATTTGGAGGCACATGAGGACTAACCGACCAAAAAATCTGGAGCGAAGGACAAAATATTTAGATTTTATGGAGGAAAAGCAGTTTTTAACATAAATCGAGTAGGATGCTGTAAAAATGTAGTTTTTTTGAAAAATAAATGCCAAAGAAATTTTGGATTTGGTTTTTGATTCCATATGTGATGTGGAGGCACATGAAGATGAACCGACCAAAAAATCTAGAGCGAAGGACAAAATATTTAGATTTTATGGAGGAAAAGCAGTTTTTAACATAAATCGAGTAGGATGCTGTACAAATGTAGTTTTTTTGAAAAATAAATGCCAAAGAAATTTTGGATTTGGTTTTTGATTCCATATGTGATGTGGAGGCACATGAAGACGAACCGACCAAAAAATCTAGAGCGAAGGACAACATATTTAGATTTTATGGAGGAAAAGCAGTTTTTAACATAAATCGAGTAGAATGTTGTAAAAATGTAGTTTTTTTGAAAATAAATGCCAAAGAAATTTTGGATTTGGTTTTTGATTCCATATGTGATGTGGAGGCACATGAAGACGAACCGACCAAAAAATCTAGAGCGAAGGACAAAATATTTAGATTTTATGGAGGAAAAGCAGTTTTTAACATAAATCGAGTAGGATGCTGTAAAAATATAGGTTTTTTGAAAAATAAATTTGAAGTTGACTCGAAATCAAATTTGAAGGCCACCAACTATAGTTTCTAAGAAAACGGCCACTATTCACCATCTTGCAAGATGCATTTGCTTAAATATTCCAATTTTTGAACCTTTTCCTCGAGGCAAACTAGGTTACGGACAATTAGACGTAGCCGAAGTATAGTCAGTTCAAACCATATAAGGCAATTTGAGACCAACTTTGTGATCAATTCATACATTATTGCTGAAATTCAGTGGTGGTTATTTGTTCCCATGATGAGATCATTATGTAATATCAAATTACCATCCATTGATAAGGTATTTCCACAGATGCTAGTAACTTTGGTTAATGGGCGATCTGTATAAAAGGACAGCTCTTCACGGGGTAAAATGGCCAGAAACCCCAAAATGGATACAGATAAACATTCTGGAGCCAATATCAAATCAGATAACAGCATGGCTGCTTTACATCGCAAAGATGAGAGGAACGATTGGTACATCCACTATTTATGATTGGTGTTTACATAAGAACATTCACCTATCGGCAACACATATTGCTGGAAACACCAACGTGACTGCCGATTCTCTTTCCCGTAAAGAGTTCAACAAGGAAATGGAGCCTTCATTCGGCTGTTTCTGAAGAGATTAAATAAAATGTTGACTTTGTTATCTCTTGTGTCGGCCAGTGGCCGACACTCACGGGCACGCGCTGGCCTAGATAACAGGGAGCACAAGATCCCGTTACCACAAATGCTACATAAGTCAGTTGCGGTAACGGGATATGGCGACACAAAACAAAGACAAAGATAAAATTGTTTTGTATTCATATCAACTTATAAAATAACAATAACAAATAAATTAAGACAAAAAAGACCTTTTAAGTTATGCGTTTTAATTAAACTTTAAGAGATCATCTTACTCGCACGGATGAAACTCTTGAAATGAAACCAAACTTTTCCACAAGAAAGCCACACCAAAAGGTGACTACTGCAAACTTTAGCAAAATGGATGATAACTATACATCGGGCGGCAGGAATAGATACAGATATCTATGCAGCACACAGAGGTGCATCATCCTCAACTCCCCTGGCTCAGCACGTATCCTTACAAGATATATCAGAACGGTCCCTTTGTATTTTTTTTAAAATAAAAGAACACTAAAGGAAACCAACGTTTACTTTCATCATATTCTTACATCGAGCCGAATACATAGTTAGGCAAACGCCAACTTTAAGGCTAAGCATGACTTATCAAGTATATATAAACTTGTTCTGCTCCCACATTAAGATAGCAAAATAATTTAAATTAAAGAGCAATCCGCTTATGAGACCAATAAGTCCCCTCAAAATAACCACGACTAAAAACTTTCACGCCACAATCGTCTGTTCAGAGCCATATCTCTTATCTCATACAAATCAATAATAGTTTTCATATTTAATTTCCTAGATTCTAGATCATTGACTAACAGATTGAAAATATTACTCTGGTGTCTACCCCTTCTAGATTTAAGATTATTGGTAATAGCAAATTTTAGGGATGCAAATGGTGGGTTTGCTCATCAAGTCTCAAGACATGACCAAACATAGTCCATCTCAGTTTACAGACTCTCTCCGAAAGTTTATTTGTGCTGCACCGATTGTAGAGCTCTTCATTCCTGATTGTCCCTTTTGGCCAGTGGATCTTCAGTATGCGACGCAGGTGTTTGCGGTGCGTGATGTCCAGTTGCTCCAGTACTACAGCGGGTGCTGACCAACTGTTGCTGTTGTAGAGCATTACTGATGCAACAAGTGCATCATACAGTTTGATCTTGGTAGGGAGGGGGATCTTAGGTCCCTGAAGCCAGCACTTCTCGTACTTGTTGAACGCTGCGTTGCCAAGGTTACATCGTTGTTTTATGTCCTTTTCGCTGCACAGGAGAGAGCCAAGAGATTTGTTTGACCTCCATGGTTCAAGTTTCTCTTTCCTAACGCTCTTACCATTAGGAGTAAGATCGCCGGGGTCTGCTAGGTGTACTTTAGCATACTCTGTTTTGCTATCATTAACAAACAGGTTCCACTCAGAAAGGACTTGTCTGATCAGAGGAAACATCTTCTCCAGCTTCTCCATCTCCTCGTCTTCAAAGTCGACGTCGTCCGCATACTCCCACTCTTCTGGCACACCTTCGATAGATAGTGGTGGCTCGTTTCTATCTGTCTTCTCTCTAACTTCATACAACGCTCCAGCAAGTACTAGGGTAAACAATTTACCCGAGAGGCTGTCACCTTGGAAAGCACCAAGGGTACTTTCAAACTCGTCTGACAGCTCGTTGTTCACTCTTACTTGGAGTTTGGTGTTAGAGAGCAGATATCTCACAAGTCTTACTTCGTCGTCAGTGCATCCAGCTTCAACTAAGAGTTTTAGGACTGTTCTTCGTTTGATGGTGTCGAATGCTGAGCTCATATCAATGCCCATCTTCGAAAACTCCCATTCCTTGTTCTTCACAACAGATATAAGCATACGTTGTGCCCAGACTAAGTCCGCACAACTTCTACCGTTCTTGTAGGCTGCCTGCCAAGGGCCTGTGTATCTGTCTACATTCTGACAGATTCTATTAAGAGTGACGAGGGACAGTATTTTCCTGGAGCCGTTGAGGAGCATTAGGGGTCTGAGGCCTGAGGCATTCAGGATGCCATGCTTTGAGAAGCCCATTAGGGATGTTGTCAGGTCCATTAGCCTTGCCATTCTTCAGCTTGGCTGTTGCAGTAGCTACTTCGAATTGTGTTATTGGGATGTCTAGGGCTTTAGGGTCTCCGTCAAACGCAGGTAGAGGTGCATCACTGGTGTCCGTGAACTGTTTCTCAAAATAGCTTTGGATCAGTTTAGCCTTGATGGAATCTGAGCAGACATTTTAGCCACTCTCATTGTGTACGTAGACGATGGAGCTCTTCTTGTTGGTGTTAGAGAGTTCTCTAACGGCTTCGTACATCTGGCGGCTACTGTCAGTGGAGTTGATCGTTTCACACAGTTGGTCTGCTCTGGCTACTGCTATCTCACTTAGGCGCTTCTGGATCTTCTTCTCCGTCTTGTTTATATGAGATCGTATAGATGTTCTGTCGAACCCACTGTTGTCAGCTGTGAGTTCTGATCTCAACTTTGCTCGACACTAGACAAGATTAACAAGGTTGCAGTCTTGGCTGAAGTTCTTCTGTTGGGATGGTTTAGCGATTCCGATGGTCGCTGTCGCAGAGGTCTTGATGGTAGTAAAGAGATCGCCCAGTCTCTCTGCAGGAGACTTAGAGCTATCTAACACCTCCAGTTCGGAGCTCAGTTTTGTCTGATACTGCTGTTTTACAGTTGGATCTGTTACAAGGATTGCTACATCAAGCCGCTGAACTTTTGATTTGCGTTTCCTGTGTATCAGTACAAGTTTACTCAGGTCAA
Source organism: Zoroaster sp. YZ-2022 (assembly GCA_029582265.1). Classification (NCBI taxonomy): domain Eukaryota; kingdom Metazoa; phylum Echinodermata; class Asteroidea; order Forcipulatida; family Zoroasteridae; genus Zoroaster; species Zoroaster sp. YZ-2022. The sequence continues at coordinate 2,794,099 of CM055830.1, read as the reverse complement.
TCTGAGCAACTACGGGTCGGTGGGAGTCTTGCATCTATGTAGGCAACCCTGTAACTAAGACTCTGGTATGACACAATGTGGGCTGCGAGCCTGGGACTGACTATAAATCCCAATCCATAGTGTGTCGATTTACTGTCAAACAATATCAACTTCTGACCCTTGATAACTATCTTATCTGCTGCAGTGGTCTTGGTTTCTTGGATGGCACAGATGTCTAGTTTTGAGTTTATGAACTGACCAATCAATAGTTCTGTCTTATGTAGGTTCTCGTTGTAAGAGAGTCCCTGAACATTCCATGTAGCTAGAGATAGCATCATGAAGGTTGTTAGCGTTGCTGTTTAGGGGTTACACTTATTATCAGCTCCAGGTCTCCCCTTCCTCACTGCACTGGGTCGTGACGCTGCAGAAATCCTGGTAAGGTTAGTTTAAAGCAGGCCTACCACGTGCAGGTCCCAGGATAATTTGTTACAGGGTGCTCGATGAGTGATAACATTTTTCTTTCTCTATTCATAGAATAAGATTGTTACAATACATTTTATTTTATTTAGTGAAATATTTCAATTCGAAGTATTTGTTTTCCATTCTAAAATGAAATTATCAATGTTCCAAAACATAATGCGGAAATTGCCGGTAAAATACGGGTGATAAATCTTTAACAATTCATAGCGATCATAAACCATACATTCTGTGTATGGGTTTATCGTAAATTGTAATACATGTAGAAAGCGACTTGTGTATGTAGTTTCGTACTACATCGTCATTTCAATTCAAATTGATTAAATCAGTATAAAATGTATTTACAAACTCTGCAATCAAAAAGCAATAGTTCGATGAAGATATAATTTGTACAAAGGTAGAGAATTATTACAAGAAATAGAAACATGTATACAGGCCTATATGCAAGTCAGCATGTGAGAATTCGGCAGGGCATAGCGGTATAGCCTATAATTATTCACAAGCGAAGGTTTAGACCTATAATATTGAACAAAATAATACACTGCATATCTAACTCTGCAAAATATAAAACAATTGCAGACTTAAATACGGTCTATATGATTTCAACATATTCTTCTGTAATCGGTAACCTTTACGTCTCATTATCTTGAACGATGTACATGTGGTGTACCAGGAAAGACACGTTGGCCCCTGTTTTTTATCTACACAACATGAATATTACAATTACAATTACAATTATTATAAATATCTTCTGGTATTTTCTGATGATAATGAACTTTTCAAACGCCACACAATTATTTTCTTTTCAACAATACCACGAGCTACTAACTTTCATTCATGCTAGACAACAAGAACAATGAACACAATAATGATTACCGGTGCAGCATTGTCCGACTATATACCATTCAGATTATGGAAATAACCAGATATACGATATAAAGCGGAATAGGCATATATATGATGACATTTCCTACGATCATATTCCCGATGACATTCCCATTATTCTAATTGCCAACTCCTTATTTTATTGTAATTGTTAAAATATAAGTTTCCATTTTGTTAGTAATCAGAAACAATAAATAATTTGTACATAACAAATGTTCATATCTTATTCCTAAATTGCAAGGAAGTAAAATAATTAAAAGGAAATAATTTCATGAAGTAATTATTGACGATGACGGGCATGGATAAAATGTTGTGAATTAACTAATTTGTTACACAGCTTGATAATTTCCTAGCTTATCAAATAATAAACACGTATTGAACACTGATTCGGTGAAATATTTGGAGAAATATCTAATTTGAAATAATTTAAGTCTACATAACAATTAGATATAGGCCTATAAAATGCAGTTTTATATAAAAATTATCACAATTTTAAAATTAACTATTGGCCAATGTGTAACCAAAATGCATGGAAAATATCGGGCGTACTCCAAAACCACTCATAAGATAAACCTATACACAAGAGAGAACACATCAAACTACAGCTGTTGTGGAAATGGTGTCCGGTGGCCGGTTGCCCTTTAATCATACGAAACACCGAAATCAGAACTGTTGGCACACCTTCACATAATGACATCAGTAACTGAGAAGTCTCACCAAAAGCCCACGCTTCCCTCCAATGTTAACCGCTTTGGGAAAGAATGTTCAATGTTGAAGCCAGTGTTAAGGTTTTTTCAACATAGATATACATTTATGATGGATTTCAGACTTTATCTCCCTTCTAAAAATTCATCCTCTTAAAAAAGTAGAAGAATCCTATCACAGTTTGAAGTATGTATCCATCACCAATACATATGCGGTTGAGTTCGACATTCTAGCCCACTCTGAGTTTGGCTAGGATGCGGGATATTGGGTTGTGTCAACAGGTTTTGCACATGATTATAGTCTATATAAAGTGCACCAAGAGTCCATTATGTACAAACACATATATTACTTACATGAGTTAAGTCATTTGATTGATATTTCTGAAAGGAAAGTGGAGCAGTATATGCTTATATATTCTGCTAACGAAACTTTTGTATTTCTGATTTCGTAAAACCTATCCTTTAATACTTACCCAATTTCCTATCCCCCTGGGTCAGTATTCCAAACGAACAACTCCATGTACAACACGTAGATCTAGATGATATTTCGTTGTCCGGGGCGTATTTATTAAGTATATAGGTCACGTGAGTTTGTGTCGTCACTGATGAAATTCCAGTGGTATTGTTAGATTAGTTTGCAGCAGTGGCGACCAACTTCACGAAATATTCCCAATGATCACGTAGGCTTCAGCGTAGCTTGAATGCCTATATCTTTAACCAGGGTCTATCCCTTGTATTATCACTTGGGTCGCTAACCAACAATAGATGTACGATTCAGTGCTATTGGGTCTGAATCTTAATGTTACGAAAACCAAACTATATTTTGCTTGAATGTGTTTCCCATTGTACCTATATACATTTAGGGACTGTGTATAAGGCAACTCACAGTACATAATACAAATCAAAGATAAGGCAACCTTTTTATTTACAGATTTTAATGACATTGGAAGAGTTTAAGATGATTAGGCTGATCCCTCTTAAAGGGACGGTATCGTTACGATCAGAGCAGACTTTCAAGAAGGCATGGAATCAGTGTCCTAGTTTGAACACAGTGACTGGCCAATGATTTGTCTTTACTGGGTTCAGTACAGATTTGGGGGCCATGCCTCCTTGCCCCCTGGCTGACAAAGCCACTCTTATGTGAGCCTCGACGTAAGGGACCACCTTACGGACACTGGAAATTGTTTAAAGGGGCAGTATCATCACAATCAGAGCAGACTTTCAACAGGGAATAGAATCGATGTCCTAGTTGGAGATGGAAACAGTGACTGAAAATTACTGGCTTATTTATGCAGCAGCAACGGTTATGATGACCTTACCATCTGGGTATTATTTGCAGTCACTTGGGGGTAATCTAAAACTATACAGCACTCCGATTCCATGTCCTATTGATGGTGACGATATTGCCACTTGATTGGTCAGTGTATTTTGGCACATTCACAGGGGATACGATACACTCCCGGATGGTTGCCGAGTTAATGCTTGTACTTGTTGGTGTGGAGAGAACCTTGGTGTTTGTGGGGAGCTGATGAGTGTTAGACTTTGATGTTAGCTTCATCAAAGATTCACCTGAGTTGGTGAAAAGCAGGGCCTAAGTACGGTAGAGATAATGACGTTGTGGGGCAGGGGTGGATCCAGGGTTTCCAAAAAGGTGGTCACACTGACACAAAAGGGATCACACTGACACAAAAGAGGGTCACACTGACAAAAAAGGAGGTCACACTGACATAACAGAGGGTCACACTGACACAAAAGAGGGTCGCACTGCGACAAAAGAGGGTCACACTAACACAAAAGACGTCACACTGACACCAAAGAGGGTCACACTGACACAAAAGGGGTCACACTAACATAAAAGGGGTCAAACTGACACAAAAGAGGGTTACACTGAGATAAAAGAGGGTCACACTGACACAAAAGAAGTCACACTGACAAAACAGAGGGTCACACTGACATAATAGAGGGTCACACTGACACAAAAGAAGTCACACTGACAAAAAAGAGGGTCACACTGACATAATAGGGGGTCACACTGACACAAAAGAGGGTCGCACTGACACAAAACTTGGTTACACTGACACAAACGGGGGTCACACTGACACAAAAGGGAGGTACATGAAAACAAACGTATGGTAAACATTGAAAAACAAGTAAACAAATTACAAATCTTTGTTTAAATAAAAAAATAATAATAATATTAATTTCTAAATTGAAAACAAAAATAAAAAGCAATCAAAAACCCACACATTATTTCGTTCATCGTGTATACCGTGGACTATTCTCTTCTTGTTTCCCTTTGTTAGTATTTTTTGCATCTCCCATATGATTTGTACACGTGTTTCAACGGAGGGCATTCGCAAACAATAACCGCCAACCGAGGACCATTTCTCCCTTTTGTTAGTCCTCAGTTTTCACCATAAACAAATCCACCCCCAATGAAACCCACCCCAACAAAATTCAGCTCGAACTGAGCGGGGCGGATAGGGGTGAGGGTGCATGTACTGATCGTCTTCTTCGTTCACCCATCCGCCACCAAAAGCTGATCTAGAACCCACAAGTTCTGGCCAAATGCTGGATGGGGCTATTCACAGCAGCAATTGTTTGAATCTACAGGTGCTCTTTGATACAATATGAGTTTTTTCAGGACTAACTTTATGAAGTATTACATGTGAATCCCAACCCAACCAACAACGATTTTGGAAGGGTGACAGCTTTAAAAAAAAAAAAAAATGGGGGGTTGGGACCATTTCCCCTTGGTTCCCTGGATCCGCCACTGTCTGCTCCTATGCATGTGTGAGCCTCGGTGTAAAAGGACAGCCTTACGAACATAAGAAACTGTTTGATTCTAGATGCTCAGCAGTGCGTTTTGAGCGCTTTGTAACGACTTCTTTTACGTCTTCCAGCATTCAGGGTCACTAAAATTGTTCGATCTGTGGTGCGTTTTGAGCACTTTTTTTTAAATATGAATATTTGAACATGTTCAAAAGTATTTTGACTTAATCATAAGTCCACTTTTCTTAATTTTTATGAAATAAATTTTGGTAAATAAAGTTGAATTTAGAAAAAATGCAATAAAATGATAATTTCTTTCATACAAATTATGAAATTTTAATTATGAAAAGTGGACTTATGATTAAGTCAAAATACTTTTGAACATGCTTTTTTTGTGTGTGGTTTTGCAAGAAAAACGGTAGCCTACTTCTCCTCAGTCGTCAGGATAAGCTAACATATTAAGTTATTTTTTATTTATTTATGGGCAATTTGATATACTTCCAACAGTCTAAAAAGTGAAGGGGACATGTCCTCTCCGCCCCACCGACCAACGCCCATGCAAAAATGAATACGTTTGTAAAATATAAGAAAAGCTGACCCTGACAGGTTCAGAGTATTGTGCAAAGAGTGCCTGGTCAGGTTCAGAGTCTTGTTCAAAGAGTGTCTGGTCAGGTTCAGAGTCTTGTGCAAAGAGTGCCTGGTCAGGTTCAGAGTCTTGTGCAAAGAGGTGCCTGGTCAGGTTCAGAGTCTTGTGCAAAGAGTGCCTGGTCAGGTTCAGAGTCTTGTGCAAAGAGTGTCTGGTCAGGTTCAGAGTCTTGTGCAGAGAGTGCCTGGTCAGGTTCAGAGTCTTGTGCAAAGAGTGTCTGGTCAGGTTCAGAGTCTTGTGCAAAGAGCGCCTGGTCAGGTTCAGAGTCTTGTGCAAAGAGCGCCTGGTCAGGTTCAGAGTCTTGTGCAAAGAGCGCCTGGTCAGGTTCAGAGTCTTGTGCAAAGAGCGCCTGGTCAGGTTCAGAGTCTTGTGCAAAGAGCGCCTGGTCAGGTTCAGAGTCTTGTGCAAAGAGCGCCTGGTCAGGTTCAGAGTCTTGTGCAAAGAGCGCCTGGTCAGGTTCAGAGTCTTGTGCAAAGAGTGCCTGGTCAGGTTCAGAGTCTTGTGCAAAGAGTGCCTGGTCAGGTTCAGAGTCTTGTGCAAAGAGTGCCTGGTCAGGTTCAGAGTCTTGTGCAAAGAGCGTCTGGTCAGGTTCAGAGTCTTGTGCAAAGAGTGTCTGGTCAGGTTCAGAGTCTTGTGCAAAGAGCGCCTGGTCAGGTTCAGAGTCTTGTGCAAAGAGCGCCTGGTCAGCTTCAGAGTCTTGTGCAAAGAGCGCCTGGTCAGCTTCAGAGTCTTGTGCAAAGAGCGCCTGGTCAGCTTCAGAGTATTGTGCAAAGAGCGCCTGGTCAGCTTCAGAGTCTTATGCAAAGAGCGCCTGGTCAGGTTCAGAGTCTTGTGCAAAGAGCGCCTGGTCAGCTTCAGAGTCTTGTGCAAAGAGCGCCTGGTTAGCTTCAGAGTCTTGTGCAAAGAGCGCCTGGTCAGCTTCAGAGTCTTGTGCAAAGAGCGCCTGGTCAGCTTCAGAGTCTTGTGCAAAGAGCGCCTGGTCAGCTTCAGAGTCTTGTGCAAAGAGCGCCTGGTCAGCTTCAGAGTCTTGTGCAAAGAGCGCCTGGTCAGCTTCAGAGTCTTGTGCAAAGAGCGCCTGGTCAGGTTCAGAGTCTTGTGAAAAGAGCGCCTGGTCAGGTTCAGAGTCTTGTGCAAAGAGCGCCTGGTCAGGTTCAGAGTCTTGTGCAAAGAGCGCCTGGTCAGGTTCAGAGCCTTGTGCAAAGAGCGCCTGGTCAGGTTCAGAGTCTTGTGCAAAGAGCGCCTGGTCAGGTTCAGAGTCTTGTGCAAAGAGCGCCTGGTCAGGTTCAGAGTCTTGTGCAAAGAGCGCCTGGTCAGGTTCAGAGTCTTGTGCAAAGAGCGCCTGGTCAGCTTCAGAGTCTTGTGATATCACCAACGACAATCTTCTTTCAGAATTTGACAGAGTCACTGATCACGAGATTCTTAAAATAATCACCAGTTCCCCTAACAAATCTTGTTCTCTCGATCCCATGCCAACCTGGTTACTTAAAGCTAATGTTAATGTACTTGTGCCATATATTACCTACATTGTTAATTCTTCTTTTTCTACAGGTACCTTCCCACAGTACTTGTCTCGAGCCATTGTTACTCCCATACTAAAGAACCATAACCTGGATGAAAATGAGCTTAAAAACTACCGCCCAGTTTCTAATATTCCCTTCCTCTCCAAAGTCATGGAGAAGGTTGTCCTTCATCGTGTCAATAGCCATGTCAATAAAAAATTCCTTGCATCAAACCTTCCAATCTGCCTATAAGACCAATCATAGCACTGAGACGGGTCTATTGCGTGTCAAAAATTACATGATGCTTGCTATTGATAAAAAGATGGCAGTGTTACTTGTCATGCTTGATTTATCGTCAGCTTTTGACACTATAGACCACGATCTCCTTATTGTGAGACTTTCTAAATCCTTTGGTTTGTGTGGTCCTGCTTTGCGGTGGTTCAGTGACTACCTTAGCGCACGACGAAGTCGTGTATGTGTCGCTGGTGTCTTCTCGGACGAACAACCCCTAGATTTTGGCGTCCCTCAGGGCTCGGTCATTGGACCACTGCTTTTCAACTTCTATACCAAACCTGTTTCTGACATAATAGAGAGTCATCAATTACACTACCACATTTATGCAGATGATACTCAGCTTTACACGTACTTTAATCCCTCCATTCCTGGCGATTCTCATAGGGCACTTCACAAGCTCTCTACCTGTATCACAAGAATTAAACAATGGACGGTTCTCAACAAACTTAAGTTTAATGACAGTAAAACAAAGTTTTTTATTGCTGCTTCCCCTCGTGCCATCAACTCACTGTCGGGTCTTACACTTCAGGTAGGAGATACAATAATTCAGCCTTCGAGCACAGTCAGGAACCTTGGGGTCATATTTGATTCTACCACGTCCATGTCGCACCATATCACCTCCGTCTGTAAATCCTTAAGCTTCCACTTAAATCACGCAACTTAAATCACATTCGAAAATACATCGATCAACCCACTTGCCATCACGCAGTATGCTCTCTCATCCTCTCCCGCCTTGACTACTGTAATTCTCTGTTGTACGGTGTTAGTCAAGCGGAGATCAACAGACTCCAGAAAGTACAAAATCGAGCTGCTAGGCTGGTATACTCAGTCGGCCGATTCTCAGATGCTCCGGAACTTCTGCAACAATTACACTGGTTACCTGCTAAACATCGCATCCTCTTTAAATTACTTCTCAATCTTTTCAAGTGCCAACATGGCGTAGCTCCTCACTACCTGACTGACCTATTGTCCTCTTATGTCCCAGGTAGGGAGGGGCTTCGGTCTTCATCTGATACATCCCGTTTATATGTAAATATAACATCACACAAAACTGGTGACAAAGCTTTTGCCATAGCTGGCCCTAAGGAATGGAACAAACTCCCTGTTCACATCAGAAATTCTTCTTCAATCCAGATTTTTTAAAAACTTCTCAAAACCTTTCTCTTCTAATTTCCTTTGTAGCCATTGCTAGGTTTTCATTCTTGATTTGTTAAGCGCTTTGATCTTGTTAAAGGCGCTATATAAATACCCGTTTATTATTATTATTATTATTATTGTGCAAAGAGCGCCGGGTCAGGTTCAGAGTCTTGTGCAAAGAGCGCCTGGTCAGCTTCAGAGTCTTGTACAAAGAGTGCCTGGTCAGCTTCAGAGTCTTGTGCAAAGAGCGCCTGGTCAGCTTCAGAGTCTTGTGCAAAGAGTGCCTGGTCAGGTTCAGAGTCTTGTGCAAAGAGTGCCTGGTCAGCTTCAGAGTCTTGTGCAAAGAGTGCCTGGACAGGTTCAGAGTCTTGTGCAAAGACTGCCTGGTCAGGTTCAGAGTCTTCTGCAAAGAGTGCCTGGTCAGGTTCAGCGTCTTGTGCAAAGAGTGCCTGGTCAACTATGAATCAAATGACTGCACTTCAGGCCAAATTATCACATTAAGTCAGTTTCACACAAAATGGCGTCATGTGCCCTTTCATACGTTACACGCCAAGTACAGTCGACGGTTGCTGTTTGTCACAAGTGAATGATTCTAAAAAGAATGTATCAAGGTCTCTGAAAGTAACAGAGAACCTTTTTGTCGTAATGTCAATTCATGACGCATGCATCACCTACATATTAATATAAAATGGTAGCTGTATGCATGAATAAGTCGGTTTTGAGTAAACACTCAATGTAATGCACAAAGGGATGACATAATTATGACCTGGTAAATTTCAAGGTTTTGACATTATTTTGTTTAGTTTGTATACTGCTGTTATTTAAAAGAAATAATTAAGAAGGTGAAAACAATAAGGAAACAGTTCACATTGTGGTAAAAATGAAAATGACACGTATACTCAGTGGCGCAGAAGGTAGAGGGATTATTAATAATTTCCAATTTCAATGATCGATCCATCCAAATTCTACCTTCTCGAGCTTTGGAATTTAAAACACTAGATTGAAAATAATAAATTTGGAATATAGATATCTATTTTTGGGGAACTTTGATTGATTGATTTATTTTATTTATTTATTTATTTATTTAATTTGTAGTAGTAGTTTTAATCTTTTGGGAATTGATATCACCCAAAATTATTGTTCAAACATAATGTAGGGCATATATGATTCAGGGTTGGCATATGTAATTATTTAGGGCATTATATTTTTGTGCCATCAATAGTGGGGAAATTATTCATATACTTATACTAACCCCACCCCAACCTCCATGCATTTCCCTCAATTAGCCTCAATTCAAAGCCACTGGACAGAAAAATGGGGTGTTCAATTCTTGTTCAAGAGGGTCCCAACAAGTATGTATAAGATTTCATGTATATTAGCCTCTGTGGGAGGGCGTACTCGCGACGTAGCACAGTGGGTCAGGATTAGATCAAAGCACGCCAAAATTAAATAGGCCTATTCATAAATAATCAATAAAAAGTAGTCTACTGTGGGTTTTTGAACCCGCAAAATTCAATGGTAATATTCGTAATCGTCTATGACGTCATTGTAATGCTGATTTCTGACTGGTCATTGGTATTTTGGGGGACTGAGGGAACTCTATTATTTAAGTATTTCTGGTGAGTTGAGGACAACATTTCCAATGGGCACACAATGTCCGTTGGCCAAGGGGGTAGGATAAATCTTAAGATATACTGTTTGAGGAGACAAAATATCATTTCACAAGCCAGGTAAAACTGTTGTTAGATGGAAATTCACCGTCCATATAATTATGTAAATGAACAATGAGATATTCACAACCCACGACTCAGTTATTGCTCTTGCCGTGCCATTGCCGATGCCCTCACCATCCAACTCTACCGACACCTCAGACCCTCTAGTTTATCCTACCCCCAGGTTCTTTGGCCAACCGAAGATCCACAAACCCGATGTTCCTCTCCATCCCATTGTCGCCTCCAAAGGATCACCCACATACAACACAGCCAGGCACCAAGCTAAGATCCTCCGACCCTTAGTTTGGTCTCACTCAGCACCATGTGACCGACTCCAGTCAGTTTTATTTTTAGATCACCCGTGTCTCACTCTACAACCCAGCGACATCTTGGTTAGTTTTGATGTTGTCTCCCTTTTCACCAATGCCTCCTGGTGAAGGAAAGACTAAAACAAAATCTTTCCCTTGATGACCGCACATCACTCTCCCCTGATCAAATAAAAACAACTGTGTTTCTTCTAGTTGTTTTCAATTTCAGGGCAAGTTTTACGAGCAGACAGCTGGGACCTCTATGGGATCTCCTCTATCCCCGGTCCGTGCTGACAATTTCATGGAAGAGTTTGAAACATATTTCCCTTCACACCCGACCCCCGACCCAGCCTCTGGCTCCGCTATGCAATCCAGGACTTCCTACAGCACCTCATCACGTTTACGAAGGAAGTAAAAGAAGACGGTAAGATCTCGTTTCTTGATGTTGGCATCTCCAAAAACACAGACAGCTCCCTACACCACAGCGTTACAAGAAGCCCACCCACACAGATCGATACCCCAACCAGCGCTCCTTCCATCACCCTAGCGACCCGGACAGTCTACCCAAGGAACTACGGCACATCAAGACTATCCAGCGCAACGGCTACAAACCCAGCAAGATCAACACATCGAAGCTTGTTCCAATCTAACCATTTCTACTTGTCTCCCCTACCTAGGTTCTACGTCACATAAACTTCAGCGGATCCTCTAACAAGCAGGCATCCAACAAGTGGACTACTCCGCCCCAGCAGACTACAGAGACTTCTCCACACCTACAAGGATAAACCGGATCCCAGCAACAGAGCGGGGGTCTACTGGATCCCCTGTGAGTGTGGTAAAGTCCACATCGGGGAAACGGGACGAAATCTCCCAACGAGACTGAAAGAACACTGAGCACACGGCCGCAGAGGAGATTTTGAGAAGTCAGCCATCGTCAAGCACTCCCACACCAAGGACCACCAAATCGACTGGCAGACTGCTCAACTAATCACATCCATCCACACATGGCACCCAGACGCATCCAAGAGGCAATCGAAATCATCAAACACAACCCACACCAGACTGAGGGATCCCCTATAACCTAAGTCAACAACCTCCCCTGAACGGATTCAGTTCAGTGAGCACACACTCCTCTCCCCCACTCAGATCCTAGTCCCACCAGTTTCCCGCCTGCGCGCTTCAACGCACTAATCCTCCAGCATCCAGTCATTGTGTGATTTTCCAGCAGCATTTCGCAGAGTCCGGTATTCTCCTGACGACGATCAGAGCATACTGATCGAAACGTCGAGTTGTAAACTCCAGTTCTTCTCAGAACTAATTTACTACTCAATTGAGAATTTCACATGATGTCACCGCAATTAGTCCTACTTATTGCTCTTGCAGTTATGCGTTTGTTTATGGTGTAAACCAAGAGCTTATGACAAACGGCAGGAATGGATCCTCGGTCTTGGAGGTCCTTAGGTTACTGCATAAGTATTTTTTTTTACCATCCCATCTTGGACCAAAACATATGTTGGACCCCCTATATTATCTACGTAACCCCCTATCCCCCAAGGATTTAAGCCCGGCATGCACGGTTCACTTTACCCATTACTCTACCCTGTACGCAACTGGAGCGTTAATGAGCCGGAAATCTGCATATAAGAAATGTCTGTTTTCTTCGAAACCTTTGTTGAAGGTCTCTACCTCACAATTTGTGCATTTGTGAGGTTGCTTGATAGAAGTACAAGGTTCCATTCTGGTATACAGTCGTGGATATTGCCATGTATTTATTACCAGGCCTGAAATTTCAGTAGGGTCAAGACCTCTTTTTGTTAATAATGGGCACTTCCATTAAATAGAATATCAGCAATTTTATGGGAAGTTTAACCAGGGACACCAAGGCATACTGTGGTCTCCATGAAATTCCGGATCGAGGTTTTCTGAAATAGAAATATTTTTGATGTACACAGATTTATATATTGAGTGTTGAAACAGCCTGCTCTGAGTTTATTTCTCTAAAATTTAAATAGATCTGTGGCGTGTAGAAAAAGAGCAGTGATTGTTGCATACTACCATAAGCCTATTACAGTCAGTGCTCAACGTCCGAGTTACTGAAGCTGACGCGCAACGTTTATTTGCAAAAATGGGTCTGAAAATGTGCTCTCGAACCATTTGAGATTTCTCGAGTGTTTGAAAGTGCTACCACGAAAACTGTTTGGTAGCAAATGTTTTCACTATAGGACCAAAATTGATGGAACACTATCTTGAAATCTTGTTCTCACTAAATTAAAAATAAAATATGAATCTTGTTGTATATTTTAATAACACTCACGCACATTAATATGAGTATATGTACAAGTATATGGAGTATGATATAAAAACCATTAACACAGAGAAATGGATGTAAATGCATCCATACTATGTATATAAACCACCAGTGATAGTTCAGGTTGTATAACTGTATATGTGACAAAATTATTTCTAGGCAAGATTGATACCATTATCAGATTTAAGCCTAGGCCTATACCAATTTCATTCATTCATTCATTATACATGTACATTATAGGATAATAATATTAACATATATATATGAAGAGTATTAGAGAATATGTGTGTGGATGAAGGTTTCCAAAAAGCATTAGATTGTCCAGTTGAGACCCCACTAGGTACAACAAACAAAACAAAGAACAACGAAACAACAATGATGAAGACAACCATGCAAATTCAATTACAGCTTAGAGATTGGTATAGCTAGTATTAAACAGTAATCCTAAGATAATTAAAGAATGAAAATTAACCTGCGTGTGAATATTTGCCGATTAATTGAGTTCTAAATTTAAACTTTAATAAGGATACATTTGGTATATTTCTAAGTGAGATATTCAAAGAATTCCACAGCTTGGGTCCTTCATGTTTGACAATTTTTTCGGCTAGTGTGGTACGAGCATAGGTCTGATGAAATTCGTCACACTGCCTAGTGTAGTGATAGTGAATATCTTGATTTTTACAGACACCGTTGACTTAAAATTGTATTACCTTTAAAAATACTTTGCGTCCAATTAGTATTTTACAAGTGATATGTTATATTAGTGAATTTTGACTTATTTACACTTATTATTTCTGCTACAAATAACATAATTATACTGGCGGATCCAGGGCAGTGAGGGGGCCTTGGAGGGGGCTGAAACTTAACTACATGAGCTCCCCATATCAAAACACATTAAGCCACCCCTACCTATTGAACAGACTTCGTTTAATAGATGAACACAATTGGAGAAACATATTCCACACCTATATATCGAGTGTAAACAAAATTCTGAAAAATTTTATGTTTCATCGGAACTCTTATATACTTGAGGAAAGGACAACAAATGCTTTAAAATGATCCATTTCTGAAAATAATGATGAGTGGCACAGTTTTACAGTAAATATGTCCCATTATGAATTTATTGTGGGTCCCGTCATGCATTCATTTTAAAACATCATTGCTATTGAATCGTACTTTAAACTGACAACTACGAAATTTGTTTTCCTTTCTAAAAGGATTTAATCAATGTTTCGATGAACACATGCAATATAGGCATGCAATATAATCCCAGCTGGAACCAAGCGGCCCCAGAAGATATATGATTCTAGGCGCTTTCTGATGCAATTCAGAGGAAATAAAGGCTAATTTATCTGGTCCCAGGCGCAGTAAATTACTCTGCTCCTTGTACCTAGCTCTTTGTGCCTACATTTGTGGAGTTTATCGTTGAGTACAGAATTTGCAGTACATGTACATTGCCTACCGATGATGTGCAATGAAACATATTGATGATATACAATGAAACATACCTTAATATCCGTAATCAACCACATTTAATATCCATTTAATCTTCTGTGGACGTACATGTATATGGGTGATTAATTAAGGAATGTTTTGAACCATGTAAACATTCTATTTAAAATAACTTCACGATATCACAGAAACATGCTTCAATGATTGACGGAAAATTACCTCAATTTTATCGGTAGACAGTACACACTCCTCTAGTAACAATTTATCCAAAGAAGGAACAGAAGTTATCTGAACCGGCTGTAATCCATGGAAATTGTTTTTACTCAGACAAACCTCCTTTATGCTGCCTATGGATGCTATGATAGAGAAAACTGCCTCAATATCATCACTCATCAGACTGCACTCTTCTAGAATCAATTCCTCCAAAGAAGGAACAGGAGTTATCTGGACGGACTGTAATTTATGGAAATTGTTGTTATCAAGTTCAACATGCTTTAAGCTGCCGGAGGCTGCTAGGATAGAGAAAACAGCCTCAATGTCATCACTCATTACACTGCACGTACCTAAACTCAAAAACTTCAAAGAAGGAACAGGAGTTATCTGGACTGGCTGTAAACAATGGAAATTGTTTTTATCCAGGTGAACTTTCTTTATACTGCCAGCAGATGCCATAATAGAGAAAACTGCTTCAATATCATCACTAATTAGACTGCACTCCTGTAGAATCAATACCTCCAAAGAAGGAACAGGAGATATCTGGACGGACTGTAAACCATGAAAATTGTTTTTATCAAGCCAAACCGTCTTTACACTGCCTGTGGATGCTATGATAGAGAAAACTGCCTCAATATCATCACTCATCAGACTGCACTCCTGTAGATTCAATACCTCCAAAGAAGGAACAGGAGATATCTGGACTGTCTGTAATGCATGGAAATTGTTTTTATCCAGCCAAACCGTCTTTACACTGCCTGTGGATGCTATGATAGAGAAAACTGCCTCAATATTATCACTCATCAGACTGCACTCCTGTAGACTCAATACCTCCAAAGAAGGAACAGGAGATATCTGGACTGGCTGTAATCCATGGAAATTGTTTTTATCCAGCCAAACCGTCTTTACACTGCCTGTGGATGCTATGAAAGAGAAAACTGCCTCAATATCATCACTCATCAGACTGCACTCCAGTAGATTCAATTCCTCCAAAGAAGGAACAGGAGATATCTGGACGGACTGTAATCCATGGAAATTGTTTTTATCCAGCCCAACCGTCTTTACACTGCCTGTGGATGCTATGATAGAGAAAACTACCTCAATATCATCACTCATCAGACTGCACTCCTGTAGACTCAATACCTCCAAAGAAGGAACAGGAGATATCTGGACTGGCTGTAATCCATGGAAATTGTTTTTATCCAGCCCAACCGTCTTTACACTGCCTGTGGATGCTATGATAGAGAAAACTACCTCAATATCATCACTCATCAGACTGCACTCCTGTAGACTCAATACCTCCAAAGAAGGAACAGGAGATATCTGGACTGGCTGTAATGCATGGACATTGTTTTTATCCAGCCAAACCGTCTTTACACTGCCTGTGGATGCCATGATAGAGAAAATTGCCTCAATATCATCACTCATCAGACTGCACTCCTGTAGACTCAATACCTCCAAAGAAGGAACAGGAGATATCTGGATTGGCTGTAATCCATGGAAATTGTTTTTATCAAGCCAAACCGTCTTTACACTGCCTGTGGATGCTATGATAGAGAAAACTGCCTCAATATCATCACTCATCAGACTGCACTCCTGTAGATTCAATACCTCCAAAGAAGGAACAGGAGATATCTGGACTGGCTGTAATGCATGGAAATTGTTTTTATCCAGCCAAACCGTCTTTACACTGCCTGTGGATGCTATGAAAGAGAAAACTGCCTCAATATCATCACTCATCAGACTGCACTCCAGTAGATTCAATACCTCCAAAGAAGGAACAGGAGATATCTGGACGGACTGTAATCCATGGAAATTGTTTTTATCCAGCCCAACCGTCTTTACACTGCCTGTGGATGCCATGATAGAGAAAACTGCCTCAATATCATCACTCATCAGACTGCACTCCTGTAGACTCAATACCTCCAAAGAAGGAACAAGAGATATCTGGACTGGCTGTAATCCATGGAAATTGTTTTTATCCAGCCAAACCGTCTTTACACTGCCTGTGGATGCTATGAAAGAGAAAACTGCCTCAATATCATCACTCATCAGACTGCACTCCAGTAGATTCAATTCCTCCAAAGAAGGAACAGGAGATATCTGGACGGACTGTAATCCATGGAAATTGTTTTTATCCAGCCCAACCGTCTTTACACTGCCTGTGGATGCTATGATAGAGAAAACTACCTCAATATCATCACTCATCAGACTGCACTCCTGTAGACTCAATACCTCCAAAGAAGGAACAGGAGATATCTGGACTGGCTGTAATCCATGGAAATTGTTTTTATCCAGCCCAACCGTCTTTACACTGCCTGTGGATGCTATGATAGAGAAAACTACCTCAATATCATCACTCATCAGACTGCACTCCTGTAGACTCAATACCTCCAAAGAAGGAACAGGAGATATCTGGACTGGCTGTAATGCATGGACATTGTTTTTATCCAGCCAAACCGTCTTTACACTGCCTGTGGATGCCATGATAGAGAAAATTGCCTCAATATCATCACTCATCAGACTGCACTCCTGTAGACTCAATACCTCCAAAGAAGGAACAGGAGATATCTGGATTGGCTGTAATCCATGGAAATTGTTTTTATCAAGCCAAACCGTCTTTACACTGCCTGTGGATGCTATGATAGAGAAAACTGCCTCAATATCATCACTCATCAGACTGCACTCCTGTAGATTCAATACCTCCAAAGAAGGAACAGGAGATATCTGGACTGGCTGTAATGCATGGAAATTGTTTTTATCCAGCCAAACCGTCTTTACACTGCCTGTGAATGCCATGATAGAGAAAATTGCCTCAATATCATCACTCATCAGACTGCACTCTCGTAGACTCAATACCTCCAAAGAAGGAACAGGAGATATCTGGACTGGCTGTAATCCATGGAAATTGTTTTTATCCAGCCCAACCGTCTTTACACTGCCTGTGGATGCTATGATAGAGAAAACTGCCTCAATATCATCTCTCATCAGACTGCACTCCTGTAGACTCAATACCTCCAAAGAAGGAACAGGAGATATCTGGATTGGCTGTAATCCATGGAAATTGTTTTTATCAAGCCAAACCGTCTTTACACTGCCTGTGGATGCTATGATAGGGAAAACTGCCTCAATATCATCACTCATCAGACTGCACTCCTGTAGATTCAATACCTCCAAAGAAGGAACAGGAGATATCTGGACTGGCTGTAATGCATGGAAATTGTTTTTATCCAGCCAAACCGTCTTTACACTGCCTGTGGATGCTATGATAGAGAAAACTGCCTCAATATCATCACTCATCAGACTGCACTCCTGTAGATTCAATTTCTCCAAAGAAGGAACAGGAGATATCTGGACTGGCTGTAATCCATGGAAATTGTTTTTATCCAGCCCAACCGTCTTTACACTGCCTGTGGATGCTATGATAGAGAAAACTGCCTCAATATCATCACTCATCAGACTGCACTCCTGTAGATTCAATTTCTCCAAAGAAGGAACAGGAGATATCTGGACGGGCTGTAATCCATGGAAATTGTTTTTATCCAGCCAAACCTGCTTTATACTGCCTGCAGATGCTATGATAGAGAAAACTGCCTCAATATCATCACTCATCAGACTGCACTCCTGTAGACTCAATACCTCCAA
Source organism: Zoroaster sp. YZ-2022 (assembly GCA_029582265.1). Taxonomy (NCBI): domain Eukaryota; kingdom Metazoa; phylum Echinodermata; class Asteroidea; order Forcipulatida; family Zoroasteridae; genus Zoroaster; species Zoroaster sp. YZ-2022. The sequence continues at coordinate 2,776,068 of CM055830.1, read as the reverse complement.
AGAAGGAACAGGAGATATCTGGACTGGCTGTAATCCATGGAAATTGTTTTTATTGAGATCAATTTTCTTTATACTGTACGAACCTTTAAACATCCCCAATAGTAGATTGATGTCACTGTTGTTTAACTGGCAGTCCCTCATACATAGAGATGTCAAACAACGTGACATGCTTCTGAGATTATCCAACTTACCATTCATGTTGGTTTTGAGGAGTTTCAGTGATATCTTACATTGTCTATGGGATATTATTTGTTTAACGAGTTTCAAATCGTCCACAGATCCACACGTCACATTCATATCCGATACATATTGAAGCCTGAAATGCTTCGGTAAATTTTTAATGAAATAGTGTGCAGCCAAGAGGTCCTCGCCTTTTAATTCATAGGGGAACTTTACCCATTCTTCTACTGGAAATGTTTTCACCAACGAACCCAGTTCAGCCTCGAATAAAACCAACATCATCATTTTGTGTAAATAAATATACCTTTGACATTTCTCATTATGAATGTCAGAAGTCTTTGGATTGTGTTTCAAAAGTTGTTCATGTGTTAGTCTTACAATCAGTTCAGCAGCTTTTTTATCCATCCCACAACAGAAACGGAGTAAGTACTCCATGCTTTCTACGTCACCTTGTAATATTTGTGACAGGTACTCATTAAATTGATCAGGATCGGACGTTGCCAAACCAGCAAGGTGAGTTGCAGCACAGTATTCAATGAAAGTCTTATGGGCAAATGTGACATACTCAACTTGTTTGAAATGACGTGTGATTTGTGTTTTAGTCAGCAAGCCGACTTCGCATCCAAAACTGACGAGGTCTTCTGAATCGAATTCTGATAAATCAAAATAAAGCTTTTGACCACTTTGATTCATCAAACCTTTAAGAGCAACCCGCCCAAGTTCTAGCATAAGTTTGTCAAATAAATCTCTAGTCCTTGTATCAGAACTTGACGGTTGGTCTTTGCTTTTCTTTTGCTGATACAGTACATCGATTACATCATGAAAAAGTACCGTGATCCTTTCAGGTAGATTAGGGTGTTCGACCATTAATGTACACATAAGCCAAAGAAATAAAGGTATCTCCCCTAAACTGCGAAAGGTTTCGTTCTTCTGTAATTCTGCAAGAACATTTTCTTTGTCTTGTGAGTCGAAATTAGTCAAATATTTAGAAACATATTCCTGTTTATTCTTGTCATCAAATCCGCTCATATAAATTCTTGTGAAGTTGGGATTCCAATTCAGCAACTTAATTGCTGTAGATGGTCGACTTGTTACAATAACCTCACACATTTTAAGTGATTTGAATGAAAGGACATCGTTAACGCTGCATTTATAGCTTTCTTTGGCACTATCTAATGACTGAAAGGAAATCTCATCTGCTCCATCCAGGAGAATCAGAACTTCATTGGGATGTTTATTTATGTACTTTACTAGGTCTTGTTTTGTAAAATCATTTGTATCAGAACATATCTGAGAAAACATTGCATCAATGATGTTGAAATTGGTCCCCATTTCGTTGATATTCAGGACAAAGATGAGCTTATACTTTGATAGAGGGGACGGCTCAGCTTGTGGATCAGTCGACTTGGATGTTGTTTTCTGTAAAACAGCCCAGTCGTGAGCTATCTTTTTGAAAAGTGTTGATTTACCATACCCACTTTCAGCTGTGATTAAGATTCGCTTTTTATCAAGCCCTAACATTTCCTTGTATGACTGCAGGGGAAGTTTTTCTGTTTCTATTTGATCGACCTGCTGCTTGTCTTTGATACCAGACTGTGTTAAGCTACCAAGACCACGGATTTCCGATGTCATCGGATTGATATCCTGATGTCTGTTGTTGCCTGACTGTAATGATGAGTTGGCTAGACAATGTTTTTGTGGTCGGTTGGTTTCCATCAGAAGTTGTGAACTTACATAAAGGTTGTCCATTTCCATGGCTGTTTCCTTACACATAGGATATGTGCTCAGTTTAATTGTTTCCATGTAATGATTCGCTATGTCTTTGCTACAAGAGTCGACGTCGAATGAGCCACCGATGACATCTGTAATAAATCAAATGCTTTATTAATAGAATAACCGTTAAATGCTAAATTTCACCTAAAATAGACACCACGTCACGAAAGAATATGGAGTAACTGCAAGAAATGAAATATTTGGTGGTTTTACCTGATATTTCTGATGCCATATCGGCACGGCCTATTGTATTCAGAACTTCTGCCAACTTGTCTCTTGCTTCATTGCCGTTCGTTTGCTTCCTTCCCCAAGCAACAAACATCTGAAAAGCTTGTTCCTTGAGGCTGTCCTTGTTGTTGTATTCAAACGCTTCAATCTGTGCTGCCTTGAAACCCAACTCGGTCCCGAGTCGCTTCCAGTCTTTCCCGATGTTTTCAGCTAGTGAGCGTAACAACTTCTCATCCAAATCAATGTGTTGTTTTGCTGTAGCAGATATTGGCTGGTATTCTGCTCCCAAGGAAACATGTTCAGAACCTAAAATGAAATAACACGAACCTTTTCACGTTTTATTTTTAAGAAATAAAAGAAAAAACAAGTAAAAAATATTGATGTTGTAAAATTTTCTATACGAATCATCATTTTTAACAAGAGGCATATAAATTAAACAAATTAAACATCTTAATTTCAACTGGGATACGTCAAATGAAGTCTTGATTTGGTTTATCATTGGATGAACATTGATAACTTCCTAATAGAAAGAAATACAAATACAGATGCAGCCATCAATGTGTCGTTTAACATTTGTATTCACTTCCTCAAGTAAAATAGCAATGTTCTCATGAAAAATGTCCGTTAAATGCGAGAGTTGCCGTGAAAAGAGCGAACAGACGGGCAATACATCTTTAAACATTCCCATTAGAAATAAATGTCAATATGAAAGCTTGAAAACTTACCATGCTGTTGTATTACTGTATGAGAATGTGCTTGGTATTCCGTTGCCTGGTCCGCAATTTCTGGTTTTACTGTAGAACTTTCCAGAGCTAAATGAATAGAATAATAACAACATAAGTACGATTAATCAAGACTGTAAAAAATTCTCTTCTGAGTAGTGATTAATTCTGAAAAGAACTGGAGGTTACAACTCCACGTTTTGATCAGTATGCTCTGATCTACTGCATGAGAATGCCGGACTCTGTGATACGCTGCTGCTTAAGTAGACTGCTGGGGGATTTGTGCTAACACCGGATGCTGGGGGATTAGTGATAATGCTGGATGCTGGGGGATTAGTGCTAATGCTGGATGCTGGGGGATTAGTGCTAATGCTGGATGCTGGGGGATTAGTGCTAATGCTGGATGCTGGGGGATTAGTGCTAACACTGGATGCTGGGGGATTAGTGCTAATGCTGGATGCTGTGGGATTAGTACGTTGTGGGAACTTCAGAAACTACAACCCTTAGAGTGTTGGGGAGAGGGGTGTTTGCTCACTGAACTTAATCAGTTAGTAATAAAGCAAAGGGTGGGAGGGTGGATGACTTAGGATGTAGGAGATCCCTCAGTCTAGGGTGGGATGTTGACTTTGGATACAGAAGATCCTTCAGTCCGTTGTAGAGGTCGCCAAATGTCGCTAAGATAGAAGCCGATGTCCTGGGGTACGGTAGGTAAAAAATAACTCAGAACGAATTCATGTTAAAATTTTCTGAACCGAATTAAGATTATTAATCTAAGAGATATTAATAATCACAATAATTGATACCTGGTATTCTTGAAGCCAAATCAGTCCGTTCAATTTTAACCAGGGCCTCTATCAAACTGCATCTTGTTCCTTCAATGTCAGTTTGTTTGTTTTGCCAAGCGACGAACATCTTAAAAGCCTGCTCCTTCAAGTTGTCCCGGTTGTCTTGCTCAAATGCGGTAATCTGTGCTGTTTTGAACCCTAAGTTTCTTGCGAGTCGTTTCCAGTCGATCCCGATGTTTTCAGCTATGTCTCGCAGAAAAGCCTCTTTTAATTGACCTTCCGCTGCTGTATAAATTATTTGAAATATATTATTATAAATTGAATTTCCTGAGGCCTTGCAAAAATAAAGTCTTGAGACAAAACAACGTTTGTAAAATTTTGACAAAACACTCGGCTAAATGACTGCAACAATAGCACATTGTTCGTGTTTTCGCTTAAAGGGAATTGGTAGAATTTTGGTAATTGATTATCAAATGAACTACTTTGTGTAAAGTTGGAACAAATATATCAATCATAAAGAGAAATTATTCCGTCTGAAGTGTGTTCATGTTTTAAAACCTGTAAGAGGTTTTCGTCGTTTCCTGAAAACGCTTCCACATCACAAATGTTTTACATCATTAGTAAAATGTTCGTAAATACATCCAAAGAATTATGATTTATAAGTACAGAAACCAACATATGGAAGTTTCAGCTCAGTAAATTGTGAAATATGAAAATGTGTTCACATTTATTGCATTCATTTCAATGTGGAAAAATGGATCTCCGCCGTAATCCATTTCAATTCGAAATTTATTTCACGTTTTCAACAAGAATGACAGCATCTCAAACGTAATCATTTGGTATCAGTATGTTTTATAGTATCATCACCAACTTCACATCAAGATTAGAATTCAGTAAATTTGTAATCAGGTAAATAACCAAAGGTCTACACTAATGACCGATGATGTTCCATTTCATTAATGATGTAACACACCCGTGATTTACCGGCAATTTCTGATTTTGTTTTTCATTGGAACATTGATAATTTCCTATTTCCTAAAAAAAAATACAAATACTTAGAAATTACATATTTCAACAAAAACGTGCTGGTTAGCACCCAACATAAATTAGTGTTTGATACATATTTACTGTAAAACCATGTTTCTTAAGATTATTTTGAGAAATGTGTACATTAACAGCATTTGTATTCAGTTCGTCAAATAAAATAGCAATGTTCCGATCAAAAATAAAATGTCTGTTAAAAAGCGAGAGTTGCCGTTAAAAAAAAATTAATACACGGGCGATTAAAATACTTAAATAATTCCATTATAAAAAAAAATAAATAAAACATTCTTAACATGAAAGGATGAAAACCTACCACGCTGTTGTTTTCCTGTATGAGAATGTGCTTGGTATTCCGTTGCCTGGTCCGTACTTTCTGGTTTGACTGTAGAACTTTCCAGAGCTAAATGAATAGAATAATAAACACATACCCTTTTATCAGCAATCAAACGGCATTCATAAATTGCCCCAGACAGTTGAGGTATTTTGATTGGTGGAGAGCTGCTTTCGTGGGAATGTTTAAACATCACGTGATTAATCCCAACACGGATGACTGGATACCTCAACCAATAATTAAATATTTACCGTGTGTCAAAAAAATGCATGTCATAAATTTCTGACCCGGATTAAGACATTAATCTAAGAGATAATAATAATAATAACCGATACCTGGTATTCTTGAAGCCAAATCAGTCCGTTTAATTTTAACCAGGGCCTCTATCAAACTGCGTCTTGTTTCTTCAATGTCAGTTTGTTTATTTTGCCAAGCGACGAACATCTTAAAAGCCTGCTCCTTCAAGTTGTCCCGGTTGTCTTGCTGAAATGCGGTAATCTGTGCTGTTTTGAACCCTAAGTTTGTTGCTAGTCGTTTCCAGTCGATCCCGATGTTTTCAGCTATGTCACGAAGGAAACCCTCACTTAATTTACCTTCCGCTTCTGTATAAATTATTTGAAATGTATTATTATCATTTGAATTTCCGTAGGCCTTGCAAAAATGCCAAACTCCCTCTACATTCAACTCATACACTCTGTTCACACATTTACTGCACGTTAAATCTACGCATGCGCATATTCCTCGTGGCTTATACAGGAAACTAATTCAAACTGAAGAACCGCAATTAACAATCGTGAAAAAAAATCGGCAAAGAGATTGCAACAATAGTAAGTTGTTTGTGTTTTTGTTTATATGGAAGGGAAGGAATTATCCTGAGAACTTATTCCACCTGAAGTGCCTTCCCATGTTTTAAAACCTGTAACATTTTTTGTCTATTCCTCAAAACGTGGGAATCTATTGTGATGAACCTTTCACAGGTTTTGATATATATATATATATATATATATATATATATATATATATATATAAACTATATATATATATAAACTAAAGGGTTGAACTGCGGAATGTACATTTCCACATACCAATGTTTTACCTTCCATAAGGAATTCTACACTATCAGTAAAATGTTTGTAAATGTTTCCATAAGAATCATGAGATATGTACAGAAACTATCCTCCAAAATGTTTGAAAATATAGTCAGATTGTTTGCATTCAATTTAATGTGGAAAATTGATCACGGACATGATTTACATTTCACAGCATCTCAAACGTAGTTATTTCTCAGAATGTTTGGGATCATCACCAACTTCACATAAAAATTATAATTTAGTAAATTTGCAATCATGTAATAACCAAAGGTGCACACTAATTACCATTGATGTGAACTTCCTTTAAATAATCCCATTATCCCAACATGAAAACATGAAACCTACCACGCTGTTGTTTTGCTGTATGAGAATCTGCTTGGTCTCCCGTTGGCTGGTCCGCACATTCTGGTTTGACTGTAGACATTTCCAGAGCTAAATTAAATGAATAGAATAATAACAACATAACATATCAGCAATCAAACGGCAATCATGAATTCCCTCAGACAGTTGATGTATTCTGATTGGTGGAGAGCTGCTTTCGTGGATATGATTAGACATCTGCTTTATCTGACCACAGATGACTGGACATGCAAAAGTCTAATAGGCAGTAAGTTACGTGTTTCCAAAGACATTTTATGTTTACCAATGTACAAAAATACCCATACATTTTGAAAATGAAATCTGGACGCCAATCATGAATATGATGATTGTTCGCATTCTAATACGCGATAATAATTAGACCGTCTGTACAATCACCATAAGCTCGTCCAAACGATATACATGTAGTAAGTATTCTCTACAAGTCAAAATGTTTCAAGGGTAACCTGAAAAGCCACCATCAGTGTGTCTGGGAGGAGAATGAAATGTTTATATTGTACATGAAACGTTGCGTCATGACTGATATCACTGCCAAATTAATGCTCTTTTTACAAGTGCACATCATGTGTAAGTACGTACAGTATATCTTTCTCTCCACGTACTTTGTCTACACGGGGACTCGACATAAATTAGTTTTTGGTACATATTTATTGTAAAACCATGTTTCTTAAGATTATTTTGAGAAATGTGTCGATTAACAGCATTTGTATTCAGTTCGTCAAATACAATAGCAATGTTCCGATCAAAAATAAAATGTCTGTTAAAAAGCGAGAGTTGCCGTTAAAAAAATTGAAAACACGGGCGATTAAAATACTTAAATAATTCCATTATAAAAACAAATTATAAACAAAAATTCTCAACATGAAAGCATGAAAACCTACCACTCTGTTGTTTTGCTGGATGAGAATCTGCTTGGTCTCTCGTTGACTGTTCCGTACTTTCTGGTTTGACTGTAGAACTTTCCAGAACTAAATGAATAGAATAATAAATACATACCCTTTAATCAGCAATCAAACGGCATGCATGAATTGCCCCAGACGGTTGAGGTATTTTGATTGGTGGAGAGCTGCTTTCGTGGGAATGTTTAAACATCACGTGATTAATCCCAACACGGATGACTGGATACCTCAACCAATATTTAAATATTTACCGTGTTTCAAAAAAATCCATGTCATAAATTTCTAACCCAGATTAAGACATTAATCTAAGAGATAATAATAATAATAATAACTGATACCTGGTATTCTTGAAGTCAAATCAGTCCGGTCAATTTTAACAAGAGCCTCTATCAAACTGCGTCTTGTTCCTTCAATGTGAGTTTGTTTATTTTGCCAAGCGACGAACATCTTAAAAGCCTGCTCCTTCAAGTTGTCCCGGTTGTCTTGCTGAAATGCAGTAATCTGTGCTGTTTTGAACCCTACGTTTGTTGCTAGTCGTTTCCAGTCTATCCCGATGTTTTCAGCTATGTCACGCAGGAAAGTCTCACTTAATTTACCTTCCGCTTCTGTATAAATTATTTGAAATGTATTATTATCATTTGAATTTCCGTAGGCCTTGCAAAAATGCCAAACTCCCTCTACATTCAACTCATACACTCTGTTCACACATTTACTGCACGTTAAATCTACGCATGCGGATATTCCCCGTGGCTTATACAGGAAACTAATTCAAATTGGCAATTAACAATCCTGAAAAAAAATCGGCAAAGAGATTGCAACAATAGTAAGTTGATTGTGTTTTTGTTTAATTAAATGGAAGGGAAGGAATTATCCTGAGAACCTATTCCACCTGAAGTGCCTTCCCATGTTTTAAAACCTGTAATTGTTTTTCTTTCTATTCCTCAAAACGTGGCCATCTATTGTGATAAACCTTTCACAGGTTATTATTGTTATGATATAAACTAAAGGGTTGAACTGCGGAACGTACATTTCCACATACCAATGTTTTACCTTCCATAAGGAATTCTACACTATCAGTAAAATGTTTTAAATGCATCCATAAGAATCATGAGATATGTACAGAAACCATCCTCAAAAATGTTTGAATATAGTCAGATTGTTTGCATTCAATTTAATGTGGAAAATTGATCACGGTCGTGATTTACATTTCACGTTTTGTCATAATTGACAGCATCTCAAACGGAGTTATTTCGCAGGATGTTTGGATTCATCACCAACTTCACATCAAAATTACAATTCCGTAAATTTGTAATCATGTAATAACCAAAGGTGCACCCTAATTACCATTGATGTGAACTTCCTTTAATATAATCCCATTATCCCAACATGAAAACATGAAACCTACCACGCTGTTGTTTTGCTGTATGAGAATCTGCTTGGTCTTCCGTTGGCTGGTCCGCACTTTCTGGTTTGACTGTAGAAATTTCCAGAGCTAAATGAATAGAATAATAACAACATAACATATCAGCAATCAAACGGCAATCATGAATTCCCTCAGACAGTTGATGCTTTCTGATTGGTGGAGAGCTGCTTTCGTGGATATGATTAGACATCTGCTTTATCTGACCACAGATGATTGGACATACACAAGTCTAATAGGCAATAAGTCACGTGTTTCCAAAGACATTTTATGTTTACCAATGTACAAAAATACCCCACAATTTTGAAAATGAAATCTGGAGGCCAATCATCAATATGATGATTGTTCGCATTCTAATACGCGATAATAAATATACCGTCTATACAATCACCATAGGCTCGTCCAAACGATATACATGTAGTAAGTATTCTCTACAAGTCAAAATGTTTCAAGGGTAACCTGTGATGCTGAGCTACGTGAAGTCATAAAAGCCATCAACAGTGTGTCTGGGAGGTGAATGAAATATTTATATTGTACATAAAACGTCGCATCATGACTGATATCACTGCCAAATGCTCTCTTTACCAATGCACATCACATGTAAGTATATCTTTCTCTTCCATGTACTTTGTCTATACAGGGAAACTGATGTAAAGACAACGCACGCTTATTAGCAAGTTGTGACAAAGTAGGAGAATCGCTGTTCAATTTGTTTTAATCTGAATTCCTGTTAATATATTACATTCCCGCCAAGTATATGGGCATTTATCTAAATATGAATAAGGCCAAAACCAAAAGGTCTCCGGTTTCTGGTATCCGCGCACGTTGCCTCAGACCTGCGTGTGGGCATTTTTTTATTTATTTTTTTATTTTTTATTTTTTTAATTTTGTTTTGGCCAATTGCAGCCAAAATTGCTGGATCAATTCGAACTCTGCCGTGATGTGCTTTAAACGAATTTTTCAAATAGGGGTAGGCCTATGACCTTTTGCCTGATTTGTGAGGCCTGATTTGTGAGGCCTCTTTTAATAGCTACCGTAACTTATGGGAAATTTGGTCGCCGTGTATACAATGTATCAGGTATTTCTCCGTTGGCAAAAAAAGATGGCCGAAAGAAAAAGAACAAAAGCGCGATCGATGACCAGAAACCAAATACTATTTTTGGGAGCGTAAGAGAGATTCAATACAAAGCACATCAATCAATACCTGGTATCTTTGATGCTAAATCAGGACGGCCAAATCGAGTCAATACACCTCTTAACCATTCTCCTGCTTCTTCTTTGTTAGGTTGCCTTCTCCACCAAGTAACTAACATCTGACAAGCCTGTTCCTCCAGGTTGTTCGGACTGATAATTTCAAATGCGTGAATCTCTGCTGGCTTGAAGCCCAATTTGGTTGCTAATCGTTTCCAGTCTTTCGTGATTTTTGGAGCTACATTCCGGAGGAATGTCTCGTCTATTACACCAGCCCCTGCAGTTGAATCACATAATAGTTTTGTTGTTTCTGTTATGAATCTAGGTGGAACCACACCACCAGAAACAACAAAAGGTATTCAGTGAGCGATAAATGGGACAAATGAGTACAACTAAACACCAAAGCAATTATAATGTAAATTGAAGCACCGCAATAAACAATCGTTTTTAATCAACTATTGATGAAAGCCGTCAGTAATTAAAGTCTGAAGTGCCTTCCTATGTTTGAAAACATTTTCATCTATTGTGATGAACCTTTCACAGGTTATTATTGTTATGATATATAAACTAAAGGGTTGAACTGCGGAACGTACATTTCCACATACCAATGTTTTACCTTCCATAAGGAATTCTACACTATCAGTAAAATGTTTGTAAATGCATCCATCAGAATCATGAGATAGGTACAGAAACCATCCTCAAAAATGTTTGAAAATATAGTCAGATTGTTTGCATTCAATTTAATGTGGAAAATTGATCACGGTCGCGATTTACATTTCACGTTTTCTCATAAATGACAGCATCTCAAACGTAGTTATTTCTCAGGAAGTTTGGTATCATCACCAACTTCACATCAAAATTATAATTTAGTAAATTTGTAATCATGTTATAAACATTTCCTTATTAACCCCAATATCGTGACATGGAAGCATGCAAACCTACCACGCTGTTGTTTTGCTGTATGAGAATCTGCTTGGTCTCCCGTTGGCTGGTCCGCATTTTCTGGTTTGACTGTAGAACTTTCCAGAGCTAAATGAATATAATAATATAGAAAAATATTCCCCAGATAGTTAAGGTATTCTGATTGGTGAGACCACATATGACTGGACGCGCTTATAATCTGGAGGGGGTGATCATAATAAGGATACATGGTTTGACGTCTCTTTCTAAAAAGCGATAATAGAGAAAAACGTGAGGTAATCTATGTGAACAGTGTAATCATAAATGCCATCACCAGTATGTCTAGGAGGAGAATGAAATAGTTATGTTGTACATGAAACGTCGCATCATGACTGGTATCTCCTTACCAGTGCACATCACATTATGTAAGTATACCTTTCTCATTACGTTTGTCTACTGGACTCTGATGTGGATATAATGCACGCTTAGCGGGCTGTGTCAAAAACTAGGAAAATCACTGTTCATTATTTTCTTTTAAAGGGAATGCAAAATCCTCTAAATATAATATATTAGATTCCCGCTAAGTATATGAGCATAGATACCTGGTATCTTTGATGCTAAATCAGGACGGCCAAATCGAGTCAGTACATCTCTTAACCATTCTCCTGCTTCTTCTTTGTTAGGTTGCATTCTCCACCAAGTAACTAACATCTGACAAGCCTGTTCCTTTAGGTTGTTCCGACTGTTGATTTCAAATGCGTTAATCTCTGTTGATTTGAAACCCAACATTGTTGCTAGTCGCTTCCAGTCTTTCTTGATTTTTCGAGCTACCTTTCGCAGGAAAGTCTCGTCTGATGCACCAGCTCCTGCAGTTGATTCTATTTAAAAATCAGATATATGTGACCACTATTTTTTTGTTTATAATTCTCGTTATGTTTAAATAAGGATCTATTTTGTATCTAACTATTCATGTTTATTATTCATCTGCCAAATCTCATTAATATTCAAACTGCTTGACGCCACCAACGATACGTCCTGCTCAGAACCCATTTTTCCGTTAGAGACGAATCACCATTTTATATTCTCTTCGTCTTATTCACAGGTAATAATAATTTCTTTATTTTAACTCTTTAATATTGCATAATTATTATACTTACCGAGTGTATTTTCACTAAATACTTTACTGTAAATATTCCATTTAAGAAAATACCGGAATCTGTATTTTCCAACATGTCATGAGTATAGTATTTGTATTGAATACCTTTAAATTGTATTGAATACCTCTAGCTTTGGTTTATTATTCGCAATCGATATCTCATAATAATAATAATAATAATGTATAGATTTTATATAGCGCACGTATCCACCAACTAAGTGGCGCTCAAGGCGCATTATATTATTATCCCTGCTCATAAGGCTCATAAGGCTCATAAATCATTCCTGAAACCATCTCAGCTCCCTGGGGAGTATACAGCTCAATTGCTGCCATTTCTAGCGCAGAGAGCAAACCATCTCTGCCTTCACAGGTACCCATTTAACCCCTGGGTGGAAAGCAATTATGGTTAAGTGTCTTGCTCAAGGACACAGGTGTCACGGCTGGGGCTCGAACCCACACTCTGCTGCTGGCAACACCAGAACTTGAGTTCAGTGCGCTAGACCGCTCGGCCACGACAATCCACTTTACGTGCATTATACAACACACGGGACCTACGGCTTTACGTCCCATCCGAAGGACGAAGCAATTATGGTTAAGTACCTTGCTCAAGGATACAAGTGTCACGACCGGGGCTCGAACCCACACCCTGCTGCTGGCAACACCAGAACTTGAGTTCGGTGCGCTAGACCGCTCGGCCACGACACTCCATTTAATCAAGGTTCAAACCAAGTTTCCCTTGTTATTTTTGGTAAGTTTTATTCCGTCTTAGCCATTTATTCCATAAAAAAGGTGCAGCGGCAAGATGGCGGCCGGCACCGAGGTTTTCGCGGGAAATGAAAACTAAATCAAATCACTTATTTTGCAAAGTGTTATTTTGTAAATTATGTAGTACCATAATTAGTCGCTTAGATAAATTAATTGATTTTGATAATGATTCGGATGTGCTCTACATTTATTTAGAATTGCATATTTATTTTAAGAGGAGATAGTTAAAGGAACCCTCCTATGACAATTATAAGATATGGTTCTACCGTTCAAGTCATTGTTTACTATTATTTAAATGTACAAAACTAGTAACTATATACAGTAAGGATAATTTAGAATACAAGTCTTACCTTTTCTCTAATTCAATTAATTTTCGAGTCAGGCCGACATTATATTGTAGATAATTTGTAAATAATTTTACGTTTAATTATTGTAATCAGACAACCCATTTTTCCGTTAGAGACGAATCACCATTTTATATTCTCTTCGTCTTATTCACAGAATAAACTACTGAACCTTGGAAGGCCGTCTTCCTCATTTATTTTGTTCTCAAATCCCGAGTGTCACATATAATTATGTCGTTTCCGTTATGAATCTAGGTGGGACGTCACCACCCGAGCAAAAAAATTAAATAAAAATAAAAAAATAAATAAAAAAATTCAGGGAGCGATTATTGTCAATGGAACAATAGCGCGTATAAGTACATTGTTGCAACGGAGCGTTAATTCACTCTAGCTGTAATTAAAATGATAATTCAAATGATTTAAGAAATTTCAACTGAAGTGACAGCAAAAGTGACATTGATTGGCTGGACTTGAATCCAATACAATAAATGTGCAAAAAAGTTATCTGTATTACTATTATTAAATAAAATTTGGGGGCATTGCATGCAATAAAGAAATAATTTCCATTGAGCACTCACGTTTTGCTCCACCACCCAATAAGCCTTGTACAAGGCGTACTTCAATGTTTTCATCGTTCTCAATACCATGATCCTCTAGTGTCAGCAAGTCACAAAGCTGGTTAACAAAAATACAATCCATTCATTTCAAAATAATGAAAGATGAAAATATTCCGTGTGAATCCAATTATATTTATCTTTAAATGTTTGTATAAATCGGTCCAATTGCTATTCTTACGTAAATTTAAGTAACTGGTTTTCATAGAATACAATTCACAAAATAATTCACCGTCGGTCAATCATTTTGTGCAGGGAACGAAGTCTTTCAACAATCAACAATTTTTTGAATAGCTACACTTCAAAGCAAAAATATCTTTTTGAGTGTCGAATACAAATTTGTATTAGAAAATCTTCTGGTTCTATTAACCCTGTATGTTAACATGTACCACTGAAACAAAACATACAAAAAATACCCCAAAATAAACAAAAAATAAATAAATAAAAAGCGCGTCACCGCACCCGATTTTGAAGCCGACCTATGACCAGAAATCGGAGACTTGTTTTTGTCTTAGCCTATCTGATCGTTACTTCTGGTACAAACAGGAAGTTAAAATTACAACAAATTTTAATGGCAAAGGGAAAGGACATTTGAAGATGGAAATCTTATTGTTTGGTGACGACATCTGGTCATAGCGCCCTCTAGTTTTCATTGTGTTTTTTATGAGTATTGTATAAGATTAACGGTACAGCAAAAATACATCATTGTAAGATGACATAATTCAGTTTTCGTACAATCCTTTTCGGAAGCGCTTTTCAGTGTCTGACACAGGGAAGTCTACAATAGGGTCAATACAATAAACACACTTGTTCAAATGCATTGTAATTCAACGCAAACCCTCACAATAACATAACAATAAATTAAATCTTAAAGTTTATGAGCGTATAAGTGAGACTGAATACTCCGACAGCGGCGTAGCCACGGGCGGGGGGGGGGCTGGGATTTCTAGTGCCCCCCACGTTCCCCCCACGAAAAATCCTGACAGTGCCCCCAAAAAAGAAAAGATAAAAGAAAACGGAAACAACCCATACCCCCTGGTCCCCCCCCCCCACACACATTGAAAAGGAATGCCCCCTGTGTCCCCCACTGAATCCTGGCTACGTCGCTGAATACTCATGACCTACCTGAATCTTTCTCCTGATGTAAAGGTGCTGATCTTCAGGCTGAACGCCAAACCTTTTGCAAATCAACTGTTTCAAACTGAAGACTGTAGTTTTGGGATCCAGTTGTAGACAAAGTGACTTTGATGTGACGGGCGTCTGGACAAAGAACTGAAGCTGTCTTTGAACTTTCCTAGGCAAGCGTAACAAAGCCTCATCCCTGTATTGTAGTAATATCAACCGGTCAATGCTGTAAGGCGAATGCTGTATATTCTTTCAAAATTATGAATGGCCAGTTGTGATCTTAATATATTTTAGGAAATCAAGAGATGTTTCAGATTTTTAATTTTCTCAACAGTGATTGAAACATTCAAAGTTGGCATTAAAGTCAAATATAAAACAACATGTGATTGCAGAGATCTTATAAAAAAAAAGCCTGCCACATCATGAGAGAATGGGCTATATAAGGTGCTATAAAAAATAAAAATTGAAAAAATTAAAAAAAAAGTGATTCCACATATCACATCATCTATAGTTTGTATGTTCATTTCAATGGCTGTGTTCATGCAACTAAAGCCCGTTTTGATTATTAATAATGTCGGGTATTTTAAAGCGCTTTTAAACAAGGTATCAAAGCGCTGTACATTATTACCCCTGCTCATCAGGCGCATAAATCATTCCAGAAACCATCTCAGCTCCCTGGGGAGTATACAGCTCAATTGCTGCCATTTCGGCGCATATGGGCTAATCAAACACCATTATGAAAGAGTGTTCATTATTAGCTGACTTTATTAGCTGACTATTAATAGAAATAACAAATAAAGCATTCGCCATTGAAGTTACCTTTCTGATTGTGCTTGACATTGTTCTTGGTTCAATGAATCTGACGTTGTTGTCTCGGCTTGATGATGCAGTCCAGACGGCTGTTTCCTCTGCGTCAAAGCAGACATGAAAGCTGTCTGTCTGCTCTTCTTGATTTTGTTCTTCCTGGTGATTGGTCTTGCCTGAGAATGGTCGTAGTCAACCCTTGTTGTCTTCCTGTCATCATCCCACTGACGCAGAGACATCAGCGGCATCTTACTAGATGATATTGACATGCTGATAATGACTGCTGGAAATTATGGAATCAAATTATGGAACATTTTTAACAAACTTTCGCAGTGTAATAGGCTGAAAGGTTTTTTTTATTTTTTATTAATTATTAAAAAGGAGTAAGCATACTCTTAGAAGTTGTTTTGCCAACAATATTACCAATGTTGGCCAGTTCAGCTGTTTTATGAAGGCCTATTTCTTTATTCACATAAAATACTCTGGGAATACGATATTTTCACTGATTAATTCTACCTGATTTAAGTGTTTAATTTTGGTACAGTGGTCGTCCGGCCAGGCGTTAAACCAATGATTTTATTAAGGCCAAAACAAAATATCTCTACTTTGTGGTCACCTCGTGCGTCGCCTCAGACCCGCACATTGGCATTGTTGACAAAACTACCCACTCTCCCCAAACCCCTTGATTATTTTTATATGCATGTATACCATCATATCATATCAATTCGTCCCTAATTTGCCA
>CM055830.1:2690242-2759076 GCA_029582265.1 Zoroaster sp. YZ-2022 | reverse complement strand
CGAATTGCCCCAAAAAGTATACGCCCTTTTTTTCCCCTCCAAGTTGTGTCGGTGATTTTGGGAGATTTTCGAGAAGTCTACATTTCAAAACTGGAAGATATTCTTTTAGATATTTTGAAGATTTTTTGCTGTGAAATTGTTACACATTGAGTAAGTATCGAATGACACCCAATCTGCTGCTATATAGAATCTGCAGTCAAGAATTGAGTACATACATGTCCTTTTTTTTTTCGTAAATGAGGGAGTCGCTTCAAAACAACAATTGAGGTCGATGTAGATTACTCACTCACACCTCTCCCCACTCACTCAATCATTGCCCACTATGTAGAAATTAAAATGTTACTCACAACTGCATCATGAGCTACATACAATATTTGCAACTTGGCCCAGAAAATGTTGATATTGCATTAGGTGGATAAAATCAAGCTGTTTCGAAGACCCTTAAGCAGGCCCGTTTGAACCCTTACGAATTGGGTGGTCTTTGTGCTCGCCAGTCCGCCCCTCCTCAAATCAGTTGTTCCCGGAGATATTTGCCCTTGATGGTACGTGTGTTTGGGGGTATGCATGTGTATTGTAGTACTGTATATTAAAGCAATAGTTACCCATTATATGAAAATATTCGTTTGACCATGAAGGACAAAAAGATACCAAAACTGAATGTTCTTAATAATTATATGGCTAGATGAGGATACAATATTTTAAGATGTATTGAGAGTTTCAGTTACATTTCGTCCCTAATTTTGCCATTGTGACCAATCCCGGAATTAGTTGGCATAGTGACCAAATGCGGGGTATTGGTCACTTTTTTAAATTGCACAAAATAACAATTAGGACAGGCTTCGTCTTCATTTGAATGCATGCTCTCATCTCAAAACTATAAGGAATACGTAATGCATGTGGGATTAGATACAATACGTGGTAGAACCTCTTAGCACCACTGACTGGCACTAATGGGCGGAAAAACTTAAAACTGAAAAACGTCTGATTGGTCACTATGGCAAATGGGAGGGACGAATTGATATGATATGATGAGGTATACATGCATATAAAAATAATCATTGTTGGCTTAAAGCCACACTCTCTAAGAGGTAATGCTTACCTTTTTTAATAATTAATAAAATAAAAAACCTGTGAACGTTTGTACTATTACACTGTGGTAAACGAGAGAAAAAAAATAAAATAAAATGCAATTTTGTATTTTTAAGTCCGGCAAAACAAAAACTTGCACGTACCTTCTAATCATGGCATTGTGTATGTCAGGGAGTCGGAATACTGAACATTTATTACGTTATTTTTATTTAAACACTTTTGGTTATTCCAAAATCACACAATCGAAATATGATTTCAATACCTTCCAAAGTGATTTAAAAGCTGGTGAGTATTTATTATACCAAATGATTGAGTGCCTTACTGGTAAAATGGCCCTGGGAAGTATACTTTCCCGAGTGAACAAAAATGTTTTATTTTTTCATGAAATTAAGTTTATTTGGCATCGTTAAGCTTTGAACAGTAAAAAGATCCTAAAGACATTTTAAATGTGATCCAAAATATTAATAGTCAGCTTTTACCCCAGCGCTCTAATTGACCACTCCTTCCAAATATTAGACCAATCCAGATGTTTGTAAACAGCTTACTAGACTTATCAAATAAATAGGCGGAGGATTTTTTATCTAACTCTAAAATATACTCGTTTTATGACTGCCATTTTGTTGACAAGATTGTGAATGGAACCACAACTTTGTCCCACATCGTTTCATCATCACTTTGGGGTCTGATACTGCTCAAAAGCGTTGGGGAAGAGGTTGATCCGAGGATCCAAATTACAAGATTCTTTGAATGCTGTGGATACCAACTAGTACTCCCTTTTCTCTTTAGAAGTGGAGGCGCTAAATATTGAGTAATAGTTGAAGGATTGACATGTGATATGTTTCCACCAATCAAATTACAAATGACCTGTGAAAGGTTTATAATGGAACACACTGGATAAACTTTATTTAAGAGAAAATGGTATGTCTTACTATCTACCTAATCTTTGACCAGAGTATTCCCACTCGCAGCAGCACCTTTCTCTGCTCACAAGCGTTGCCAGACCGTACTGCGAAGGTTTGTTAAAAACTTGATTAAAAATCGTTCCATAATTTGATTCCATTTTCCAACGCAGTGATTATCAGCATGTCAATATCATCTAGTAAGATGCCTAGCTGATGTCTCTGCGTCCAGTGTGGGATTATGACAGGAAAGACAAAAGGTTGACTACGACCGATATCCTCAGGGCAAGACCAATGCACAGGAAGAACAAAATCAAGAAGAGAGCAGACAGGCACGCTTGCGTCTGCTTTGACGACAGAAGGAAACAGCCGTCTGGACTGCATCATCAACCGAGAACAACAACGTCGAGATTCATTGAACCAAGAACAATGTCAAAGCACAATCAGAAACGTAACTTCAATGGCGAGATGCTTTATTTGTTATTTCTATTAATAGTCAAGCTAATAATGAACACTCTTTCATAATGGTGTTTGATTAGCCCCATATGCGAAAATGGCAGCAATTGAGCTGTATACTCCCAGGGGAGCTGAGATGGTTTCTGGAATGATTTATGCGCCTGATGAACAGGTGGTAATAATGTACGCTTGATGAACTGCAACTTGTTTAAAAGCGCTTTAAAATACCCGACATTATTAATAATCAATAATCAAACGAACTGGCTTTAGTTGCATGAACACAGCCATTGAAATGAACATACAAACTATAGATGATGTGATATGTGGAATCACTTTTTTTTTATTTTATTATTATTATTTTTTTATAGCACTTCTCTCATGATGTGGTAGGCTTTTTTATAAGATCTCTGCAATCACATGTTGTTTTATATTTGACGTTAATGCCAACTTTGAATGTTTCAATCACTGTTGAGAAAATTAAAAATCTGAAACATCTCTTGATTTCCTAAAAACTATATGTAAGATCAAGAACTGGGCCCATTCTATAATGTTGAGAAAGAGAACCATATAACAGCATTCTGCCTTACAGCATTGGACCGGTTGATATTACTACAATACGGGGATGAACTGTTACGCATACCTAGAAAGTTCAAAGACAGCTTCAGTTCTTTGTCCAGACGCGAACCTTGTCACATCAAAAGTCACTTGATTGTCTACAACTGGATCCCAAAACTACAATCTTCGGCTTTGGAAACAGTTGGATTTGCAAAGGTTTGACGTTCACCTGAAGATCAAGCACCTTTTACACCAGGAGAAAGATTCAGGTAAGTCATGGTATTCAACGACGTAGCCATGTGGATTCGAGTGGAGACACAGGGGCATTTGCTTTTCCGGTGTGTGTGTGTGTGGGGGGAAGGCAGGGGTATGGGTTGTTTTTCCTTTTCTTTTATCTTTTCTTTTTGGGGGCAATGTCGGGGAATTTTCGAGGGGGAACGTGGGGGCACTGAAATCTATGGAGTGTTCTAGCCAGCCCTCCCCGCCTGTGGTTACGTATTACGCTGTGTCAGAGTATTCAGTCCTCACCCTTATACTCCATAAACTTTTTAAGATTTAATTTATTATGTTATGTTATTGGCGGGGTTTGCGTTGAATTACAATGCATTTTGAACCAAATGTGTTTATTATTGACCCACCTATTGTATTGTGAGCTTTCCCTGTCGAGGACACTGAAAAGACGCTTCCGAAAAGGATTGTGCAAAAAACTGAATTGTCATCTTACAATAACGTGTGTTTTGCTATACCGTTAATCTTATACAATACTCATAAAAAAACACAATAAAGAACTACTAGAGGCGCATATGACCAGATAATCGTCACCAAACAACAATATTTCCATCTTCAAATGTCATTTCCCTTTGCCATTAAAATCAGATAGGCTAAGACAAAAATAAGTCTCCGGTTTCTGGTCATAGGTCGGCTTCAAAATCGGGGGCGGTGACGCGCTTTTTATTTATTTATTTATTGTTGATTTTGGGGTATTTATTGTATGTTTTGTTTCAGTGGTACATGTTAACATACAGGGTTAATAGAACCAGACGATTTTCTAACATATTTGTATTCGACACAAAAATATTTTGCTTTGAAGTGTAGCTTTAAAAATTGTTGATTGTTGAAAGACTTCGTCCCTGCACAAAATGATTGACCGACGGTGAATTATTTAGTGAATTGTATTCTATGAAAACCAGTTACTTAAATTTACGTAAGAATAACAATTGGACCGATTTATACAAACATTTAAAGATAAATATAATTGATTCACACGGAATTTACATCTTTCATTATTTTGAAATGAATGGATTGTATTTTTGTTAACCAGCTTTGTGACTTGCTGACACTAGAGGATCATGGTATTGAAGGATGGAAAAATATAGTACGCCTTGTACAAGGCTTATTGGGTGGTGGAGCAAAACGTGAGTGCTCAATGGAAATTATTTCTTTAATGCATGCAATGCCCCAAATTTTATTTAAAAAATAGTAATATGATAACTTTTTGCACATTTATTGTATTGGATTCAAGTCCAGCCAATCAAATGTCACTTTTGCTTAAATTTCTTAAATCATTTGAATTATCATTTTAATTACAGCTAGAGTGAATTAATAACGCTCCGTTGCAACAATGTACTTATATGCGCTATTGTTCCATTGACAATAATCGCTCCCTGAATTTTTGTTTTGTTTTTTTGATTTGTTGTTTGTTTTTTTGCTCTGGTGGTGACGTCCTACCTAGATTCATAACGGAAACGACATAATTATATCTGATTTTTAAATAGAATCAACTGCAGGGACTGGTGCACCAGACGAGACTTTCCTGCGAGAGGTAGCTCGAAAAATCAAGAAAGACTGGAAGAGAGTAGCAACAATGTTGGGTTTCAAATCAACAGAGATTCACGCATTTGAAATTATCAGTCCAAACAACCTAGAGGAACAGGCTTGTCAGATGTTAGTTATTTGGTGGAGAAGGCAACCTAACAAAGAAGAAGCAGGAGAATGGTTAAGAGATGTACTGACTCGATTTGGCCGTCCTGATTTAGCATCAAAGATACCAGGTATTGGCTGATGAACTTTGTATTACATACATCTCTTTATCATATTTAAATAAATGCTCATATACTTAGCGGAATCTAATATATTATATTCAGAGGATGTTGCATTCCCAAAAAGAAAATAATGAACAGTGATTCTCCTAGTTTTGACACAGCCCCCATAAGCGTGCATTATATCCACATCAGAGTCCAGTAGACAAACGTACAAGAAAGGTATACTTACAATAATGTTGATGTGCACTGGTAAGGAGATAACAGTCATGATGCGACGTTTCATGTACAATAGAACTTTCATTCTCCTCCTAGACACACTGATGATGGCATTTATGATTACACTGTTCACATAGATTACCTCACGTTTTTCTCTATTATCGCTTTTTGAAAGAGACGTCAAACCATGTATCCTTATTATGATCCCCCTCAGATTATAAGCGTCCAGTCATTATGTGGTCTCACCAATCAGAATACCTTAACTATCGGAGACAATTTTTCTATTATTCTATTCATTTAGCTCTGGAAAGTTCTACAGTCAAACCAGAAAATGCGGACCAGCCAACGGGAGAGACCAAGTAGATTCTCATACAGCAAAACAACAGCGTGGTAAGTTTGCATGCTTCCATGTCACGATATTGGGATTAATAAGGAAATGTTAATAACATGATTACAAATTTACTAAATTATAATTTTGATGTTGACGTTGGTGATGATACCAAACTTCCTGAAATAACTACGTTTGAGATGTTGTCATTTATGAGAAAACGTGAAATGTAAATCATGTCTGTGATCAATTTTCACATTAAATTGAATGCAAACAATCTTACTATATATTCAAACCATTTTTGAGGATAGTTTCTGTACATATCTCATGATTCTTATGGATGCATTTACAAACATTTTACTGATAGTAGAAATTCCTTATGGAAGGTAAAACATTGGTATGTGGAAATGTACATTCCAGTTCAACCCTTTAGTTTATTTATCATAACAATAATAACCTGTGAAAGTTTCATCACAATAGATGAACATGTTTTCAGACATAGGAAGGCACTTCAGACTTTAATTACTGACGGCTTTCATCAATAGTTGATTAAAACGATTGTTTATTGGGTGCTCAATTTACATTATATATAATTGCTTTGGTGTTTAGTTGTACTCATTTGTCCCATTTATCGCCCACTGAATACCTTTTTGTTGTTTCTGGCGTGTGGTTCCCACCTAGATTCATAACAGAAACGACATAACTATTATAAGATTCAACTGCAGGGGCTGGTGTAATAGACGAGACATTCCTCCAGATGTAGCTCCAAAAATCACGAAAGACTGGAAACGATTAGCAACCAAATTGGGCTTCAAGCCAGCAGAGATTCACGGATTTGAAATTATTGGTCCGAACAACCTGGAGGAACAGGCTCAGGAGATGTTGGAATACTTGGTGGAGAAGGCAACCTAACAAAGAAGAAGCAGGAGAATGGTTAAGAGGTGTATTGACTCGATTTGGCCGTCCTGATTTATCATCAAAGATACCAGGTATTGATTGATGTGCTTTGTATTGAATCTATCTTATGCTCCCAAAAATAGTATTTGGTTTCTGGTCATCGATTGCGGGTTTTTTTTTCGACCATTTTTTTAAAAGCCAATACGTGATACATTGTATACACGGGGACCAAATTTCCCATTAGGTTTGGTGGCTGTTAAGAGAGGCCTCACAAATCAGGCAAAAGGTCATAGGGCTACCCCTATTTGAAAAATTCGTTTAAAGCACATCACGGCAGAGTTCGAATCGATCCAGCAATTTTGGCTGCAATTGGCCAAACAAAAAAATTAAAAAAACACAATACAAAACTAAAACTAAAAAATGCCCACACGCAGGTCTGAGGCAACGTGCGTGGATACCAGAAACCGGAGACTTTTTTGTTTTGGCCTTATTCATATTTAGATAAATGCCCATATACTTGGCGGGAGTGTAATATATTAACAGGAATTCAGATAAAACAAAATTGAACAGCGATTCTCCTACTTTGGCACAACTTGCTAATAAGCGTGCGTTGTCTTTACATCAGTTTCCCTGTATAGACAAAGTACATTCATTCATTCATTTGGTTTTCCCGTGCGGAACTGATGCTCCTTTGGGTGGTCTAAATTGGCCTGCCGTAGCGGTTTTCAAGCATCGCCTTGAACAATTTCCTGTCCGATAAATTTGTGTATACTTGTTGACTAGATAAACCCAAAAGCTTGGTAATTTTTGTTTCGAATTTGGTTTTAAATTTTCGTTGATCTGCAAATAGCATTTTCTTCTGTATGCTGCTGTTTTTGCCTCTGATGATGTGCGCGTGATATTTTAAAAACTGTTTTTCAAAGAAATCGCGTAGCGGGGAGCTTCGGCAAATTTCGTGTTATTTTTTATTATTTATCATGTATCCCCAGTCAATGGACTGCTCGTCTTGGGATTCGGTTGCGAAATTTTCTGGGTCTGGGTCCACGGTGTCGTCTGTTGGTGATGTGTCATCGCCGTTTTGGGACGTGTTGGTGCTGTTTTTGGGCTTGTTTTTGGGTGCTGGTTTGTTGTCGTTTTGGTCTTTTTTCCGCATAAAACCACCCCATATCATTCGCCTCAGGTAGCCGTTCCAGACCGTCTCTAGGCGCTTCATTTGGGATTCGTTCAAACTCCACGCTTGCACTGAATACAGCAACCTTGCTCTCACGCATCCTTCCAACATCCGTATCCGGGTCGACAGTCTGATATCTGTATCCGTCAGCATTTTCTTCATTTCAAACCATTTTCCTTGCGCGGCTTGAATTCTGGCCGATAGGAAGGAAGAGAAAGATATACTTACATGTGAAGTGCATTGGTAAAGAGAGCATTTGCCAGTGATATCAGTCATGATGTGACGTTTCATGTACAATATACATATTTCATTCTCCTCCCAGACACACTGTTCGATGGCTTTTATGACTTCACATAGCTCAGCATCACAGGTTACCCTTGAAACATTTTGACTTGTAGAGAATACTTACTACATGTATATCGTTTGGACGAGCCTATGGTGATTGTATAGACGGTCTATTTATTTTCGCGTATTAGAATGCGAACAATCATCATATTATGATTGGCCTCCAGATTACATTTTCAAAATTGTGGGGTATTTTTTGTACATTGGTAAACATAAAATGTCTTTGGAAACATGTGACTTATTGCATATTAGACTTGTGTATGTCCAGTCATCTGTTGTCAGATAAAGCAGATGTCTAATCATATCCACGAAAGCAGCTATCCACCAATCAGAATGCATCAACTGTCTGGGGGAATTCATGATTGTCGTTTGATTGCTGATATGTTATGTTGTTATTATTCTATTCATTTAGGAGATACCAGTCATGATGCGACGTTTTATGTACAATATAAATATTTCATTCTCCTCCTAGACACACTGGTGATGGCATTTATGATTACACTGTTCACATAGCTTAACCTCACGTTTTTCTCTATTGTCGCTTTTTAGAAAGAGACGTCAAGCCATGTATCCTTATTATGATCACGCCCTCCAGATTATAAGCGCGTTACTTATTGGCTAAAATTGTGCGTCCAGTCATATGTGGTCTCACCAATCAGAATACCTTAACTATTTGGAGAAAATTTTTCTATATTATTCTATTCATTTAGCTCTGGAAAGTTCTACAGTCAAACCAGGAAATGCGGACCAGCCAACGGGAGACCAAGCAGATTCTCATACAGCAAAACAACAGCGTGGTATGTTTGCATGCTTCCATGTCACGATATTGGGATTAATAAGGAAATGTTTATAACATGATTACAAATGTACTAAATTATAATTTTGATGTGAAGTTGGTGATGATACCAAACTTCCTGAGAAATAACTACGTTTGAGACGCTGTCATTTATGAGAAAACGTGAAATGTAAATCACGTCCGTGATCAATTTTCCACATTAAATTGAATGCAAACAATCTGACTATATTTTCAAACATTTTTGAGGATAGTTTCTGTACATATCTCATGATTCTTATGGATGCATTTACAAACATTTTACTGATAGTGTAGAATTCCTTATGGAAGGTAAAACATTGGTATGTGTAAATGTACGTTCCGCAGTTCAACCCTTTAGTTTATATATCATAACCTGTGAAAGGTTCATCACAATAGATGCCCACATTTTGAAGAATGGACAAAATTTTTTACAGGTTTTAAAACATGGGAAGGCACTTCAGGTGGAATAAGTTCTCATGATAATTCCTTCCCTTCCATTTAAACAAAAACACAATCAACTTACTAGTGTTGCAATCTCTTTGCCGATTTTTTGTTCACGATTGTTAATTGCGGTTCTTCAATTTGAATTAGTTTCCTGTATCAGCCACGGGGAATATCCGCATGCGTAGATTTAACGTGCAGTACATGTGTGAACAGAGTGTATGAGTTGAATGTAGAGGGAGTTTGGCATTTTTGCAAGGCCTACGGAAATTCAAATGATAATAATACGTTTCAAATAATTTATACAGAAGCGGAAGGTAAATTAAGTGAGACTTTCCTGCGGGACATAGCTGAAAACATCGGTATCGACTGGAAACGACTAGCAACAAACTTAGGGTTCAAAACAGCACAGATTACCGCATTTCAGCAAGACAACCGGGACAACTTGAAGGAGCAGGCTTTTAAGATGTTCGTCGCTTGGCAAAATAAACAAACTGACATTGATGGAACAAGACGCAGTTTGATAGAGGTTCTGGTTAAAATTGACCGGACTGATTTGGCTTCAAGAATACGAGGTATCAGTTGTTTGTTTGTTTGTTTGTTTGTTTGTTTGTTTGTTGTTATCTGAAATTTATCAGAAATTTATGACATGGATTTTTTTTGAAACACGGTAAATATTTAAATATTGGTTGAGGTATCCAGTCATCCGTGTTGGGATTAATCACATGATGTTTAAACATTCCCACGAAAGCAGCTCTCCACCAATCAAAATACCTCAATAGTCTGGGGCAATTCATGAATACCGTTTGATTGCTGATAAAAGGGTATGTATTTATTCTTCTATTCATTTAGCTCTGGAAAGTTCTATAGTCAAACCAGAATGTGTGGACCAGTCAACGAGAGACCAAGCAGATTCTCATACAGAAAAACAACAGCGTGGTAGGTTTTCATGCTTTCAAGTTTTTTAAATTATTTTTTTATAATGGAATTATTTAATTATTTTAATCGCCCGTGTTTTCAAATTGTTTTACGGCAACTCTCGCTTTTTAACAGACATTTTAGTTTGATCGGAACATTGCTATTTTATTTGACGAACTGAATACAAATGCTGTTAATGTACACATTTCTCAAAATAATCTTAATGAAACATAGTTTTACAGTAAATATGTACCAAAAACTAATTTATGTTGGGTCCTAACCAACACGTTTTTGTTGAAATATGTAATTTCTAAGTATTTGTATTGTTTTTAGGAAATAGGAAATTATCAATGTTCCAATGAAAAACAAAATCAGAAATCTGCCGGTAAAACACGGCAAGTGTTACATCATTAATGAAATGGAACATCATTGGTCATTAGTGTACACCTTTGGTTATTTACCTGAATACAAATTTACTGAATTATAATCTTGATGTGAAGTTGGTGATGATACTATAAAACATACTGATACCAAATGATTACGTTTGAGATGCTGTCATTCTTGTTGAAAACGTGAAATAAATTTCGAATTGAAATGAATTACGGCGGAGATCCATTTTCCACATTGAAATGAATGCAATAAATGTGAACACATTTTCATTCACAATTTACTGAGCTGAAACTTGCATATGTTGGTTTCTGTACATATAAATCATAATTCTTTGGATGTATTTACTAACATTTTACTAATGTTGTAAAACATTTGTGATGTGGAAGCGTTTTCAGGAAACGACGAAAACCTCTTACAGGTTTTAAAACATGAACACACTTCAGACGGAATAATTTCTCTTTATGATTGATAATTGTTCCAACTTTACACAAAGTAGTTCATTTGATAATCAAATACCAAATTCTACCAATTCCTTTAAGCGAAAACACGAACAATATGCTATTGTTGCAGTCATTTTGCCAGTGTTTTGTCAACATTTTACAAACGTTGTTTTTCTCAAGACTTATTTTGCAAGGTCATGGAAATTCAAATTATAATAATTTATACAGCAAGAAGGTCCAATTAAAGAGGCTTTTCTATGAGACATAGCTGAAAACATCGGGATAGACTGGAAACGACTCGCAAGAAAATTAGGGTTCAAAACAGCACAGATTACCGCATTTGAGCACGACAACCGGGACAACTTGAAGGAGCAGGCTTTTAAGATGTTCGTTGCTGTTAAAATAAACAAACTGACATTGAATGAACAAGACGCAGTTTGATAGAGGCTCTGGTTAATATTGAACGGACTGATTTGGCTTCAAGAATACCATGTATCAGTTATTATGATTATTAATATCTCTTTAGATTAATATCTTAATTCGGGTCAGAAAATTCTGACATGGATTCGTTCTGGCCAAGTTCGGGTTATTTTGACCCACCGTACCCCAATATATCGGCTTCTACCTCAGCGATATTTTGCGACCTCTACTACGGACTGAAGGATCTTCTGTATCCAAAGTCTAGACTGAGGGATCTCCTACATCCTAAGTCATCCACCCTTCCGCCCCTTGCTTTATTACTAACTGATTCAGTTCAGTGAGCAAAAACTCCTCTCCCCAACACTCTAAGGATTGTAGTTTCTGAAGTTCCAACAACGCACTAATCCCCCAGCATCCAGTATTAGCACAAATCCCCAGCATCCAGCATTGGCGCTAATTCCCCAGCATCCAGCATTGGCAATTAATCACCACCAGCATCCAGCATTAGCACTAATCCCCAGCATCCAGTGTTAGCACTAATCCCCAGCATCCAGCATTAGCACTAATCCCCTGCATCCAGCATTAGCACAAATCCCCAGCATCCAGCATTAGCACAAACTCTAGCATCCAGCATTAGCACTAATCCCCAGCATCCAGCATTGGCACTAATCCCCAGCATCCAGCATTAGCACTAATCCCCCAGCATCCAGTGTTAGCACAATCCTCAGCAGTCTACTTCTAACAGCAGCGTATCACAGAGTCCGGCATTCTCATGCAGTAGGTCAGAGCATACTCATCAAAACGTGCAGTTGTAACCTCCAGTTCTTTTCAGAATTAATCACTACTCAGAAGAGATTTTTACAGTCTTGATTAATCGTAATTTTATGTTGTTATTATTCTATTCATTTAGCTCTGGAAAGTTCAACAGTAAACCAGAAAGTGCGGACCAGGCAACGGAATA
Organism: Zoroaster sp. YZ-2022; assembly: GCA_029582265.1. NCBI lineage: Eukaryota > Metazoa > Echinodermata > Asteroidea > Forcipulatida > Zoroasteridae > Zoroaster > Zoroaster sp. YZ-2022. Next base: position 2,746,694 of record CM055830.1, on the reverse strand, counting down.
CTGCAAGCACAATCTCATACAGTAAAACAACAGCGTGGTAAGTTTTCAAGCTTTCAGCTTTCATATTGACATTTGTTTATAATGGGAAATGTTTTAAAGCATGTATTGGCCCGTCTGTTCGTTTTTTTTTTACGGCAACTCTCGCATTTAACGGACATTTTATTTTTCATGGAACACTTTGCTATTTTACTTGGAGGAAGTGAATACAAATGTTGTTAAACAACACATTGATGGCTGCATCTGTATTTGTATTTCTTTCTATTGGAAGAAGTTATCAATGTTCATCCAATGATAAACCAAATCAAGACTTCATTTGACGTATCCCAGTTGAAATTACGATGTTTAATTTGTTTAATTTATATATATGCCTCTTGTTAAAAAGGATAATTCGTATGAAATTTTACAACATCAATATTTTTACGTTTTTCTTTTTTTTTTAAAGAAAACGTGAAAAAGGTTCGTGTTATTTCATTTAGGTTCTGAACATGTTTTCCTTGGAGCAGAAGACCAGCCAATATCTGCTACATCAAAACAACGAATTGATTTGGATGAGAAGTTGTTACGCTCTAGCTGAAAACATCGGGGAAAGACTGGAAGCGACTAGGGACCGAGTTGGGTTTCAAGGCAGCACAGATTGAAGAGTTTGAATACAACAACAAGGACAGCCTCAATGAACAAGCTTTTCAGATGTTTGTTGCTTGGGGAAGGAAGCAAACAAACGACAATGAAGCGAGAGACAAGTTGACAAAAGCTCTGGATACAATAGGCCGTGCCGATATGGCATCAGAAATATCAGGTAAGATCACCAAATATTTCATTTCTTGCAGTTACTCCATATTCTTTCGTGAAGTGGTGTCTATCTTAGGTGAACTTTAGCATTTAACGGTGATTCTATTAATAAAGCATTTGATTTATTACAGATGTCATCGGTGGCTCATTCGACGTCGATGCTTGTAGCAAAGACATAGTGAATCATTACATGGAAACAATTAAACTGAGTACATATCCTATGTGTAAGGAAACAGCCATAGAAATGGACAACCTTTTGAAGTTCACAACCCTGATGGAACCAACCGACCACAAAAAATTTTTTCTAGCCAAATCATCATTACAGTCAGGCAACAAACGACATCAGGATATCAATCTGATGACATCGGAAATCCGTGGTCTTGTAGCTTAACAACAGAGTCTGGTATCAAAGACAAGCAGCAGGTTGATCAAATAGAAACAGAAAAACTTCCCTGCAGTCATACAAGGAAATGCTAGGGCTTGATAAAAAGCAATCTTAATCACAGCTGAAAGTGGGTATGGTAAATCAACACTTTTCAAAAAGATAGCTCACGACTGGGCTGTTTTACAGAAAACAAAAATCCAGTCGACTGATCCACAAGCTGAGCCGTCCCTCTATCAAAGTATAAGCTCATCTTTTGTCCTGAATATCAACGAAATGGGGACCAAATTTCAATATCATTGATGCAATGTTTTCTCAGATATGTTCTGCTACAAAATGATTTTACAAAACAAGACCTAGTAAAGTACATAAATAAACATCCCAATGAAGTTCTGATTCTCCTGGATGGAGCAGATGAGATTCCTTTCAGTCATTAGATAGTGCCAAAGAAAGCTATAAATACAGCGTTAAGAATTCCCTTTCATTCAAATTACTTAAATCGTGTGAAGTTATTGTAAATAAGTCGACCATCTACAGCAATTAAGTTGCTGGAATTGGAATCCAACTTCACAAGAATTTATATGAGCGGTTTGATGACAAGAATAAGCAGGAATATGTTTGTAAATATTTGACTAATTTCGACTCACAAGACAAAGAAAATGTTCTTGCAGAATTACAGAAGAACGAAACCTTTCGCAGTTTAGGGAGATACCTTTATTTCTTTGGCTTATGTGTACATTAATGGTCGAACAACCTAATCTACCTGAAAGGATTACGGTACTTTTCATGATGTAATCGATGTACTGTATCAGCAAAGAAAAAGCAAAGACCAAACCGTCAAGTTCTGATACAAGGACTACCGATTTATTTGACAAACTTATGCTAGAACTTGGGCAGGTTGTTTTCAAAGGTTTGATGAATCCAGAGTGGTCAAAAGCTTTATTTTGATTTATCAGAATTGATTCAGAAGACCTTGTCAGTTTTGGATGAAGTCGGCTTTACACTAAAACACAAATCACACGTCGTTTAAAACAAGTTGAGTATGTGACATTTGCCCACAAGACTTTCATTGAGTACTGTGCTGCAACTCACCTTGCGGGTTTGGCAACGTCCGATCCTGATCAATTTAATGAGTTCCTGTCACAAATATTAGAAGGTGACGTAGAAAGCATGGAGTACTTACTCCGTTTCTGTTGTGGGATTGATAAAAAGGCTGCTAAACTGATTATAAGACTAACACATGAACAACTTTTGAAACACAATCCAAAGACTTCTGACATTCATATTGAGAAATGTCAAAGGTATATTTATTTACACAAAATGATGATGTTGCTTTTATTTGAGGCTGAACTGGGTTCGTTGGTGAAAACATTTCCAGTAGAAGAATGGGTAAAGTTCCCCTATGAATTAAAAGGCGACGACCTATTGGCTGCACACTACTTCATTAAATATTTACCGAAGCATTTGAGGCTTCAATATGTATCGGATATCAATGTGACGTGTGGATCTGTGGACGATTTGAAACTCGTTAAACAAATAATATCCCATAGACCATGTAAGATATCACTGAAACTCCTCAAAACCAACATGAATGGTAAGTTGGATAATCTCAGAAGCATATCACGTTGTTTGACATCTCTATGTATGAGGGACTGCCAGTTAAACAACAGTGACATCAATCAACTATTGCGGATGTTTAAAGGTTCGTGCAGTATAAAGAGAATTGATCTCAATCAAAACAATTTCCATGGTTTACAGTCAGTCCAGATATCTCCTGTTCCTTCTTTGGAGGAATTGAGTCTAGAGGAGTGCAGTCTGATGAGTGATGATATTGAGGCAGTTTTCTCTATCATAGCATCTGCAGGCAGTCTAAAGACGGTTTGGCTGGATAAAAACAATTTCCATGGATTACAGCCAGTCCAGATATCTCCTGTTCCTTCTTTGGATGAATTGATTCTAGAGGAGTGCAGTCTGATGAGTGATGATATTGAGGCAGTTTTCTCTATCATGGCATCCGCAGGCAGTGTAAAGACGGTTTGGCTGGATAAAAACAATTTCCATGGATTACAGTCAGTCCAGATATCTCGTGTTCCTTCTTTGGAGGAATTGAGTCTAGAGGAGTGCAGTCTGATGAGTGATGATATTGAGGCAGTTTTCTCTATCATAGCATCTGCAGGCAGTGTAAAGACGGTTATGCTGGATAAAAACAATTTCCATGGATTACAGTCAGTCCAGATATCTCCTGTTCCTTCTTTGGAGGAATTGAGTCTAAAGGAGTGCAGTCTGACGAGTGATGATATTGAGGCAGTTTTCTATCATAGCATCTGCAGGCAGTGTAAAGACGGTTTGGCTGGATAAAACAATGTCCATGGATTACAGTCAGTCCAGATATCTCCAATGTTCCTTCTTTGGAGGCATTGAGTCTAGAGGAGTGCAGTCTGACGAGTGATGATATTGAGGCAGTTTTCTATCATACATCTGCAGGCAGTGTAAAGACGGTTTGGCTGGATAAAAACAATGTCCATGGATTACAGTCAGTCCAGATATCTCCTGTTCCTTCTTTGGAGGTATTGAGTCTACAGGAGTGCAGTCTGATGAGTGATGATATTGAGGCAGTTTTCTCTATCATAGCATCTGCAGCCAATGTAAAGACGGTTAGGCTTGATAAAAACAATTTCCATGGATTACAGTCAGTCCAGATATCTCCTGTTCCTTCTTTGGAGGAATTGAGTCTACAGGAGTGCAGTATGATGAGTGATGATATTGAGGCAGTTTTCTCTATCATAGCATCTGCAGGCAGTGTAAAGACGGTTTGGCTGGATAAAAACAATATCCATGGATTACAGTCAGTCCAGATATCTCCTGTTCCTTCTTTGGAGGAATTGAGTCTACAGGAGTGCAGTATGATGAGTGATGATATTGAGGCAGTTTTCTCTATCATAGCATCTGCAGGCAGTGTAAAGACGGTTAGGCTGCATAAAAACAATTTCCATGGATTACAGTCAGTCCAGATATCTCCTGTTCCTTCTTTGGAGGGATTGAGTCTACAGGAGTGCAGTCTGATGAGTGATGATATTGAGGCAGTTTTCTCTATCATAGCATCTGCAGGCAGTGTAAAGACGGTTTGGCTGGATAAAAACAATTTCCATGGATTACAGCCAGTCCAGATATCTCCTGTTCCTTCTTTGGAGGTATTGAGTCTACAGGAGTGCAGTCTGATGAGTGATGATATTGAGGCAGTTTTCTCTATCATGGCATCCGCAGGCAGTGTAAAGACGGTTTGGCTGCATAAAAACAATTTCCATGGATTACAGTCAGTCCAGATATCTCCTGTTCCTTCTTTGGAGGTATTGAGTCTACAGGGGTGCAGTCTGATGAGTGATGATATTGAGGCAGTTTTCTCTATCATGGCATCCGCCGGCAGTGTAAAGACGGTTTGGCTGGATAAAAACAATTTCCATGGATTACAGTCAGTCCAGATATCTCGTGTTCCTTCTTTGGAGGAATTGAGTCTAGAGGAGTGCAGTCTGACGAGTGATGATATTGAGGCAGTTTTCTCTATCATAGCATCTGCAGGCAGTGTAAAGACGGTTATGCTGAATAAAAACAATTTCCATGGATTACAGTCAGTCCAGATATCTCGTGTTCCTTCTTTGGAGGAATTGAGTCTAGAGGAGTGCAGTCTGACGAGTGATGATATTGAGGCAGTTTTCTCTATCATAGCATCTGCAGGCAGTGTAAAGACGGTTATGCTGGATCCAATTTCCATGGATTACAGTCAGTCCAGATATCTCGTGTTCCTTCTTTGGAGGAATTGAGTCTAAAGGAGTGCAGTCTGACGAGTGATGATATTGAGGCAGTTTTCTCTATCATACCATCTGCAGGCAGTGTAAAGACGGTTTGGCTGGATAAAAACAATGTCCATGGATTACAGTCAGTCCAGATATCTCCTGTTCCTTCTTTGGAGGAATTTAGTCTAGAGGAGTGCAGTCTGACGAGTGATGATATTGAGGCAGTTTTCTCTACCATAGCATCTGCAGGCAGTGTAAAGACGGTTTGGCTGGATAAAAACAATGTCCATGGATTACAGTCAGTCCAGATATCTCCTGTTCCTTCTTTGGAGGTATTGAGTCTACAGGAGTGCAGTCTGATGAGTGATGATATTGAGGCAGTTTTCTCTATCATAGCATCTGCAGGCAGTGTAAAGACGGTTGGAGCTTGAAAACAATTTTCCATGGATTACAGTCAGTCCAGATATCTCCTGTTCCTTCTTTGGAGGAATTGAGTCTACAGGAGTGCAGTATGATGAGTGATGATATTGAGGCAGTTTTCTCTATCATAGCATCTGCAGGCAGTGTAAAGACGGTTTGGCTGGATAAAAACAATATCCATGGATTACAGTCAGTCCAGATATCTCCTGTTCCTTCTTTGGAGGAATTGAGTCTACAGGAGTGCAGTCTGATGAGTGATGATATTGAGGCAGTTTTCTCTATCATAGCATCTGCAGGCAGTGTAAAGACGGTTAGGCTGCATAAAAACAATTTCCATGGATTACAGTCAGTCCAGATATCTCCTGTTCCTTCTTTGGAGGTATTGAGTCTACAGGAGTGCAGACTGATGAGAGAAGATATTGAGCCACTTTTTTCTATCATAGCATCTGCAGGCAGTATAAAGAAGGTTATACTGGACAAAAACGATTTCCATGGATTACAGTCAGTCCAGATAACCCCTGTTTCTTCTTTGAAAACATTGTTTCTAGCAGAGTGCAATCTGATGAGTGATGACATTGAGGCAGTTTTGTCTATCGTAGCATCCGCAGGCACTATTAAGCAGGTTACCATGGATAAAAATAATTTCCATGGATTACAGTCAGTCCAGATAACGCCTGTTCCTTCTTTGGAAATATTGGTTATGAAGGAGTGTAGTCTGATGAGTGATGACATTGAGGCAGTTTTCTCTATCGTAGCATCCGCAGGCAGCATAAAGACTGTATCTCTCAGTAAAAACAATTTCCATGGATTACAGTCAGTCCAGATAATTCCCGTTTTTTCTTTGGAGATATTGAGTCTAAAGGAATGCAGTCTGATGAGTGATGATATTGAGGCAGTTTTCTCTATTATAGAATCCGCAGGCAGCATGAAGAAGGTTTGGCTGGATAAAAACAATGTCCATGGATTACAGTCAGTCCAGATATCTCCTGTTCCTTCTTTGGAGGAATTGAGTCTACAGGAGTGCAGTCTGATGAGTGATGATATTGAGGCAGTTTTCTCTATCATAGCATCTGCAGGCAGTGTAAAGACGGTTTGGCTGGATAAAAACAATTTCCATGGATTACAGCCAGTCCAGATATCTCTCTGTTCCTTCTTTGGAGGAATTGAGTTCTACAGGAGTGCAGTCTGATGAGTGATGATATTGAGGCAGTTTTCTCTATCATAGCATCTGCAGGCAGTGTAAAGACGGTTTGGCTGGATAAAAACAATTTCCATGGATTACAGCCAGTCCAGATATCTCCTGTTCCTTCTTTGGAGGTATTGAGTCTACAGGAGTGCAGTCTGATGAGTGATGATATTAAGGCAGTTTTCTCTATCATGGCATCCGCAGGCAGTGTAAAGACGGTTTGTCTGCATAAAAACAATTTCCATGGATTACAGTCAGTCCAGATATCTCCTGTTCCTTCTTTGGAGGTATTGAGTCTACAGGAGTGCAGTCTGATGAGTGATGATATTGAGGCAGTTTTCTCTATCATGCATCCGCAGGGTGTAAAGACGGTTATGCTGGATAAAAACAATTTCCATGGATTACAGTCAGTCCAGATAACTCCATTTTTTTCTTTGGAGATATTGAGTCTAAAGGAATGCAGTCTGATGAGTGATGATATTGATGCAGTTTTCTCTATCATACCATCTGCAGGCAGTGTAAAGACGGTTATGCTGGATAAAAACAATTTCCATGGATTACAGTCAGTCCAGATATCTACTGTTCCTTCTTTGGAGGAATTGAGTCTAAAGGAGTGCAGTCTGACGAGTGATGATATTGAGGCAGTTTTCTCTATCATAGCATCTGCAGGCAGTGTAAAGACGGTTTGGCTGGATAAAAACAATGTCCATGGATTACAGTCAGTCCAGATATCTCCTGTTCCTTCTTTGGAGGCATTGAGTCTAGAGGAGTGCAGTCTGACGAGTGATGATATTGAGGCAGTTTTCTCTATCATAGCATCTGCAGGCAGTGTAAAGACGGTTTGGCTGGATAAAAACAATGTCCATGGATTACAGTCAGTCCAGATATCTCCTGTTCCTTCTTTGGAGGTATTGAGTCTACAGGAGTGCAGTCTGATGAGTGATGATATTGAGGCAGTTTTCTCTATCATAGCATCTGCAGCCAGTGTAAAGACGGTTAGGCTTGATAAAAACAATTTCCATGGATTACAGTCAGTCCAGATATCTCCTGTTCCTTCTTTGGAGGAATTGAGTCTACAGGAGTGCAGTATGATGAGTGATGATATTGAGGCAGTTTTCTCTATCATAGCATCTGCAGGCAGTGTAAAGACGGTTTGGCTGGATAAAAACAATATCCATGGATTACAGTCAGTCCAGATATCTCCTGTTCCTTCTTTGGAGGAATTGAGTCTACAGGACTGCAGTCTGATGAGTGATGATATTGAGGCAGTTTTCTCTATCATAGCATCTGCAGGCAGTGTAAAGACGGTTAGGCTGCATAAAAACAATTTCCATGGATTACAGTCAGTCCAGATATCTCCTGTTCCTTCTTTGGAGGGATTGAGTCTACAGGAGTGCAGTCTGATGAGTGATGATATTGAGGCAGTTTTCTCTATCATAGCATCCGCAGTGTAAAGACGGTTTGGTTGGATAAAACAATTTCCATGGATTACAGCCAGTCCAGATATGGTTTCTCCTGTTCCTTCTTTGAGGAATTGAGTCTACAGGAGTGCAGTCTGATGAGTGATGATATTGAGGCAGTTTTCATCTCATCATGGCATCCGGCAGTGTGGATGCTGGATAAAAAAAATTTCCATGGATTACAGTCAGTCCAGATATCTCGTGTTCCTTCTTTGGAGGAATTGAGGTTCAGGAGTGCAGTCTGACGAGTGATGATATTGAGGCAGTTTTCTCTATCATAGCATCTGCAGGCAGTGTAAAGACGGTTATGCTGAATAAAAACAATTTCCATGGATTACAGTCAGTCCAGATATCTCGTGTTCCTTCTTTGGAGGAATTGAGTCTAGAGGAGTGCAGTCTGACGAGTGATGATATTGAGGCAGTTTTCTCTATCATAGCATCTGCAGGCAGTGTAAAGACGGTTATGCTGGATAAAAACAATTTCCATGGATTACAGTCAGTCCAGATATCTCGTGTTCCTTCTTTGGAGGAATTGAGTCTAAAGGAGTGCAGTCTGACGAGTGATGATATTGAGGCAGTTTTCTCTATCATACCATCTGCAGGCAGTGTAAAGACGGTTTGGCTGGATAAAAACAATGTCCATGGATTACAGTCAGTCCAGATATCTCCTGTTCCTTCTTTGGAGGAATTTAGTCTAGAGGAGTGCAGTCTGACGAGTGATGATATTGAGGCAGTTTTCTCTACCATAGCATCTGCAGGCAGTGTAAAGACGGTTTGGCTGGATAAAAACAATGTCCATGGATTACAGTCAGTCCAGATATCTCCTGTTCCTTCTTTGGAGGTATTGAGTCTACAGGAGTGCAGTCTGATGAGTGATGATATTGAGGCAGTTTTCTCTATCATAGCATCTGCAGGCAGTGTAAAGACGGTTAGGCTTGATAAAAACAATTTCCATGGATTACAGTCAGTCCAGATATCTCCTGTTCCTTCTTTGGAGGAATTGAGTCTACAGGAGTGCAGTATGATGAGTGATGATATTGAGGCAGTTTTCTCTATCATAGCATCTGCAGGCAGTGTAAAGACGGTTTGGCTGGATAAAAACAATATCCATGGATTACAGTCAGTCCAGATATCTCCTGTTCCTTCTTTGGAGGAATTGAGTCTACAGGAGTGCAGACTGATGAGAGAAGATATTGAGCCACTTTTTTCTATCATAGCATCTGCAGGCAGTATAAAGAAGGTTATACTGGACAAAAACGATTTCCATGGATTACAGTCAGTCCAGATAACCCCTGTTTCTTCTTTGAAAACATTGTTTCTAGCAGAGTGCAATCTGATGAGTGATGACATTGAGGCAGTTTTGTCTATCGTAGCATCCGCAGGCACTATTAAGCAGGTTACCATGGATAAAAATAATTTCCATGGATTACAGTCAGTCCAGATAACGCCTGTTCCTTCTTTGGAAATATTGGTTATGAAGGAGTGTAGTCTGATGAGTGATGACATTGAGGCAGTTTTATCTATCGTAGCATCCGCAGGCAGCATAAAGACTGTATCTCTCAGTAAAAACAATTTCCATGGATTACAGTCAGTCCAGATAATTCCCGTTTTTTCTTTGGAGATATTGAGTCTAAAGGAATGCAGTCTGATGAGTGATGATATTGAGGCAGTTTTCTCTATTATAGAATCCGCAGGCAGCATGAAGAAGGTTTGGCTGGATAAAAACAATGTCCATGGATTACAGTCAGTCCAGATATCTCCTGTTCCTTCTTTGGAGGAATTGAGTCTACAGGAGTGCAGTCTGATGAGTGATGATATTGAGGCAGTTTTCTCTATCATAGCATCTGCAGGCAGTGTAAAGACGGTTTGGCTGGATAAAAACAATGTCCATGGATTACAGTCAGTCCAGATATCTCCTGTTCCTTCTTTGGAGGAATTGAGTCTACAGGAGTGCAGTCTGATGAGTGATGATATTGAGGCAGTTTTCTCTATCATAGCATCTGCAGGCAGTGTAAAGACGGTTTGGCTGGATAATAACAATTTCCATGGATTACAGCCAGTCCAGATATCTCCTGTTCCTTCTTTGGAGGTATTGAGTCTACAGGAGTGCAGTCTGATGAGTGATGATATTAAGGCAGTTTTCTCTATCATGGCATCCGCAGGCAGTGTAAAGACGGTTTGTCTGCATAAAAACAATTTCCATGGATTACAGTCAGTCCAGATATCTCCTGTTCCTTCTTTGGAGGTATTGAGTCTACAGGAGTGCAGTCTGATGAGTGATGATATTGAGGCAGTTTTCTCTATCATGGCATCCGCAGGCAGTGTAAAGACGGTTATGCTGGATAAAAACAATTTCCATGGATTACAGTCAGTCCAGATAACTCCATTTTTTTCTTTGGAGATATTGAGTCTAAAGGAATGCAGTCTGATGAGTGATGATATTGATGCAGTTTTCTCTATCATAGCATCTGCAGGCAGTGTAAAGACGGTTAGGCTGGATAAAAACAAGTTCTATGGATTACAGTCAGTCCAGATATCTCCTGTTCCTTCTTTGGAGGAATTGAGTCTAGAGGAGTGCAGTCTGATGAGTGATGATATTGAGGCAGTTTTCTCTATCATAGCATCTGCAGGCAGTGTAAAGACGGTTATGCTGGATAAAAACAATTTCCATGGATTACAGTCAGTCCAGATATCTCGTGTTCCTTCTTTGGAGGAATTGAGTCTAGAGGAGTGCAGTCTGACGAGTGATGATATTGAGGCAGTTTTCTCTATCATAGCATCTGCAGGCAGTGTAAAGACGGTTATGCTGGATAAAAACAATTTCCATGGATTACAGTCAGTCCAGATATCTCCTGTTCCTTCTTTGGAGGAATTGAGTCTACAGGAGTGCAGACTGATGAGAGAAGATATTGAGCCACTTTTTTCTATCATAGCATCTGCAGGCAGTATAAAGAAGGTTAAACTGGACAAAAACGATTTCCATGGATTACAGTCAGTCCAGATAACTCCTGTTTTTTCTTTGGAGATATTGAGTCTACAGGAGTGCAGTCTGATGAGTGATGATATTGTGGCAGTTTTCTATATCATAGCATCTGCAGGCAGTGTAAAGACGGTTAGGCTGGATAAAAACAATTTCCATGGATTACAGTCAGTCCAGATATCTCCTGTTCCTTCTTTGGAGGAATTGAGTCTAGAGGAGTGTAGTCTGATGAGTGATGATATTGAGGCAGTTTTCTCTATCATAGCATCTGCAGGCAGTGTAAAGACGGTTATACTGGACAAAAACGATTTCCATGGATTACAGTCAGTCCAGATAACCCCTGTTTCTTCTTTGAAAACATTGTTTCTAGCAGAGTGCAATCTGATGAGTGATGACATTGAGGCAGTTTTGTCTATCGTAGCATCCGCAGGCACTATTAAGCAGGTTACCATGGATAAAAATAATTTCCATGGATTACAGTCAGTCCAGATAACGCCTGTTCCTTCTTTGGAAATATTGGTTATGAAGGAGTGTAGTCTGATGAGTGATGACATTGAGGCAGTTTTCTCTATCGTAGCATCCGCAGGCAGCATAAAGACTGTATCTCTCAGTAAAAACAATTTCCATGGATTACAGTCAGTCCAGATAACTCCTGTTTTTTCTTTGGAGATATTGAGTCTAAAGGAATGCAGTCTGATGAGTGATGATATTGAGGCAGTTTTCTCTATTATAGAATCCGCAGGCAGCATGAAGAAGGTTTGGCTGGATAAAAACAATTTATGTGGTTTACAGCCTGTCCAGATAACGCCTGTTCGTTTTTTGGAGTTGTTGAGTCTAAAGGAATGCTGTCTGATGAGTGATGATATTGAGTCAATTTTCTCTATCGTAGCATCTGCAGGAATATGAAGTGACAGGGGCGTAGCGAAGGCATTTTCTTTGGGGGTGTGGAAGCTTGTTTTACCGACATACGGAGCCAGGATTGTGCAAGTGGGTAAATTTCAAAACACCCAAGACACCCCAAAGACACACCCCGCAGCTGTGTGTAGTGCTCAGATTGGAGATGTTTGTATCCAACCTGTAGGTAGTCGGAGCGGTTCATAACGCAAATTCCTCTTCCTTTATCGTATGGTTTGATCACGATTTCAGTGTTGTTCCTCAGATATTTGAGGGCTGATAGCTCAGGGTTTTTCATGTTCTTTTTCCGAGTTCTCAGACGAATGTGAGCAAGTTCATATTTTGTGGCTTTCAAATAGTTTTCAAGTGTTGCACTCTGTGTAGTTTTTGGATGCCAAGTGGATGGTGGTTAAATATCATTTGCGGATCCAGCAGGGGGGGCTAAGGGGGCTGTAGCCCCCTAAAATCGTTAAAAAAATATATGAGAGAGAGAGAGAGAGAGAGAGAGAGAGAGAGAGAGAGAGAGAGAGAGAGAGAGAGAGAGAGAGAGAGAGAGAGAGAGAGAGAGAGAGAGAGAGAGAGAGAGAGAGAGAGAGACTGAGACTTTTTTGACTTTTCAATGACAAACTTTATTAGTCAAAATATACAATAAAAGAATAGTGGATTGATAGAGAGAGAGGGAACGCACTCCCATTTCCACAGTGTGCTTTGTTTTTCTCTCCCTTTGATTATTTCATTGTAATTTTTGTAGTACTGAAAAATAATTGTTTATGATTCTCAGCCCCCCTAAAAATGTTCTGGATCCGCCCATGGGTTTGAACTGATGGGTTTTGGAAGGTTTGTTATGTATAAGGAATTCAATTCTTATTCTCCTTTGGAAGACGTTAATTTCACTCAAAAGAGTTGAAAGGGTTGGTTTAGCAGAAGTTGGAACAAAGTTTAAACCTTTACCCAGAGCATTTTTTCAATTTGAGTTTTGCTTTGGAAAGGTTTGTGATGAATTGTTCACTTTGTTCTACTAGTGTAGTCAGTAGACTATTGTTGTATTGTTTGGTTTTAGTCGAGCGTTCAAGTGAAAATTCTTTCATTTTCTGTTTTGATTGTGAACGTTTTGCTCTTTTCATAAATTTCCGTTTTGCCATAGTCGGTAGATAATTTAGTTATAAATAACATATACTTATATATTTGTATTATATTATTAATAAGATAGTTGGGTTGACAAGTGGCACTTTGTAAAGTGTTCAGGGTTTTGTTCCTTTTATATATGTATTTATATGTATATATTTCAAAACAAAATGCTTAAAGGTAACAGTCTTACCTTAATGGTTATTTGGTTAATCCTTGTTACAAATATAAATCCACCATATGCTAATCAGTCAATGATTTGTAATGTAATAATCATTTACAATTATTTTAACTCATGATCAGTGCTTGATAGCCCCTGTTGACTGAAATGATACAAAAAGTATCTTTAATATGCCTTAAATGGTAACAAATTTGAATTTTCAAATGCCTGCAACACCTTTAATATCATATGAAATAATGTTATAGTGTTACTAGAGTTAATAAATGTAGAAAAAATTAAGATCCATATCAGTTTTGTAATATTTTGGCCTTTTCCATGGATACAGTATATTAAGGGGGCATAGGAAAAAATAGCATCAAGCAGTTTTGTATTTGACATATTTATAGGAGATCCTGAAAGTTTCATAGATTGTACCCGAAAATGCATATGGACTTCACAAGCTCACAGACTATTACCGATGAAATAAAAATTATGTTAATCAGGGACAGATTTTTGAAGGGGGTCCATATTGTTGAAAACTATTGTTACAGGCAGCGTCGTAGCCACGGGGGGGGGGGGGCTGATGGCACATGCCCCCACAAACTTCCAGTACCCCCTGGTGCCCCCCACGAAAAAGATCCCAATAGATCCACAAAAAAGAAAAGAAAGGGAAAAATCCATACCCCTTGGCTTCCCCACCGAAAAGCAATGCACCCCTGTGCCCCCTACTGAATCCTGGCTACGCCGCTGTCTACAGGACAACATTGTTCCAATGTACTCTAAACCGTAGTTTTTCGGGAACATTATCAAAACCTCTGGATCTTATACAAACTGTCGCATTTGTTTAAATCCATTGGTCTCCATGGCCACAAACATAGTATACAATTAATATTTAGTGCCTCCGAGTAAAATGGACAGAATTATAATCACGAGGTAACATCTGAACATATTTATTGCACTATAGGCGAAGCCGAGTGCAATGCATTATTTTAGATCTTATCAAGTGATACCATTCTTCGCAGTTTAGGGGGAAAATAAACTTAAGACACTGAACATTTTTGTTTTATTGAACTCACTTCAGTAGACTTTAATTTTGATGTTCAAAAGTGACACGAACGCCACTTAAATTTTACAAAATAATCGGTCTCTATGGTCTCTTAAATAATAATTAAATGTTAATCGAGAACCAGAAATGCTTCTTGCTTCATCCCAGTCTCTCACTCATCCCCTTCCAAATAAAATAATATTCATAATGTATAAAGAGCTTTCTGGTCCTAGAGTATGAGTAGATATTCGACTTGAAAAATTCGGGTTTTTGTCAGCCATTTTGTTTATAGCAATTTTTGCGTATACCGATTTTGGGATCGATGTTACTACGTAACTATTTGGGAAGAGGTTGATCCGATGATCCGACCTATAAAGGTAATAGCAAATCACGTGATAAGAGAATGTTCTATTGGACTCATGTTGGAGCGAAAGCGAGATTGCAAAATTAGTGTATGACACGTATGTGACATATGTTTCTACTTGGGGGTTTTAGGGCAAGACTAATTCACTGAATAGGCTAACATAGATTGATGAGAACCTTTATATACCCTTTTTCACACTTTCAATGCGATTCTATCGCTCAAATGAGAACCATTAGTAATTAAAAAAAAAATCGTTGTCTTTTAACAAAAAGTTACGTTCCTTCTAGGTAAAAATACCCTCTCGGTTCTACCAATTCCTGCCTACACGCAACAACACACTAATCCACCAGTATCCAGTGTTATCTCAAATCCCCCAACAGTCTACTTAAGCAGCAGTCCGGCATTCTCTTGAAGATGATCAGAGCAGACTGATCGAAACGTCAATTTGTAACCACCAGTGATAACAAAATGAATATTGATTTATTTATTTGGTTTTCACAAAGTTATTTAAACTGATGTTATGTGATTAGGCCTATATACAATGTTGTTTATCTGGGAATGTGGGCCACACCTACAACTCTTAAATAAAGCTGAGGCTAAAGGACTAATAAACAAATAATAATTCGCCTAAAACATATTTTGAGGTGGTCTTTTTTTCTCAAACTTAGTAAATGACCTTGCCACTGTTGCATCGTTTGTTATTTTCCACAGAAAGGAAAGAACAAACGAACAAACCTGTAATGATCTTTGACTTTGATCCAACGTGTTGGTTCTCACATCGAGTTTATCAACAATTATCAACAATTATAAACAGAGGTCAAAGAAGTCTCCAGTTCCTGGTCTAGGCCGGCCTCAAAATCCGGGCGGTGCGCTTTATATATATATATATATATATATTTAAAAAACAAATTATGGGAATCATTTTAGTATACGCGGTTATTGGAACCAGACCAAATTTCACATAGTACGCTGGCTTAGAGAGGACACACAAATCGAGAAAATGTTCATACGCGGCAGAATTGCAATCGATCAAGCAATTTTGGCTGCAATTTGGGCATCGTTTCACGGAAGAATAAAGTTGACAACACTAGTGTTATTTTAAAGCCCCTATTCGTACAGTGCATGAGCTGTTGAGGGCACATGTTGTTAGATCACTGTTGCCTGAAGATCTGACGTCACGCTTTGAGGATCGTAAATTAGAGTGGGACTGCCGTATTTGTAAATGAGTGTTCTACACTAATAAAAGAAGATAATATTTTCAAAACTGTTTGGTTTATTTTCGTTTATAAGGCTGTACGTCTCGGTTATTTTGGGAACCGGATACCTAAAATTGGAAATCTTCAGATACCCGGGTATCCGTTAACATTTGTAAAAATACATCAATACTCCCGAATGTATAAAATAACCAATATGACCACAGGTTTCTCATGTTTTATTTAGAGTCATAATAAATGTGGACTTACTGTAATAATTTCCCACCTCTATATCAAAAACGGCTAACATAGCATCCCCATTCTCCACAGAAAAATTTTAACAGAAATCGGAGACTTCCATTTGTGTGGCTTAAATGTTCAGTCTTTTACGGGTAATTAGAACTGAAATTGGAACCGGGTAATAACACTTTCGGTTGGGTATCGTTTAAGGACATTCAAATTCACGCCGTTTTTACTGATCCGATCAAATTAGGTTCATTTTATTTTATTTTACATTTTTTTTCTATTGTTGCGTTCAAATTATTTTTCAAGCGGTTTCGTTCCTGTCATTGACAGCTTTGTTTATTTAGTTAAAATCTATTTCGTTTTTTGGCATTCATGACTTCAATTATCTCATCCCGAAATTCGCGATTGAATGCAGTCAAATTAGTAATCGTCGATGCATAGATGGTTTTGTAAAAGTTTGTACTTTCGCTTTCGTTTATGAGCGATCAATTTCATCTTAATAGTATTCAAGTAAGTTTTCTGATGGCTGTTTTTGTTGTGAGTTCTGAAAGTCACCAAGGCTACATCCTTTTTCGAAACTTCTTCTTTTGTGTCTCTATCCAATTTCTTGATTTGTATTCTGTCACAAGTACTGTACTCATATCCATTGTATGTATCTATTGTCATCCAACCCCTGAACCCTGTCAGCGAGCCTGCAAAACAACCCCTCCGAGACAACGCGTAACTACGGAAGCGTTAAAGGGACATAGTAAAAACAATTACTCCGCTTAAATCATAATGACTTTAAAAAAATTACTAAGCTTAAGTCATAATTATGACTTAACATATAAGTCATAATTCTGACATATTGTCCCTAATTTGCCATAGTGACTGTCACGATGTGAATTTAAATATTTAGAAATTATATTTTTGCTTGACATATTCCGTATTAGAGTAACCATAATTAGTTTTACTATGGCCAATGGTGTGGCTATACGTCATGTGTATTAGTATGTTAATTATTCAAGGCATGGCTATATGTTATGTGTATCAGTATGTTAATTATTCAAGTTCGCTTGAAAACCAAGCCCAGGTTATTGTAGTTTACAATCCGGTTCATTGGGTAAGAAATAACAATTGAAATGTTACGAAAGATAAAAAGGGAGTACTGATCATGAGATATTTTTGTTGGGAGGAGATTTTGAAATCCTAGGGTAGAAAGTATATCTGAAAAGGAGTTGTGATGAGAACATCCTGAGGAGAGGGCATGATTTTAGCCAACCTCTGATGAACGTTAATTCGTTTAGATTCCCACTTGTGAAGTGAAGATCGGGTTTGTAAATAGGTATACCCAATAGATAGTTATAGATTAAATTCTATGATATTGAGTTCAGATATCCAAGACTCTAGATCGTCAACTCTCCAGAGACACTCTTTCTGTAACGATCAAATGGATTCCAAGCCAGGATCACCAAACTGACCTGTAAGTTTACAATTGATATGATTTTATGTTCAACTTATTAACAAGTGTAATTGTTGGCAAATCGACAACTATTGACAATTGGATTGTTATTTATTATGTATATAGAGTTTTACGGTGGTTCACAGTAAACGTAGTTCCACAAATGAACTTGTCATAGTCGGACGAGTTCAACTGGATAAGCGTTGGGTGATTTTAATGCTTAAAACAATACAGTGCATTATTTGCTAAGTAGTTGTGACATTGGGAACTGGTGGAGGAGTGCAGGTATAAATATTTACTTGAATATTTCAGGGTCTGGTGGTGAGGACACGAGTTAACGTAACACCGGAACTCTGATGGTGGTCCGACGTAGCTTATCGTGTGCGGACTGGCGATATAAGTCAGTACCCCGAACTGGGAAAAATTAAGATGAATGGACTCAGTAGCCGGTGTGACTAATTTACCATGACTATGGCCAAATATTAAAATAAGTAATTTGCAAAGATTGTAAATACCGAAAAGTAAATATTAAAATAAGTAATTGGCAAAGATTGTAAAAATCGTTTAGTTGTATTTATAATATGTATGGACAATTGGCATTAGGCTACAAAAGGTTACATGCTATAGATTGGGAAGATCCCGAATTACTTTGCCAAATTACAAAAATAGCCAATTAGAGAATTCGTCATTTGAATGCATGCTCTATCTACAAAACTATAAGGAATACATGCATGTGGATTAGATACAATGGTAGGTCTCTTCCTGAATGTACTAATGGGCGGGGAAACTTAAAATTGAAAAAAGTCGGATTGGCCACTATGGCAAATTATGAGATATTAAGTCATAATTATGACTTATTTAATCATAATTATGACTTATTTAAGTCATGATTATGACTTAGCTGAACTCATAATTACGTAACAACTCAATTTAAATAGTGCCCTAGGCTATTGATTGGTGAAATTATACCACCACTTGTATGCAAAATTTGGCAAAATACAGTGTCAAATTTCTAGCCTGAAAGTATCTCCGCTGACCATTTTGCAACACTCGGCATCTAGCCAGTTCAAGTACTTTGAAGTGAAATAACCTTAAGTGTAAATTTATTAAAGTTTAAATCTATGATAGATCGTTCGATTTATAAATACACTTCCACATGTAAAACTTTTGTCCTAAAGCTTGAAATGTCCATATATTGCAAAGTTATGGTTAGTACGTCCACATGGCCGTAGGGTTGACTGGGTGACAATCCCAAGATGTAAATAGTGTGGACCCGCGGAGTAGCGTTTTATCTAGCTACCCGTAAACCTGTGAAGCCTGTTTAACACGCTGGCCAACATCTTAAGAGAGGAAAGTAATCAATAAGATAGTTATCAACCATACTGTATTAATAACCAAAACTTTTCTTTCAAATAAGGATATTATAGAATTATAAAAAAAAAGCTTTGTTAAAAGAAACAAACATAAAATTTTGTAAATTAAATTATTTGTTTGTTTGTTTTTTTAAATTATTTTTATTGAAGAGTATTGAATATACAGATATATAACGTATAGCCCTGATAGGACCATATCTTCAGTACACTTACGATAAGTGTACTGAAGATATGGTCCTATCAGGGCTAGATAACGTATAGATTAATTACGTCTGCATTTATTAAATTTTTTTATCTCTTTGAGATAACATTCGTTTATCAATCTCGTGTTCAATTAAGCCTTGTAAACATTACTGTAAATAATTGTATAAAGAAACTGAAATTCATTGTTGTTTGTAAAAGATCAATCCTGTCGTCGTTGCCCTGTCATTTGTCTGAATATTTTTAGGACCACCACTATAGTTTTATACACAAGTTATTCAAGCAGAGAAAAAGGTGGTGACATATTCCAATGTCAAACATTTGAAAGTATCATACAAGAATCTGAGTATTCCTTTCGGTCATATTGCATAACAAATTTGTTTCCCTTTGGAACAGTGGCGTAGCCAGGATTTTCGGGGTGGGGGAGGGGCAAACATTTTTGG
Organism: Zoroaster sp. YZ-2022; assembly: GCA_029582265.1. NCBI lineage: Eukaryota > Metazoa > Echinodermata > Asteroidea > Forcipulatida > Zoroasteridae > Zoroaster > Zoroaster sp. YZ-2022. The sequence goes on along the minus strand of CM055830.1, from coordinate 2,727,201 downwards.
GGGTGAATATACCGACACTATTTAGCCAACAAGTGGGGGCGGCTGCCCACCCCCTTTTGCTACGCCACTGTCTTGTAAAATCTCCACGTCATTCTTTCACCTTTTCCCTTAAGTTATACTTTCTTTCCTTGTTCGTTCGTTCGTTCATTTGTTTGTTTGTTTGTTTGTGGAAGTGGGTGTTGCCTGCAATTTCCTGACGCGCAAGGCATGTCATATAAGATAGTTTTGAAAGGAATTTGTCTTATAATTTCATACCCGAGCCTGAGAATTTAATGAAAAAGTTAACAAATGAATGCCAATTGATGGAATTGAATGAACCGCTTGCGAATGGTTGTCATAAATTGAATAAATTATGCCACACTTTCAATTAGAACGTACCGGATACTTATTTTGGCGATGGGTTAAATGAAAGTTAAATAAATGGGTTAGATGAGTTTCAAATTCAAAAAGGTTTCAAATTCGCCGGGAAAACCTATACTATGATTTTGTTTAATACTATGTCAATTCAACATTTATTTTTGAGACTGTTCGTTATTTAAAAAAATAATAATAAAAACAAAAAATGGGGTTAAGATTAAGAAATTATTTTCTACATCATTTGTGGGAAATAAGTAATTGTATTTTGTTTACTGCAAGAAAAATGTTTTGACGAACAGTTTCCCATATTGACAAAATGTTTGATATGACACGGACCTCATGCCCTTCTCACTTCTAAGTATATAACGATCTACACCCATGTATTTGTGTAAGAATTTTGGGCATGTTGTGACTTGAAGAGATGTCGAAGAGAGCACTCTTTGTGGACTTGCCTTACGTTATCAGAAATCAGGGAATGCACTTATCCCTCTTTTGGAACCAAACAAATTAAATCAAATGACTGTACTACTTTTCGAGCTCGTTTGGAATAAAACATACTGTCATATACTTTCCAGTTTGGAAATAAGTTCATACTGAAAATGTTGGTAGTATTATAAATACCCTGGTACTCTACACGAGCACTGGTAACATTATTTTGATAGACATTCAAGCTACGTGGCAGCTCTACGTGGGGTATGAGTGATGCAAAGTCTACTTACAATTATAATAGTTTTACATGTAGGACTTTAATCAAGTGGCAGAGGTTATCTTGTTGTGACTTTCGTGACAACAACCAGCAAAGCGCTGAAGCTGACTTAGTTTTCTTCTAATTAATAATGTAAGCAGTGACGACACAAACACACGTGATTTGTCTATGTACACAATAAATGTATAGGCTACGCCCCACACAATGATATAATATCGGTATCTTATAGCCTCCATCCATTGGTAATGGAGTTGTTCGTCCTGCGTTGCTAATTACCCACCACTAAAACATGGAGGAGAAAACATCAGGTAAGAAATCTAAATTATAGGAAGAAAAACCAGAGTGCCAATAGTTTAGTAAGCAAAAGTAGTTCTTTACTTGTTTCTTGTTTCACTTTTTTCCCACTTTTTGTCTCGTAAATAAGACAAAGTTAATTGGTTTTGACTGAATATGATATAAGTTGAGTTTAATACACGTACATCTACTTATGTATATACTGTGTAGATGTGCTAGGAATACTTCACTCTTTTTGAGTAAAGATAATTTATGGTGCACAACAGCAGAGTCTCACGCATATTACATACGTGTGTGACGCACATCCCTGACATTTCTAACGCTCTCACGTATTGAGCGCCAAATCTCACGCAAAGTGAGATCGGAATTGTTTAATTTAGAGAAATGTAAACATTTGACTAAAATAATTTTTAAGATTTTCATCTCGGCACTTATAATTCAAAACACCATTTGCACAATAGAGCAGCATTTGTATCGTTCTATGGTTTTTGATGATGGTGTGGAGCATACGTGTATTATTATATACGTGCATGAATAAAGTTTGTAAAATAGCATCCACGAGAATACTTTAAACTCTCTTGGAAATCATGTTCAAAAGTATTTTGACTTAATCATAAGTCCACTTTTCCTAATTTTTATGAAAATTTTTTTCATTTTAATTAAAAATGTTTAAATTTCATAATTTTTATGAAAGATATCATTTTATTGCAATTTTTCTAAATACGACTTTATTTACCAAAATTTATTTCATAATTAGGAAAAGTGTACTTATGATTAAGTCAAAATACTTTTGAACATATTTGAATCAAGATAAACATTAAAGAACCAACCTGTATTTCACCTAATAATATTGTACCATTAATACAAAGAAAAATAGCAGAATGCAGTCAGATTTGTGGTCATCATTTATGTTATGCCGTAAGATTTGTGTTCTGTCAGTGGTATTTGGGAAGTAATGTTTATTTTCTATTGATACGATGGTACCTCAGACAGAAAGTTTTCAAGGTATATCAATATATTTGATACCATAAACAACTTTACATCAAGTTAGTTCAAACGTTTATACTGATTATTTGTTATGAACAATGTCAGCCTAGACGATTCTTTAAATATGTTGTATTAGCGGATCAGCCCAAGACCCAGGACGTTTCCTATACAGCACAATCCGTACCCTTTAAGTTGCTAACTTCCTTTGGGGCGAGAACAGTTTCGATCAGCATCTTGAATACTGAGCTATAAGGCGGGTAGTTCGTAAAACTAAAAGACAATATTCAACCCAGTACAGCATCTTGTAGCCCAGATGAAACACTTCGCAGATTTAGAGATATATCACCCGTGTTTGGCTAAAGATCCAAATATAGAATATAAAAACGAAAGAATTTGGAAAGATGAAATAACAAATTCAGATGTCAGAAACTGTATAAATGCGATATTTAAAACGCGCTTGATTCTGATTGACAGCTGCGCTGGCCAATCGGAAGACTGCACATGCTCTCGTGGAAGCTGAGGATTAAAACAGTGTGCCAACATTTTATTAATTTTATTTTTTATTGATTTTTTTTAATAGTACTAATCCTTAACGGATTTTTTTCGTTCAGTGTCTCAAATGAAATCTTATAACATCCTTAACCCCCAACGATGGTAAATAAACATTTAAATATATTTTTACCGCCTAATCGGCCCAAACACGTGCGATGTAAGTTAAGTTCTCGTGAGAGAACAATCAGAACACATTGATTCGTTTCTCCACGCTAAAATCTTTTTAGTCTTTGTTTCACTGAAACAAAGTGAAACACCAAACTTTTAATTTCATTTATAAGTTACCGTCCAGTTGATTATATAACCTTAGGTGCGTCATTTAGGGTAAATTGAGGATATAATTAATAGTTAGTGCCTCCGAGTAAAATGGACAGAATTATAATCACGAGGTAACATCTAAACAGATTTATTGCACTATAGGCGAAACTGAGTGCAATGCATTATTTTAGATGTTACCGAGTGATACCTATTATCGAACTCCACGGAAGAATAAAATTGACAATAAAATTGAACAAAATTGACAATAGTGTCATTTTGAAGCCCTATTAGCACCGTACATGAGCTGTTGAGGGAACATTATTGTTAGATCACTGTTATCCTGAAGGTCTGACGTCACGCTTTGAGGCTCGTGAATTACACCAGATACCCGCCATGTTTCCCAGAGATTTAACTTTGACCTTGTACGCGATGATGTACTAGCACATCACTCACTTGATACCAAAGAGGTTATCATCAAGACACTGGATCAAATCTACCGCTAGAATTGTTGTCCCTCCGGAAACAAAATCAAATAAAGAAAGAATGAATACGAAACATCTGAATGCATTTTCATTATTTTCTCGGACAACGACACATAATAAACTAAATCTTTTACCGGTTGGTTGTTTAATGTATATCTTGATTGAAAGAAAGTAGGGATACTTTTAGAAACATTGTTTTACAAACATTACCAATAGTGTATAATGGATTTAAATCACAAATTTCCTCAAATTGTTTAACGATACTTTTATCCATAAAATAATTTACAGCCGTAACACATACACTCGATTAGTGTAATACAGCCGTAACACATACACTCGATTAGTGTAATACAGCCGTAACACATACACTTGATTAGTGTAATTTAAAATGAACAAAAACCCAATTGAGGCTATAAAGCGTGAATTATGATAATAATTTATCAGTAATCAGTATTTAGATGACGTCATAATTATTTAAAAACACTTTCATTGACATCTGCGGGTCCGAAAACATATCTGGGTGTAATATACCTTCAACATAATGTATCGCGTATTTCTCTGTTGGCGAAAAAAGATTACAGTCACCGCACCGATGTTGAAGCAAACCGATGACCAGAAACCGGAGACTTTTGTTGACCTTAACCTCAACAATTATCTGCCTGGCAATGAGATGGGAGGGAGTATTTATATATATGACCAAAAACATTCCCTATTACTGGCTAAATATTGTTTTAACATTTGTTGTTTTGTTATTAAGCACACAAATTATGTCCCTCCTTAGGCATGCTTTGAAGAAAGAAGATAGTCTTGTAACATACAAAAGAAAGAGAAAAATCTTGCATAAAAAAAGAAAAATAATAATTGAAGAAAAAGCTGAGGGATGATTTAGTATTCATGAGTTTTAATAAACATGTATATGTGTGTTGGTGGACAACGTGTGTACACGTGTAAATTGTGTACATGTGAAAATTCAGAATGGAAAATGCAAATGGGGAAGGAATGATGAAAATTGTGTTTGCATTTTACAGGGGGCATTGTCTTACTGGAGTAAAAACCTTTGTCTTTTCCCAATTCATAATTTATTTTTATTCCCTGGAATCATTTGAACATGTTTTTATATTTTAGCTCTTCATTATGCTCAGTTAGAATTAGATGCAATGGCTGAGAATCAGTTCAACAGAAAACATCTAAAACACATCGAGTCCCAATGCAACCAATAAGTCTGTGGTAAAATTATTGTAAATAATGTTTGTGGGTGGATGATTGCATTCCTACTGACTGCCCTATGATCCACTCACATGACCCCACCAACCTACAATCAGGGAAAAATTCGATGGGACATCCCCTCTTTCTCCCTCAATGTTGTCTTGTATACCGGTACTGTCTGGCGTGCCTCATTATGCGTATGCCATTACTGTCTGGCGTGCCTCATTATGCGTATGCCATTGAAGCAATGCTTTTTTGGAGGATTTACAGACTCTCCACATCACCACAAACAAGAAACTAGAGATTTGTACACAATACAGGTTACTTCTTTCTTTCCTTGGTGGCTACTTCTTTCTAAACAATTTTGAGGCAAAGGGATATTTGTAAAAAAATCCTGAGAAATCACAGGCCTTTAATCAAAAGAAATAGCAATCATTACTAAGGCTGTATGCTTCAACTAAAATTGTTTTGAATCAAGATGTTTGCATTGTTAAAAAGCAAAATGTGAAAGTTCCAGCTTATTATGATTTCATAAATGCCCAAGACAGTTTAGACCATCTGATTGGACAAAACTATGTAATCATGTGAGGGTGTATTAATGGATGGTAAAGACATTGTTTATCAAAATCAGAGCAGCGTGTATATACCAACTGTTCTATGTGTTGTATTTAGCCGACGTACATGTATGCATTCGAACCAATCAGAGTGATGAAGATTGTTTCGTATCATGCTGACTCGTGTAAATTGAAAGTGGTTCAGTCCTTTATCTCCCATGAACACGCCCACAAATTTCATAGATCTGTTAAGCAGGGAAAACTTCTTAACCAGAAATATTTGCTTAGCAGATTTTCCTGGTTACCTGCCAAACTTGAAGGTAAAATGAATGTACTTTGGCTGGTGGTTTGCTTAGCAGCTCTATGAAATTCAACCCTGGTCATTATCATGCAGTAATAACCAGACAAATAACTGTTATTCTCTTAGTTAAATGCATTCAGACTTTTTGTATGAATTCATTCTAATTAATACATTCTAATGTGGAGCTAAGGAAGTAGTCCTCATTCCTACAATGTAAATTCAAACCTCAGACAAAATCAATTCTAGAGGAGATTGGTAAACAAAATAAGCTTTGCACCAGTTAGTACATTCTAATGTGGAGCTTAAGAAGAAGTACACGTTCTTACAATATAAAATCAAACATCAGGCAAAATGTATTCTGGAGGAGATTGATAAACAAAATAAGCTTTGCACCAATAGTTTTACAATGTAAATTACATTTCAACCATTAAAACCCTACAATCAGTGCAATTTTTGAAACAACCCATTCAGGCCACGCCAAGCTGTTGCCAGTGGCCTCCTATGGTTATCCTTCTGTGCACAGTCACACCACTGAGATTGCAGGGTAAGGTGGTCTCCCATTGACACATTGCAGGCCATAAAATGTTAAAACATTTACAGTGGCCTTGGTTGACACACAGTTGATTTTGTAACATTACTTGGAAAGGACAGCAGGCTTGTACATGTATGCACTTCTTCTTTCGTATGATGATGAGCAGCTTAGAGTGCTAGTAGCTGCATACATCGGTTTGATGACATTAGTTGAAACAGGGTGGACCGCGTGAAGGTTGTCATCTCCCACCCCCATGTATGTACTGAAGGTTGCTGAAAAACAGAATTTAGTAGATCGGAGTGACCTCCATGTGTAGGAGGGTTAATTAAGCATGAGCAATAACATGATAATATCGAATATCGCGATACCTTTTTTTATTCAATTACGATATCGAGAACCTTTTTAGGTTATCGAGATATCGGAAAATCACGATTAAAAATATATCACGATTAAAACAAAAAATCTACATTGTGAGTCAAGTCAGAATTTCCATGGAAACAAAATTAGAATAGTCTTTTCAGCTTTTGGAAGTGGGAAAGAAAAGCGACCTACTTCAGAAGTAGATGATACGCTCTGCAATCGAATTTGCGATTTATTGTGAAACAGCGGTTATCGCCTCTAAAGCAATCATGCATGAATGAAAAAAATAATCGTGATATCAAAAATCGCAATATATGTTTGCCGATATATGGTGGATGAAAAAAAAAATTGATATCGCCCAAGCCTATCAACCATTATTGGTAATTTATGAATTACAAATTCTACACCTTATATCTTGAAAAAGAAACATTTTCGATAAATTTACAGATTTTATTTTGTGTTGTCTACCATGTATATGGCATCCTCTAACTCTCTCTCCAGCCAGCCAGTACCCTCAGACAATATAGTGTAAAGCAAGATAAGGCTATGCATTTTCAGTTATTTCGGGAACCGAATACCCGAAATTGGAAATCTTCGGACACCCGAGTACTCGTAATGTTTTTGGTAAAAACACATAAATACTCCCGAATAACCAATTGATATGAACACAAGTTTCTCTTGTTTTATTAGAGTCGTAATAAATGTGAATTTACTGTAATAATAGATTACAAATGACTAAAAATCAGAGACTTTCATTTGTGTGGTTTAAATGTTCAGTCAAAACTGGGTTTATTGGAACCGAGTAATTGGGTAATTGGAACCAACAAATTTAACCGGGTAATGACAGTTTCAGTCGGGTATCCGGACACCTGGTACAGCCTTAATACAAGATAAATTGGGCCATTGGATTAATGCATTATGCACACAGCGTATTATATACGTACTTTGGTAAAGTGTACACCATACCTGAAAATTATAAAAGTTAAAAATCATACAAAAAATTTCAACATTTTTAGTGCAGTTTTGGTTAGGGTCAAGGACACTGAGGAACAATGCTCAGGGATTTCCAGTGATTGGACATTTATAGTGGACCTTAGAGAGTTCAGTCGCAGCCGGCAACCCAAATCCATCAAAAATCCTCCAAAGGGAACTTTTTGGGCAAAATTTACCACTGTTGGAAACTGGCACATCTGTACACGCCATAAGTGCTGGATACAATATATCAACAAAAAATACATGGTGCATTTTGAAGATAAGGGCATGTTTCCAAAAGTGCACTGATGGATTTTGGAGGAGTCAGGAAGGTTCCTAGCCAGAATACCGAGGGGGTTAGGGCTAAAAGAACCAAAAAAAGAAGAAAAGAAAAAAAGGGTGTATTGTCCATCCCCATAAATGTTTCCAGTCATGGAGACATGGAAAATTAAGTAGTTTCTGTCATCGTAGCTCTTTGATCTTTATCATCGGGTCGTTATTGAAAGACCAGACGTGCCCAATGGCAGTGATTAAGGCAAAAGTCAAAGAGTTACGGTTACTGTACAGCTAGTACTAGTTAGCAGTACGCTAGATTAAAAGCAGAATGATTGAAATGGTCAGAATTTTTAAGCTGTTAGTGTATGTATGTCTGATCTTGTTTCTTGATAAATAAATTATAAATAAATTATACCGACATTTTATAAAGTGTTTATATTTTATATACCCTTTCACGGTTATAATTATGTGCCATGTTTTTGACGGCGCAACATTTTTTATTTCGAACACTCGTTTCTGACACATGCGCCTTGAGTGCGCGTGAAGTTTGAGTGCTGGGTTGCAGCAGTGGCGTAGCCAGGACTTTTTCAGTGGGGGGGGGAGGCACAGGGGGGTTGCTTTTCAGTGGGGGGCCCAGGGGATATGGGTTTTTTACCTTTCCTTTTTCTTTTCTTTTTATGAGGCACTATCAGGACTTTTCGTGGGGGCACCTGGGGGAACACTGGGGAGCCCCTTCCCCCTCTCCCTCACCATGGTTATGCCGCTGGGTTGCAAACGTCAACGAGTATTCAAAATAAACAATTTTGCCCCATCAAAATATGGCGCATAAAATTACCAAGAAAAAGTTTATTTCATGATATGCTAACAAACATGTACACATGCCACCAAAAAAAAACAGCAGCACTATCCACATTCTAGACTCCCACCATATCCTTGGCCCTAGCCCCACATGTACAAAAATTGGAGCAGTTTTTCAACTTTTGATTTTAATATTACAATCTTAATTATTAAGTCTAAACATTTATGACTAGGTAAGTTTTTACCCAAGCAGACACATTTGGCATGAAGTTTGCTATTGTGAGATCAGTAATTTGGGTGTAATTTTAATATTATTATTAGGCCTATTATTTTTTAAATTTCAAAAATGCTTCGAACATTTCATGAAAGTGAGCTATCCCAGAATAACGTATTTTATGCCTATTGTGTCTGCTAGTGAGGGCAAGGTTACCTAATATTTAAGTTTTAGGCTGTAATAATTAACACTAGATCAAAAGGTGAAAAGGCGAAAAATCGATCCAAAAACAACAACAACAATACCCTAAAAAAAGGCCAAGTCGACCTAGCCCTGTAGCCTATCCTAATGTTAGAGCCAATACACAGGGGTCCCTCCGTAGCCTTGCATCTAACCCCACATACATACAAAAAGGGGCGATTTTTCTTTTAAACCTTTGATCTTCTAATTATTAGTTTTATTACAACAACCTAAAACTAAATCTTGCTCGAACTCACCAAAATAAACCATTTACACACAGTACCATAACTGCACTACGGGCAGGCTTTTCCCACACAAGAAAGCTCTGCACGGACATAATAAATCTCTCAAGTGGGCTCAATAAATCCCGTAACTTTTGACTGTCTGTCGCTCAAATGCCCCAGCGGCAGAAGGGTCGTTTCTGACAGAAGTTTCTGCGTTCTCTTCCGTGTTTTCGTCCATGTTTGATTTTAATGTTTTGGTACTGGTGGTTTGCGTCATTAATTTATAATTTCTTTTAGAATTTAGGTTATACCATAAAAATGAGTGGTGTCACTTAAGAAATGTCTTGCACCTCATTCTTTATAGCAACTCAGTTTACTTCAAATTAAAAAGTAATTTAAAAAATGTATTGATTTAAATGTAATAATTTGTAAACAATAATCTTCCCCTGATTCAAGTTTTACAGTATATTATCAAATAAAATAATAAATATTTTAACTCTTGGCCTCGTATGGTACAATCAAGTTCGTGACGTCATATTTAAATACAAACTGGCACATTGCACAACAGCGTCCCCTATCGCTGCGCTTCTCTCTTGCCCATTAATGGGTATACGATCCGAGCGACGGATCGAACCGACGGGTCTGCTTCGTCGGGCGGCTCGCCATGGGCGTCGATCGCTTCTTAGTAGCAGGCAGTGTAGGGTCCAAGCTTGGGCGATTTTATTTATTTTTTATTTATTTATTTCTTATTATTTATTTTTTCGCTTGCCGGTATACTGTTAGAAAAACCGCGGTTTTCGGTTTTACTGTAACAGAAAAACAATAAAAACAGTCTTTAAACTTATTTCTGATGTTTGTTCACCTTATTGATCTGACCTAAAACCTATGACTGACACTCTCCCACCGCCCCCCCCCCCCCATCATCCTCCAATTTCCCCTTTTTTTACGCAAACAAATTTCCAGAATATTTCAATTTGTACTGACCTCCAAGGCCGTAGCGAGCGGAAGTGTTGGGGTGTGACAACCCCAATAATGTTTCTCAGTCAACATTTAAGAGTCATAATATACTAGTTGGCAAATGAAACATCAAAGGTACTAGAACAGGGGTTGGTCCAGAATAAATTTTCAGTCGGAGAATTTGTTTTCCCATTTTGGTCACATTAGATTTGTGTCGGTAAATTTACCAGCAAAAATTTTGTTGCATCCCCCAACTCTGATGTGATTTGTCGGTCAGCAAATTGGCTACACACCCTCCCCCTCCCCCCGGAAAATGCCTTCGCTACGCCCCTGCTCATGCTAAGCTCTTTCGAAAACCGTTCACATTTTAGGATGTAATAAAATCATTGACCCAAAAGGCTAATTGGGGTGTCAAAATTAATTACAATTAGGCCTATGCAATAATAATGTGTGCTCAGAATAACTATTTGTTAGGAGGGGTCATTTTATTTCAGAAATACCTTGTGTATATAATATTGTTTTATTATAACATTGTCTGAAGTCCTTAATTTTTGTTGTTGAGAAAACAAGAAAAGTTAGGGCCTATGTTTAATTTACACAAAGTTGCAAATAATTGAGTTTATTTTAAAGGACATCCATGAGTATCGGCTTCCATAAAATATGTATAGCGCCCTCCACTGACAGGAAGTGGTTAACAACGTTAACCATCTTCAACAATGGGTCTCGCACTCCTGCACTAATCGTCCAACGCCAAGTCACTGATAGATCAGTTGATAGAGCGACCGACTTTGAAGTGCGCTGTTTGAAGGACAAATCCAACCGGAGAAAAGAATGATTTTTTTTACCCAATGGATTTTCTTTAATACTATATAGGCCTAAAACACTTTAAATTGCGGTCAGAAACTATACCAAGATACTGTTCCCTCAGACCACCGGGGTCTCGGTTCAATACCGCGGTCTGCGCCCGATTTAAGAACTTTCTGCCGGAACTGGCCCGGTAATGCCTGGGAGCTGCCTTGTTTCTCCCTTAAAGGTGCAGGGCCTTCTTGGCCGAAACACCAAACTGCAGAGCGGTGAAATTAGGCCAGAACTCTCAGGATAAATCTCCCCGCCCCTGTCTAGGTCTCTCAATGATTTTATACATTAATAACTTTGTTTTGTAGTTAGTTTTTTCATACAGTACGGGTATATTATCTGGGCATCATTGTACATTTATTTTCGTTATTTATGGTAATTGCACAAAAATGTGTAAAATAAGTCTTCCATATTATTGTTATGAATCTTACCCCTTGCGTGTGATAATATTAGCGCCCTCTATTTCACTCATTTCACTATTAAATATCTTGTTTACGATGCGATTTCTAATACCTTAGTTCCCAGGGGTTTCTTTCACGTTCATATCCGTCGGACCCTCGATTGTCCACTATGAATATGCAATCCATACAAGGCCGCTACTTTTGCTCACGCATATCCAGCGCCAATGCAATGCATAATGCAAGACCAGCGAGAGCTTTGTGTGCGTGCCACACCCTCCCGGCCGGCCGGCCACGTGGCTAGAAGTAGTTTTGGTTCAAAACTGTGTTTGTATGTTAAGTGATACACGATCCTACGGCGCTACACGAACGCTACAATCACGAACCATGAACCGCTATCAAACACAGTCTTGGGAATTTTGCAAAATCTCCCCCAAAAACCGGGGCAAGGGGGGAACCACTACGCATGCGTCAATTTGAAATGCAAGCGCGGCCCGCAGAAACAACTACGGACTGCCGTGTTCACTGCACTTACGACAACTCGCGGCAGTCCGTTGTTTTTAATGCGCGTGCGCTCCAAAAATTTGGGCCGCGCTAGCATTTCAAATTGATGCATGCGTAGTTGTTTCCTGCCGTTTTCGGGGGGAGATTATACGAAGTATCCAAGACTGTTTGATAGCGGTCTGTGTGTGTAGTAGCGGTTCGTGATTGGAGCGTTCGTGTAGCGCCATCGGATCGTTTATCAAAAACATACAAACACAGTTTTGAACCAAGAGTAGGCTAGAAGCATTCCTTGCGACTTTATCATTTTTACGTATATGCTTTCCTCGGAGTACACCACTACACACCGACCATGGTGGGTGCAAGGTTTATGGGTGAAGCACTGCCGCACAGTTATTATAATAGGCCTATATAACATGTCATACACGAATCTTTCCGAAATGAACTGATAATGGAGCCACCACACGGAAACATCCAAACCCAAATACAGCATATTTGTAACAAACAGTTCAAGTCAATGACATAACACAGCCTGGTCCCCACGGGCTTACGAGCGGTTTCTAAAATTCCATTATACCCACTGGTCTCTCGCCCATGGAACGGGACGATTTCATTATCCAAAAATCTTGGATATTTAGGTGCTCGCAGCCGATGGATTATTTATTTATTTTGTATTTATTAATTTTTTTGGGGGTGGGTATAGTTTACTGTAGGGTATTAACAATAAAGAGCATGCGCTACAGTAGGGAGGCCGGGACTAGGCCATCCAAATTTCAAATCCGACACACTACTTGTAGGCCTATAGAAATTAAATACGGCATAATTCAGCATTAGTTTTCGATGACATTAATTATAAAAACCCTTTTACGTTTTTATGGCAAAAACAAATTACTACAATCCAGAGTTGTTGTCGAGTACTTTTCCATGAGTGTGTACGAGAGTGAGTACTACAACTCGGGGGTTAACATCGGTACAGTTTTCTAGTGGGCCAGTTTGCCGGGGTGACCTTGTGCAGGGCGAGTTTGTAAGGGCCAAATTTGCCATGAGGCGAGTTGATTGGCATGTGGTACAGTGTATGTTTAGTGTGCGCTAGATTGATCCACTGTCTTTATCCTATCATGGATAGAGACAGGCTCTGGGTGTACCGTTCAAAGGATTTCATCGGATACGTTATGTCAAATATATGACGTCACGCCTCAAGGCTCGCGACCTACTACCAAATAAGGTCAACGTTTAATCTCCCCAAAAATGAGAGGCTGGTATCTGGCGTCTTTTACGAGCCACGAATCGTGACGTCAAATCTTCAGGCTAAGTGCCTGCCGACTATAAGAGCAATAACTATAGTTGGGAAGTTTGAATATGTGAATAAGTCTTTGTAAACCATTGGGAAGAATCAAGAGATATGTACAGAAACCATCCTATGAAAGTTTCGTCTCATTTCACCGTCATTAACAAGAAAATAATGAAGCCGAAAAACATTGTTTGCATTCATTCTAATGTGGAAAATGGATCACAGCCTTGATCCATTTTATGTTTGTAGTACATTTCACATTGGGCAATAATAACAGCGAGTCAGTTCGAATAATTACTCAGGATATCTGATACCAGTACCATGATCATCAACTTCACATCAAGTGTACGCTTCCTTTAAGGACCCTAGTGTCGTTTGTCTCTCTTGTTTGTTTGTCTCAGTTAAATTAAGGCGTTAAACTAGAATAAACCCTGCTTTGGGGGTTATATTTAAACAGAAACCAAAAGCTTGCTTTTCCTGCTGTCCACTGCTATCCACTGTAGTCTATTCCAAAGTCATACGATGAACTCGACTCTTGTTCCTTTCCACGTAAACCTTGCTTTTGGTGTTTTCTGTTTCAACAGAAACCGGAAGCTCGCTTTTCCTGCCGTTCACTGCTAAATCCACTGTAGTCTATTACAAAGTCATAAGATGAACTTTGCACTCGTTCCTTTTATATGTGGTATCATAGTTTTCCTGTGGTATCATATGAATTATAATATGATATGGTGTTTGTTTGATCAAGGAAGTGTCGCTTTGTAAAACCAGGTCAATGGATGATAATCAACATACCTAGTGTGAATACAAGTATTCAGTCTCCTAAGTAAAGCCCCTATATGCACTATTGGTAATCTCAGAAAAATATTTTTATTATCACAGTTTTACAAAAATAAATCACCGCCTTTTATATCCAAAGGCGCTGGTACAACTATGGTTGCACCTCCGTCCTCGGACTCTAAAAACTAGTACTACATCACCACATGTAGGTCTGTACTATATCCACATACAGGCCACATACAGGCACACACTGTTGGGTTGTTCGTGCAATAACATGTACGCCTTCAACCCCAGTGGGAAGTAATGTAACAACATTGAAAAAATGTGGGAAGGAGGTGGGGGAGGGGAAGGCATGGGTGACAGTAGGTCATGGTTCCTGATACCTACCATTCCCAATGCACCCCCACCCCAAACAATGGGGTGGCGTGGGAAGGAGGTGGGGAGAAGAAGGCATGGATGACAGTAGGTCATGGTTCGTGATACCTACCATTCCCACTGCACCCCCACCCCAAACAATGGGGTGGCGTGGGAAGGAGGTGGGGAGGGGAAGGCATTGGGTGACAGTAGCTCATGGTTCGTGATACCTACCATTCCCAATGCACTCCCACCCCAAACAATGGGGTGGCGTGGGAAGGAGGTGGGGAGAAGAAGGCATGGATGACAGTAGGTCATGGTTCGTGATACCTACCATTCCATTGCACCCCACCCCAAACAATGGGGTGGCGTGGGAAGGAGGGTGGGAGAAGAAGGCATGGTGACAGTAGGTCATGGTTCGTGATACCTACCATTTTCACTGCACCCCCACCCCAACCAATGGGGGTGGCGTGGGAAGGTGGTGGGGAGGGGAAGGCATGGGTGACAGTAGGTCATGGTTCCTGATACCTACCATTCCCAATGCACCCCCACCCCAAACAATGTGGTGGCGTGGGAAGGAGGTGGGGAGAAGAAGGCATGGATGACAGTAGGTCATGGTTCGTGATACCTACCATTCACCCCACCCCAAACAATGGGGTGGCGTGGGAAGGAGGTGGGGAGGGGAAGGCATTGGGTGACAGTAGCTCATGGTTCGTGATACCTACCATTCCCAATGCACTCCCACCCCAAACAATGGGGTGGCGTGGGAAGGAGGTGGGGAGAAGAAGGCATGGATGACAGTAGGTCATGGTTCGTGATACCTACCATTCCCACTGCACCCCCACCCCAAACAATGGGGTGGCGTGGGAAGGAGGTGGGGAGGGGAAGGCATGGGTGACAGTAGGTCATGGTTCGTGATACCTACCATTCCCAATGCACCCCCACCCCAAACAATGGGGTGGCGTGGGAAGGAGGTGGGGAGAAGAAGGCATGGGTGACAGTAGGTCATGGTTCGTGATACCTACCATTTTCACTGCACCCCCACCCCAACCAATGGGGGTGGCGTGGGAAGGTGGTGGGGAGCGGAAGGCATGGGTGACAGTAGGTCATGGTTCGTGATACCTACCATTCCCACTGCAGCCCCACCCCAACCAATGGGGGTGGCGTGGGAAGGAGGTGGGGAGGGGAAGGCATGGGTGACAGTAGGTCATGGTTCGTGATACCTACCATTCCCACTGCAGCCCCACCCCAACCAATGGGGGTGGCGTGGGAAGGAGGTGGGGAGGGGAAGGCATGGGTGACAGTAGGCCATGGTTCCTGATACCTACCATTCCCACTGATGTTTGAAATTTGTAAATGAGTACAATGGATGAGTACAAGGCTAAGTCATTCCCTGCAGATGATAGTGATTATTGGATCAAAATTTTACTTCATACATGCATGGCTACTCGTACTACTACGATCATTGAGCACATGTCAGAATATATTTCATGAATAACGTGACAGATAAAAAACAACAACAGGATATAGATGCTGTCATTACAGTCACAACGAAAAACTTCCACAAAGTTGTGGCTTTTTATCTCTAAAAACAAAACGTGAACAATATCCATGAAGCATTTTGTAGCAGGGCATCTACTGTACACAGTATACACGTGTACATGTATGTATGTGCAGGCTTGCGCGCATAATACAATATAATGTGTTGACCATTATAGGGTCAACCATGCTAATTTAATTGCGACTTCCTTCACAAGATCTTGTGAAACGAATTGGAGGCACCAGCAGTACTGGATTGTACCGGTGGGCACGAGCGAAACAAAAAACTTACTTGGTGTAAAGGTCGCCCCACTCGTTAACTCGGTAATTTCACAAATTTGGTATTTCTGAACTTCTGAACGTCCGGTCATTTGAGTTTTGTATCGAAAATCAACCCCCCAAAAATCAAGCCCCACTCTGACAATCTTGGCTACGCCACTGGTCTCAGGTGCTAACGTTTTATTAAAAATTTGTGAAATTATTTCCAAAATTAATTTCAGTTATCTGAATACAGAAATTCCACACTGGAATGAATACGAATGCAGTCTGAATGCATTTTCACTATTTTCTCGTTAGCGACACAATGGAGATAGCTTAGTTAAAGGAACTGTCATGGCCGAGAGGTTTATGGTGTTGTGTTCTGGTGGGTAAGGCATTAAAATGTGGCTTCAAATCCTGACTACGACTGTGTTGATTGTGTCCTTCAGCAAGATACTTTACCATAATTTCTTCAATCTACACCCACAGTAAGATGGGTACCATGTGAGGACAGAGTTGGTCGTTGTTGCTGCATACTTCTCAGGGAAATCAGATGGTATCAGAAATGATATTACATGTATGCGCCTGATAAGCAAGCGTCTTGAGCTCCGTGTCAGTTTGGTGGATACGTGCGCTGTATAAGTACACGTTATTATAAGAGTTAATCCAATCCAAGTGCATCGGCCTCAAATCATTCAAATTAACATGTTTTCATATAAATAAATAAAATACAAATTCCATCCATCACTAATAATTTCAAGAATACTTGATAAGATTTCATCTTACTTAAGATTTCAGGCTCATTCATTTGAGGGATTGTGTGAAAATGGTCCTAAAATTTGTGAAAATGGTCCTAATTTGTTTCCAAGCGTAGGGCCTTTTCTAAAATTGATGTTTTCAGTGTGGGCGTTTTCACTAATAGGGGGTGGTTTCCATTGGAATGAGAATAACTAAACGTGCGTCTGGACTATCCACATTACATTGAAAATAAAATAAAAAGGTTTTTGTCTTTTAGTTTTATTAACAGTTTTACGGTTTCTAATAATTTAATGATTCTGGAATATTTTGTATTTAGCATTGGTTGCTATG
Organism: Zoroaster sp. YZ-2022; assembly: GCA_029582265.1. Classification (NCBI taxonomy): domain Eukaryota; kingdom Metazoa; phylum Echinodermata; class Asteroidea; order Forcipulatida; family Zoroasteridae; genus Zoroaster; species Zoroaster sp. YZ-2022. Next base: position 2,709,869 of record CM055830.1, on the reverse strand, counting down.
TGAGTTTATTTAGTGGGGTGCACCCCTAGGTGTCCACCGACTAGAAGATCAATAACTATAGTTTGGAACTTGTTTGAATATATCTTATATTTTAATTAAAGGAATTGTACACCATAGATAAAATATTTATGAATGCATCCATACTTCATAAGAATCAATAGATATGTACACAAACTATCCTATGAAAGTTTCATCTCATTTCAGCGTAATTAACAAGAAAATAATGGAAGATTAAAATTTGTTTGAATTCATTCTATTGGCAAATGTATCACAGATGTGAGCCATTTTTAGTTTGTAATACATTCCACGTTTGGGCAATAATAAGAGCGAGTCAAATCGAATAATTTCTCAGGATATCTCATACCAGTACCATGATCACCAACTTCACATCAAGTGAGTTTTAGATTACAATTGAGTCATTTTGTAATCGTATAATTACCAAAGTGTACACTCTCTCTACGGAGAACTTTAGTTAATGTCGTTTGTCTCTCATGTTTGTTTGTGCGTTACATTTATTTAAGTAATTTTCTTTAATTTGGTGTAAATTTGTTTTTTTGTAGACTTCGGGCGTTGAACCAGAGTAAACCTGTTATTTTTCAATAGAAACCGAAAGCATTTCTTCTTTTTCCTGTTGCTAATGACCTCACTGCGTGTATCCTATTCCAATACGATGAACGTGGATCTTGTTCCTGTCCAAGGAAGGCAGTGAGGCCTATATACGTTTTCCTGTGGTGTTATGTATATTATAATACAATATGGTGTTTGTTTGTTCAAGGAATTGTCGCTTTGTAAAACCTGGTCAATGGATGATAATCAACATCCCATGTACGATTACCAAGTATTCAGTCTCCTTATAAAGCCCCTTATGCTGCATCGTCAGAGCGTGGGTTCGAATCCTGGCCGCGATCATGGTAATTGTGTCCTTGAGCAAGACACTTCACTGTACAGTGTTCCTCTTCACCCAGGAGTATAAATGGGTACCTGTGAGGGTTGTGGTTGAAAAAGCTTCCGATGCGCTACAGTAGCTCCCCAGGTAGCTGCGAAAGTTTAGGGATTGATATTGGCCCAATGACCAGGGATAATAATGTAAAAGCGCCTTGTATCTTTTTAGCAATGTGGCGCTCTATAAATCCAGTTATATTTATTATTATTAGTAGTAGTAGCTTTGCATAAAATGCATTGATACCTTGCTTGAAGGTGTAAAATGTAGAAGTTTTTCTAATACTTTGAGACAAAGCATTCCACATGGGCACAATAGTATGCTGCTGCTCAGAATTTTCATTAAATCTAATGAACTTTTTAACATCAAGGTCAATGTCACCTTTAAAACATGTATAGAAAAAATAGATCTAAAATACTCTCTTCTATAAGATAAAGGCATGCGATTGAGAAGTGCAAGCCTTTCATTGTAATCACAATCTGTGTAATGTAATATTAATTTTGTGGGTTTTCGTTGAACATATTCCAAACGTTGCATATTGCACTTGGAGGTGTCACTCCATAAATGACTGGCATAATCTAAGTTAGACCGGATCAAGGTAGTGTACAAGGTTTTAGTAACATTGGTGGGGCACTGTATCCCTCACCACGTTTAATCATACCCAGTTTGCGATTACCTTTAGAAACAATATTGGAAATATGATCGTTCCATTTTAAAACACTATTGATCTCAACACCAAGATCTTTTATACTATTGGTTCTACAGGGCTAGATACCGTTCATATTATAATCATAAAGCACAGGAATGCCTTTTCGTGTGATAGAAATAATTTGACACTTGGAAGGATGAAAACAAATATCACAGGTTTTGCTCCATTTAAATAGAACATCAATGTCATCCTGGAGAAGCTTACAATCATTAACATTGTTAATAACTTTCATGCTTTTTAGAGTCATCAGCAAACAGAGCAACAGTGGAGTTGTGGGCAACGTAGGGAATATCGTTAATGTACAGGAGGAAAATAAATGGTCCGAGGATAGACCCCTGGGGGACCCCGAGTTAACAGGTAACTAATCGGAGTAAGAACCTTCCAAGACAGTGCGTTACTGTCTGTTGGAGAGATAAACCTGGAACCAACGATGAAGATTATTGGAGTGAATACCATAGGACTTTAATTTATGTAAGAGTAATTGGTGGGAAACGCTGTCATAAGCTTTGGAGAAATCTAGATAAATGATTTGCCCAGCCTTGTCCAGAACTCCGCTGACTCTGTTAAACACAGTTAGGAGCTGAGAAACTGTAGATCGTCCTCTAACAAATCCATGCTGTAAATCATAAATATAATCATTTAACTGAGGAAAAATCAAATTACATCTTAACCTCTCAAGAACAAAGTTTGCCACATTTTTTATCGCCGCCTCAACTTATTGGTCAAATAGTGTAGGCCTATGTTGGTTCTGAGGGTCGGTTTATTGAAATTTTGTGTCGATAAATTCGTCCCTAATTTGCCATGATAGTGACCAATCCCGAATTAAGTTGGCATAGTGACCAATGCGGTATTGGTCACTTTTCCAAATTACAAAAATAGCCAGTTAGAGCATTCATCATTTGAATGCATGCATCTCCAAAACTATAAGGAATGCATGCATGTGGATTAGATACAATGGTAGGTCTCTTCCTGAATGTACTAATGGGTGGGAAAACTATTTGGTCACTATGGCAAATTAGGGACGAATTTACCCCCAAATAAAATGTTTTTCCCCCACTCCTGGCTACTCAACTCGTCTCAGGTGCTATCGTTTTAGTAAAAATTACTGAAATAATTTCCAAAATAAATTTCAGTTAATCGAAGACAGAAATTCCATGTTGGAATGAATACGAACAGTCTGAATGCGTTTTCATTATTTTCTCGTTAATGACACAATGAAAACAAAAATCTGACTAGGAGTTGTCATAGCCAGGTAGTTTATTAGTGCAATGGATTTGTATTCTGGTGGCTGAGTCGTCAGAATGTGGGTTCGAATCCGTGGTGCTTGTGTCCTTGAGCAAGATACTTTACAATAATTGCTTCTCTCCACCCAGTAAGATGAGTACCTGTGAGGACAGATTGGTTGTTGTTGAGCTACATACCTCTCGGGGAACTGAGATGGTATTAGAAATGATATATGCGCCTGTCTTGAGAACCGTGCCAGTTTGGTGGATACGTGTGCTACATTAGTACACAATTGTTATTAGAGTCAATCCAATCCAAGTCCATCGGCCTCTATTCATCATGTTTTTATATATAAATAATTAAAATAAATATAAATTTTAGGAATTCGCATTAACAAATGAAACTTGTTCATAGAGAGTTCTAACTGCAGAGGCTTTTGGACTCAATGTGCTGGTTACGAGCTTAGCGGTTATGAGCTTAGTTTTAGCTTACTTCATTGTGTCGTTAACGAGAAAATAGCGTAAAACTGCATTTCGTTTTCATTCTATTGTGGAAACTTTCGTTTCATGCATGAAATCGAACCTTTATTTGGGAAATACAGAAATATTTCAAGGGATGTTGTTATACTATCATCAACTTTACACCAAGTAAGTTTGTATTTTTCGGTAATCTGTTAACTGAATTGAAAGCCATGGTACGGCTAAGGACACTACTCCTCAAACGTAACTGACACAATGTGACATGATCTGTTCTACAGATCTGGTATCAGGAAGCGGCTGAACTATTTCCTTGTATTGAACCTCGTATGAAAGAATGATATTAACACATGTTGTATTATGGTGTGGCATATTTCATTATTGTATCACCAAAGTTTCCTCACTATATACGTGTGGGTTCAATAGATTAATCACAGGCAGAGAAACAGTTCATCCGTTTCCTTCTTTGACGCACAAACAAATCCTAGGATTCAGAGCTATGAGAGGCGGTAGGCAAGTTTTCCAAACCTTTCCCCCAAATTTTCCCAACAACAAAAATATTCCCCAAACTTTTTAACATTTTACTGAAAATGTATTTATTTTTAATCCAATGTTTTAAACCACAACAATTATTACTCGAGAGGGGGATGGATAACAACAAGGTGAGTTTCAGTCGTTAGAAATGGATATTTTACTCATATTTGACATTATATATTTACATGATTGGCGGTAGACCCATTGTCTTGTAGTTGCTAATCTACTGATATTGTTTGTTTGTTTAATAAAGAAGGTCGCTTTGTAGTTCAAACCTCATGTTAAATTCAATTCAGCGGATGATAATATACCACAAGTATTCCACTACCAAGTGATAGTCTCATAACCATTAATGGTTTTGACATTTTAATGACAATTTCCGAAATTATTATTATTTTTATCGGAACATCGCTATTTTACGTAAAGAATGGAAAACAAAATGCTTTAAAATAACATATTTCTACAAAATTTATCAAAATTAATTAACGGCGGGTCCCTAATTATCTGAAATTCTCATTTTAAAGTATTTATTTTTCTTTTCTAAAAGGAAATTATCAATATTCCAATGAGTCAATAAAATGTTGTTTCAATCTTTGGGTATTTTCATGTTGAGAAGCAGAGATGTATTGATTTAATTTGCGGCCCTACGGCGATGTGTGTATATCACTGCATACTCAGTGCTTTCCGAGTGTCTACGAAAAAACGTCACAGGTGACTTGGGCGTGATTCGAACCCACGCCCACCTTCTTACAAGTGCAAACTTCTTAACCTCTCGACCACCGAGCTTGACCGATGACGGTTGGCTGGCTATTAGATATTGCTGGCTGTTGGATGTTTAATAATAATAATAATAATAAAGATTTGTAGTGCGCACATATCCACCCTGCTGGGCGCTCAAGGCGCGGAAACAAAGAAAAAACAGGAATACAAACAATATACATTGATAGCAATATACATTGACGCAAGAATTTCATCAAGTGAACCTAGAAGCAGAGATGTAGTTGAGTATTTTTTTCATGAGTACGAGTACGAGAACAATTACTTTGTCATGAGTACGAGTATGTTGTCACGTGTTAAATTACGAATTCTTGAAAATGCATAAGTCTGATTTAAAATGCATTTATGCTTTCATGCGGCTACATGATGCATGCATGTGAATATATGTATTCGATTACCATGCCAGGATCATTACTAAAGTCACAGCACTGATGCTCATACATACATGCCAGCACATTTTCCTTCCAGCCTCGGTTTGGGCTTGTGTACTCGTATAGTAATATTAGTCCAGCGGAGAAAGTCCAACATCTTGTAAATTTCTTGCACTTTGTGGCAAAAGCGTGAAACTTGTCAGACGTTATAATTCATACCAAACTATATGTAGTGTAATTATAATGCTATCTCTGATTTTGGCCTGTGGCATAGTGGCGTTGGCGGCCTTTTTCACTGAAAATGTAACCCGTGGATACGTACAGCTATGGACAATCTCTATAGAAGTAGTGTAAACAGCGGCGTAGCCAGGACATTTTCAGTGGGGGGGGGGGGGCCACAGGGGGGGGGGTGCCAGGGGTATGGATTTTTTTCCCTTTTCTTTTTCTTTTCTGTTTTTGGGGCACTATGAGGATTTTTCGTGGGAGGCACCTGGGGGACACTGGAAATTTGTGGGGGGCACGTGCCCCCCCACCCCCCAGGCCCCCAGGCCCCCGTGGCTACGCCGCTGAGTGTAAATGAGGGTAGAATGGAATGATGTGAAAAACACTCCACCAACACAATTGTTCCTGGCCTTCTCCAACATCTGACCATATTAAAGGTGGACTTTTTTTTATGTATAAATGGTTCAGAGCACGAGCAGGCCTATGTACATAAACTATAGTACTAGTCAAGCCAACGTTACGCCGTATGAACTTTTGACCCCATCGTGAATATGTATATACACGTCATCCCATAATACGTGTATTTAATTGGCTGAAATAATGACTGGAGGGATGTCAATGATTCGTTCAGTGCAAAGTAAGTATCAGAGTTTCAGCAGTGACGACATAAACCCACGTGACCTTTCTATACAATAAATACCCCTTGCACAAGGAAATAATCGAGATCAACATTAGCCCACAGAAGTGTACGTCAAGTTTGAACATGGAGTAGTTGATTTGGAATGCCGACCCACTACGATTTGATGGCAGCAATTTGAGTAAGTATTAAATGATAAGTTGTACAAAATCGAAGATACAAAATGTGTAGCCATAGGATATGCTGCATACTCCATGCAGCTTCACTTTCCTTTAAGAAAGATCAATCAAATGACTGAACATGTGACTAGATGTGTTTCTATATGTGACCATTAAGTTGTTGTACAGTACACAGAGTCAGTATACGGGGAAACGCTTCTGTCTGTTCTGTGATCTTCGGTCTATGTTGGAACGACGCACAATTTAAAGAAGCGCGCAAAATACCAAAAGAACCATAGAGGGCGCTTCGTAAATTTAAATAAGAAAGGAAAATATGAATATTCTAATTAGTAAAATATACGTCAAAAAGGAATATACCAACATTAAATGGGGGTGGCTTAAATTATAACACTGCACTTTTTCGTAACCGTGACATCTATATTGTTGACAGATACCCCTGTATCCCACATCCCATATTTGGTGGTGCGATACCCTAGCTAAACTCATTATTACCCCCTGGTCACTGGCTCAATATTAATCTTCAAACTTTCTCAGCTCCCTGAGTAGTATGCAACCCCGAACTACCATAGCGCATTGGAAGCTTTTTCAAATACAATATCAACCTCTACCCTCACAGGTGTATGCTCCATTGGTGACTTAAAATAAAGTCATCGCGCTCAGTACAAAATTCAGAAGCACTTTACAGTAAATTGTTTAATTAATATTGTGACACTAGGGGATTAAAATGTGTATTTCAATTTAATAAAATAAATTACATGTGATCTTAATTTACATACGCGTAATTGGCCTAAGTCTTTCTAATTAAATATTCCTTTTCCCTAGTACCTGTCTAAAATATTATTTGTGTAATCCTTATTTTATCATTTTCAATATTTATTTGTGTTTTATCGAAATCAAGTAAATTACTTTCATCGCAAAATATTGAAAGACCATGTTCGTTTTTGTGAATTTTCTGAAGTACGTTACATTTGATCATTGTGACGTGATTGTAACAATGTTGGTGTTCCAAAATATGGTTTAGAGTAACAATGGTACAATAAGATTTGCCCACACCAGTAACATTTTGGGTCATTCCATGCCAAATCATGACCTAACTTTTTGAACATTTTTCAGTGACCGACTCAGATTTTTTCTGATTTCTTTTTCAACATACCTCTATATGGGAGAGTAATGAACACACTACAAACTTATGATCCCAACTCCAAGTCGTTTCCGAGATATGCGCCCCTGAAAAGTTGTGTCGGTGATTTTGGGGAGATTTTCAGAAGCCTACATTTCAAAACCGAAGATATTCAGTTTAGATATTTTGAAGATATTTTGCTGTAAATTGTTACACAGGGTGAATGACACCCAATCTACTGCTATATAGAATCTGCTGTCAAAATTAGCACATAACATATCCTTTTTATCAAATTAGGAGTCCTTCAAAACAATTCAGTCGATGTAGATTACTTTTTGCCATTTTGGGCCCCTGTGGTGACCAAGTGGTGACCAAGTGGTCATATTGCTTTTATATTTTATATGCATACACACAAGGTGCATATGTCTGCCCCCAAACAAGGATGGACCATTCATACCTTCATTGGAGGTTTGGCAGGGGTCTGAAGATAGATTCGCAGGCAAAAATGTCAAAAAACACCTCCGTCTAATGGATGGATATGGTTGACCAATGGGCCACTACCCATGTAACTGAAACGTTTACACCAATTTCTTTTCTCCTTTATGATTAGAAGATATTTTCAAATAATTGGTATTTTGTTCAATATACGTAAACAATGTGCACTCTGTGTACAGTATTGGTACTGTATGTACATGTATGCATGCCCCAAAGACTTGTTATGATTTTTTTAAAGTACCGTATTACACCGTCAAATTATCTTCATCAAATTAATGTATCCAAAGGTGAGGGGGGGGGGGTCCGTGGCCCCTTTGAAATTCTTGACAAAACTTCCCCAAAAAATAATAACTGGCTGACTGACTGACTGACTGACTCACACACTCACATACTCAGTCAGTCAGTCACTCACTCACTCACTCAATCATTGTCTATGTAGAAATTAAAAATGTTACTCACAACTGCATCATGAGCTACATACAATATTTGCAACTTGGCCCAGAAAATGTTGATATTGCAATAGGGAGTGCATAAAATCAAAACATTTCGAAGACCCTTAAAGATGGACTTCAACGAGAGCTCGTACACTAAATCGTCTCCTGAGTCTTGTTTATGTTGTGTTTAGTTATTATTTCATTATCAGTACGATGGTTTTATTCCCCGTTATTTTGTTTAATTTTGATTGTAAAAAATAGCCCCCTTCTTAGATTTCTGAGCGAGTGGTTTTTTCTCGCCGTTGGCTGCGCGCTTTCATGGTTCCCAGCAAAGGCCCATAGAAATACAATACGAAATGAACGGTGAAATACCAGCGGCCACGTAAACCAGCGTAAGTGTGACGTACTATCTGGGGCATAAATAAAGGAAGCCGTTTTTGTCTTTGTGTTTGGCAATGGGGATTTTACTTGCTCGAAGCTGATACACATGATTTTTTCCCCGTTTTGACGATTTTGTGTAAGACGGCATAATGCCTAGCACATGTGCTGTTGGTGGATGTACAAGAAGTGCCACCAAGAATCCAAAGGTTAGATTTTTCCGATTTCCGCGGAATCCGGCGGCTTCCAAGGAGTGGGTGAAGTTCGTGAACAATACACGAACGGATTTCACGTTGACAAAATGGTCGTTGATTTGTACAGCCCATTTTACGGGCGACTGTAGAGATTCTTCCAGTCAAGTGAAAGAAAGTTTTGGTTTGGATACCAAATATCGTTTGAAGCAAGGCTCTGTTCCAAATTTGAAAGCGTCAAATATCGAGAGAAGGCAAGTGAGTACGACTGGGAGTTCGTCGGCCGAGTCCTCGTTTCGTACACGTCGCTTTTTAATGCACTTTGCTGGGGAACACTCATGACATGTGGGCATAAGCAGCGAATGCCAGTCCTTGATTGTACGTCACAACTACGATATGAATTATTCATGAGTTCGGGCTTTTTGCGAAACACGACTTTTCTATATAGTGAAATGCTGATCAAAATGATTTTTTTTTTACATTAAGAAATTACTTTATTTGAATTTTAATCATATAGAAGTAATCATTACACACTTCTTGTAAGCCTAACAGCATCAAAACACTGTAATATATTCCGTTGACGTCCTGCTTTAAGCAGGCCCCAGACCCCTTGCCACGAATTTGGTCTTTGTGCTCGCAGGTCCGCCCCTCCCCAAATCAGTTGTTCCGAGATATCTGCCCTTGATGGTACGTGTTTGGGGTATGCATGTACAGTACATAGTACTGCATATTAAAGCAAATTACCCATTATATGAAAATATCGTTTGACCATGAACGAGAAAAGATACCAAACTGAATGTTCTTAATATATGCATAGATATGATACAATATTTTAAGATGTGAGAGTTTCAGTTACATTTCGTCCCTAATTTGCCATTGTGACCAATCCCGAATTAAGTTGGCATAGTGACCAATGCGGTATTGGTCACTTTGCCAAATTACAAAAATAGCCAGTTAGAGCATTCGTCATTTGAATGCATGCTCTATCTCCAAAACTATAAGGAATACATGCATGTGGATTAGATACCATGGTAGGTCTCTTCCTGACTGTACTAATGGGCGGGAAAACTTAAAACTGAAAAACGTCTGATTGGTCACTATGGCAAATTAGGGACGAATTGATACACTGTAAACATAAGTTAGTCGTTTTGACTTATAAAAATTAGTCCAGCACGATGTCTCATAGGACCAATTAAATTTAGTCAGAAATTTGGTCGACTAATGTAAATTATTTAAAAACCGACTAATAAATATTAGTCTTCTGACTAAATAAATTTTTGCTCCATAGGACTAGTCTTTAGTCCACCGACTTTCAGTTAGTAATTCAAAGTGATGACTACATGGATTTAGTCAAATGACTAAGACTTTGTTTCCTGTAAAATAAAAAAGACACTGAAGCAATCAAATGATGTTACCAATCCAAAATGATTTATTTCCATAAAACTGGATAAAATCCTGATTAGCACCTTTAACAACACATGTAAAACCCTGTATATGATAAATGAAATAAATGCATTATGCTGTGTACCTGACATAAAACAACTTGAGTTCTATGTGAACCAATAATATAAATCAGTTATTAACGTACAAATCTTGTTTCGTTTGTGTTTATCCATTTTGAAATATGAAATTGCAAGAAAAGTTGGCAAAATACACGTATCATAATCAGACCACCAAGTATACTTTAAACAGGTGGGCATCTTGATCTCCACTTAAAACTGCATTCATGAAATACAAATCGGATTAAGTTGAAAGACTGTTTTATACTTTTGCTATAATGTATGGTTAAAAAATACAACAACATTTGACATAAAGCATAATCAGAGCACCAAATAATTTTGAAAAGGTGGATACGTGTATATCTCTCACTTAGTGTTCAGCTGCAACTCAATATACAATCCATCAAGAAAGATAATTAACCTGTCAACATGAGACACAAAAACAACAAAATGGTCAGGATCGCCTTTGATTTGTTCTTAAAGGAATCACCCTCTTGCGGTAAGGGGATGAACAGCATGTGTTGCTAGTTTGGAATTTAATGGAATACATGCTTAGAAATAACCACATCCAGCATTGATGGACGGGGAGGTCCGTTTAAAGAGTTCTGCCAATTTGTAAAAAAAAACTATCCTAACCCTGCAATTAAAGGCCGGCGCACACAATGTGATCCGACTTCGAAAAATCAGTCTCCGACTCGGTCGTAAAGATTTGACTGTTGAATCTTTACGACTCATTCTGCGACAGGTTGGAAACTGGCTTGCGACTCCGAATATCGCAGTTGGAAACAACCGCAAACCTTGTGATCCGACCGAAAATCAGTTGGATCGTAGTCAGATCGTGTAGTGTGCAGCGGGCTTATAACAATATGCAAAAAGATGTGTCCAGAAAAAATTAAAGAAAACAAATAAATGTAGAGGTGAAACGTGCTGGGATCAGACACGGGATACTTATGGGGGGGGGGGGGGAGGGAATCTAATTCTTTGCACAGATGCTGTTTAATTTTTCGAGAAGGTTTACTACTCCCCGTTCAATTTTGACGTTATCTTAGACATTCATAATCATCTTCTGAAAGAAAGTTACGGTTTTTCTTCAGGGAAGCTGGGTATGCTAAATTGAAAATATAGAAACATGCCAAGTAGACGGCTACAGCTGACAGGAGCTTGGTGGTATGTCCAACTTGTATTCCGTCAACCATTACAGCAAACGCTTTGCAGTCCGCCAGAGTAGCCATGTCCCCTCTGATGTACGGTACACCTTCCTGTACATCAACAAAGGAATGGAAAGGAAAAAAGTGTTCAACATTACATGTTGTAACAAAAGTTACCCCATCATGCACAATTCATATTTAAGCAAATTTGTTTCATTCCATAAGGCCAAAAATCTAAGTCCAAGGTTTTTGTCTGTAGGTTGGCTTCAACATCGGTGTGGTGAAGAGGGATTTTTGACAATGCAGAAAAACATGTCACTATATGACACTACTATCTTTTGTGACGTGCATGGAGACCAGAAACCGGAGACTTTGTTGTTGGCCTAAATGTCTTGGTAAAAATATCCAGATTATGCAGTGTTGTATGCAGGTGAAACTATAATTAATTATAACTCGCAATATTTACCCTTATTTTGTCGGTTCAGCAAATTTGACATTAATGAAGCTATTTTACCCGCTACATGTACGTGTTGGAGACAACTTAAGCCTCGACCACTATCTCACAAGTGCATGTGATTTGAGCTGGTGGAAAAGGTTTATTGAGTTGTCTCTGACATACAAAGCATAAATGAGACACTTCTCTTTTTAGCATATTTTTTGACAAACTCTGACGAACGTAAAACAAAATGCTTGACAAGAACAGGCCAAGTGGCAAGCATGTAGAATTACTATCGACCCGGTGTGCAGTAAATGGGACTGCCCTAAGTAACAGTAACCATCAAATAGTTTGTAACAAACTGGCTCAATTCAGGTTTTCCCAGTTGGAAGTCTCAAAATAAACATACTACATGTACTTACCACCACTTCTGCAAGTAATAGTAGGCTTCCAACTTTCTCCTTCAACAAAGCTGGAATTCCAACAACTGCTGCAGCTGCGGTTGCATCTAGAAAGACAATGTATAAAGTATGATATTTTTTATATTTGAGTAACAAAAACAATTAGCCAAGTACTTAGTGAGGGTGAATTCAGGGCAAAAGGTGCAAAGTCGGTCAGTGAAAACATCATTCAACATGTAACCTAGGTTGAAAAATGGAATGTTGAGGGAAAAGACACATGAACAAATTTAATAAAAAACGTTAAATTAAAAAAAAATTACATTATTTTACATATTATGTTAAATCATGATCACCTCAAAATCAGACCCCATGCCATGTTTATTAGCCACAATGTACACATTTCAAAAGTTTGTTTAAAGGCAAAAGCTTTTTGGCTGAAAAAAAAGTGCTCGTTCTGCTGGATAGCTTAGGCCTATATAGCCTAGCTGGGCCCATGTGAAATTCCTGGGCAGAAAATTACAGATGTGGTTGCGGTTTACTGCAAAACAAGCTCCAACGTCACTGCACTAACGTTACTCCGAGTCTGATACTTTTTTATTGCTTAAATTTATTGCTTAACTAGTAACTAGACGGTAGACCCGTTAACAGTGCAGTTGTACTGGACTGCGTCCGTAGCCCTGCTGTGGTGTGCAGTAAAGATTGTTGACATTTTCCCCAAAATGTTTTTTTTTATTCGTCATGTTCTGCAACTTCATACCCTAATATTCTGCCAAAAGACTCACTTGCCCAAGTCAAAAAATACTCCCGAAGAAGGCATCGATCCGATGGTTAGTTTTGGTGAAATTGTCATCAACAATTTGGTTAATTTTGTACACAAAATGTTTAGGAAAAAGTCTACAAGTTTTACTGCATGCACATCACAGCAGGGCGGTGAGGTGGTTACGGAGGATGTCCAGTACTGGCAGTAGGCTACAACTTGTTCGCGGGTAAATGCCTAACGTTATGTTCGTGCAGAATGTGTGCCCAGAATTAATCCACACAATGCGGTTCCAGATCATGAATTCGATTGCTGTTTTTACGGGCTTTTATATCCATTATTCTCTTATCAGGAGTACAATTGCTTACCTCGCTTTAGAAGACATTTCAGCTAATGTGTGCAGCATACGGTACCCGATGTGTGTGCAAAGAACAATGGCTGCCACTGAGGGGGTCAGTGCAGAGTCTATTAACACGTTGCATTTTTCGATGGTTCCCAGCTCCTCATATTCGAATAGCGCAGTGCCGAGTACCGCAGTAGTTTTTAACCAATAGAAAGGAAGCGCGGCATCGCGGTTTTGACTATAGCCACTGAGTCAGTGGACTAACAGCAAAGTAATTACGGATAATACAAAAAGGTGGTAAAGCCGTGATAAATCGATTTTTTTTGCTAGTTGGAACAGTTAAATGTATATTATGTAATACTATCTCATGCACAACACAAAGAACATGATGAATTATATTTTCACCACATCTGCATGTAATAAATTGCATCAAAAATTTGTGCATTTTGATTTTTGTGATGCAGCATTGTTATAAATATTAATTTGATCAAAGTAACATGCAAAAAAAAACATTTAAATGTAACATTTATAATGAAACAAGACGTATTTCAATTAGTCACCAGTATCAACATGGATTAGAATAAATTGGTCATTGTCGACCTCATTAGTACTGCACTGATTTAATTAGTCATAGAACGTCGCCTAATCTAAGTCATTTTGACTAATTAAAGAGCCCCAGTGACTAACTTATGTTTACAGTGTATGATATGATGGTATACATGCATATAAAAATAATCAAGGGGTTTGGAGAGAGCGGATAGTTTTGTCAACAATGCCAATGTGCGGGTCTGAGGCGACGCGCGAGGTGACCACAAAGCAGAGATTTTTTGTTTTGGCCTTATAATAATAAATAAAATAAATAATAAAATCATTGGTTTAACGCCTGGCCGGACGACCACTGTACCAAAATTAAACACTTAAATCAGGTAGAATTAATCAGTGAAAATATCGTATTTCCAGAGTATTTTATGTGAATAAAGAAATAGGCCTTCATAAAACAGCTGAACTGACCAACATTGGTAATATTGTTGGCAAAACAACTTCTAAGAGTATGCTTACTCCTTTTTAATAATTAATAAAAACAAAAAAAACCTGTGAACGTTTCAGCCTATTACACTGTGTGGTAAACGAGAAAAAAAAAATTAAAAATGCAATTTGCTTTTTTAAGTCGGCAAACAAAAAACTTCTTACGCCTTCTAATCTTGTATTTGTATATCAGAGTCGGGAATACTGAACATTTATTACACGTTATTTTATTTAAACACTTTTGGTTATTCCAAAAACCCACAATCGAAATATGATTCAATACCTTCAAGTGATTTAAAGCTGGTGATATTATTATACAAATATTGAGTGCCTTACAGTAAAATGGCAAGTATACTATCACTAGTGAACAATTGTTTTTCTTCTTTTTTTCATGAAATTAATTTTATTTGGCATCGTTGCTTTGAATAGTTAAAAAGTCCTAAAAACATTTTAAATGTGATCCAAAAATATTAATAATCGGCTGCACCCCAGCCTCTAATTGACCTCCTTCCAAATATTAGACCAATCCAGATGTTTGTAAACAGCTTACTAGACTTATCAAATAAATATGAGGATTGTTATCTAACTCTAAATATACTCGTTTTATGACTGCCATTTTGTTGACAAGATTTGTGAATGGACCACAACTTTGTCCACATCGTTTTCAACACTTTTGGGGTCGATACTGCTCAACAGCCTTGGGGAAAAGGTTGATTCGACGATCTAAATTACAAGTTCTTTGGAATGCTATTGGATACCAACTAGTACCTCCCTTTTCTTTAGAGGGAAGGCGCAAATGGTAATATTAGTTGATGACATGTGATATGTTTCACCAATCAAATTACAATGATCTGTGTACAAGGTTTATAATGAACACCACTGGATAAACTTTATTTAAGAGAAAATGGTATGTCTTACTATCTACTAATCTTTTACCAATTATTCCCTCGCAGCACACCTTTCTGCTCACAAGCGTTGTGACCGTACTGCGAAGGTTTGTTAAAAACTGATTAAAAATGTTCCATAATTTGATTCCATATTTTCCAGCAGTGATTATCAGCATGTCAATATCATCTAGTAAGATGCCGCTGATGTCTCTGCGTCAGTGGGATGAAGACAGGAAGACAACAAGGGTTGACTACGACCATTCTCAGGCAAGACCAATCACCAGGAAGAACAAAATCAAGAAGAGCAGACAGGCAGCTTTCATGTCTGCTTTGACGCAGAGGAAACAGCCGTCTGGACTGCATCATCAAGCCGAGACAACAACGTCAGATTCATTGAACCAAGAACAATGTCAAGCACAATCAGAAAGGTAACTTCAATGGCGAATGCTTTATTTGTTATTTCTATTAATAGTCAGCTAATAAAGTCAGCTAATAATGAACACTCTTTCATAATGGTGTTTGATTAGCCCATTATTATGCGCCGAAATGGCAGCAATTGAGCTGTATACTCCCCAGCGAGCTGAGATGGTTTCTGGAATGATTTATGCGCCTGATGAGCAGGGGTAATAATGTACAGCGCATTGATACCTTGTTTAAAAGCGCTAGCCTTGCGCTGGGACATCGCTCTAAACCATTTAGTGTCTTTGTAAACAATTGTTGTTTACTACATCATGGAAAACTCAAATTTAGCCAATGTGCATAAGTTTTCTATTGATACAGTGCCTGATAACATGGTAAAACAAATTCAACCTGGGGTGAACCATTGACCGAGTATGCAGCTTTCAAAGTAAGGCCCCCCCCCCCTTGCCAGCAGACAACCCATTGAAACTGTGCAGCTGTAATCCATTGATGTTACCGCACTAATCCCAATGTAATCACTCATCCTGTCACTTGCTGTCTTTGCTCAGACATTCCAGCAACCTGAGATGTTTATTTTGAGGTCTGGCCAGACAAATAGCATCTCTTGGTTTCTCTGTAGAATGTCAGCAGTGCAAAAAATGTGCAAAAAACTAAGATTTTGGGTAACAATTTTTTTTGAAGGGATTGTGGGCTGGCACCCATATAAAACTTTACATTTGGCTTGAAATTGTTTTCTTGGGTCGAGAGGGACTCTATTAGTCTGGTTACACCATTTGAGAAGGGATTGTGTGCGCCTATATGAACGTTTTACACGGTATTCATACGTACTAAATGATTTAGTGCCTTCATGTGTTTGTGTTTGTATATTGCGACCATGCAGTGCAGTGTTCCTTAATTAAAATGCCTGACATTATTAATAATCAAAACGGGCTTTAGTTAATAATAATAATAATAATAATACTACTAATAATAATAATAATAATAATAATAATAATAATAATAATAATGTGTGGATTTATATAGCGCACGTATCCACCAACTAAGTGGTGCTCAAGGCGCATTATATTATTATCCCTGCTCATAAGGCTCATAAGGCTCATAAATCATTCCTGAAACCATCTCAGCTCCCTGGGGAGTATACAGCTCAATTGCTGCCATTTCTAGAGCATATAGAGCAAACCAACTCTGCCTTCACAGGTACCCATTTAACCCCTGGGTGGAGAGAAGCAATTATGATTAAGTGTCTTGCTCAAGGACACAAGTGTCACGGCCGTGATTCGAACCCACATTATGTTGCTAACATCAGAACTTGAATCCGGTAAGCTAGACCGCTCGGCCACGTGTTGCATGAACACAGCCATTGAAATGAACATACAAACTACAGATGATGTGATATGTGGAATCACTTTGTTTAAATTTTTTTAAAATTTTTATTTGTTTTTATATCACCTTCTATAGCGCCTTCTCTCATGATGTGGCAGGCTTTTTTATATAAGATCTCTGCAATCACATGTTGTTTTATATTTGACTATAATGCCAACTTTGAATGTTTCAATCACTGTTGAGAAAATTACAAATCTGAAACATCTCTTGATTTCCTAAAATATATTAAGATCACAACTGGCCATTCATAATTTTGAAAGAATATACAGCATTCGCCTTACGGCATTGACTGGTTGATATTACTACAATACAGGGATGAGGCTTCGTTACGCATACCTAGGAAAGTTCAAAGACAGCTTCAGTGCTTTGTCCAGACGCCCGTCACATCAAAGTCACTTTGTCTACAACTGGATCCCAAAACTACAATCTTCGGTTTCAAACAGTTGATTTGCAAAAGGTTTGGCGTTCAGCCTGAAGATCAGCACCTTTACAGCAGGAGAAAGATTCAGGTAAGTCATGCGTATTCAGCGACGTAGCCAGGATTCAGTGGGGGACACAGGGGGCATTGCTTTTCAGTGTGTGTGTGTGGGCGGGGGGTGGGGGACCAGGGGGTATGGGTTGTTTCCCTTTTCTTTTATCTTTTCTTTTTTGGGGGGCAATGTCGGGATTTTTCGTGGGGGGAACGTCGGGGGCACTGGGAAATCTATAGGGGCACGTTCCCCAGCTCCCCAGCCTGTGGCTACGCCGCTGTCAGAGTATTCAGTCTCACTTATACTCTCATAAACTTTAAGATTTAATTTATTGTTATGTTATTGTGAGGGTTTGCGTTGAAATACAATGCATTTGAACAAGTGTTTATTGTATTGACCCTATTGTAGACTTCCCTGTGTCAGACACTGAAAAGCGCTTCCGAAAAGGATTGTACGAAAACTGAATTATGTCATGTTACAATGATGTATTTTTGCTGTACCGTTAATCTTATACAATACTCATAAAAACACAATGAAAACTAGAGGGCGCTATGACCAGATGTCGTCACCAAACAATAAGATTTCCATCTTCAAATGTCCTTTCCCTTTGCCATTAAAATTTGTTGTAATTTTAACTTCCTGTTTGCACCAGAAATAACGATCAGATAGGCTAAGGCAAAAACAAGTCTCCGGTTTCTGGTCATAGGTCGGCTTCAAAATCGGGTGCGGTGACGCGCTTTTTATTTATTTATTTATTGTTTATTTTGGGGTATTTTTTGTATATTTTGTTTCAGTGGTACATGTTAACATACAGGGTTAATAGAACCAGAAGATTTTCTAATACAAATTTGAATTCGACACACAAAAAGATATTTTTGCTTTGAAGTGTAGCTATTCAAAAATTGTTGATTGTTGAAAGAAATCGTTCCCTGCACAAAATGATTGACCGACGGTGAATTATTTTGAGAAATGTATTATATGAAAACCATTTACTTAAATTTACGTAAGAATAGCAATTGGACCGATTTATACAAACATTTAAAGATAAATATAATTGGATTCACACGGAAAATTTTCATCTTTCATTATTTTGAAATGAATGGATTGTATTTTTGTTAACCAGCTTTGTGATTTGCTGACACTAGAGGATCATGGTATTGAGAAGGATGAAAACATTGAAGTACGCCTTGTACAAGGCTTATTGGGTGGTGGAGCAAAACGTGAGTGCTCAATGGAAATTATTTCTTTATTGCATGCAATGCCCCCAAATTTTATTTAAAAATAGTAATACAGATATCTTTTTGCACATTTATTGTATTGGATTCAAGTCCAGCCAATCAATGTCACTTTTGCTGTCACTTCAGTTGAAATTTCTTAAATCATTTGAATTATCATTTTAATTACAGCTAGAGTGAATTAACGCTCCGTTGCAACAATGTACTTATACGCGCTATTGTTCCATTGACAATAATCGCTCCCTGAATTTTTTGTGTTTTGTTTTGTTTTTTGTTTTTGTTTTTTTGCTTGAGTGGTGACGTCCCACCTAGATTCATAACGGAAACGACATAATTATATCTGATTTTTAAATAGAATCAACTAAAGGGACTGGTGCATCAGATGAGATTTTCCTGCGAAAGGTAGCTCGAAAAATCAAGAAAGACTGGAAGCGACTAGCAACAATGTTGGGTTTCAAATCAACAGAGATTGAAGAATTTGAAATCAACAGTCGGAACAACCTAAAGGAACAGGCTTGTCAGATGTTACTTACTTGGTGGAGAATGCAACCTAACAAAGAAGATGCAGGAGAATGTTTAAGAGTTGTACTGACTCGATTCGGCCGTCCTGATTTAGCATCAAAGATACCAGGTATTGGCTGATGAACTTTGTGTTACATCTCTCTTATTCATATTTAAATAAGTGCTCATATACTTGGCGGGAATCTAACATATTATATTAAGAGGATTTTGCATTCCCTTTTAAAATAAAATAATGAACAGTCATTTTTGACACGGCCAGCTAAGCGTGCATTATATCCACATCAGAGTCCAGTAGACAAACGTAAAGAGAAAGGTATACTTACATGTTGATGTGCACTGGTAAGGAGATACCAGTCATAATGCGACGTTTCATGTACAATATAAATATTTCATTCTCCTCCTAGACACTGATG
>CM055830.1:2658249-2689742 GCA_029582265.1 Zoroaster sp. YZ-2022 | reverse complement strand
TCATTTTGTGACAGCACTGAAAACACCACGTGATTCAGTGCTTCGACAAACGCCTTGGTGAATATAACTCCTGGTCATAAGACTCCATCTGTCCATGTATAATTTTACCAAAGACGTTTTCTCAATCATCTACAACGAGAGGAGAAAAGAAGTCAATAGTGAAGGCAGCATTGAGAAGAATATATGACAATGACAAAGGTTATAGACCTTTTTCGTACATGATTTTTCTTGAATTTGTAACAGACAGTTCAAGTCAATAAAAGTACAATACTATGCCAATGAGCACACACTACATGTACAATATCCATAGTATGTAAAACCAAGAAGTGTGCCAGTCGTGTACTAACCCTAGTCCACGGCACAGTACCAGAAGTCTGTTACCTACATGAAGTGTGCCACTCGTGTACTAACCCAGTTCACGGCGTAGTACCAGAAGTCTGTTACCTACATGAAGTGTGCCACTCATGTACTAACCTAGTCCACGGCACAGTACCAGAAGTCTGTTACCTTCATGAAGTGTACCACTCGTGTACTAACCTAGTCCACGGCACAGTACCAGAAGTCTGTTACCTACATGAAGTGTGCCACTCGTGTACTAACCTAGTCCACGGCACAGTACCAGAAGTCTATTACCTACATGAAGTGTGCCAGTCATGTACTAACCTAGTCCACGGCACAGTACCAGAAGTCTGTTACCTATATGAAGTGTGCCACTCGTGTACTAACCTAGTCCACGGCACAGTACCAGAAGTCTATTACCTACATGAAGTGTGCCAGTCATGTACTAACCTAGTCCACTGCACAGTACCAGAAGTCTGTTACCTACATGAAGTGTGCCACCTGCACTAACCTAGTCCACGGCACAGTACCAGAAGTCTATTACCTACATGAAGTGTGCCACTGGGTGTGCTAACCTAGTCCACTGCACAGTACCAGAAGTCTGTTACCTACATGAAGTGTGCCACTCGTGTACTAACCTAGTCCACTGCACAGTACCAGAAGTCTGTTACCTACATGAAGTGTGCCACTCGTGTACTAACCTACATGTAGTCCACTGCACAGTACCAGAAGTCTATTACCTACATGAAGTGTGCCACTCGTGTACTAACCTAGTCCACCGCATAGTACCAGAAGTCTATTACCTACATGAAGTGTGCCACTCGTGTACTAACCTAGTCCACCGCATAGTACCAGAAGTCTATTACCTCACATGAGAGTGTACCACTGGGTGTGCCAACCTAGTCCACCGCATAGTACCAGAAGTCTATTACCTACATGAAGTGTGCCACTCGTGTACTAACCTAGTCCACCGCACAGTACCAGAAGTCTATTACCTACATGAAGTGTGCCACTCGTGTACTAACCTAGTCCACGGCACAGTACCAGAAGTCTGTTACCTACATGAAGTGTACCACTCGTGTACTAACCTAGTCCACGGCACAGTACCAGAAGTCTGTTACCTACATGAAGTGTGCCACTCGTGTACTAACCTAGTCCACCGCATAGTACCAGAAGTCTGTTACCTACATGAAGTGTACCACTCGTGTACTAACCTAGTCCACCGCACAGTACCAGAAGTCTATTACCTACATGAAGTGTGCCACTCGTGTACTAACCTAGTCCACCACACAGTACCAGAAGTCTATTACCTACATGAAGTGTGCCACTCGTGTACTAACCTAGTCCACCGCACAGTACCAGAAGTCTATTACCTACATGAAGTGTGCCACTCGTGTACTAACCCAGTCCACGGCGTAGAACCAGAAGTCTATTACCTACATGAAGTGTGCCACTCGTGTACTAACCTAGTCCACGGCACAGTACCAGAAGTCTGTTACCTACATGTACATGAAGTGTGCCACTCGTGTACTAACCCAGTCCATGTAGAACCAGAAGTCTATTACCTACATGAAGTGTGCCACTGTGTACTAACCTAGTCCACCGCACAGTACCAGAAGTCTATTACCTACATGAAGTGTGCCACTGGTGCTAACCCAGTCCACGGCACAGTACCAGAAGTTTGTTACCTACATGTACATGAAGTGTGCCACTCGTGTACTAACCCAGTCCACGGCGTAGAACCAGAAGTCTATTACCTACATGAAGTGTGCCACTCATGTACTATCCTAGTCCACGGCACAGTACCAGAAGTCTGTTACCTACATGTACATGAAGTGTGCCACTCGTGTACTAACCCAGTCCACGGCGTAGAACCAGAAGTCTATTACCTACATGAAGTGTGCCACTCGTGTACTAACCTAGTCCACCGCACAGTACCAGAAGTCTATTACCTACATGAAGTGTGCCACTCGTGTACTAACCTAGTCCACGGCACAGTACCAGAAGTTTGTTACCTACATGTACATGAAGTGTGCCACTCGTGTACTAACCCAGTCCACGGCGTAGAACCAGAAGTCTATTACCTACATGAAGTGTGCCACTCATGTACTATCCTAGTCCACGGCGTAGTACTCCAAGAACAATGGATTTGGGCCATTCATGATGTATTGTTCCACAGACTGACGCACAATGTCTCAAAAAAGAAGCAGTGCAATCCGGGAGACATAAGGCCGGTTCATACTTCACACGAAAGCGAATGCGAAGCGAAATTCGTGGCGTCGACAATGGTTGACGGTAAATATTCGCAGCGAATGTTCACAAAAGTTGAACACATTTCAACTTGCGCGAATGATTCACTGTGAATTTGGGGATGCAAAATTCAATTCGTATTCGCTTTCGGGTGAAGTATGAACCGTCCTTTACCCAGCGTGTGAGAAAAATGTATCTCACACATGCACACTGGCGTTTAGCGCGTTCGCCCACACAGAATGGTTCATCTACGTTTAGTTTAAAATTGCATCTTGTCATGGAACTAGCTTTGCACATTAAGCGCCTAATCCCATAATGCCTTATGGCAGGGCCGAACAGGGTAGCAAAACTCATAACCATGCTCGTTGCGCATGCACTTCATGTAAGTATTAGACTTCTGGTAAAACGTAACTTACAGAAACACGGATAGATTGCATCATTTTGGACTGTGAAAGCCAACAAAACCGTGGAACTGACATCAAAGATTATCGATTGCAGCGGAAAACCTCCATTTTGTAGCCATAGTTGAATTCAATCAAATTATCCCGATGTCTTGAATGTACCATGTTGAGAAACACATATGAAAGAACACCTTGCCACCATTTCAATTTTTTTGACTTCCTCACTGGCAAACTTTTCACAAGTGAGCCATGTGATCAATATGCAAATAAGGCTTACGGGAAAATACTGCGTGCTGTGTAAAACTGTCCCTTCAGAGCGAAGAGATTACTGACTATGTTTACAACCCTGCACAACCTTAGTACATGACCTATCTACTGCCTAGGTTTGGCATGTTCATCCAGGAACTCTATTGATATACAGTTTTCTTGCTCTGACAGAACATGGGTTTGCATCGAGTTGTTAGACACAACCTTGATGCACTGGTGTTAGAAAGTATTTCAGACTCTTTCTCTCCGGAATGAATTGTTTTCATTATTGTAATTTGATCCTGTAAACAATCATGGTCAAGTGTGGAAATTATTAATAATTTGTTTATCGTTTGACTATTGAAGAGAGTAAGGTATCAAAATAAAGGTTATGATTCGTATTGGTCAATTGTGCGCTCTGTTGTCAAAACAAGTAAAAACAAAACGAGTTGTCAGAATGTGATGCGCACGCGAGCCTTTTAATTAAAGGGCTTGCCGTCCAGAAAGAGTTAAAATGGCTAAGCAAATTCATTATCTCACCTCGGTGAGGAAGACAGCTGACAGGTCATGTAACTTGGTGAGCTCAGCAATGGTCACCTGACCTGCTTCCTGAAGCTGGTAATCGATTTCCTCAGACAGCTTGTCCATGTAGTCTCTGAAGAAGCGTTAGAGAAGAAAAAAGGGGAAAGAAATGGTACAGTCGGCGACGGATAATAATAAGGGATAAAATGTTTGTACCGCTGTCTTCATTTCAAGATATTGAACAATGAGGGTAGCATGTCCACAGGCAATAGAGGGCCGAGCCAAAGGCCATGTCCTCTATGGAAACAACCCCATCAGTCTATATATCCTGCAGTAAAAACTTGGCGTCAAACTTTTATTCAAATTTTCCAAAATTTCAAAATTTAGTAATTTCTGTTGAAAAAAATTAGAGTTTAAAAAAATAAGATGCGCTTCGTCTAACAAACCTATTAGAGTGCTTATATATGGTGACCTTTCATCAATATCTTAAAGGGACAGTATCATCATGACCAGAGCAGACTTTCAACAGGGCATGGAATCGGTGTCCTAGTTTAAGATGAACACAGTGACTAATAATTACTGGCTCATTTATGAAGCAGCAACAGTAATATGACCATATCATGTGGATATTTTTTTCAGTCACTGAGTTAATTAATCTAAAACAAGCACTCTGATTCCATGCCCTGTTGATCGTGGCGACAGTGTCCCTTTAAAGTGGTGGATCTCGATATGGGCAAAGCTGCAGAATAATAAGCCTTGTGTGGATTATCTTTGATATACAGACATGCAACTTTGTAATTGCAAAAAAAAAGAGGAAATGGCCGAGCACACAAAACTTTGTACAGTGTTTTTCAGTTTTCTATAGCACTATTATTAAAGAAAAAAGAGGAAATCAGCTGATCAGCTGAAAAGTTGCATGCCTGGATATACAACTGGTGCACTAAGTTGTGTCTGTGACAAGAGTGTATTGAAATTTGAATTTCAGACTTAACACACTGTTGCTATATCACATAATTTAGGTCAAGCTTTTGCATGGTAATGTCCAGTTCAGGAAAGTCTGGTATCTTTATGCCATATAACATTCATTGAAAACAGCGTATGGGTATTGGACTTCTCTAAGGTTACTATGTAATAAGCTTGCCCCGAATGTGGGTTCGAATCCCGGCCATGACACTTGTGTCCTTGAGCAAGACACTTAACCATAATTGCTTCTCTCCACCCAGGGGTTAAATGGGTACCTGTGAGGGCAGAGTTGGTTGATTAGCCCTATATGCGCTGTAATGGCAGCAATTGAGCTGTATACTCCCCAGGGAGCTGAGATGGTTTCAGGAATGATTTATGAGCCTGATGAGCAGGGGTAATAATATAATGCGCCTTGAGCACCACTCAGTTGGTGGATACGTGCACTATATAAGTCCACACATTATTATTATTATTATCATGTTATATATAGCAACAGTGTGTTGAGTCTGTGGAACTCAACATTTCAGTACGCATGAGGTTTAATGTTTCCTTTTTTTTAAAAAGAAATCGGTACCTTGTGATAAGCTGACCGAGTACCAGGTACAGTGATCTGTCATTCTTGCAGAGTTCATTGGCCTTCGCTTCAATGTGGGTGAAGTCAACACAGAGTATCTGCACGTAAGAAATAGCAAGTTGTGGGAATCATTTATTAAAGGGAAGGTACAAGAGTAATAATAAGATTTGAGGATTTGCATACGATGGACTACAGATATCATTTCGGTTTGCAGTAACACCATGTGTCTATCTAAATCAATGAGGTACATGGTTTTGAAAAGAACCTTATCGCACAACTCGTATCTCAACTGTTGCTAAGTGAGATTATGGTTCGGGGGAGAACCAACATCAAGCAACTCGTTTCTTGACTATCGCGAAGTGAGAACATGGTTCAGGGAGACTGACGATAATTAGAGCCAAAATTCGGCTGAAATGCACCCAAGTGATTAAAAAAATGGCCTTTGCTTTAATATGCCCTGTAAATACAGCCTGTAAATAACAACAGCCAATATGAACAAACATATTTACCTGTTGTAAATCCACCAGGTTGAGTCTTCCTGCAAATGAGAAACAAAATATACCGTATGAATGAGATACAAATATTAAATAATAATAATAATAATACTACTACTAATAATAATAATAATGGACACTTATACTGCGCTGGTATCCACCAAGTTTGACGCTCATGGCGCATGAACATTATTACCCCTGTCATCATTCCTAGGACATCTCAACTCCCTGGGGATTATGCAGCCCATGCTGCCAAATGTGTAGCGCAATGAGCTTAATCAAACACAATTACCATCTCTGCCCTCAAAGGTCCCCATTTATACTCCTGGGTTAAGAGAAGCAATTATAGTTAAGTGTCTTGCTCAGGGACACAAGCACCACGGTCACGGCCAGGATTCGAACCCGTACTCTGATGACCCGGCCATCAGAACAAAACCGCTCGGCCATTGCACCTTAAGGGAAGGTTATGTTAGCAAAACTGCATTCTACGAGTATGCTTACTCTCTTTTCATTAAAATATACATTAACCCTCATACAGGCATTTCACAGACACCCTGCTGAATGCAACAAAATGCAACAACAGAAAAGTGTGCCGGCTGCTCAATGCAACATGATACAACAACTAGAACAATAGTCTCTTTTGTTCTCTGCTGAGGGAAACAAGATGGGAAACAACTTTTCACATGTGTTGTATCTTGTTACATTAGCGTTAAACAACCAACCTTTGAAAGTATTCACAGGCCTCCCAGTGCCTAATCTACCAAATATAGGTTTTTTTAATAATAATAATAATAAAAATCTTATATAGCGCCATCTCCGTCAAATTGACGCTCAAGGCGCTTTACACTAATACAAATAAAATATAGAGAAAAAAAATTGGTTTTAAGGAGGTAAATAAAGAACATTAAAAAATCATTATAAATGTACGAATTACATGTAGTCATAATAAATATAAAGGCCAATTAATTAAAAAATAAAAACATATATATATATATATATATATATATATATATATATATATATATATATATATATATAAATAATTATGGATTACACAACCGTTAAAAAAAACAAAAGCTTATACTGGTCATTAAAAATTAATTAATTTAAAAAAAAAAAAATTTAAATAAATAAAAAATAAAAAATAATTTAAATCATAAATAAATCAACACAGGCCTCCCAGTGCCTAATCTACCAAATATAGGTTTTTTAAATAGGTTTTTAAAGCAAAATATAGGTTATTATAGGTTTACCCAATGCCAATATATAGGCTTTTATATTTCCTGTGATTATTCAGTGTTAAGTAACAAGTTTTTGGTAAATTGCCTACCTTCTGAGTACTTTTTGCAACAAAGTACATTACCCCATACCCTGTCCGGCAGAAAATCTATGAGCGGTACACATGTTACAGTTTTGGCTCCATCTCTTTATACTTAGGAAGTAATTTTTCTTCAAAGCCATGAGGATTTTATGAGGAAGTTGAAAATGTGCAGGAGATTAAATATATAGGTTTTTATAGGTTAATATAGGTGTTTTTTGGGGGGGAAATAAAGGTTCCCATATTGAAATATAGGTTTTTATAGGTTTTACAGGTTTTGCTGGGAGGTCTATATTCAGCTTATTACACAATTACATACATGTAAATAGTGAAAATGCATTCAAATTTTGTGTATTCATTGCAACATAAAGGAAGGAATACTGTTTCCAATAAAATTTATTGCCAATAATTTTTGCTTGGACCAAGAAACACATAAGAGACATAAATAAGCAACAATCACAACAGATATATCAGCGGGCTAGTATGCTGGTTTGGTGGTCGCGTTGGGTCGGGTGGGCTGGGATGTTGGGGTTTTATTTGGGGGAAAATATGAACCAGCCTTGTGTCTTACCTCCATGGAATAAGAGTTCATCTATGATTTCTTTGCCGACCTGTGCATGGGTGAGATACTCTTTACCATCGAGGGTATAGATGACCTCAATCAACTTCAACTCTATCAGCTTATTCACAATCTCGATGCAGTTTCGATCAGATAATCTGCAGGCAAACATGTTTTCATTAATGAGTCTTCTTTGTTCGGAGTGAACACAGAAAACATTACTAGACCGGGATTTTAACCTTTAACCATTTGGTTAAAGGGACAATATCGTCACGATCAGAGCAGACTTTGAACAGGGCATGGAATCGGTGTCCCTGTTTAAGATGAAGACAGTGACTGAAAATTTCTGGCTCATTTATGCAGCAGCAACGATAGTATGACCTTATCATGTGGGGTATTATTTTCAGTCACTGAGTTAATTTAAAACTTGAACTCCAACTCCATGCCCTGTTGATCATGACGATATTGTCCCTTTAACATGCCGCTGCTCTACCAACTGAGCCATCTAGCCCTAGTTGGGTGGTCTCCCTATTTTGTCAATATCTTTGTTTGATAATTCTTATTTTGTAAAAAAAGGGAAAGAACGTCGAACCCAACTGCCACTTGTGCACAATGTCTATTGCATGTGTGTTTAGCAGACGACAAAATGGCCAACAGCTCATTGGATGTGCATATATTCATTGCTCAAATCTCCCAAAATATAATTTCCAATCCTCACTTGACTACAATTTCCTCTCCTCAAGTGTGTCATCTTTTAAAGGAAAATCTATTTGACATATTTGGATAGATATCTGGCAGTTGTATTCTATATTCTGTCCATCAAATGTAATATTAACCCTCCTATGACTACAAGGGTCAGAATCAGTCAAAATGTTGATATACTTGCCAAGGTATATCTAGTGCACTTAAAAAGTCAAACACTGTCCAACCTTACGTGTAGCATATTTACAGGTCAAAATGAGTTGACCGTTTTTGACTGGTAAAAGCATTGCCTTGTATTGTTGAGGGTGGTCAAAAAGACAGTCAAAACCAGTAAAAAATGCCCCTGTGTGCACATTTGGGTCAACAGTCAAAAACAAGCAGTTGACCGATTTTGACCTCTATAGCAACTTCTCACTAAAGTGCAGCTGTAATAGGAGGGTTAATCTACAATTTTGTGATTCTACCCTGGTAATGTTAGTGGTAATACGATCGATTAGTTGAAGCAACTGCCAGTGCCACAAATCATACTGGGATACAATTTGGGATACAATTTGGGATACAATCTGTTTGGCGCGGCTTGTGTGACGTCAATAATATTTTGTTTATTCGCATGGCACGCACTGGCGCTGTTGCACCCACAGACATCCCATGATTCCTTGCGTCCGCTATTTGCAATAAACCTTATTTTACCCTTGGGCAAGAATCTGTTTAAATTTAAAGAGAAAAGTGACGGTAGTAGCCTCGTCCTTGCAATGTTTCCTAGTGTTCACTTTATATCCCAAAACAGTTTTTAAAAAAAGATAAATCATTGCAAACATGCCAGGCCATGCATTATGCAATGTATAGACCTTAGGCATATGACATCACAAACTGAAGGTCGCCCACTATCAGAGGCAAATGAAGGTCACTCATTGGTTCATGTATGCGCACTTTGCGTATACGCACGCACAGCGTGCATACACGCACACACAGTGCGCATACATGAACCAATGAGTGACCTTCTCTAGCCTCTGAATGAGGGCGATATTCAGTTTGTGACATCATATGCAGCCATAAGGTCTATATATACTGACGTGTACATTTAATCCCAGTAATAGTGCGTGTAGGCTACACGTGTGTCGAGTTAGTGCACAGTAATGTACATGTACAGTGTATGTACACATACACATGCTTAAGTGTAATGTGTAGTGGGTGTACCGTTATCATTCGGTGCCATATTTCAACTACTGTAAACTAATAGAATCTGACAAGTAATTCCCTCAAAAACTCATTTGCCAAGAAGAATCATCTCTTACAAACCCTTTCAAATACTCATCTTACTTTTGTACAGCACTGGTCAGTTGTACCCGCTGAAAATCTGCTGCCAGTCGCTTCACTTCTTCCCACTCGGAGCTCGCCATGTTTACTGGTGATGTAGGAAATCCTGTCGTACGTTACTACTGTGACAGCCGAGTACCTAGTAAATCTTGTCGCTCAACAACACTAGAAGGGGCGGATCTAGTTTTCCAGGGGGGGGGGGAGACGTGGGAAATTCTTGAACTTTTTGGAAATCTTTTGCAATTTGTTTGGATAATTTTGTGCTAATTCGAGGAATGGGCCCAGAAAGTGGAGGTGGGGGTGTATCCTATGGACCAACCCCTCTGGACAAGTTTAAAGAGGCAGCATCGTCACGATCATAGAGCAGACTTTCGACAGGGCATGGAATCGATGTCCTAGTTTAAGATTAACACAGTGACTGAAAATTAATAGTTCATTTATGCAGCAGTAACAGTAATGTGACCTTATCGTGTGGGGTATTATGGTATAGTCACTGTGTTAATCTAAAACTAGCATTCCGATTCCATGTCATGTTTATCATGACGATACTGCCCCTTTAAGGTAGGGGTATGTGTACCCTCATGCCCCTGGGATTTACACTCATGGTAAAATGTCTTTTTCAAGAACACAAGAGTCAAGATCATTCTGACTAGGATTCAAACCCCATTCCGTTATTAAAAGACTTGGCCACCAGAATGCAAGTCTGGCGCAGCGCACAATACCACTAGGCCATTAAAATCCAGCCATTAAAATTATATCTATCTCTATATCTAGCTGCAATTCAATTGCAAAGTCCCCCCAAAAAACAAACAAACAAAAAACAAAAACACACACAAAGAAAAAATAACAAACAAACAAAGTGGGAATTCCCACCATGACAGAAATATCAGTGGTGATGTATTTAGATTTATTTTGTTATTTTAACACCTTAATATTCACTACTTACACACTGCTAACTGTGACAGTTGAGTATAGTTTCAAATAGAATATTTCACAAAATAATACACCACATAATTGACCAATTTGTGAAATAACTTATACTTTTTTTAAGAAGTAAAGTAGCTACATGTAGTATATTATAAAATACATTGCCTGTGAAATAGAGGTTTACAGAGAATACATATCTTAAGTTAACAAGTTTATCAGCCTTTTATGAATATGACACTTTTACTGTAGCGCAATTCAGGCTAATTAATTGTAGTGGACAGGGGGCGCGCGACTAGCGGCGAGGGTTGCTAGTAGCTGCGCGCGTGTGTATTAGTGCATGGGATTTGGATCATGTGCGTAAGTGCGCGCAGCTAGCTGGCGATTGAGATCGCAACTTGACTTGGTTCCAAGTCTGTGGTCGTGGTTTTTTGTCTGCCTGAAGACAATACAGTATCGCATTAAATAGCGCCCTCTTGTGTATTAACCTCCGACATTAACCTTCGATCACAGACTTGGGAATGTTGTTCGTCGGTTTGTACACACCCTATTGAGAATTAGTCCAAAAGTGGACGGAACAATCTGATTGGTCGGAAAGCCTTCCATAACATGAATATTCAAACTAAACCTTCTCCATGCAGTTGTAAGAGATGTACTCAACGATTCCATTTAAACTGTGGGTAAGACATTTTTTGTAGAGAAGGAATTATGTATTTTATTGTGCTTTTTTACAACTCTAAGATCTCATTAAATTTACCTATTTCAAATACTGTTTACGTACCAAGCACTATACAAATTTAATATCGAATGAATATTACAGAAATAATTTCAAGCGAGTGTAACCTGTTAGTAATAGACGCGGCCTACAAGGTTTTTGTGGCCTCCTGATTGGCCATCTCTCTAGCATCCGTATTATTATGTAAATTTTAGCTATGAATACATGAATATCCCACAAACACAAGAGGGTCAAGTCTGAGATCGCGAGTTAGGGCTGTGATAGCCAGTGAGTGCGGCTATAAGTCAGGCACTTCGTGTCTGACGTCACTGTGTTTGATCTGGTATTGCGCGGCGCCCAGTTGAGAACCCATTTCTACAGCAGAATCTTACGGAGAGGTTAATAAAATTCAAACAATAAACAGGCATTTTTTTTGTTGCAAACTGATGTTTTATATCTACCTGGTTACAATGAGTGAAATACTGCAAACACTGACTCGATATGCACGCACACGTGTGCATATTGTATTATGTTTTAAAATGGGTTCTCAACTGGGCGCCGCGCAATACCAGATCAAACGCAGTGACGTCAGACACGAAGTGCCTGGCTTATAGCCGCACTCATAGCGAGTAGGGGTAAACGGCGTTTTGCGTGGCTGGTGCAGACAAAAAATAACCGCGATCTCAGACTTGAAATCAAGTCTAGATCGCAACCGGCAGTGTGAGCCAAGCCCTTGAATAAGAAGGTACGCCTTGCGAGCGCGTCGGGTATGCAAGGTTAGCTAACGAAGTGAGCTGGAGCCTATCAATTGACCAACTAAGGAGGCTACCGGAGGTGCAGCCACGGGGACTTACGGCGGAATGCGCATTAGAGTGAAAGGTGGACGCGAGGATCGAGGAGGCGGTCGCGTTGGTCAAGGTCTAGGAAAGGCTGACGGCCTCAGTATAGCAAAGTACGGACCGCAGAGGATACAGGACCCCCAGCATGGCTTAGCTAGCAATGCCTTCGCGTGTGGCGCTATATGCATAATTAATTAAGTCACTTTGGGTCCAATTATTATTCATGTTGATTTATTAAATCAGAATCAATTTAATTTAGTAGTCTGTTTTGTGGATCATTTTGTAAGTCTTTGCCAGCTCCAAGATTGAACCAAGGAACAGTGTAAACTGTCGGTATATTTCCGACCAAACGGGCCTGCATCTTCCCGGCCGATATTCAGCCATCTGAGCCGGAAGATTCATCAACTTAAGGTCACTTAGATAAATCATCTTTCAGTAGATATTCCACCACAGTACTATTAATTTTGTTTTTAGTTCTGGTAACATGAAGACAATCAAATTTGGGGAACACCATGTATCTCTCTTCTTGGAAGAAGTGATGTGGTTCTTCACGGTTTGTACAGTGTGCTCTGTCTGTCTCCTAAAGATGGAAAGAGCACACTCTGCGAAACGGTTCTTCTCAAAACCACCAATTATAACAACTCCTAAGAGATTGTTTACATGGTTGCTAGCGCAAACCTTACTCCTATTGATTGAGCGCCTAGCAAGCAGCCACTCATAACAGCTCTCCAGTTTTTGTGCTAAGTAAGTGTTTTGTAGCTACAAGTTTGTCTTCATTTTTATACTAGTGGATTTCTTATTACATCTGGAATCTACTGGACGTTTTATGTGAGTATTTGTACATTTGTTTTCTTATAATAAGTGAAAAACTGTTGTTTTTGTCTGTCTCTCCAGAAAGTTTTACTGTTGAGTGTATATACATTTGGATCTTCATTTTATTTGTGCAGTCAACTCTGATTTAGATTATAACCTGTAGCTAGAGATTATAACCTGTAGCTTGACCACAAGCCTTTTGTTTGGATCAACAACTTTGTGATCAGACAATGGAGGTCTACATCCTGTTTATTCTACTCCTGCTATCCAGACCATTGTGTCTCAATGACTCATCAGAAGATGGCTACAAGATGCAATCTACAGATTGTTCACCCAAGATCCGCCATCTTAAATTCTTGAGACGTCCTATATCATACTATGATAATTCATCTGCCACCTTTCACCTGGAACTCTTAATTTCTGGTGACATAAACCCAAACCCTGGACCTGAAACACTGATCAACACACCCAAAAACGCCACTCAGCTCCATAAAATTTCCTATAGCCGCAATGAACTACTCAATCTTCACAATGCTCCATGTACCGATGCAGCTTTATCTTATTCAGCATTGAACTCTCTTGGGATACTTGCTAATCAACCCAAAACATACCGCCGCACACATAGAGGTAAAAAAGCTGGTCGCCGTAGAATGGACAGCCTTACACAACTAGCACTCCTGCCTTATCAACCCCCAGCAGTGAACTTAACCACATCAACAAGCGACATTGGCATAACTTCAACTCCAAATGTTCATGATGAGTCTAAACTTCAGCTCTGTGTACTAAACACTCAATCCATATGTAACAAATCGGATGAATTTGTTGACTTTGTACTTCAAAACAATTTGGATCTTGTTGCCATAACCGAGACATGGTTTAAACCCGATGATGACTTAATACCCCGTGAGTGTACTCCTGCTGGCTACTCTCTCCATCATATCCCCAGACCAAAAAAGACCGGTGGAGGGGTTGCACTTCTCTTTAGGTCCAGTTTATCTGTCAGTATGAAAAGTGTTAACATTGACTACCTAACATTTGAATCTCTGCATGCTGAGGTAACGTGCAACTCTAGATCTGTTCGCCTTGTTAATATTTATCGACCAGAAAGGGATGTTGATGGTAAACATGTAAACTTCTCCAGTTTTCTGCAGGAATTTGAGAAATTAATTGTGGATTATCTCTTGCACCCATCTGACATTATTTTAACCGGCGATTTTAACATTCATATGGACATCTCTTCAAACAATTATGCGAATCAGTTTAAAGATCTGCTCTCTGCTCATGGACTTATCCAGCATATCACAGCACCACTCATCGATATGGTCACTGTCTTGACCTCATGATAACGCGTGAAAATACTTCACCTCTTATCTCGAATATAACTATCCATCCCGGCTTATCTGATCATTATGCAATCATGGCAGATATGAACTTAAAAACCTCCATGCCTACCATTTCTGTAACTACTCGCCACTGGAAAAATGTAAATATTAGAGATTTATGTCATGATCTTGAATCTCAACTGGAAAATGTAAACCTTGAAGATGGTGAGCTGGATTCTTGTGTCAATCTATTTGAATCTACTGTCCGTAACATCTTGGATGATCATGCTCCGCAAAAACTAGAACTGTAAAACTACAATCTGAATCCCCTGGTTCAATGATGATATTCGTGCTGCAAGGAAAATCCGTCGTCAACTTGAACGAAAATGGCGTGACAATGGGAAACTTGGAGTACATCGGCAAGAATACTGTAACCAACGAGATATTGTGAAGAACATGATTAACCAGGCCAAAATAACTCACTACTCATCTCTTGTGGAAGAGAACTCTGGCGATCAGAAAAAACTCTTTAACATTGTTGAAAAGCTGCTTCATAAACCCAAAGCTCCAGTGCTTCCATCTACACACTCCAATCAGGACCTCGCTAATGAATTTTCAAACTTTTTTGTCACAAAAATTGAGAATATCCGTCGTTATTTTCCCCAGTACCTGTCATTCTATCACAAACACCATCACGCAAGGATCCACAATGTAGACTGTCTATGTTTGAGCCTACTAGTGTTACGGAGATCAAGAAACTCATCATGAAATCGCCATCAAAATCGTGTGAACTTGATCCAGTGCCAACTTCGCTAATAAAACAAAATATTGATGTGTTTGCTAAGTATATCACAATTATTGTAAACAGATCTCTTTCTTCCGGTTGTTTCCCTGATAGCCAGAAGATTGCTCATGTTAAACCACTCCTGAAGAAACCCAATTTGGACAAGGAAGTTTTCACAAAATTCCCGACCGGTAGGCGAATTTAAAGTACCTTGGAAAAACAATCGAGCGAGTTGTTTCATCACGGATCTCTGACCATGTTCGTGTGAATAACCTGTCGGATACATTTCAGTCAGCCTATAAACCATTTCATGGAACGGAAACTGCTCTTCTCCGCGTCAACAATGACATTTTATCTGCCATGGATGATGGAAAAATCACTGCATTAGTTTTGTTAGACTTAAGCGCCGCTTTTGACACGGTCGATCACAAAATCCTTCTCTCCCGCCTGCAATATCATCTTGGAATACATGACACAGCCCTGGATTGGTGTAAGTCCTACCTTTTAAATAGGCCTCAGCATGTTTGTATTGGTAATGCCACCTCCGAGCCTGTTATTCTTGACTATTCTGTACCCCAAGGCTCCGTGCTCGGCCCACAGTGGTTTACTGTTTATACGTTTCCAGTTCGTGATATCATTTTGAAGTATAATTTAAATTACCATGTCTACGCTGATGACACGCAGCTCTACATTACTTTTAAATCTTCTCAAGAACCTGCCGATTCCTGCATTACAACACTGGAGAAATGTATTCAAGAGATTCGAAGTTGGATGCGACAAAACTTCCTGAAATTGAACGACGAAAAACAGAATTTGTTCTATTTGGATCACGTCAGCAATTGTCTAAAGTTTCTCTTCCATCTATTGCAATTGGTGACTCGCAGATACCCCCTCATCACAAGCACGTAATTTGGGTGTTATATTTGACTCGACAATGACTTTAAAACCTCATATCTCCAACATTGTTCGCATATCATCATTTCATATCAGAAATATCAGCCGAATAAGGAAATACTTGAATAAAAGTGCTACTGAACAAATTATTCATGCGTTTGTCACATCACGTCTCGATAACGGGAATGCTCTACTCTACGGTCTCCCGCAGAATCAAATATCTCGTCTTCAGAACATACAAAACACAGCAGCTCGTGTTGTGACTTTGTCCAAAAAGTCATGCCATATCACGCCAATCTTGAAAGAACTGCACTGGCTTCCTGTTTCACAGAGAATTGTTTTTAAACTTATGCTAATTGTTCACAAATCTTTTAATAACATTGCTCCAATTTATATTTCTGAACTGCTTAAAGTCTACACTCCATCACGCAATTTGCGCTCCAGCAACATGTCACTCCTAAAGGAACCAACATCAAAACGGAACTGGGGTGATAGGTCTTTTTCTGTCGCGGCTCCGAGACTCTGGAATCATCTTCCAACTAAACTCAAATCTTGTCATAGTATAACTAGATTTAAGTCGATGCTTAAAACTCATCTTATGTCACAATTCTTCAAAGATGATGTATATTTGTAATTCCATTGTAGGTACGTGTATCTCAGTACATAATTTTTCCCTATGTTATCATTGTATATTGTTTGTATTCATGTTTTTATCTTTGTTTCCGCGCCTTGAGCGCCCAGCAGGGTGGATATGTGCGCGCTATAAATCTTTATTATTATTATTATTATATTCCACCATGCAAAACTTCAAATCATACTGAAAGAAATATGCCAAAAACTTATGTGGTGTTGAATAAATAATAATTGTTTAACCCTAACCACCCCATATACTGCAAAAGCCTCCAAGGGGCACTTTCAGCACTGTTGGAAAATGGTACTTTCTCCTCCTCAAATGGGGCAAAATTACTACCTGGCAAGTACAGGCCATAAGTACTGAATATGAAAGATCAACGAAAATGCATGTTTCCAAAAGTGCACTGATTGATTTTGGAGGATTCAGAAGGTTCCCAGCCAGAATAATCGGGGGTTAGGGATAATGTTTATTATAACACCTTAATATTTAGCTAATCATACACTACTGACTGTAAAAACAGTCAAGTTACTTGCAAATGGGATATTTCACAAAATAATTGACCAAAGCATTGCATAATAGTCAATAATTTTGCCATCAATGAATAGAGTGCTTCCATCATTTATTTTGTGAAATAACTTATTCAAAAATTATTTTTTTATTCACTGATTATAAAACAAATTGCTGGGTGAAACAAGGAATATATTTCTTTCAAGTTCATCAGCCTTTTATTAAAGGGGCAGTATCGTCACGATCAGAACAGACTGTCGATAGGGCATGGAATCAATGTCCTAGCTTAGATTAACATGCCTTATTGATCAAGATGATACTGCCCCTTTAATATTGAACTTTTATAAAACAAAATTAAAAAAAGTTCTTTTTAGGTGTTCGGGCACCACCCAAACACCTGTTTGAAATCGTTCTGTTTTTTCTTTCTTCTCACTGAACCTTGTCGGCAGAGAATCCCATACTTGCGAAGCTCACAGAGACCTGAAACTTGACACATACCTAGACCTTAACTAGTACAAAAGTTTAGACGTCACAATCAAAGTTTAATATTTAAAAAAAATCGTAACTCCTTAACTACACGATGGATTTTTACAATCTATACATCATCGGAAAGGTCTGGAAAATCCAAACATAATTTACATTGACATGACCCCAACATGACCTTGTCTTCCGGTCCAAACCGGATGTTAAAGATACAGGCTCGTCGAAACAAAATAGCCGTCGGCTACCCCCGGTATCTCTCGCAATGAGAAAGGCAACTTGTTTCACGTTGTACATGAATCAGTGCTTCCACTTTCAAGGAAATTTCCTTATTTTAAGGAAATTTTGAAATGTTTTGACGCTCTAAGGAAATTTCTGAGGAAATAAAGAAATCTAAGGAAATGCCGTAAATTCTAAGGAAATTCTAAAGAATGTTCGTAAATATTCGATATTTTTTACGAAATAATGTTGCATAAAAATTAACACTTATTATACCCTCGGTCAGTTTGCGCGCTGTATAGCATTGACGCATATTTGACTAGGCACGGCACAAACAGCCTAGTTGCCGGCCGCATGTTAGGCACAGCCATGGGCTAGTCTAAGCATGACGCGTCAGATTTTCATGCTACCTAGGCTGGCCTACGCACATGTATGTATGTCTGGTAAGTGACCACCGCGGGCTCGCATTTAAAGAATTAACGTTACACTAGGCTGCAGGGCACCAACTGATGGGGAAGGCGTGCAAAAACTGCCAACTTTATAGTGTACATGCAGTGCTTATCATTTGCGTGCAGTTTGATTATTTCTTGTGAGTTTTTTCTCGACAAATTTAACAATGATGGATGAGCCTGCAAGCAATGAAGATGATGACATCATGTATAGCGATGATTATTCTGATCAGGAGCTTGAAAAAAAGGTTGCTGAACCAGGCCCAAAGAAGAAACATAAGTTCGTTTGCGCTCCTTTTCAATGCACCACACAACCGCTTGGAGCTTCCCCCATTGGAACGATCATGGAAATAGTGCGGTATTTCCAGTTGTTACGTCACTGCTAACAAACGCGGTAAAAGTTTTCTTTCTTAATCGAGTATCATTAAGAGTATAAAATATGCTTTCGATTGATGTAATTTTTTTTAAGAAACAAGACTGCTAGACACCGTCATTTTTTTGATAAACTTCGAGTTTCTTGTTCAATTTTGTGCGTAAAATCGCTGTTTCCGCTTACTAGTACTTTGCACTGTATTGACCATCTTCAACTCGCTATAATTTCCGCTAGCGCCCTCCTTTGACTTTCTTAATCACCCAGTAGATTTGGTGATTCCTGAGCTAACTATCGATGTAAAGTTCATCGTGATTGGCCAATGTTTAACACCGTCCAAAAAGGATTTTAAAACGTCTCTCCAATACTAAGTAAGCTCTTTGATCCATAAGCAACCCGTACATCAGTGCATGGCAGGCCACATGCTGCCACGCACACAGTACACACGTGTGTCCTGTGCTGAGTGTCAAGACTACAACTTATACAAGGCGAGGTCAACGAGCGGAAATTCTTCTTGTAAGTAAGTCTTTTTTCACTTTTTTCTTGAGGTGAATAGATATTTAAGGAGTGTTAACTATCTTTATTTGTTCTTGAAAGAGATGACTTGTCTTGAAACTAGAAAGTTTGTGAAAAACAGATATAAAAACCCATATCATTGACAGGGCTTCGGCCCATTCCCCTCTTGCCCCATAAATGTGGCACGGACACGCCCCGCGTATCCTTAAGGATCCGCGGGGGGGGGGCGTGTCCGTGCCACATTTATGGGGCTAATTCCCCTCCAGCATAACCGTATAGCAATTCGTGTGTACTAGGACATTCCATTTTTAATAGGGTGAAATCTTGTTGTTGATTGAAAAACGTATGTTGGTTTCATAGAAATTGGTTTTCATTGAGTAAAGGACGTTCACAAGGGGGATATAAAGTTTTGACCTTTTCAACAATTATTTTAAAAATACTTTTAATCGTTTTATGACAATGTTTGGGCCAAGTTAGGTCTAAAGACTATGGTCTTTTACTTTAGCGAACAAAGCTGTCAAACATGCATGTACTGATATTTCTCAATTAATTGATAAAAAGAAATGGTAATTATCCCCTAGTCCTAGTCCTATAAAATTTATGCAGTTGAGACACATACATAGACAGGCAAGTTGTTTGAATTAAATGAACGACCGATCTTGCTGCAGGTAGCTATTGAGAGTATGCAAACACTTTCTTCATCTTACAGGGATGGATTTGCGGCCAAACAAAAGAGTGAATTATCTTGCTTTGAGTAAAGGTGCCGACTCCACAGCTGCTAGGGAGAAGAGAAGAAGAAAGGAGACGTGGCCCATTGGAAAGCTTTGGAGATTGGAAGTTATAGGAGAAACTGGAGATTCAGTGAAAGTGCACTACGTGGGTTGGCCCTCGACATTCGATGAATGGTTGCCGAAAGAGAGAGTCGTTGATTTGCCGGAAGATGTTGAGAGAGGAGATGCTTTTGGACAACTAAAGCACCAAATATACACGCAGGTAAGACCTACGCTTTGAAAAACAAGCATACATTAGACACATACATGTAGATTCAGCATCACCAACTGAAAGTTATGGAAAACAGATAGCAACATCCTACAGGCGTGTATCCTAGGGTACTAGTAAAAATTAACTTGAAAGGCTGTACAGAGGACATGGGACATAGTGACAGTTCATATGAATTAATTCAGCGAGCTTATAACCCACAAGTATAAAAAGAATATTTTACATGTATTTCCAGCTTTGATATACAAATGTTGGCTGACTTAATTTTCTTTTCTCATTTTAGGTGAAGGAGAGTCTCAACATTGCTCGTGGGTACTGTGGTGTTTAAGATAGATTATGAGATTGAGTTTGAACGAAACAATTGAGAACTTTCTAGATTACGTTTATTCAGCCATCTTGGATTGATTAATGATAACAACAACTTGTGATCAACAGAGGGCGCTATAACAACTCTACATTTACCCCCTATTTTTAGATAAAGATTTTACAACTTTAAATTTTTTTTGAAAAGCAAACTTAAAAAATCTTTGAACTGATGAGTGATTAAAAACATAAATGAAAATCAATTGTCATGATGCATTTCTTTAGAGTCCTTTCTTTTTTTCTTTTTCTTTTTTTTTTTTTTGAAATGCAAACTTCTTGACTTTTTTTTTTGAATAAACAACAACAATTTAAGGGAAAATTTTCAATACATTTTTTTTTAAACAACAAAACAAAACATGTTCTCATGTGCTCAGAAAATGAGAATTTTGGTTTTCAGTGAAAAACTTTGCTTTTGTTTTTGGCTTTTTATTTTTTTTAAAGTTTGTTATGCTCTCCTGTGCATCTGAAATGTTTGAAACAATTTTTTTTTTTTTAAGGAATTATTTGACATAGTCTTTGAACCTAACTGGAGGCTTATGAACTCTGGTGGATCGACGGAGACATGACTTCAAGGGAGAACGGGATAGTTCATCATTGTCATCAGGCGTCGCGGTACGTGTGGCAGTGTCAGTAGTTTTTGGGATTGTTGGAAGTTCTGTGAGAGTAGGTAGATTGTCCATGTGTTCTTCGTTGTCTTCTTCTGAGGTAATGTGGGGATCTGGAGGAGGGGCTTCAATTCGTTTGAAGTGAGAAACATTTCGCTTTGTCAACTTGTCACCTCGTCTGGCTACGATCATGTTTCCTCTCCTTGTTGTGACTTCAAAGGGTTGGGATTGAACGGAGGAGTGTGTTTGGTTCTTTTGGGTTGGCGTACAAGAACCGTATCTCCTTCTTCGATGTTGCTCGGCTTTGCATGAAGAAGATTGTCTGTGTATGCTTTCATCTTTGACTTCTGTCGTGCATCTCTCTCGAAGATAGTTGTCATGTTTGGATACTGCATCGGAGTCTGAAGTTCTGGGAATTCACACTTCAGCTTTCTCGAGTTTAGTGCTTCGCTTGGAGATATGTTAGTCGTGGAATGTGGAGTGGCTCTGTAATGACGGAGAAATTTGTGTAACTGTTGTTTCCAGCTTACTCCTTCTGATTCAGCGGTGCGTATGACTTTTCCAAGTGTTCTATTCAGACGTTCTACCTCTCCATTCGCTCTCGGCCATAGCGGAGTGACTCTACGGTGTGTAAATCCAAGGGAAGTAGCGAACTTAGCGAATTCATGACCGTGAAAAGGAGGGCCATTGTCTGTCTTCACTACATCGGGAATGCCTTGTCTGGAGAAGATTGCATCCAGCTTTGGTATGGTGGATTTGGATGAAGTAGAAGTGACGATTTCAACCGGGTAGCGACTGTATTCGTCTCGACTACTAGAAGATATTCTCCTGATGCGTAAGGACGGTAAAATCTACTGCGACCTCTTTCCATGGAGCGGAAGGTAGTGGTGTCATCTTTAGTGGTTCTGGTCTTTCTGCATTAGTAGTGGTTGCTGCTTGGCAGGGAATGCATTGTCTTACTTTGTCTTCAACCATTCTATCAATTCCTGGAAACCAAACTTTTTCTCTGAGGAAGCATTTTGTCTTCACGATTCCTTGGTGACTGGCATGAGCAAGGTTCTGACTTTAGATCTCAGGGATGTGGGCATGACTAAACGGTTTTCTCTCAGGATTACTCCATTGCATATGGTCAATTCGGAGCGGACTGGTTTGAACGGTCGAATGTCTATATCGTCCCAGTCATGTGACTTTCCTGACTGGATTGTTTTCATCAGCTTTTGCATGACGTCATCAGTAGCGGTTTCATCGCGAACTTCATCAAGGGTCATGGCTTTGGGAACTGCGTTGTTACAGACATAGCTCACGTATTCTTCTGCAACGGATTTGCTGGAGGGTTTGTTTACCGGTGTCTGCTTATGTAGTCTGCAGGATTTTCATCATCTTTGCCTGGCTTGTACACGAGTTCACAGTTGTATGGCATAAGACGAAGACGCCATCGATCAATTCTCAGAGAAGTCTGCCTGTTCCCTTTGAAGATACCCAAAAGTGGTTTGTGGTCGGTGATGATTCGGAATTTGGAACCGTATCGTAGAGATGAAAATGCTCGACTCCCAGACTGTTGCAAGCATTTCGCTCTGTCTGAGAGTATCTGGT
Source organism: Zoroaster sp. YZ-2022 (assembly GCA_029582265.1). Taxonomy (NCBI): domain Eukaryota; kingdom Metazoa; phylum Echinodermata; class Asteroidea; order Forcipulatida; family Zoroasteridae; genus Zoroaster; species Zoroaster sp. YZ-2022. Next base: position 2,667,031 of record CM055830.1, on the reverse strand, counting down.
TTCTACGCCGGACAGTGTACGACTTCCGTATGAGATGACTTTGCCATCTTGACACAGCATTGCGCCCTAAACCGACTGGGCTTGCATCCACGATGATGTCTGTTGCTTTACGTGGATCGAAGTAGGCCATCATACTGGAATTACTCAGGATACTTTTCAGCTTCATGAAGGACGCAATTTCTTCTGAATCCCACTTCCATTCTGCATCTTGGTGTGTGAGAATTCGCAGGGTGCTGTGACTGTTGCATAGTTAGGGATGAATCTGGATACATATGAAGCTAGACCAAGGAATGATTTGACTTCTTTCGGATTCATTGGAGGAGTGGCATTGATGAGTGCATCGATCTTTTTGGGATCAGGGGCAAGACCGTCTCTGGAGAAGATATGTCCGTGAGAATTTGACTTGCTGTGCGAATTTGCACTTGTCTTTGTTGAGTTTGGCGTTATGGCTCTGGAGTCTATCGAGTACAGCTTTCAGGTTTCTGTCGTGTTCCTGCTTGTCTTTGCCGTAGACTATGATGTCATCAGAAACATTCTTACACCCTTCTAGACCAGTGAGTAGTTGTGATACTGCTGTCTGGAATATTTCTGAAGCTGCATTTACACCAAACATCAAACGTTTGTATCGACGAAGACCAGCATGAGTACTGAATGTAGTGATATGTCTTGATTCGGTGCGGTACAAATTGGTGATAACCAGCGGTCATGTCGAGTGTGCTGAAGACTGAGGAACCATTCAAATCTGCTATGATGTCATCTAGAGTTGGCATGGGATGTCGCTCTCTTCGATTGCTTTATTTGCTTGACGCATGTCAACACAAATTCTGACTGCTCCCGAGGGTTTCGGTACAACTACGATTGGGCTGACCCACGGTGTAGGACCATCAACTTTCTCGATTATATCTAAATCTTCAAGTCTCTGGAGCTCTTTCTCAACATCTTTGCGAGTGTGGAATGGTATGCGACGATGCTTTTGTTGTTTTGGTTGGACGGCAGGGTCGATATGGAGTTGAATTTGGACATCGTTGATTTTTCCAATGCCATCAAATAAGTCACTGTATTTCTGATATGCGCTATCATGGCTCATGTTCATGGGGTCTGGTGTCTGTTTCATCTGCTCTGGCATTTGCTGGATGTGACACGTAACAAGGTCGGGGTTGAGGGAGATCAGTTTCAGATTCTTCGCCGTTCTGTAGGATAGCAAATTACATGTGTCGGTATCGATTACGTAGAAATCTGCGTTACAGGAAGTTGAACCAACTTTGACTTCAGCGGAAAAAATGCCAAGTACCGGCAGGGGTGTTTTTGTGCCGTATGCATAGACTTTGGAACGTGGCTGTTTCAGAGTGTGACGGTTGAATTGAAGAAGATCAAAAGACTTTGAGTCTAGTACATTGACTGATGCGCCAGAATCTATCATGGCTGTCATGGTTGTGTTGCCTATGCTCATCTTGCAGGTAGGCAGGTTAGCAGAATGAATGACGAAAGCACTTGCATGGTTTGCAAAAATGTAGTCAGCATCTGAATCTTCTTCACTTTGGTCCACAGTGTGTACGGCTTGTTTAGCTTTTGCTGAGTGACAGACTGACGCAAAATGTCCCATCTTCTTACAGTAGCGACATTCTTTACCCTTTGCTGGGCAGGTGTTGGTATGGGGATAAGAACCACCACAGAAGTAGCAGGTGCGGTTTCGCTGACCCGGTCGTTCAGGTTGTCTCTGTCTGGACGGAGACCTCTGACTTTTGGATTTGCTTTGCTTTCTTCGTCGTGGGTAGGAGGGTTGGACCGTCTCATCATGTCTGCCTCTATCATCACTGATTGCATTTGTAGCTTCTTGACGACCAGCTTCGACTAGATCTGCTTCACGTTCACTTGTTTGAAGGAACGGCCAATGGTAAGTAGCTGTTCAAGCGTCATTGTCTCACGCAGGGCTCTTCTACGTAGCGTTGAGATTGGCAACTCAAGATTATCTGTGTGCGACAATTTCATTGTCCACATTTTCGAATTCGCAGGTCTGGGATAGCTGTCTCAATCGAGTGTGATAGGTGTCTAGTGTCTCTTTCTTCTCCTGTTTCGCCTGTCTGAATTTATATACTTCGTATGCCTTATTTCTGCGAGGGTTGAAGTATTTGGTGAGGGCTTCGACTGCAGATTTGTAGTCATTTTCATCGCCTGTGTTATCTAAAGTCTCAAAGATTTCATCTACATCTGTGCCTGCATAGTGGAGTAACAATGCTCTTTTTCGTGCCTCATTACTGATATCCATAGCTACCATTAACCTTTCAAATCTCGGCAACCATTTTTTCCATCTGGGGCCCGCATTACTGTCTGCATGCACATCAAATCTCTGGAAGACTGGTAAGATTGACATGGTGGTGTGAGCATGTGACTGATTTTGACTCACTAACGTAGAGATTTTGTGGTTAGATTTCGAGACTTTTATCGATGTAGAATGTGCCAATAAACTTTGACAACTCACCTAAGCTTTCTGTGCTTGTATCCTCAGATCCTCGTCGCCAAAATGTGGTGTTTAAGATAGATTATGAGATTGAGTTTGAACGAAACAATTGAGAACTTTCTGGATTACGTTTATTCAGCCATCTTGGATTGATTAATGATAACAACAACTTGTGATCAACAGAGGGCGCTATAACAACTCTACAGGTACGACTCACTGATCACCCTTAAAGTGCCAGCCCAAAGGGAGATCATAGAACAATTCCTTGAATCCATCAAAGCAAAAAAATCAAGAACAGTGGGGGGGAAGGACATTTACACAAGCGATTTAATACACATATCTAATGTTCTGGGAGATGACTGGTACTATAGAATAAATAACAGAGCTGGGGACTTCGCTTTCATATGTAAGGAAACGCTCCAGATCTGGATATACGAGAGAAGGTGTCTAACCGAATTTACCAAGGAGTTGAAACCCAAGCTCATCCACCGTGGTTTTGTCTTGGTCATTCGTTTCGTGAAAGACTTTGGGAATCAACTGGATCTGGATCGTCTCAACCAAATGTAGCATCACGATGGCAAGTACATGTGCTTATTTCATTGTAATCATTTCACTGTACCTTGCCTTAACTAATGTGGCCTGTATGTCAAACGATGACTGGATTGTACCTATTAACAAGTATGCCCTTTTTCAAATCATTGACAAAACACCTGTCAATATAGACAGTGATATTTACATTTCAAATGTTATTGAGCGTGCCTTAGAGTCACATAATGATTCCATATCTATGAAGTATGTTGGTAAAAGCATAATTGATTGCGTTAGAAGCACAATCAGGTACATGCTCAACAAATTCAAAACATGTTCCAAGAAAGGGGGTCGACAAAAATCCAGTTGCTTGGACAAGTGGAAACAATCCGATTATAAATTACGATTGGGCAGCGTAAAAAGGAAACTAGAGCATGATCTCGAGTGGAATGCAAAGAGGAGAAAGGTTATTGAAAATGAATTGAAAGTGTCCAAAAGAAAAGAAAAACTCCTCAGAAAGCGTAACCAGCAAATGGCAAAACAACTAGTCCAAAAAGCAATGGAAAAAATACATAGGAAAATGCCGAAGATAACTCATATCGAAGAAAACAAAAAAATATTTTATTGGAATCGGTAAAAGAAAAGTTTGAAATGCTGCAAGAGGAAGGTTACACACTCCAACGACTTCATGTTAGTGATATTTATGGAAATGTAATTGACTTTTTGGCCCCTGATTTTGGACCCTTGGATATGAACAAGTCTACATGTATACCTGTAGAAAAAGCCCTCTTTTTAAAAGACTCACTTTGTCTTCCAGATATATCATATACTAGATTGCGGCGAACTTGCAATGATCTGCCTAGTTTAAACAATGTCCTTGGCTAAAAATTTGCTAGATCGACCTTCCAGGTAAATAGGTTTGAAAATATGATAGGAGCATGGCAACCTATTGGTAAACAACTAGAACACGCTCTTGAGAGAATGATAAAAAGTACAGTAATGAACTTGTTCCTAACATGATAGGTGTCATATTGAGTGGTGATGGGACGTTCATTGGGAAGCGCATACATTGTGTTAACATTACTTTCAGATTAATTCACGGTAAACATGTTAGTCCCGAGTACATTCTTGCTATGGTCAGAGCACCAGAGAAATATGACTCCTTAAAATCAATCTTTGCTACTGTTCTGGAAAGTCGGCTAGACACCATAAACATCGGTGAGAACCTGTTCAATTTGAAATACTACCTAGGTGCAGATATGAAATTCATAAACCAAGTCATGGGTATAGGGGCATGTAGTAGTACATACTCATGTGCCTGGTGCAAATGCCCAAGTACAGAAAGGCATGATGCTACTAGTAAGTGGTCAATGATAGATACTGAGAAAGGTGCACGTACACTTGATGAAATAAGAAATATGTCTACGCAGAAAAAAGGAAAAAACAAAGGTTGTGTGGCAGAACCTATTTTCTCTTTTATTCCCGTTCATATGGTTGTCCCGGACCCACTGCATTTGTTTCTTCGCATCTCCGATCAACTAGTGATTCAGCTTATTCAGATTTTGAAACGAGCAGACAATATTGCCAAAAGTGGGAAAAATGTAGACAAAAAGCAAGTGCAACAATCTTTTGAAGTTTGAAACATTTGTTGGTAAGCTCTCTATTCCATGGTCCATCTTCACCAATCGTGATACTGGCCAGTTTCAGTACCGGGATTTTACTGGACCAGAGCATAAAAAAATACAGCAACATATCCAAATTGATGACCTTATTCCAGAACACCCAAGGTGTGAAGCCATTAAATATTTGTGGTCTGAATTTGGCCAAATCATCTCATTCATGAAAACTGAAGATGTTGAGCCCAAGTTAGTAGAAAGCAGAGCCCGTGCATGGGTTGCCAAATACGCTAACACTTTTCAGGCCAAGGATGTGACACCATATATGCATGTCTTTATGAATCACTTGCCGGAATCTATTGAAATGCATGGTAACATTTGTCATTTTAGTCAACAAGCCATGGAAAAACTTAATGATACAATTACAGTCCTGTTCTTTCGTTCTTCTAACCACCGCAACACTGAGGCATTTATGCAGGTGATTAAGAAACAAAACAGGCTGTCCCTTCTCACTGACACTTACAAAGAAAAACCAGTTTTTGAAGTTCATTGTAGCCTGTGTGGAGAGGCAGGTCACAATAAGCGTACATGCTATTTGAAGTTTCGACCCAATAGAGACTTAAGTGGTACTCTAGATGACTAGATTGTGTAGAGAAATTAATATTTGTTGCATTTAAGTTATTATTTTGTAAATGTTAATTGGAGCATGAGAGTTTTTACCATGTTTTTTATAGTGTGACATGCCCCTTTTACCATTTTAAAGCCCCTTTGCCAATCAATTTATGTTTGGCTCACATGTTTATAACTCATTTGTAACACTAATTAGTTCCAGTCATTCATTTGTAAATAAACATTGTATTGACAAAGGCAAGGTACAGTGAAAGCCACAGGTTAAGTTGGTCTACTTTAGAGCTGGTTATATTAATCAAATTACAGACTTAATGTTCTCTCTGGCCCTGACGCTATAATAAAGTATTTTGATTTTGAAATACAAAAAAACAACACGTATATTTTCATACGAGACGGTATTTTACTAAACAAATCAAAATCAAAAATCAAAATCTGAAAACAAATTTTAAAACACAAATGATCGATATTGTTCGTTACTTAAGTTCATATAACCAACAATATCGAATGGTGATTTGACAGCATTGATGTTTTTAGAAACCAGTTCTAATTACAATGAAATAAGTACATGTAAATAATATAAATATTCAATCGTAAAGAATTTTGCATGTTTGTATCTTACTTGTGCTTAGACGTTTTGTTAACTTTATTTGAAACATTGTTCCCCTCCCCTTTTCTTTACTGAAGAAAATTTTATATCAGTTATGCATTTTGGTATTAGAATGTATTTTGTACATTTCACCTTTCTATTTGCTTGCAACGTCAGTTTTTCTTAGATCCACTGATAAAAGCATCTTGGGAATGTCATTACAACTGACTTAATGCGTATTCTGAAAACTTGAAGAAGAAAAAACACAAAGACAACACTAAACCCGGAGTTGACTTTTGAATGTCAGAATTATAGACAATATACACTGAGCCAAAAAAGAAACTTATAAAATTTTAACAGATCACCAAATAAAATTCTGTGCATGAAAATGTACCAAATTTGGATACAATATTACTGCAATGTATTGCTTCAAATGGCAGTCAATAACCAATTGTTTGCTTCAATGACACAAGAGAAATGTGCACTGACCCAAAGGACTTGCTGTTCCACATGTCACATTCTTCAGCTGCAGCCCTGTACACACATGCATGTTAGCCTTGGCATATCTGTTTCATTAGCAATACTCAGAAGGACTAGAGCAACCCTGTATGAAGACTTGCATGCAGGTAAGGGGTGCAAATCCCTTTACAAATTCTTTTGTTTCATTCATTGACATGCATGTGTGTACAGGGCTGCAGCTGAATAATGTGACATGTGGAACAGCAAGTCCTTTGGGTCAGTGCACATTTCTCTTGTGTCATTGAAGCAAACAATTGGTTATTGACTGCCATTTGAAGCAATACATTGCAGTAATATTGTATCCAAATTTGGTACATTTTCATGCACAGAATTTTATTTGGTGATCTGTTAAAATTTTATAAGTTTCTTTTTTGGCTCAGTGTAGTAAGAAGTATTAACTGAAGTGTGTATTTACTATTTATTCTTAATACCATACTATATGATTACCAAAGTTTATTGCTTGTGAGTTAGTCGAGGGTTTTTGAAGGAACCACCTGAAATTTGAACAATGACTAAACATTTTTGACAATCCTTCGCGTTCATTAGCATAAAAACGTTTGTGGTTTGTCCATCTTGCATGTTAATGTTTACAAAAGTGTTTGATACTATTTTATTGTTCTATCCGAACAATATCCAGTTTGCCAAAGATATTGTAAGTGTTCAGATTTTAAGCTTTCAACAAAATTGCCATGTTTTGAGCAGAGTATGGTATATTTAAAACGTATTTTTCTTGCCAAAATACATACGTTGATGTGCTCTTCAGTGTGTGATGACAAATATTTTGTGTAGAGGGGAATCAAGAGGTTACGATTTAGATGTTATTTTTTTATGAATTGTACACTACGTGTACAAACCACAACGTTATTCTTGTATATAATTAGTCGAGGGTTTTTGAAGGAACCATCTGAAATTTGAACAATGACTAAACATTTCTGACAATCCTTCGCGTTCATGGTTTGTCCATCTTGCATGTTAATGTTTACAACAGTGTGTGATACTATTTTATTGTTCTATCCGAACAATATCCAGTTTGCCAAAGATATTGTAAGTGTTCAGATTTTAAGCTTTCAACAAAATTGCCATGTTTTGAGCAGAGTATGGTATATTTAAAACGTATTTTTCTTGCCAAAATACATAATTGCTAGTGTGATGTGCTCTTCAGTGTGTGATGAAAATATATTTGTGTAGAGAGGAATCAAGAGGTTACGACTTAGATGTTATTTTATTATGAATTGTACACTTCGTGTACAAACCACAACGTTATTCTTGTATATTTTAAACATCATTTTTCGTATCAATTAAAAGAATAAAAGCATGCATGTAAAAATAAATTCAATGAGTCCGAGTTCTACTTGTAGTACCATTTTGTTGTTGTTTGTGCAGGAGTACGCCTTGGTGCTGCTATTTGTTATTAAGAACAATATTTTCACCAATAACTCATGATTTCACAAATAGAAATTTACTAATTCTTGAAAAGTATCAATGTCAGTGTCGTAGGGCCTATTTCGTACGGATTGCTCAAAGCATGGAGGAGGCCTTCCTCCATGCTCAAAGCAAGCATGGTCTTAAAAAAATGTATGGCCCGACACAGCATGCACAGCACCAAGGTTGCTGGACTGAGCAACCCCTATTTACCAAAGTGGTACAACCCATCCTGGCTGCACTGGGCTCCTGGAGTTGTGTGTGCACAATGTCCAAGGCCAAAGATCAAGAGATAAGAGTGCACGCACAGCAGTTTACAGAGGAGCGTTTTTACTATGAAAGGAATTGATATGCGCAAGTGGTATTTTCAGAAGTTTTCGAATGCGTGGATAACAGACCCTCTCTTCAAAGACACACAACAGAAACACTACCACATTGCCGTGTCTGTAAGGTAAACATTACTTGTGCAAAAACTGCCCTTTCTCGGCACAGTAGAAGCAAGTCCCATAAAGATGCCTTAAAAATGAGCGTTCAGCTTGGAAAATCGCAACGAAATATTCAAGCATTTCTTTGTTCATCTCAAGATGCTGCAGCAAAAGTGGAAATAAAATTGTGCGCCTTTATCGCAGAAAATAATTTGTCCATCAGTATGTGCGAGAGCTTACTCGGTCTCATTAGGAGCCTGTTTCCCACAGAAAGCACCCTGAAAAACGTGACATTAGGTAAGCAAAAAGCCACCAATACAATCCGCCAAGTTTTGGGATTTCATTTCATGAAAGAAGGAATTGGACATCTACAATCACATAAGTTTTCCCTCATCATAGATGAGACAACAGACAGATCGACCATTAGTCAGTTGGCCATATTGGGAACATACTTTGATGAAGAAACTTTCAAGATGCACTCTATATTTATTGACATTATCAAGATACCTGATGGTAAGGCAGAAACCATCTACAATAAGATTCTCGAATGTCTCCAGGAACGAAACATTCCAATGGCAAACATTGATTTTTGTAGACA
>CM055830.1:2511408-2657749 GCA_029582265.1 Zoroaster sp. YZ-2022 | reverse complement strand
GATATTATTTTGCTCTACACCGACATGTGTATAGCACTGTATACTCGGTGCTTTCCGAGTGTCTGTGAAAAAACTTCACAGGTGACTCGGGCCCTCCTGCTTACTAGTGCAAACGTCTTAACCTCTCGGCCACCGATCTTGCCCGATAACGGTTGGCTGGCAAGATCTTGCTGGCTGTTGGATGTTTATCTCCCGACGCAAGAATTTCATCAAGTGAACCTACAAGCAGAGATGTAGTTGAGTATTTTTTTCTTAAGTACGAGTATGAGTATTTTTTCATGAGCACGAGTCCTCATAAAAAAAAAAAAGTTGCGAGTACGAGAACAATTACTTTGTCATGAGTACGAGTATGTTGTCATGTGTTACAGTTTTTCTCAATCGCTTACACACGATTACTACAACATTTTATCCTTTCCCTAAATAGTTAACACGTGCAATTAATCACTGTATTCGGTGTGCTAAACATCAAATATCGCCATCAAAAGGCAACACTGGTTTGTAAATCTAAAAGAAACCGGGTTTACAAAACCCGGACGTGCATCAAAATCAGACAAACTTTCACAAATGATTAAACATTGTTATAATAATTCTAACACCGATGTCATAATATGAACATACGAAATATATATTGATCGTACGCATGGGTTAATTTCATTTTATTGTGATGTTCGAACAGAACAACCAATATAAACAAAGCCAGGACGATCAAATATCAATTATGGCGTGTGTTGAATATATAAACGCTGTCAGTTTGATGGGCTACGAGACAAGAGTCTTCATGGATTATCATGTCGATCATTTCTTTCCGGCCAAAGTTCTCATCGACGTCGCAACGAATATTTTCCTCGCCAAACATCGGGGAAAACCGTCTTGCGTGGCGGATCCATACGCCTGACAAGCTGCGTGTTGGATGTCTTCGCATGCTTCCTCCATGGCTTGCAAAGAGTGACCCGCTCGTATGGTCTGCGATCATACACTTTCCACCGCCATGATGAAAAAAATTCCTCGATTGGGTTTAGGAAGGGGGAGTATGGTGGGAGGAAAACCATTGTGCATCGTGCATGAGCCTCAAACCATTCCCGCAGCGACCGAGTGGTGGAAACGAACATTGTCCCACACACAATAATATAATGAGTATCTTCGTTGGGTACGAGTGTGTCGTAAAACCCATCTGGGAGAATTCGATCAGTCTTTCAGAGTTATACGGGCCTAATCTAGCATTATGGCTTGGACGCCATTTCTAGAAATGGCAGCACATCGTTATGTTTCCACCACGAAGACCAGGGTACGTCAACAGTAGCTCGCTGACCAATGATATTTCTACCTCTCCGCCTTCTCGTGCTCAGATTGAAACCGGCTTCATCTATGTAGATGTATTCATTTGCGTTCTCATCCGCATCAAGCTCCAGTATTGTCTGTATGTAAAAAAAAAAAGGAACATGAAAATACAGAAGTAAATTATGTGCACCATGTATTGTGCCCAAGCATACAGCCCTCTGCACAGGTGAACTTACTTGCACATAACGAAACCGCATCTCCTTCACCCGCTCAGAGTTTCTCTCATACGGGACCTTGGTCACTTGTTTCATTTTTATTCGATGTCGCTTCAAGACACGATCGATGGTCGTCAAACTGACACTTTCAATGTTTTGAAATGCGTCATGGTCCTCTGTAATAAGTTTTTGAATTTCTTTGAGACGGATGACGTTGTTTTCAACACCATGTTCACGATGATTTGCTCCTGTTGTTCGGAGAAAACCCTACGTCTTCCTCCTGAATGAGGCAATTTCTCAATTCTGCAAAAAGGAAAAGTATACGTACAGATTTGGTGTCAGTATTACACGAAAATCATATCCAAGCGTGACATTTTTATAAAGTCCCATTTTGCTCACCGATTTTCATTTCTGTATGTCCTAACGATTGAAGCTACCGTAGACTTGGGAATATTTGGTTGCACCCGCTGACCAGCCTCTCTCAATGTCAGCCCACGGTTTATTACATGATCAATTATTGTTGCACGAATCTCGTTGGACAAAGTAGGTGCACGTCGCCTTCCCCCTCCTCGTCGTCGCTCTTCCTCACCCTCCTCGCATTCCCACTCCCCCGCGTCCTCTCCTGCCTCCAACATCAGGCCTAACTGCGTTGCGTGCTTCCTGCTCCATCATCATAATATTCTATCCTGTTACTCATGGGTCATTTTATACTATCAAAAGTGTTCGATTACTGAAAGACTCCTTGTGTTATTTCAAATCAGACAATGTGTTAGTTACACATGTGTGTGGATCATTGCAATATTACGTAATGTTGTTCAAAATCGTTGGAATGTGTTTCGATTTAACTGCAAAGTACAATCAAAAGAATTCTGTGTTAAACATACGCTTTTGTATTTAGCGATTTGCATTAAAGCGTTTGTGCAGTGAATTTAGTTCGAAAACAACCTGAAAATATTTTAAGTTTTGAACAATGCATGCATGGTTGTGAATGACGACGTTTACATTCTTATTATTGTGGCCTTAGATCTACTAATCGTGTGTAAGCGATTGAGAAAAACTGTAAATTACAAATTCTTGAAAATGTATAGGTCTAATTCAAAATACATTTATGCTTTCATGCGGCTACATGATGCATGCATGTGAATATATGTATTCGATTACCATGCCAGGATCATTACTAAAGTCATAGCACTGATGCTCATACATACACGCCAGCACATTTTCCTTCCAGCCTCGGTTTGGACTTGTGTACTCGTATAGTTATATTAGTCCAATATCTTGCACTTTGTGGCAAAAGCGTGAAACTTGTCAGACGTTATAATTCATACCAAACCATATGTAATGTAATTATAATGCTATCTCTGACTTTTGGCCTGTGGCATGGTGGCCTTGGCGGCCTTTTTCACTGAAAATGTAAGCCGTGGATACGTACGGCTATGGACGATCTCTATATATAGAAGTAGTGTAAAGGAGGCTAGAATGGACTTAGTTGCAAGAAAAGCCCATGATGTGAACAACACTCCACCAACACAATGTTCCTGGCCTTCTCCAACATCTGACCATAATAAAGGTGGACTTTTTTTACGTAACGGTTCAGAGCACGAGCAGGCCTATGTACATAAACTAAAGTACTAGTCAAGTCAACGTTACACTGTATGAACTTTTGACCACATCGTGAATATGTATATACACGTCATCCCATAATACGTGTTTTTAATTGGCTGAAATAATGACTGAAGGGATGTCAATGATTCGTTCAGTGCAAAGTAAGTATCAGAGTTTCAGCAGTGACGACATAAACTCACGTGACCTTTCTATATAATAAATACCCCTTGCACAAGGAAATAATCGAGATTAACATTAGCCCACAGAAGTGTACGTCAAGTTTGAACATGGAGAAGATTATTTGGAATGCCGACCCACTACGATTTGATGACAGCAATTTGGCAATTTGGGTAAGTATTAAATGATAAGTTGTACAAAATCGAAGATACAAAATGTGTAGCCATAGGATATGCTGCATACTCCATGCAGCTTCACTTTCCTTTAAGAAAGATCAATCAAATGACTGAACATGTGACTAGATGTGTTTCTATAATGTGACCAATAAGTTGTTGTACAGTACACAGAGTCCGTATACGGGAAAACGCTTCTGTCTGTTCTGTGATCTCCGGTCTATGTTGGAATGACGCACAATTTAAAGAAGCGCGCAAAATACAAAAAGAACCATAGAGGGAGCTTAAATTATAACACTGCACTTTTTAGTAACTGTGATATCTATATTGTGGACACACCCCCGGAGTGCCATGGTCATGGAGTGCCATGGTCGAGCGGTTTAGTGCATCGGATCTGTGTTCTGATGGCTGAGTCGTCAGAATGTGGGTTCGAATCCCAACCGCGATCATGGTGCTTGTGTCCTTGAGCAAGACACTTTACCATAATTGCTTCTCTCCACACAGGGGTAAATGGGTACCTGTGAGGGCAGCGTTGGTTGGTGTGTTTGATTAGCCCTATATGTGCTGTAATGGCATCAATTGAGCTGTATACTCCCCAGGGAGCTGAGATGGTTTCAGGAATGATTTATGAGCCTGATGAGCAGGGGTAATAATGTAATGCGCCTTTACCACCAGTTTGGTGGACACGTGCGCTATATAAGCCCACATTATTATTTATTATTATCCCGCATTTGGTGGTGCGATGTCCTAGCCAAATTCAAAGCGGTCAACGTGGGAGGGGATATGGGGGGGGGGGTCGGTGTGCCAACAGTTCTGATCTTGGTGTCTCGTACATGAGTATAGGGCCACCGGACACCATTACAACAGCAACTGCTGATTATAGCACCTCAAATGCTAATTTTAGCACTTTTTAGGAGCTTGTATAGTGACTGCACAAGAGGTGCTATATTCAGCACTTCGTTTTTTATTTAGGCCAACAAGCAGTATGTGTCAGGTTTGTTTGGAACATAATAATACATAATAGAAAAGACTGCAGTCTTATATAGCGTAAAATTATCATCATCTGATTAATCTGCCACCTGCCAACTTTAGCTTGGGCATCCCTCATGCTTTTTCTCATGGGTAGTTTTCAAATACAATATCAATCAACCCGCTCAGTACAAATTTCAGAAGCACTTTACAGTAAATAATGTTTATTTAATATTGTAACACTAGGACCTAAAATGTGTATTTCAGTTTAATAAAAGAAATTGCACGGGATCTTAATTTATATACGCGTACAAGTTTTTCTACTTAAATATTCATTTTCCCACCCATCTAAAATATTATTTATGTAAGCCTTATTTTATCATATTAAATATATATTTGTGTTTTATCGAATGGTTCGTTTTTCAAATGGTTCGTTCGTGAATTTTCTGAAGCACATTACGTTTGATCAATATGGCGTGATTTTAACAATGTTGGTGTTCCAAAATATGGTTTAGAGTAACAATGGTACAATAAGATTTGCCCACACCAGTAACATTTTGGGTCATTCGATGCCAAATCATGACATAACTCAGATTTTTCTGATTTCGTTTTCAACATACCTCTATATGGGAGAGTAATGAACACATAACAAACCTTTAATCCCAACTCTAAGTCATTTCCGAGATATGCACCCCCAAAAAGTATAGCCACGCCCCCTTTTGATCCTCCAAGTTGTGTCGGTTGTTTTGGGGGGATTTTCAGAAGCCTATATTTCAAAACTGGGTGAAGTTTCTTTGCTGCAAATTGTTATACAGGGTGAATGACACCGAATATGCTGCTATAATCTGATGTCAAATTATAACCTTTTTTCAAATTAGGGGTCCTTTAAAACCTACAATTGAGTCAATGTAGATTACTTTTTGCCATTTTTGGGCCCCTGTGGTGACCACACAAGTGGTCAGATTGCTTTTATATTTTATATGCGTACACACTAGGTGCATATGTCTGCCCCTAAACAAGGATGGACCAATCATACCTTCACTGGAGGTTTGGTGGGGGTCTGAAGATAAGTTCGCAGAAAAAAAAATGTAAAACAAAAAAAACACCTCCGTATTATGGATGGTTGACCAGGTGGGCCACTACCCATGTAACTGAAACTTTTACATCTTAAAATATTATATCCTATCTATTTATGTAAGAAAATTCAGTTTCTTTTCTCCTTTATGATCAGAAGATATTTTCAAATAATTGGTATTTTGTTCAATATACGTATACAATGTACACTCTATGTACAGTATAGGTGCTGTATGTACATGTATGCATGCCCCAAACACTTGTTAGGATTTTGTTTAAGTACCGTATTACACCGTCAAATTATCTTCATCAAATTAATGTATCCAAAGAGAAGGGGGGGGGGGGTCCGTGGCCCCCTTGAAATTTTTGACAAAACTGCACCCAAAAATATTTTTTTTTAAATGAAAAAATGAAAAAATGAAAAAATTAATAAATGAATAAATGAAAAAATGAAAAAATGAATAAATGAATAAATGAAAGAACTGTATCATGAACTACTTACAATATTTGCAACTTGGCCCAGAAATTGTTGATATTGCATTAGGGAGTGCATACAATCAAAACATTTCCAAGACCCTTAAGCAGGCCCCAGATCCCCTGCCATGAATGAGGTATTTGTGCACGCAGGTCCGCCCCTCCCCAAATCAGTTGTTCCTAGATATCTGCCCTTGATGGTACGTGTTTGGGGTATGCATGTATTGTACACAGTACTGCATATTAAAGCAAATTACCCATTACATGAAAATATCGTTTGACCATGAAGGAGAAAAGATACCAAACTGAATGTTCTTAATGCATGCATAGACATGATGGGGGTAGGAAAAAAACTCTTTATTTTCCGCCTGGCGTCGTTACCCCCATCTTTTGCAGTGGTCCAGTAAAGAGGTTCTACCTTGTTTCTGGACTAGGCGAAGGTCTGCCAGTTTTTCCCATTTTCCTTTTCCTCTCCTTCTTGTATTTCTTTCTGTCTCTTCTCAGTAGTCTAGACCCTACCGATCCTTGATACTTGCCCAGGGCCCTCCATAGATCATCTGAACTCCGCCTCTCCGAAGGGTACCGGAAATAAACATGTTGCAGGTCATGGCCGCCTGGTAGTACAGGATCCCGAACTCAGTGGTAATGCTCTGAGTGGCTGATCTATCAACAGGTGTAAAATGTCGAGGTGGTTGTACTGCCATGGACATGCATGGATTGGTGGTCCGTGCAGCCACTTTCGGTTGCATTCCTTTGGTTCCTCTGATTGTTTTGGGCCAAACTCTAGACTAGCTGAGACTCTTTGCTTATATTAATGCAAACATGACTACACAATCAAATAATAAAGAAACCTTATCTGCCCGCGCAAACCCACCTCCCTGTGCGCAGCGTTCAAAGCCGCTTGGTATTGCTTTTTCCAATATCAGGGGTTTTCATTCCAACTTCACTTCTGTTCAGTCTTTTGTTCTTAACAACTCACCTGATTTGCTTGCTCTATCCGAGAGCAGACTGAATTGTGACATTTCCTCTGATTCTTTTAAGTTACCGGGATATATCTTTCATCGCCTTGACCACCCTCCATCACATGGTCTGGGTGTCTATGTTAAAGAAACTCTTCCCTTAGCCCGTGAAATCACTTTGGAATGTAACAATCACGAATACATGTGCTTTCGCCTCTCGCTTCTCCATTCTACTACCTACCTGTTTTTTCTGTATCGTTCACCTTCGTCATCATCCTGCGCAGTGCTAGATGCCATCTCTGATAGCATTGATTCTGCTATTTCTCAGCACCCTTCTGCTCAAGTCATGGTATTTGGTGACTTCAATGTTCACCACAAGGAGTGGCTGATTCATTCTCGTAATATTGACATTCCTGGTATTGCAACACATAATTTTTCCATCTCCCAAGATCTTACTCAGATCGTTTCATCCCCTACTCATATTCCGGATCGTGCTTCCGATGGTAGGTACCTGCTGGATCTCTTCTTGTGTTCTAACCCAGATGACTGTGTTGCCAAGGTCTTGCCTCCAATTGGTAACTCGGATCACTCAATTGTCTCTGTTTCCGTTTCATATTCTTCTCCCTCAACTACATTTCAGCCTTTTCATCATACTGTTTTTCAGTTTGGAAAGGCTGACTGGGATGGTTGTTGATGTTTTCTTGCTGATGTGCCCTGGTTATCGGTTTTAAGTCTTGGTCCTGATTTGGCAGCAGACGAGTTATCCCAATGGATTAACCTTGGTATGGAGATTTACATCCCCTCACGTACCTACCAGATCAGGGCCCATTCTCAACCTTGGTACACTCCAGCCTGTGCTGCAGCAAATTGCCAATCGTAACAATTTGTTTTAAAGAAGTATCATCTTTCAGGAACTTTGGATAGTAAGCGTCTTTTCCATGAAGCTCGAAATCGATGTAAGAGAGTTTTAGAGGATGCTAAGCAGCAATATGCAAACTCTGTTGCTGGTTCCATTTCAACGTAGCGGCTTGGTTCCAGGGACTTTTGGTGGATTGCCAATAGTGTACTTAACCGCAACAAGTCCTCCATTCCTCCTCTCTTTCATGGACCCGAAGTTCTTACTTCTCCTCAAGATAAGGCAAACCTTTTTGCTGACAACTTTGTATTCAACTCCACACTTAACCCTTTCATTACCAGCCAGTTATGTCAGAGAGTACCCTTCTTTACCACAGTAATTAGGAGCCCAATGTCACTTCAGCACCAGTGGGTTTTTCACAATTTCATTGAAGTGCGCCCTCACACGGCAGGAATAGACACTTTTTTAACTCTCATTTGTATGTAAAAATGAGTATACAAAAGGGAGGAAAACATTGTGCAAAAGCGAAATAATTTGATCAGTATTTACACTAAAGAAAAGTAATACAAATGGGTGATATTTCATGCAAATACGGTACAGGTATAAGATTTTGTTTCCATGTGAAAAACAATAACTTGAATGAGATTTTGGGGGATTTTTTTTTGTTTTCCACTTGGAAATGAACCATTTACTTGTATTCAGTGTAAATACATCACAATCCGTGCTAACACCCCACCCCCACCCCCCAATTCAATGTTGGTTTGGACTGTAATCTGCAGATTGTTTAAGTGTAAAAGCAAAACAATTAAATATTTGGATCAGTATTTACACTAAAGTAAAGTAATACAAATGGGTGATATTTCAGGCAAATACGGTACAGGTATAAGATTTTTTTTCCATGTGAAAAACAATAACTTGAATGAGATTTTGGGGAATTTTTTTTGGTTTTCTACTTGGAAATGAACCATTTACTTGTATTCAGTGTAAATACATCACAATCCGTGTTATTACCTCATTTCACTTTCAATTCAATGTTGGTTTGGACTGTAATTCTACGGTTTGTCCGACCATTCCCAACATTGAACGGGGGGGGGGGGTTTGAAGGCAAATAGTATAGATTTACAATCAAGTGATGTGGTATTTCTCAAAGCAAGGAACTATGCACATAGGTTGTGCACATTGTTTACAGATCATCTTTGTTTGTTTTCGCCTGCCTAATTTTCGGTTACTGCAAACAATGCAGTCGCGTTTCTTTCCATTGGGGTTTTGCCAGGATAGTGCTGTTGCCCTGTCAACTCAATAGGAATATGGTATCTCAATTGACTTGTTGCGTTACGTTCCCAACCCAACAGCAAGCCCTGTACAATCCCTATACGAAAATCAAGATTACTGACATTTTGTTCCCTGCTATGCTGGTGAATATTACTCTGCTATTGACAATACAGATATTCAGCATATGGAAAACTCTTTTCCACCATTTCAAGCTTCTGTGTGTATGATTGTAGTACTGAAAACATTGGTTGGCAAGATCAGTTCCACCCATGTTTTTGTTGTAATCTTCAATACAATTGGGCTTCATAACATCACAAAATCCACTTGTGCTTTTATTACACCGAATTTGCTTTTTGGACAAATCAGTGTTGCTCACATTAGTTAAAAGTGTTACAGATTTTTGTCTTGCCAAACGATACACAATTGCCCACCTTTCACCCAAAAAATGGGTCATCTCCTTCTTCATTTTATGGTTTTTGGGGGTTTGCGGCCTGGGGTATTCCTGTGTAATGTAACGAACAGTTCCACAACATCCGAATCTTAGTTTAGCAAGTTTAGCTACAAGAGCTGGGCTAGTATAGTAATTATCACAATATATTACGTGTCCCTTATTCTCAAGTCCATGGGCCAGATCAATGACGACTTTTCCCAACTGTTGGGTTTGGTGGATGGCAGTCTGATGAATTGAAATCTTCACGTCTGCATCACAAACAGTTTGGGTGTCGTCGGCTCCTCTGTACAGTTTCCAAGCACACGTGTATCCTGTTTTGGACTCGTTCAGGGAGAAGGCTTTAATACCCCGTTTGATAGGTCTGTTAGGCATGTACTGAACAAAACTCAAGCGTCCCTTGAATTTCAACATACTCTCGTCTGGAGACAGATTCTGCGCAGGGTTATACAGGTTGAGAAACTTCTGGACGAGGACTTCTATCAAGGGCCGAACTTTGGAAAGTTTGTCCCGTTTAGCCAAGGCTCTACGAGGAATTTGGTTATTTGAGATGTGGAGGAACCGAAGAATTGAACTGAACCGATTACGGGACATGATCGACGGATAGAATGGGATGTGAAGAATTTCAGATGTCGACCAGTACATCTTGTATTGAGAGGATTTGTTTATGAGAAGTGCCACAAATGCCATCATTTCTGGAATGTTGGTTGGGTGCCAGGAGAATTGTTCATCAGGAATTGATTCTATTGTTTGCTGCGCATAGCGATTAGTCTCGTCGACGAGCATATTCCACACAAGTTGACAAAAATACAGCTTGAAGATCTCTACTGCCGACAGTGTGGCAAAGTCGCCGGTGGGGCCAGAATTTCCAGTGAACTGCACAGTCCCACACTCGTAATGGTCTCGTCGTTCCCAACCAGATCGGAAATCTAACTTTCCTGTCGTCCTCCTTGATCTCGGTCGGCTATCACCTTGGTAGGTCGGCTGCAACAGAAAAACAAGGCAAAGGAGGATTAATCTCGTTCATACATTTGTAAATACAATATCTCAATGCTACTTTGCTGCATGTGCACAGGCCACAGGGGGTCATGCGCAAAATGAATATTGTGCTGAGAAAAGAAATATACTTCCATCCACTCTCCAAAACTCGTTGCCGATAAATTGTTGTTTTAATGTGGGATTGTGAAAGTGAATTCCACAACTTCTTGTGTTATATGACTTATAAATATAAGGGTTTTCGAATACGAGGCTATTCTTTTGGAAGCGTGAGACAAAGAGTGCATTTTCAGCTTGTTGACGCTAATTAAATAGCACGACCGGCTATGGGTGGATGCTAAAATGTCTATGCTATATCTATACTTCAACTTGCTGTTTCAATGAACACAAATAGGCCTATTACCGCAACAAACTACTAAAAATTGTGCATGACTTTTTGGACCCAGTCCAGGGGTGGGGATTTGGTCAATCCTATTCAAGGGATCCATTTTCAAAATTTACATTCCTCATCTCCAACAGTTGTAAACCCCTTCAGCATATACCAAAAAATGCATCCAATATTTACGCTATAGCCTAGGAAAATATGTGATAATTACATTAATTTGCATTGGGCCCGGAAGAGTAACGACTAACGTTAACTGTTGTGTTGGTTATTCATTTTTACTGTGATTTAAGCCTACCTCTTGAACGAATTCCACTGGTGGAAGTTGTACTTGTTCTAATGTACTTTCCTCATCCGTTTCTTCGTCATATGATTCTGAACCACTGTCTGCCAAAATCTCAGCAAAAATGCCATCATTTATGTCTGTTTCCATCATGATTGCAACTAAAAACTGACCGTTGTGGAAAGCTAGTGGACGCTAGCACCGCGAAACCGCAAAAGATGACGCGCTTTTCTCTTCATGAACTTTTATACACTGCATTCCTGTCAATAGAGGGCGCCAACCCCCAAAACCACTCAAGCATTTTCAGGTGGTGAATTAAGTAGCCATAGTCGTCAAGGGCATGCCGATTCATGGCACCTTTTAGAGCCCTCGGGATCGAAGCGTATCACAACAAAGGCTCTTTTTAGAGCCCGTGGGATCGAAAGGGTTAATGATGAGGGGCATCCACTTCCTGCCTTTCCATCCCGTACAGCCACTGTAGTATCAAAGCCTCTTATCACCCCAAAGAAGATTGCCCGGTTTATTGATTCCTTAGATGCCTCCAAGGCTACTGGCCCTGACGGAATCCCTGTATTTGTTCTGAAAATGTGTTCCACAGGTATTCAATATGTGCTTGGCAGTCTCCGTGTTTCCTTCATCTTGGAAAGTGGCATCCGTTGTCCCTGTCTTTAAGGGTGCTGGTGAGCGTTCTGAATCTACTAATTATCGTCATATTAGTCTGCTTCCCATAATAAGTAAGATCTTTGAATGCTTTGTCAACCAACAGCTCATTGGATACCTGGAGGACAATGACCTTCTAACTGACTGCCACTACGGGTTTCGCCTTTCTCGCTGAACCGGTGATCTGCTTTCCCTAATTACCGATCATTTTAATGGGGCATTAGATCGCAGGGGTGAGACTCGTGTTGTAGCATTGGACATCTCAAAGGCCTTCGACAAGGTATGGCACTCTGGCCTGCTCCACCAGCTTCAGTCATATGGTGTGTCAGGCAGAATGTTATCCATAATCTCTGCTTTCCTTTCCAACCGCAAGCCGAATGTTGTCCTTGAGGGTCAATCTTCCCCTACCCGTTCTATCAATTCCGGTGTTCCACAGGGCTCTATACTTGGTCCTACTCTCTTTCTTATCTACATTAACGATTTGCCCGATAAAGTTTTGTCTCAGCTCGCCATGTATGCTGATGATTCAACCCTCTATGGTGTTTCCCCTAACTCTTCTAACACTTCTCGCTGTGAGGTGGGTGTCTCACTGAATAATGATTTAGAGAGCGTGTTGAAGTGGGGGAACGATTGGCTAGTAACCTTTAACGCAAAGAAAACTAAACTACTGTCTCTTTCTCGCTCTAGAGATGATACATTTCCATCCATTCATATGGGTCCATCAGCTTTGCCTGAGGTATCAGATTTTCGCCTTCTCGGACTTGACATCTCCACTAAAGCCAGTAGGGAGAGGTATATCTCAGGCATTGCAAACAGTGCTTCGATGCGAGTTCTTTGTCTTTATCGAGCTTAGAAGTTACCTCCCGATGCTACTCTCTACCTGTATAAGACAACTATACGTCCCCTAATGGAGTACTGTTGTCACATTTGGGCCAGAGCTTCTGCCTGTCATTTATCTTTATTAGATAGAGTGCAGAAGCGTATTTTTAATCTTGTTGGTGAAGAGTTGGGATCATCGGTACAACCTCTTTCACACTGTAGGTTTGTAGCCAGCCTCTGTCTTTTCTACAGATATTTTCATGGCAAATGTGCCACCAGTGTGTCCAATTTGGTTCCTCCTATCAGGGTGTTTAAGCGTGAGACCAGGCTTTCTGCTTGTTCTCACCCATACACTCTAGCTTTGCCGAGATATAGAACAAAGAGCTATTCCAGCGGCTTTTTTCCACGTACTGCATCTCTTTTGAACTCCTTGCCTGGTGCATGTTTCCCTACATCCTACAATCTAGACAGTTTTAAGAGGAATATCAATTCCTACCTTCAGTCCCCCTTAGATATTTTCATCTTCTATGTTTTCTTCTTGTAGCCCCTTACCTAGAGTGGCTTTTAGCCTTGTTTGGGGCGAACTTGCATTACAAAAAAGGAAAAAAGGATACAATATTTTAAGATGTGAGAGTTTCAGTTACAATCGTCCCTAATTTGCCATAGTGACCAATCCCGAATTAAGTTGGCATAGTGACCAATGCGGTATTGGTCACTTTGCCAAATTACAAAAATAGCCAGTTACAGCATTCGTCATTTGAATGCATGCTCTATCTCCAAACCTATAAGGAATACATGCATGTGGATTAGATACAATGGTAGGTCTCTTCCTGAATGTACTAATGGGCGGGAAAACTTAAAACTGAAAAACGTCTGATTGGTCACTATGGTAAATTAGAGACGATTGATATGATTTGATGGTATACATGCATATACAAATAATCAAGGGGTTTGGGGAGAGTGGGTAGTTTTGTCAACAATGCCAATGTGCGGGTCTGAGGCGACGCGCGAGGTGACCACAAAGCAGCGATTTTTAGTTTTGGCCTTAGGCTAATGAAATCATTGGTTTAACGCCTGGCCGGACGACCACTGTACCAAAATTAAACACTTAAATCAGGTAGAATTAATCAGTGAAAATATCGTATTTCCAGAGTATTTTATGTGAATAAAGAAATAGGCCTTCGTAAAACAGCTGAACTGACCAACATTGGTAATATTGTTGGCAAAACAACTTCTAAGAGTATGCTTACTCATTTTTAATAATTAATAAAAAAAAAAACCTGTGAACGTTTCATCCTATTACACTGTGTGGTAAACGAGAAAAAATAAAAAAATAAAAATGCAATTTGATTTTTTAAGTCGGCAAACAAGAAACTTCTTACGCCTTCTAATCATGTATTTGTATATCAGAGTCGGGAATACTGAACATTTATTACACGTTATTTTATTTAAACACTTTTGGTTATTCCAAAAATCCACAATCGAAATATGATTCAATACCTTCCAGTGATTTAAAGCTGGTGATATTATTATACAAATGTTGAGTGCCTTACAGTAAAATAGGAAGTATACTATCACGAGTGAACAAAATGTTTAATTTTTTTCATGAAATTAATTTTATTTGGCATCGTTGCTTTGAATAGTTAAAAAGTCCTAAAGACATTTTAAATGTGATCCTAAAATATTAATAGTCGGCTGCACCCCCAGCCTCTAATTGACCTCCTTCCAAATATTAGACCAATCCAGATGTTTGTAAACAGCTTACTAGACTTATCAAATAAGTATGAGGATTTTTATCTACCTCTAAATACACTAGTTTTATGACTGCTATTTTGTTGACAAGATTTGTGAATGGACCACAACTTTGTTCACATCGTTTTCATCACTTTTGGGGTCGATGCTGCTCAAAAGCCTTGGGGAAGAGGTTGATCCGATGATCCAAATTACAAGTTCTTTGGAATGCTATTGGATACCAACTAGTACCTCCCTTTTTTTAGAGGGAAGGCGCAAATGGTAATATTAGTTGATGACATGTGATATGTTTCACCAATCAAATTACAAGGATCTGTGTACAAGGTTTATAATGAACACCACTGGATAAACTTTATTTAAGAGAAAATGGTATGTCTTATTATCTACTAATCTTTGACCAAATTATTCCCTCGCAGCACACTGTGACCGTACTGCGAAGGTTTGTTAAGAACTAATTAAAAATGTTCCATAATTTGATTCCATATTTTCCAGCAGTGATTATCAGCATGTCAATATCATCTAGTAAGATGTCGCTGATGTCTCTGCGTCAGTGGGATGAAGACAGGAAGACAACAAGGGTTGACTACGACCATTCTCAGGCAAGACCAATCACCAGGAAGAACAAAATCAAGAAGAGCAGACAGGCAGCTTTCATGTCTGCTTTGACGCAGAGGAAACAGCCGTCTGGACTGCATCATCAAGCCGAGACAACAACGTCAGATTCATTGAACCAAGAACAATGTCAAGCACAATCAGAAAGGTAACTTCAATGGCGAATGCTTTATTTGTTATTTCTATTAATAGTCAGCTAATAAAGTCAGCTAATAATGAACACTCTTTCATAATGGTGTTTGATTAGCCCATATGCGCCGAAATGGCAGCAATTGAGCTGTATACTCCCCAGAGAGCTGATATGGTTTCTGGAATGATTTATGCGCCTGATGAGCAAGGGTAATAATGTACAGCGCTTTGATACCTTGTTTAAAAGCGCTTTAAAATGCCCAACATTATTAATAATCAAAACGGGCTTTAGTTGCATGAACACAGCTATTGAAATGAACATACAAACTATAGATGATGTGATATGTGGAATTACTTTTAAAAAAATAAAAAATTAATTTAATTTTTTTTATAGCACCTTCTATAGCGCCTTCTCTCATGATGTGGCAGGCATTTTTATATAAGATCTCTGCAATCACATGTTGTTTTATATTTGACTATAATGCCAACTTTGAATGTTTCAATCACTTTTGAGAAAATTAAAAATATGAAACATCTCTTGATTTCCTGGCCATTCATAACTGGCCATTCATAACTGGCCATTCATAATTTTGAAAGAATATACAGCATTCGCCTTACGGCATTGACTGGTTGATATTGCTACAATACAGGGAAGAGGCTTCGTCACGCATACCGAGGAAAGTTCAAAGACAGCTTCAGTTCTTTGTCCAGACGCCCGTCACATCAAAGTCACTTTGTCTACAACTGGATCCCAAAACTACAATCTTCGGTTTGAAACAGTTGATTTGCAAAAGGTTTGGCGTTCAGCCTGAAGATCAACACCTTTACATCAGGAGAAAGATTCAGGTAAGTCATGAGTATTCAGCGACGTAGCCAGGATTCAGTGGGGGACACAGGGGGCATTGCTTTTCAGTGTGTGTGTGGAGGGACCAGGGGGTATGGGTTGTTTCCCTTTTCTGTTATCTTTTCTTTTTGGGGGCACTGTCGGGATTTTTCGCGGGGGGAACGTGGGGGTCACTGGAAATCTATGGGGTGCACGTTCCCCCCCCCCCCCCCGCCCGTGGTTACGCCGCTGTCAGAGTATTCAGTATTCAAATGCGTTGAATTACAATGCATTTGAAAAAGTGTGTTTATTGTATTGACCCTATTGTAGACTTCCCTGTGTCAGACACTGAAAAGCGCTTCCGAAAAGGATTGTACGAAAACTGAATTATGTCATCTTACAATGATGTATTTTTGCTGTACCGTTAATCTTATACAATACTCATAAAAAAACACAATGAAAACTAGAGGGCGGTATGACCACATGTCGTCACCAAACAATAACATTTCCATCTTCAAATGTCCTTTCCCTTTGCCATTAAAATTTGTTGTAATTTGAACTTCCTGTTTGTACCAGAAGTAACGATCAGATAGGCTAAGACAAAAACAAGTCTCCGGTTTCTGGTCATAGGTCGGCTTCAAAATCGGGTGCGGTGACGCGCTTTTTATTAATTGTTATTGATTATTTTGGGGTATTTTTTGGTATGTTTTGTTTCAGTGGTACATGTTAGCATCCAGGGTTAATAGAACCAGAAGATTTTCTAATACAAATTTGTATTCGACACACAAAAATATATTTTTGCTTTGAAGTGTAGCTATTCAAAAAATTGTTGATTGTTGAAAGAAATCGTTCCCTTCACAAAATGATTGACCGACGGTGAATTATTTTGTGAATTGTATTATATGAAAACCAGTTACTTAAATTTACGTAAGAATAGCAATTGGACCGATTTATACAAACATTTAAAGATAAATATAATTAGATTCACACGGAATATTTTAATCTTTCATTATTTTGAAATGAATGGATTGTATTTTTGTTAACCAGCTTTGTGACTTGCTGACACTAGAGGATCATGGTATTGAGAAGGATGAAAACATTGAAGTACGCCTTGTACAAGGCTTATTGGGTGGTGGAGCAAAACGTGAGTGCTCAATGGAAAATTATTTCTTGACTGCATGCAATGCCCCCAAAGTTTATTTAAAAATAGTAATACAGATAACTTATTGCACATTTATTGTATTGGATTTAAGTCCAGCCAATCAATGTAATGTCACTTTTGCTGTCACTTCAGTTGAAATTTCTTAAACCATTTGAATTATCATTTTAATTACAGCTAGAGTGAATTAACGATCCGTTGCAACAATGTACTTATACGCGCTATTGTTCCATTGACAATAATCGCTCCCTGAATTTTTGTTTTGTTTTTTTGATTTTTTGTTTGTTTTTTTGCTCGGGTGGTGACGTCCCACATAGATTCATAACGGAAACGACATAATTATATCTGATTTTTAAATAGAATCAACTGCAGGGACTGGTGCATCAGATGAGATTTTCCTGCGAAAGGTAGCTCGAAAAATCAAGAAAGACTGGAAGCGACTAGCAACAATGTTGGGTTTCAAATCAACAGAGATTGACGCATTTGAAATCAACAGTCTGAACAACCTAGAGGAACAGGCTTGTCAGATGTTAGTTACTTGGTGGAGAATGCAACCTAGCAAAGATGAAGCAGGAGAATGGTTAAGAGATGTACTGACTCGATTTGGCCGTCTTGATTTAGCATCAAAGATACCAGGTATTGGCTGATGAACTTTGTATTACATCTCTCTTATTCATATTTAAATAAATGCTCATATACTTAGCGGGAATCTAATATATTATATTTAGAGGATTTTGCATTCCCTTTAAAAGAAAATAATGAACAGTGATTCTCCTACTTTTTGACACAGCCCGCTAAGCGTGCATTATATCCACATCAGAGTCCAGTAGACAAACGTAATAAGAAAGGTATACTTACATAATGTTGATGTGCACTGGTAAGGAGATACCAGTCATGATGCGACGTTTCATGTACAATAGAACTATTTCATTCTCCTCCTAGACACACTGATGATGGCATTTATGATTACACTGTTCACATAGATTACCTCACGTTTTTCTCTATTATCGCTTTTTAGAAAGAGACGTCAAACCATGTATCCTTATTATGATCACCCCCTCCAGATTATAAGCGCGTCCAGTCATTATGTGGTCTCACCAATCAGAATACCTTAACTATCTGGGGACAATTTTTCTCTATTATTCTATTCATTTAGCTCTGGAAAGTTCTACAGTCAAACCAGAAAATGCGGACCAGCCAACGGGAGACCAAGCAGATTCTCATACAGCAAAACAACAGCGTGGTAGGTTTGCATGCTTCCATGTCACGATATTGGGATTAATAAGGAAATGTTTATAACATGATTACAAATTTACTAAATTATAATTTTGATGTGAAGTTGGTGATGATACCAAACTTCCTGAGAAATAACTACGTTTGAGATGCTGTCAATTATGAGAAAACGTGAAATGTAAATCATGTCCGTGATCAATTTTCCAGATTAAATTGAATGCAAACAATCTGACTATATTTTCAAAAAAATTTGAGGATGGTTTCTGTACATATCTCATGATTCTTATCGATGCATTTACAAACATTTTACTGATAGTGTAGAATTCCTTATGGAAGGTAAAACATTGGTATGTGTAAATGTACGTTCCGCAGTTCAACCCTTTAGTTTATTTATCATAACAATAATAACCTGTGAAAGTTTCATCACAATAGATGAAAATGTTTTCAAACATAGGAAGGCACTTCAGACTTTAATTACGTATAAGACGCTCGGTGTATAAGGCGCATTACCCCAGAATCGGGGGAATGTGATTAAAGTGTCAACGTACAAGGCGCACCGCCGTATAAGGCGCACCATGACCGCTCAGTAGTGCAGTGCATGCCAGAAGCGCTATTAGCACGACCATGCCGCCACCACCACGCGCGCGTCGTACTAGGAAAGTAGTCTGGTTGCGGCCCAAGTGATCCCGCGGTGTTGTGCGTAATACACTGTGATTAATAATCGAGGTGAAAACAGACACGGCAAAAGTTGACAACCTTGCACACATCGCATAGAGACTTAGTCATTAGAAAGCGTTGTAGATAAAAATGCGCGATCGTGTACGATGTTGGGCATGCTATTTTTAGAAACAGGGGAATTCTGCTTTTGGTACGTCACACACGAGTGAGGTCTTTCGTGAGTATATTTACGGTGAATGAATGCATGAAAATCTTGCGCTAACGACCTTCATTGGAAAACACGGCCGCTTTGTTAGGTTGAGGTCCACCGAAAGTTACACAAGCGGTAATCATCACTTTGATCTCAAGCGACACCAGATAAGGCGCACCGTTAGATAAGACGCAGTGACGTTTTCGTACCTTTGAAAGTCAGATAAGCCGCGTCTTATACGCAGGAAATTACGGTAGTTGATTAAAAACGATTGTTTATTGCGGTGCTTCAATATACATTATAATTGTCCCATTGACAATAATCGCTCACTGAATACCTTTTGTTGTTTCTGGCGAGGTGGTTCCACCTAGATTCATAACAGAAACGACATAACTATTATGTGATTCAACTGCAGGGACTTGTGTAATAGACGAGACATTCCTCTGGAATGTAGCTCTAAAAATCACGAAAGACTGGAAACGATTAGCAACCAAATTGGGCTTCAAGCCAGCAGAGATTCACGCATTTGAAATTATCAGTCCAAACAACCTAGAGGAACAGGCTTGTCAGATGTTAGTTACTTGGTGGAGAAGGCAACCTAACAAAGAAGAAGCAGGAGAATGGTTAAGAGGTACATTGACTCGATTTGGCCGTCCTGATTTAGCATCAAAGATACCAGGTATTGATTGCTTTGTATTGAATCTATCTTACGCTCCCAAAAATAGTATTTGGTTTCTGGTCATCGATTGCGCTTTATATATTTTTTTCGACCATTTTTTTTTAAGCCAACAGGAAAATACGTGATACATTGTATACACGGGGACCAAATTTCCCATTAGGTTTGGTGGCTATTAAGAGAGGCCTCACAAATTAGGCAAAAGATCATAGGCCTACCCCTATTTGAAAAATTCGTTTAAAGCACATCACGGCAGAGTTCGAATCGATCCAGCAATTTTGGCTGCAATTGGCCAAACAAACAAATAAAAAATACACAATAAAACAATTAAAATATGCCCACTCGCAGGTCTGAGGCAACGTGCGCGGATACCAGAAACCAGAGACTTTTTTGTTTTGGCCTTATTCATATTTAGATAAATGCCCATATACTTGGCGGGAGTGTAATATATTAACAGGAATTCAGATAAAAACATTTGAACAGCGATTCTCCTACTTTGGCACAACTTGCTAATAAGCGTGCGTTGTCTTTACATCAGTTTCCCTGTATAGACAAAGTACATGGAAGAGAAAGATATACTTACATGTGATGTGCATTGATAAAGAGAGCATTTGGCAGTGATATCAGTCATGATGTGACGTTTCATGTACAATATACATATTTCATTCTCCTCCCAGACACACTGTTTGATGGCTTTTATGACTTCACATAGCTCAGCATCACAGGTTACCCTTGAAACATTTTGACTTACAGAGAATACTTACTACATGTATATCGTTTGGACGAGCCCATGGTGATTGTATAGACGGTCTATTTATTTTCGCGTATTAGAATGCGAACAATAATCATATTCATGATTGGCCTCCAGATTTCATTTTCAAAATTGTGGGGTATTTTTTGTCTTTGGAAACACGTGACTTATTGCCTATTAGACTTGTGTATGTCCAGTCATCTGTGGTCAGATAAAGCAGATGTCTAATCATATCCACGAAAGCAGCTCTCCACCAATCAGAAAGCATCAACTGTCTGAGGGAATTCATGATTGCCGTTTGATTGCTGATATGTTATGTTGTTATTATTCTATTCATTTAGCTCTGGAAAGTTCTACCTTAAAACCAGAAAGTGCGGACCAGGCAACGGAATACCAAGCACATTCTCATACAGTAATACAACAGCGTGGTAAGTTTTCAAGCTTTCATATTGACATTTGTTTATAATGGGAATGTTTAAAGCATGTATTGCCGTTTGATTGCTGATATGTTATGTTGTTATTATTATACTCATTTAGCTCTTGAAAGTTCTACAGTCAAACCAGAAAGTGCTGACCAGCCAACAGAAGGTCAAGCAGATTCTCATACAGCAAAAGAACAGCGTGGTAGGTTTTCATGTTTTCATGTTGGGATAATGGGATTATTTAAAGGACATTTTACATCAATGGTAATTAGTGTACACCTTTGGTTATTACATGATTACAAATTTACTAAATTATAATTTTGATGTGACGTTGGTGATTATCCCAAACATCCTGAGAAATAACTACGTTTGGGATTCTGTGAAATGTAAATGATGTCCGTGATCAATTTTCCACATTAAATTGAATGCAAACAATCTGACTATATTTTCAAACATTTTTGAGGATGGTTTCTGTACATATCTCATGATTCTTATGGATGCATTCACAAACATTTTACTGATAGTGTAGAATTCCTTATGGAAGGTAAAACATTGGTATGTGGAAATGTACTTTCCGCAGTTTAACCCTTTAGTTTATATATCATAACCTGTGAAAGGTTCATCACAATAGATGCCCACATTTTGAAGAATAGACAAAACAATGTTACAGTTTTTAAAACATGGGAAGGCACTTCAGGTGGAATAAGTTCTCATGATAATTCCTTCCCTTCCATTTAAACAAAAACACAATCAACTTGCTATTGTTGCAATCTGTTTGCCGATTTTTTTTCACGACTGTTAACTGCGGTTCTTCAATTTTAATTAGTTTCCTGTATAAGCCACGGGGAATATCCGCACGCGTAGATTTAACGTGCAGTAAATGTGTCAACAGAATGTATGAGTTGAATAGAGGGAGTTTGGCATTTTTGCAAGGCCTACGGAAATTCAAATGATAATAATACATTTCAAATAATTTATACAGAAGCGGAAGGTAAATTAAGTGAGACTTTCCTGCGTGACATAGCTGAAAACATCGGTATCGACTGGAAACGACTAGCAACAAACTTAGGTTTCAAAACAGGACAGATTACCGCATTTCAGCAAGACAACCGGGACAACTTGAAGGAGCAGGCTTTTAAGATGTTCGTCGCTTGGCAAAATAAACAAACTGACATTGATGGAACAAGACGCAGTTTGATAGAGGCTCTGGTTCAAATTGACCGGACTGATTTGGCTTCAAGAATACGAGGTATCAGTTGTTGTTGTTGTTATCTGAAATTTATCAGAAATTTATGACATGGATTTTTTTTGAAACATGGTAAATATTTAAATATTGGTTGAGTTATCCAGTCATCCGTGTTGGGATTAATCACGTGATGTTTAAACATTCCCACGAAAGCAGCTCTCCACCAATCAAAATACCTCAATAGTCTGGGGCAATTCATGAATGCCGTTTGATTGCTGATAAAAGGGTATGTATTTATTCTTCTATTCATTTAGTTCTGGAAAGTTCTATAGTCAAACCAGAATGTGTGGACCAGTCAACGAGAGACCAAGCAGATTCTCATACAGAAAAACAACAGCGTGGTAGGTTTTCATGCTTTCAAGTTTTTTAAATTATTTTTTTATAATGGAATTATTTAATTATTTTAATCGCCCGTGTTTTCAATTTTTTTAACGGCAACTCTCGCTTTTTAACAGACATTTTAGTTTGATCGGAACATTGCTATTTTATTTGACGAACTGAATACAAATGCTGTTAATGTACACATTTCTCAAAATAATCTTAAGAAACATAGTTTTACAGTAAATATAAAATTAAAACTAATTTATGTTGGGTCCTAACCAACACGTTTTTGTTGAAATATGTAATTTCGAAGTATTTGTATTGTTTTTAGGAAATAGGAAATTATCAATGTTCCAATGAAAAACAAAATCAGAAATTGCCGGTAAATCACGGGTGTTACATCATTAATGAAATGGAACATCATTGGTCATTAGTGTACCGGTACACCTTTGGTTATTTACCTGATTACAAATTTACTGAATTATAATCTTGATGTGAAGTTGGTGATGATACTATAAAACATACTGATACCAAATTATTACGTTTGAGATGCTGTCATTCTTGTTGAAAACGTGAAATAAATTTCGAATTGAAATGGATTACGGCGGAGATCCATTTTCCACATTGAAATGAATGCAATAAATGTGAACACATTTTCATTCACAATTTACTGAGCTGAAACTTGCATATGTTGGTTTCTGTACATATAAATCATAATTCTTTGGATGTATTTACGAACATTTTACTAATGAAACGACGAAAACCTCTTACAGGTTTTAAAACATATGAACGCACTTCAGACGGAATAATTTCTCTTTATGATTGATAATTGTTCCGACTTTACACAAAGTAGTTCATTTGATAATCAATTACCAAAATTCTACCAATTCCCTTTAAGCGAAAACACGAACAATATGCTATTGTTGCAGTCATTTTGCCGAGTGTTTTGTCAAAATTTTACAAACGTTGTTTTGTCTCAAAACTTTATTTTTGCAAGGCCTCAGGAAATTCAATTTATAATAATATATTTCAAATAATTTATACCGCAGCGGAAGGTCAATTAAAAGAGGCTTTTCTGCGAGACATAGCTGAAAACATCGGGATCGACTGGAAACGACTAGCAAGAAACTTAGGGTTCAAAACAGCACAGATTACCGCATTTGAGCAAGACAACCAGGACAACTTGAAGGAGCAGGCTTTTAAGATGTTCGTCGCTTGGCAAAATAAACAAACTGACATTGAAGGAACAAGATGCGGTTTGATAGAGGCCCTGGTTAAAATTGAACGAACTGATTTGGCTTCAAGAATACCAGGTATCAGTTATTATGATTATTAATATCTCTTAGATTAATATCTTAATTCGGGTCAGAAAATTCTGACATGGATTCGTTCCGGGTTGTTTTTGACCCACTGTACCCCAGGACATCGGCTTCTACCTCAGCGACATTTAGCGACCTCTACTACGGACTGAAGGATCTTCTGTATCCAAAGTCAACATCCCACCCTAAACTGAGGGATCTCCTACATCATAAGTCATCCACCCTCCCACCCCTTGCTTTATTACTAACTGATTAAGTTCAGTGAGCAAACACTCCTCTCCCCAACACTCTAAGGATTGTAGTTTCTGAAGTTCCAACAACGCACTAATCCCCCAGCATGCGGCATTAGCACAAATCCCCCAGCATCCAGCATTAGCACAAATCCCCCAGCATCCAGCATTAGCACAAATCCCCCAGCATCCAGCATTATCACTAATCCCCCAGCATCCGGTGTTAGCACAAATCCCCCAGCAGTCTACTTAAGCAGCAGCG
The DNA here is from genome assembly GCA_029582265.1 of Zoroaster sp. YZ-2022. Classification (NCBI taxonomy): domain Eukaryota; kingdom Metazoa; phylum Echinodermata; class Asteroidea; order Forcipulatida; family Zoroasteridae; genus Zoroaster; species Zoroaster sp. YZ-2022. Next base: position 2,633,306 of record CM055830.1, on the reverse strand, counting down.
TATCACAGAGTCCGGCATTCTCATGCAGTAGATCAGAGCATACTGATCAAAACGTGGAGTTGTAACCCCCAGTTCTTTTCTGTAAAAAAGAGAATTTTTTACAGTCTTGATTAATCGTACTTATGTTGTTATCATTCTATTCATTTAGCTCTGGAAAGTTCTACCTTAAAACCAGAAAGTGCGGACCAGGCAACGGAATACCAAGCACATTCTCATACAGTAAAACAACACCGTGGTAAGTTTTCAAGCTTTCATATTGACATTTGTTTATAATGGGAATGCTTAAAGTTGTATCGCTTTTTTCACGGCAACTTTCGCATTTAACGGACATTTTATTTTTCATGGGAACATTGCTATTTTACTTGAGGAAGTGAATACAAATGATGTTAAACGACACATTGATGGCTGCATCTGTATTTGTATTTCTTTCTATTAGGAAGTTATCAATATTCCAATGAAAAACCAAATCAAGACTTCATTTGACGTATCCCGGTTGAAATTAAGATGTTTAATTTGTTTAATTTATATGCCTCTTGTTAAAAAGGATAATTCGTATAGATAATTTTACAACATCAATATTTTGTACTTGTTTTTTCTTTTATTTCTTAAAAAGAAAATGTGAAAAAGGTTCATGTTATTTCATTTTAGGTTCTGAACATGTTTCCTTGGGAGCAGAAGACCAGCCAATATCTGCTACATCAAAACAACGAATTGATTTGGATGAGAAGTTGTTACGCTCTCTAGCTGAAAACATCGGGAAAGACTGGAAGCGACTAGGGACCGAGTTGGGTTTCAAGGCAGCACAGATTGAAGAGTTTGAATACAACAACAAGGACAGCCTCAAGGAACAAGCTTTTCAGATGTTTGTTGCTTGGGGAAGGAAGCAAACAAACGACAATGAAGCGAGAGACAAGTTGGCAAAAGCTCTGGATACAATAGACCGTGCCGATATGGTATCAGAAATATCAGGTATGACCACCAAATATCTCATTACTTGCAGTTACTCCATATTCTTTCGTGACGTGGTGTCTATCTTAGGTGAAATTTAGCATTCAACGGTGATTCTATTAATAAAGCATTTGATTTTTTACAGATATCATCGGTGGCTCATTCGACGTAGACTCTTGTAGCAAAGACATAGTGAATCATTACATGGAAACGATTAAACTGAGCACATATCCTATGTTGAAGGAACGAGCCATGGAAATGGACAAACTTTATGTAAGTTCACAACTCCTGGTGGGAACCAACCGACCACAAAAACATTGTCTAGCCAAATCATCATTACAGTCAGGCAACAAACGACATCAGGATATCAATCTGATGACATCGGAAATCCGTGGTCTTGGTAGCTTAACACAGTCTGGTATCAAAGACAAGCAGCAGGTCGATCAAATAGAAACAGAAAAACTTCCCCTGCAGTCATACAAGGAAATGTTAGGGCTTGATAAAAAGCGAATCTTAATCACAGCTGAAAGTGGGTATGGTAAATCAACACTTTTCAAAAAGATAGCTCACGACTGGGCTGTTTTACAGAAAACAAAATCCAAGTCGACTGATCCACAAGCTGAGCCGTCCCCTCTATCAAAGTATAAGCTCATCTTTGTCCTGAATATCAACGAAATGGGGACCAATTTCAACATCATTGATGCAATGTTTTCTCAGATATGTTCTGCTACAAATGATTTTACAAAACAAGACCTAGTAAAGTACATAAATAAACATCCCAATGAAGTTCTGATTCTCCTGGATGGAGCAGATGAGATTTCCTTTCAGTCATTAGATAGTGCCAAAGAAAGCTATAAATACAGCGTTAAGAATGTCCTTTCATTCAAATCACTTAAATCGTGTGAAGTTATTGTAACAAGTCGACCATCTACAGCAATTAAGTTGCTGAATTGGAATCCCAACTTCACAAGAATTTATATGAGCGGATTTGATGACAAGAATAAGCAGGAATATGTTTGTAAATATTTGACTAATTTCGACTCACAAGACAAAGAAAATGTTCTTGCAGAATTACAGAAGAACGAAACCTTTCGCAGTTTAGGGGAGATACCTTTATTTCTTTGGCTTATGTGTACATTAATGGTCGAACAACCTAATCTACCTGAAAGGATCACAGTACTTTTTCATGATGTAATCGAGGTACTGTATCAGCAAAAGAAAAGCAAAGACCAACCGTCAAGTTCTTCTGATACAAGGACTAGAGATTTATTTGACAAACTTATGCTTGAACTTGGGCGGGTTGCTCTTAAAGGTTTGATGAATCAGAGTGGTCAAAAGCTTTGTTTTGATTTATCAGAATTCAATTCAAAAGACCTTGTCAGTTTTGGATGCGAAGTAGGCTTGCTGACTAAAACACAAATCACACGTCGTTTCAAACAAGTTGAGTATGTCACATTTTCCCACAAAACTTTCAATGAGTACTGTGCTGCAACTCACCTTGCGGGTTTGGCAACGTCCGATCCTGATCAATTTAATGAGTTCCTGTCACAAATATTACAAGGTGACGTAGAAAGCATGGAGTACTTACTCCGTTTCTGTTGTGGGATTGATAAAAAAGCTGCTGAACTGATTATTAGACTAACACATGAACAACTTTTGAAACACGATCCAAAGACTTCTGACATTCATAATGAGAAATGTCAAAGGTATATTTATTTACACAAAATGATGATGTTGGTTTTATTCGAGGCTGAACTGGGTTCGTTGGTGAAAACATTTCGAGTAGAAGAATGGGTAAAGTTCCCATATGAATTAAAAGGCGAGGACCTCTTGGCTGCACACTATTTCATTCAAAATTTACCGAAGCATTCCAGGCTTCAATATGTATCGGCGATCAATGTAACGTGTGGATCTGTGCACGATTTGGAACTCGTTAAACAAATAATATCCCATAGACCATGTAAGATATCATTGGAATTCCTCGAAACCAACATGAATGGTAAGTTGGATAATCTCAGAAGCATCTCACGTTGTTTGACATCTCTATGTATGAGGGACTGTCAATTAAACAACAGTGACATCAATCAACTATTGCGTATGTTTAAAGGTTCGTGCAGTATAAAGAAAATTGATCTCAGTAAAAACAATTTCCATGGTTTACAGTCAGTCCAGATAACTCCTATTCCTTCTTTGGAGGAATTGGGTCTGGAGCAGTGCAGTCTGATGAGTGATGATATCGAGGCAACTTTCTCTATCATAGCATCTGCAGGCAGCATAAAGACGGTTTGGCTAGATAAAAACAATTTCCATGGATTACAGTCAGTCCAGATACCTACTGTTCCTTCTTTGGAGATATTGCTTCTAAGGGAATGCAGTCTGATGAGTGATGATATTGAGCCACTTTTTTCTATCATAGCATCTGCAGGCAGTATAAAGCAGGTTCAACTGGACAAAAACGGTTTCCATGGATTACAATCAGTCCAGATAACGCCTGTTCCTTCTTTGGAGATATTGCTTCTAAAGGAGTGCAGTCTGATGAGTGATGATATTGAGCCACTTTTCTCTATCATAGCATCTGTAGGCAGCATAAAGACTGTATCTCTGAGTAAAAATGATTTCCATGGTTTACAGCCAGTCCAGATAACTCCTGTTCCTTCTTTGGAGATATTGAGTCTAAAGGAATGCAGTCTGATGAGTGATGATATTGAGGAAGTGTTCTCTATCATAGCATCCGCAAGAAGTATGAAGAAGGTTTGGCTGGATAAAAACAATTTCCATGGTTTACAGCCTGTCCAGATCACTCCTGTTCCTTCTTTGGAGGTATTGAGTCTACAGGAGTGCAGTCTGATGAGTGATGATATTGAGGCATTTTTCTCTATCATAGCATCTGTAGGCAGCATAAAGACTGTATATCTGAGTAAAAACAATTTCCATGGTTTACAGCCAGTCCAGATAACTCCTGTTCCTTCTTTGGAGATATTGATTCTAAAGGAATGTAGTCTGATGAGTGATGATATTGAGGAAGTTTTCTCTATCATAGCATCTGCAGGCAGTATAAAGCTGGTTGAACTCGACAAAAACGGTTTCCATGGATTACAGTCAGTCCAGATAACTCCTGTTCCTTCTTTGGAGATATTGCTTCTAAATGGGTGCAGTCTGATGAGTGATGATATTAAGCCACTTTTCTATATCATAGCATCTGCAGGCAGTATAAAGCAGGTTATCATGGATAAAAACAATTTCCATGGTTTACAGTCAGTCCAGATAACTCCTGTTCCTTCTTTGGAGATATTGAGTCTAAAGGAATGCAGTCTGATGAGTGATGATATTGAGGATGTTTTCTCTATCATAGCATCCGCAAGAAGTATGAAGAAGGTTTGGCTGGATAAAAACAATTTCCATGGTTTACAGCCTGTCCAGATAACTCCTGTTACTTCTTTTGAGTTATTGAGTCTACAGGAGTGCAGTCTGATGAGTGATGATATTGAGCCACTTTTTTCTATCATAGCATCTGCAGGCAGTTTAAAGCTGGTTGAACTCGACAAAAACAATTTCCATGGATTACAGTCAGTCCAGATAACCCCTGTTTCTTCTTTGGAAACATTGTTTCTAACGGAGTGCAGTCTGATGAGTGATGACATTGAGCCACTTTTTTCTATCATAGCATCTGCAGCCAGTATAAAGCAGGTTCTCATGAATAAAAACAATTTCCATGGATTACAGTCAGTCCAGATAACGCCTGTTCCTTCTTTGGAGGTATTGAGTCTACAGGAGTGCAGTCTGATGAGTGATGATATTGAGCCACTTTTTTCTATCACAGCATCTGCAGGCAGTATAAAGCAGGTTGAACTGGACAAAAACAATTTCCATGGATTACAGTCAGTCCAGATAACGCCTGTTCCTTCTTTGGAGATATTGCTTCTAAAGGAATGCAGTTTGATGAGTGATGATATTGAGCCACTTTTCTCTATCATAGCATCTGCAGGCAGTATAAAGCAGGTTATCATGGATAAAAACAATTTCCATGGTTTACAGTCAGTCCAGATAACTCCTGTTCCTTCTTTGGATATATTGAGTCTAAAGGAATGCAGTCTGATGAGTGATGATATTGAGGAAGTTTTCTCTATCATAGCATCCGCAAGAAGTATGAAGAAGGTTTGGCTGGATAAAAACAATTTCCATGGTTTACAGCCTGTCCAGATAACTCCTGTTACTTCTGTTGAGTTATTGAGTCTACAGGAGTGCAGTCTGATGAGTGATGATATTGAGGCAGTTTTCTCTATCGTAGCATCCGCAGGCAGTATAAAGACTGTATATCTGAGTACAAACAGTTTCCATGGTTTACAGTCAGTCCAGATAACTCCTGTTCCTTCTTTGGAGGTATTGAGTCTACAGGAGTGCAGTCTGATGAGTGATGATATTGAGGCATTTTTCTCTATCGTAGCATCCGCAGGCAGTATAAAGACTGTATATCTGAGTAAAAACAGTTTCCATGGTTTACAGTCAGTCCAGATAACTCCTGTTCCTTCTTTGGAGATATTACTTCTGAAGGAATGCAGTCTGATCAGTGATGATATTAAGCCACTTTGTTCTATCATAGCATCTGCAGGCAGTATAAAGCAGGTTATCATGGATAAAAACAATTTCCATGGATTACAGTCAGTCCAGATAACGCCTGTTCCTTCTTTGGAGGTATTGAGTCTACAGGAGTGCATTCTGATGAGTGATGATATTGAGCCACTTTTTTCTATCATAGCATCTGCAGGCAGTATAAAGCAGGTTATCATGGATAAAAACAATTTCCATGGATTACAGTCAGTCCAGATAATGCCTGTTTCTTCTTTGGAAATATTGTTTCTAAGGGAGTGCAGTCTGATGAGTGATGACATTGAGCCACTTTTTTCTATCATAGCATCTGCAGGCAGTATAAAGCAGGTTATCATGGATAGAAACAATTTCCATGGTTTACAGTCAGTCCAGATAATGCCTGTTCCTTCTTTGGAGATATTGACTGTACAGGAGTGCAGTCTGATGAGTGATGACATTGAGCCACTTTTTTCTATCATAGCATCTTCAGGCACTATAAAGCAGGTTACCATGGATAAAAATAATTTCCATGGATTACACTCAGTCCAAATGACGCCTGTTCCTTCTTTGGAAATATTGGTTATGAAGGAGTGCAGTCTGATGAGTGATGATATTGAGACAGTTTTCTCTATCGTAGCATCTGCAGGCAGCATAAAGACTGTATCTCTCAGTAAAAACAATTTCCATGGATTACAGTCAGTCCAGATAACTCCTGTTTTTTCTTTGGAGATATTGAGTCTAAAGGAATGCAGTCTGATGAGTGATGATATTGAGGCAGTTTTCTCTATCATAGCCTCCGCAGGCAGCATGAAGAAGGTTTGGCTGGATAAAAACAATTTCTATGGTTTACAGCCTGTCCAGATAACTCCTGTTCGTTTTTTGGAGTTTTTGAGTCTAAAGGAATGCTGTCTGATGAGTGATGATATTGAGGCAATTTTCTCTATCGTAGCATCTGCAGGAAGCATAAAGACCGTATCTCTGAATATGAAGTGACAGGGGCGTAGCGAAGGCATTTTCTTTGGGGGTGTGGAAGCTTGTTTTACCGACATACGGAGCCAGGATTTTGCAAGTGGGTAAATTTCAATACACCCAAGACACGCCAAAGACACACCCCCGCCGCCCTGGATCCTTCAGTAAAAATTATGTTATTTGTAGCCGAAAGCCATCGTTTTTTATTTTTTATTCTATTGTTTTATTCTCTTAATAGTTTTTAAACATACATATCATGTATGTTTTAGTAATTATGTTATATTCACTTGTTTATACTAATTGTACACGAAGCATTTTTAATGTTAAAGTATACAGTTTGTACATCAAAAACCAAAATGGCCGAATTGTAATTTTAAACTCAATACTTGTTATAAGCCTAAATCTGTCTGCGGTTATGTGATACAACCTAGACATTCACAGTTTGGTTTATATAACACCATTAAGGTAGAAACTAACAAACTTGAGACAAACCTTCTATCAAAATGGGTTATTTGAATTTTATAAAATTTAACTTTGTTAAAGAATAATTTGTTTTGCATGCAATGTGGCGTCAAATTCTGGAATAATCTTATAGTCTGTGGGCTTATCGTCGAAAAAAGTCCCCCATATGCAACTTCGGGTACAATCTTTGAAAAATTCATGAGTTATTCTTCAAACTATAAAAAAGCCAAATCAACTTGATGCCATCTTTTTTCTACCACCGGAATGATGTTTTTTGATGTATTTTTCGAAGTAAAACGCAGACGACGAAACGAAAATTAACGAAAAGTCTACACTTTTTCCCAAGTGACGCACTACGCATTTTTCGGAATCCTTCCTTTTACCACTATGCAATAGGATTCTCAATTGCTGTCAATTTCGCAGCCGGGACACTGCCATGTGTCACTTAGCGCTGTGTCCGAAAATCACACACAGTCATGTCATGCTGTATCCGAAAATCACACAGTGCGGTGCAGTGCACATGTATGGTTACGTGATTCATGTCGCGACGCGTCGGTGCAATGCCATCATTGATCTGTCTTTGTTGCATGGTTTTGTGTCACAATATCTTTGTAAGTCCATAGAGCTACGTCGTATCCGACCACCACTTTTTAAGGGTTTTGGGGGATTTTTTTTTGCAACCGCTAACCAGTTAAAATGATTCTATCGATTTTTGGCGGTACAGAAAGCGAAAACTATCTTTAAAATCCACTTTTATGATGGTTTTCGGACTTTATTTCCCTTCTAAAAAATTATCTCCTTCAGAAAATAGATGGATCCTATTATAGTTGCCACTGCGTATGAACAATTACTGTGTTGGTCACTAATGGGGGAGTTGACAAGATCAAACTGACACGACTTCATCATATACCAAAAATGCCTGATTTTTCATGAAATAAATATCCTGGAATAATTATATGTCCATCATCATCCATATGTTCTCCACCTTACTGTGTAGGTAAGATTACATTATTGGTTAAATTGAATGAGAAAAAGTGGCGGTCGGATACGACATTCTACCCAGTCGAACAAATAACATTATTCTTAATAGTCATACACTGTTGGCACGAAATTTGCCACAGGCATTTGTAGAAAAACCTATTTAGTTTCGTGATCCGATGCTTGCCCACGAAGTTATATTTCGTGTGGTTCCTCAGTGTTGTTATTTTGGATCGGTCATGAATATTGTGGGGAGTCAAGGGACATGAGTACCACTGGGCCATGTGGGTTTTCGTAAGTTTGTTGGTGTCCTGTAATATTTTCTCATGTCTTAAAATGTGTATTTCTAAAAGCTGACGTGAAAGGTGGCCTACAGTGGCTGTCACAGGAGTTTTTGTTTAAAAGAATGTTTAAACATCAGATTTGAGTGACAAATAATGATGCAATCCCATTCAGTGACACTACATCTTTGTTGATTTGTTTTTCAAATTGTATTTTTCATACAAGATGATATGGGTCCGTAACTGACTATTTCCGTTGTTTGTCCGTTGTTCATCGGCCTTCAACACAATGTAAGGGCAATTTTCTTGAACCCAACGTTAGCAAAACAAAAGAAATGGTTATTGATTTCAGAACTAACAAATTTGATCCTGACTCTATTGTTATTTCAGGTTCCCCGGTTGAACGGGTCAATTCTTATAAATACTTAGGGGTTGTTATAAATGATAAACTCAATTGGTCAGATAATGTAGATCTTATCATGTTGAAGTTAAATTCTCGCCTCTATTGGTTAAGGAAATTGAAATCATTTCATGTTGATCATACCATTTTGTCACTGTTTTATCGTTCAGTAATTACCAATCTTCCTTATTGTTGGTGTTTCTAGCATATCGCAGAGTTTCTCAGTAGATAAATGCTTTGAACACATGGGGTGGTTGTGATGGGGTACTGTGTAGAAACTGGCATGTTTCTGTAGGTTTGATTTACACGTTTGTGTCTAGTATGCCACCATGTTTGGATATGATCAGCCTGTTGAAGGATTATATTTTCGAGATAATGTTTTGTCACAAATTTCCGGACTGGCTGTTAAGCTAATTGCACAACCGATTTTGTTTCCAAATTGGAAACAATTTCTGTTGAGTATTACTTCCAGAAATTTGTGGATGTATTTGTTGATGAACTAGGGATAGTTGGTTTGCAATTTGGTCGATGACATTGCATACACAGTTTATTGCCTCAGTTTGGCGTACATTTAACATCAATACTAGTGATATTAAAGCACATTTTGTGGAAATGTTATTCCTTCGAGTTTCCGCTGTATGTCTGGGCGGTTACTATAGGGAGTAGAAAATGATCTCTAAATTCTGAAATGTTGGCAGTTGAACTGAAACATCCACTTATAATTGGTCTTCCAACAAAGGGTGTGCCTGTTGGCGGGGTTTTGTGAATTTTCGGTAGAAAATACATTTTTGGAATGTGACATGCCTGTGATCTCAGATCGAGATATGCCAGAGTGTTTCACATTTCAGTTAGGACATTAGGAATTAAAAGGATGCTTTCTTGTGTAATAACTTGATCGAACTGAGTGTAGTGCTCAGATTCGAGATGTTTGTATCCAACCTGTAGGTAGTCGGAGCGGTTCATAACGCAAATTCCTCTTCCTTTATCGTATGGTTTGATCACGATTTCAGGGTTGTTCCTCAGATATTTGAGGGCTGATAGTTCAGGGTTTTTCATGTTCTTTTTCCGAGTTCTCAGACGAATGTGAGCAAGTTCATATTTTGTGGCTTTCAAATAGTTTTTAAGTGTTGCACTCTGTGTAGTTTTTGGATGCCAAGTGGATGGTGGTTAAATATCATTTGCGGATCCACGGGAGGGGGGGGATAAGGGAGCTGTAGCCCCCGTAAAATCGTTAAAAAAAATATTTCCACAGTGTGCTTTGTTTTTCTCTCCCTTTGATTATTTCATAGTAATTTTTGTAGTACTGAAAAGTAATTGTTTTTTATTTTCAGCCCCCCCTAAAAATGTTCTGGATCCGCCCATGGGTTTGAACGGATGGGTTTTAGAAGGTTTGTTATGTATTAGAAATTCAATTCTTATTCTCCTTTGGAAGACGTCAATTTCACTCAAAAGAGTTGAAAGGGTTGGTTTAGCAGGAGTTGGAACAAAGTTTAAACCTTTACCCAGAGCATTTTTTCAATTTGAGTTTGGCTTTGGAAAGGTTTGTGATGAATTATTCACTTTGTTCTGCTAGTGTAGTCAGTAGACTATTGTTGTATTGTTTGGTTTTAGTCGAGCGTTCAAGTGAAAATTGTTTCATTTTCTGTTTTGATTGTGAACGTTTTGCTCTTTTCGTAAATTTCCGTTTTGCCATAGTCGGTAGATAATTTAGTTATAAATAACATATACTTATATATTTGTATTATATTATTTGTATTATATTATTAATAAGATAGTTGGGTTGACAAGTGACACTTGTGTAAGTGTTCAGGGTTTTTGTTCCTTTTTATACAAGTCATGTATTTATATGTATATATTTCAAAGCAAAATGCTTAAAGGTAACAGTCTTACCTTAATTGTTATTTGGTTAATCCTTGTTACAAATATAAATCCACCATATGATAATCAGTCAATGATTTTTAATGTAATATTCATTTACAATTATTTTAACTCATGATCAGTGCTTGATAGCCCCTGTTGACTGAAACGATCTTTAATATGCCTTAAATGGTGACAAGTTTGAATTTTCAAATGCCTGCAACACCTTTAATATCATATGAAAGAAATTTATAGTATTACCAGAGTTAATAAATGTAGAAAAAATGAAGATCCATATCAGTGTTGTAATATTTTGGCCTTTTCCATGGATACAGTATATTAGGGGGCATAGGAAAAAATGGCATCAAGCAGTTTTGTATTTGACATATTTATAGGAGATCCTGAGAGTTGCAAAAATTGTACCCGAAAATGCATATGGACTTCACAAGCTCACAGACTATTACTGATGAAATACAAATTATGTTAATCAGGGACAGATTTTTGAAGGGGGTCCATATTGTTGGAAACTATTGTGTTATAAGAAACAATACGCAATATAAGCACCAACTACAGGCAGCGGCGTAGCCACAGGGGAGGCCTGATGGCACGTGTCCCTACAAACTTCCAGTACCCCCTGGTGCCCCCCACGAAAAAAATCCCAATAGATCCCCAAAAAAGAAAAGAAAAAGAAAAGGGAAAATCCATACCCCTTCGCTTCCCCCACCGAAAAGCAATTCCCCTGTGTCCCCTACTGAATCCTGGCTACGCCGCTGTCTACAGGACAACATTGTTCCAATGTACTCTAAACCGTAGTTTTTCGACAACATTATCAAATATATAACCTCTGGATCTTATACAAACTGTCGCATTTGTTTAAATCCACTGGTCTCTATGGCCACAAACATAGTATACAATTAATATTTAGTGCCTACGAGTAAAATGGACAGAATTATAATCATGAGGTAACATCTGAACAGATGTATTGCCCTATAGGCGAAGCCGAGTGCAATGCATTATTTTAGATGTTACCGAGTGATACCATTCTTCGCAGTTTAGGGGGAAAATAAACTTAAGACACTGAACATTTTTGTTTTATTGAACTCACTTCAGTAGACTTTAATTTTGATGTTCAAAAGTGACACGAACGCCACTTAAATTTTACAAAATAATCGGTCTCTATGGTCTCTTAAATAATAATTAAATGTTAATCGAGAACCAGAAATGCTTCTTGCTTCATCCCAGTCTCTCACTCATCCCCTTCCGAATAAAATAATATTCATAATGTATAAAGAGCTTTCTGGTCCTAGAGTATGAGTAGATATTCGACTTGAAAAATTAGGGTTTTTGTCAGCCATTTTGTTTGTAGCAATTTTTGCCGATACCGATTTTGGGATCGATGTTACTACGTAACTATTTGGGAAGAGGTTGATCCGATGATCCGACCTATAAAGGTAATAGCAAATCACGTGATAAGAGAATGTTCTATTGGACTCATTTTGGAGCGAAAGCGAGATTGCAAAATTAGTGTATGACACGTATGTGACATATGTTTCTACTTGGGGTTCCAAGGCAAGACTGATTCACTGAATAGGCTAACATAGATTGATGAGAACCTTTATATACCTTTTTTCACACTTTCAATGCGATTCTATCGCTCAAATGAGAACCATTAAAAAATCGTTGTCTTTTAACAAAAAGTTACGTTCCTTCTAGGTAAAAATACCCTCTCGGTTCTACCAATTCCTGCCTACACGCAACAACACACTAATCCACCAGTATCCAGTGTTATCTCAAATCCCCCAACAGTCTACTTATGCAGAAGTCCGGCATTCTCTTGAAGATGATCAGAGCAGACTGATCGAAACGTCGAGTTGTAACCACCAGTGATAACAAAATGAATATTGATTTATTTATTTGGTTTTCACAAAGTTATTTAAACTGCTGTTATGTGATTAGGCCTATGTACAATTTTGTTTATCTGGGAATGTGGGCCACACCTACAACTCTTAAATAAAGCTGAGGCTAAGGGACTAATAAACAAATAATAATTCGCATAAAACATATTTTGAGGAAATGTTAAACCAGGTGGTCTTTTTTTCTCAAACTTAGTAAATGACCTTGCCACTGTTGCATCGTTTGTTATTTTCCACAGAAAGGAAAGAACAAACGAACAAACCTGTAATGATCTTTGACTTTGATCCAACGTGTTGGTTCTCACATCGAGTTTATCAACAATTATCAACAATTATCAACAATTATCAACAATTATCAACAATTATAAACAGAGGTCAAAGAAGTTTCCAGTTTCTGGTCTAGGCCGGCCTCAAAATCCGGGCGGTGCGCTTTTTTATATATATATATATATATATTTAAAAAAAAATTAATGGGAATAATTTTAGTATACGCAGTTATTGGAACCTGACCAAATTTCCCATAGTACGGTGGCTTAGAGAGGACACACAAATCGAAAAAATGTTCATACGCGGCAGAATTGCAATCGATCCAGCAATTTTGGCTGCAATTTGGGCATCGTTTCACGGAAGAATAAAGTTGACAACACTAGTGTTATTTTAAAGCCCCTATTCGTACAGTGCATGAGCTGTTGAGGGCACATGTTGTTAGATCACTGTTGCCTGAAGATCTGACGTCACGCTTTGAGGATCGTAAATTAGAGTGGGACTGCCGTATTTGTAAATGAGTGTTCTACACTAATAAAAGAAGATAATATTTTCAAAACTGTTTGGTTTATTTTCGTTTATAAGGCTGTACGTCTCGGTTATTTTGGGAACCGGATACCTGAAATTGGAAATCTTCAGATACCCGGGTATCCGTTAACATTTGTAAAAACACATAAATACTCCCGAATGTATAAAATAACCAATATGACCACAGGTTTCTCATGTTTTATTTAGAGTCATAATAAATGTGGACTTACTGTAATAATTTCCCACCTCTATATCAAAAACGGCTAGTATAGCATCCCCATTCCCCACAGAAAAATGTTAACAAAAATCGGAGACTTCCATTTGTGTGGCTTATATGTTCAGTCTTTTACGGGTAATTGGAACCGAAATTGGAACCGGGTAATAACACTTTCGGATGGGTATCGTTTAAGGACATTCAAATTCACGCCGTTTTTACTGATCCGATCAAATTAGGTTCATTTTATTTTATTTTTAATTTTTTTTTCTATTGTTGCGTTCAAATTTTTTTTCAAGCGGTTTCGTTCCTGTCATTAACAGCTTTGTTTATTTAGTTAAAATCTATTTCGTTTTTTGGCATTCATGGCTTCAATTATCTCATCCCGAAATTCGCGATTGAATACCGTCAAATTAGCAATCGTCGATGCATAGAGGATTTTGTAGAAGTTTGTACTTTCGCTTTCGTTTATGAGCGATCAATTTCGTCTTAAGAGTATATTCAAGTATGTTTTCAGATGGCTGTTTTTGTTGTGAGTTCTGAAAGTCACCAAGGCTACATCTTTTTTCGAAACTTCTTCTTTTGTGTCTCTATCCAATTTATTGATTTGTATTCTGTCACAAGTACTGTACTCATATCCATTGTATGCATATACAAAAGTACAATTCTAGTGAAAAGTGAATCCGTATTGACAGCCATTATTGTACTGTAGCATGTCCAGTGCCACTCTCTCCTTTATCCCTTTCAGTACCAGCCCATTTTTCACAGTGTGACCTTCCATACCAGGTAAATACTGGTGCAGATAATCCCTTGTGTACCATAGCAATTTTGGTGGCTTCTAATGAAGAGCTCCACCACTCTACACTCTGTAGTTAATGTACATGCACATGTGTGCAATTCCACTGTACAGCATGCAGCTTTAAGTATTACAAATAACATTTGGAAGATTTGAAACTTTGCATGATTACATTCATTCATTCATTCATTGATGGTTTATTACACTAAAAATGTCACATGGCAGCCAAAGGCTGAATTGCGTGCACTTTTTACAATGTGTTACAATTAATACAATTTAAAATAAAACAATTACAATTTCAGAATTTAAAATGTATATACATACAAACACGCTAAAACAGGTGTAATAAAATAATTAAGAAATTAAAAATATGTGGCTAAATAATGTAATAATTTATATATGTGTTGTAGTGTTAAGTAGATTAATAAAATACGGAATGGCACTGTTACGAAATCTCTGAGTTTTACAGAAATACTGTTGATATTTAACCTTTTGTCTCAAAAAACAGTCAACAGGATTTTTCAAAGGGAGCCAATTTTGATACTGAGGATGGCTAGCTAAAGCAGTGGCAAAATCAACACAGATATTGTGTCTTCTCACTTCCAGGGTTTGAAATTTACATACTGATAGGGCCAGGTTGTAAGATACATAATCAACACCAAGGATAATTCTACAGGCTCTTTTTTGGATACTTTCTATCAGATTAATCTGTTTCTGAGTAAGAGCCTTATTGAATACTGGGACACATTTACAATTTCTAACATAATGTTTACGCCATTCTGAACTATCTATCTATTGATTGAAGGACATTCAATCAATGACCCCCATTCAATGTTGGTTGGGATTGTGGGCACACGAACACAGTTGTTGACCAACATTGAATTGGGAGGGGAGGGGAGGGGGGTAGGGAGCCAAGAGTGATGGAGATTCGAATGTGTACAAAGAGTGGCCCAAAAAACTGATTAATTTACAATAACAAATCCACTTTTTGGTTATAATTTTTATGAAAATACATTCACCGGCGATTGCACTCTATTTTGAATAGTAAGGTTGAATAATTATGCTCGTTAATATAGTTTACACATAAATCTAAGGTGTCTGCTTACCACAACAATAATTAGTTGTTGGCAAGTCGCTTATCTCAAAATAGGTTGTTTGCAATTTATGCAAAGTGCAAAGTATGGTATTTCTCAAAGCAAGGAACTACGCACATCGGATATGTACATTGTTTACATATCATCCTCGTTTGTTTTCTATTGTGTAATCGCCGGTTGCTACAAACAATGCAGTCACGTTTTCTTCCGGAAGGGTTTTTGCCAGGATAATGCATTTTCTCCATCAGCCGAACAGGAAGGTTATTCGCATTGGATCGTGTAAAACGCAGCATTGTATTACGTTCCCAACCTGTGAGTAGGCCGTCTATGACTTGAAGACGGAAGTCAAGATTACTGACATGCTTGTTTGTTGGTATGCTGTTGAAAATTACCGTGGCATTGAGCATGGATATGTTCAACATACTGAAAAACACTCGTTTCCACCATTTCAAACTTCTATGTGTATGTGTGTAGTACTGAACAATTTGATTAGCGAGATCGGTTCCTCCCATGAATTTGTTGTAGTTATCTATAGATTTGGGCTTAGCAATTTCACGAAATCCACTTTCGCTCTTCTTACACCGAATTTGTTTTGTAATTACTTGGCAATCACCTACATTTGTTACAACATTTTTGTTATCATGCCAAACAATGCATAACTGACCAGCCTTCTCATAAAATTTTGGGTTATCTCCGGGCTGCATTCGGTATTTCCTGTGCAGTATAACGCACTGGACCACAACATCCAAATCCTAATTGAGACAGTTTGGATACCAGAGCTGGTCTGTTAAAGTAATGATCACAATAAATTACATGTCCTTTATGTTCAAGTCCATTTAGAAGTTCAACGACGACTTCTCCTGGGATGGTTAGGTCAGAGGGATGGCACTTTGAGGGGGATGAATCGGTATCTACATGTACATGTAGCCTTCTTGAAGTTTTTGTCTCCTTGGCAGCAGCTCCTGTGTACAGCATCCACGAATAGGTGTAACCCGTCTCTGACTCGTTCAAAGAGAATGCCTTAATTCCCCATTTGACCGGTTTTCTGGGCATGTACTGTAGAAACCCGAGGCGTCCCTTAAATTTGAGCATACTCATCAGGAGATAGGTTCTGTCCAGGGTAATAGAGGCTGCGAAAATTGGGGAGGAGGACATTCAGCAAAGGCTCAACTTTCTTAAGCTTGTCACATCCAGAGGCTGGTTCAGGCAACCGGTTGTCGGAGAGGTGAAAAAATCGCATAATGGAAATAAATCTATTTCTTGACATTATGGATGGATAAAATGACATCCGTAGAACTTCATATGTTGACCAGTACATACTGTACTGAGGCGACTTGTTGATGCCCATAGCAAGCAGTAGCGCTACAAATGCCATCATTTCATTCGAGTGAGTGGGGGTCCAGGAGGTTTCTGAAACAGTTTGCTTTGCGTAGCGGTTTGTTTCGTCTACAAGCAGATCCCAGACGGCACTGCAGAAGAACAACTGGAATACCTGTACTGCAGAAAGGCCTGAGAAGTCACCTGCAGGACCAGAGCTTCCGGTGAATTGCATCGGCTTCCTGTTGAGATGACTGATCTCTTTCCAACCCGATCTGAAGTCTGTTTTCTTCCATCTGGATTTGGCATTTTTCTGCGGAAGGGAAGAGACAAAATGCATGAGGGTGCTTTTCGTCTATCACACAGTATAATTTATGAAAAGTGTGCCTAAAATTGGCACTAGTTCCGCTGTTTTTTGATGACCAGATTGATGAAATTTTGGGGACTTTTTTTATAATCTCGTAATACAATAATTTTAATTTGGGGGGAAGGTCCACATTTATCATGGCAACGGTTGTAATGTAATTAAATATCCATTTGTTTTTTAGTGTCATGCAAAAATAATGCAATTGCATATATTTCGTCTTTAATAACATGTTACACGCCGTCTTCTATATTTTGAATACATAAATGAATAACATAATCACGTGATAAATCTTTTAATCCAACATGGCCGCCAATGGTGGCCATCTTGGCTTTTTAAATTGGCGGCCATTTATTTAGAGTATAGATGTTTGGTGTGTTTTTTTTGTTGGGGGGCAATAGTTTACTCACGATCTCGTCAAACATGAAATTACGCGGAATAGAGCATACGTAAAATAGAAGTGGCATTTATCTACACTCAATTTTAAATTCGTTGCATACAGCTTAAAATGAAGCTATTCTCCAAAATCCAATTAAAAACTGATGTTAAAAGGGTAGTGCCTAACTAATGTTATACGGTCATGACCTACACAATATAAATACCTCATCCTGCGGATCCACGTCGCTCGAATGTCCTTTTTCGCCTTCGCTTGAGGATTCATCATCACCCTGATCATCGCTGCTTTCATCATTCTCCGTGTCGATCTCCATTTCCGAGTCACTATCATCAAATATCTCTGCCAAAATGGCAGCATTTCTATCGCTGTCCATGATTAAGTTTCGATTCGGCAGCCACTATCCCGCAGCCACTTTTTCTTTTGAATAACGCGCTGGCTGGGGGGGGGGGACGCTAACTATGCGCGGATTAATTAAATCGTCGATAGAGGGCGACCGTCATGAAATTCGCCTAAGCATTTTGGCAGGGGACCAATAAGCTCCGCCGGTCGTAAAACAATACGTTTGCAAAGGTGCCATTTGTATCCCCTGGTCTGGAACAATCACCACAAATATGTGCCATTTGGCGCCCGCGGTATGGATAGGGTTATAGCATGTTTAATAGTAACATGAGTTTTGTCCTTTTTGGTCACAGTTTTGTTAAGCGGCTACGGAAAATCGAAGGCCCTCTTTGTGAAATTAAGCTTAAGAGTAGGACGGTTCCCATAGAATGTATAGGAGAAGGAGGACTTAGTCTGAGTAGAATACAGGCTAGACCAAGAAAATACTTTGAGCAAATAAGGAGAACCAATCCAAGGCTATTTATCATAGACTTGGGAACCAATGATTTGTGTTCAAGGGATATGGAACCCGAACACATTCACCGATTGTTGTGTGAATTTATACTTGGGTTGCCAAGGAGGGGCATCTTTATTTCAGTTGTAGTTTTACTGCCAGTTTTACCACGAACTGGAAATTTACGCGAGGGTCAGGTTTCCCTTCAAGAATTTAACCTTCGGGTGATGAGATTCAATCAGCTGGTGCAGCAATCAACTTTTGTGGAAGATAGTTGGTGGGTTTGGGACCACCGTGGATTGAAGCACCCCCGTTATAATCAGGACGGAGTGCATCTCAATACAGCAGGAATGCTGCAGTACAAACGTACGTTGCGACAGCTCATTAAGTTTTTTGAATCTCACATCTGAGGATAGTAGTAAAGTTGTTTTTATTAATCAGTTAATTGGTACCTGATTTGATTGTTGGTGTTGATTGTTCGGTAAGAATGATGTTATTTAGTGAAGTTTAAGATTGTTTGAAAATAAAAATGCCTAATTAAATCCTTTAATCGATCCCCATGCGTGGATCGAACCAGTAGGGGAGATTTGTGGTGAAAAGGTTTTTAGACCATACATGTACCGTACATGTAGCTCTTTTTCTTAAATAGTATAAATTGAGTGTGATCAACAGAGGGCGCACTTCACTTTTAATGGTCGCGCACGTATACGTCTTTTTGGGTTGTGCCAGGAGCGCAAAATAGTTCTGTTGACAACATTTATTTAATTGTGTAATCTTTTCCATAAAATGAAACTACTTATTGCATCCAATTAGTATTCATTGTCAATATGTTTTAGTTTATTAGTGATACTTTGTGAGCCATTTAGGTTATAAAACATGTTTACAACTCTGGTGCGTACTAATAATGTGCTTGGCTAAAAGTTTCTCGAACTTTCTCGACCTTTTTGATAAGCTACACTGATTTTGCCGAACTGCTGTTACTAGATGGAGTAGATTTTCACCTTTTATATGGGTGAGCAGGGTCGGGACATTGCTACGGTCATCACAATTATGTAGAGAAAGTTGAGGATCGGCTTGGTTGGTGAGTTACTTAAAAGTTGGGTCATATTTTGGTATTTAATGTTTCTAAACTATTGATGTTGGAAAAGCATGGTTTTTATGTATGTATGTATGTATGTATACATAACATAGGCATATATGTGGATGTACAATGTACATGTGTCTGACTGACAAGGATATGCACACACATTTAGACTGCTGTATAGTGGGAGTATGCACACACATGGTACTTGTGTATTTTTATGATTTAAACTAAATTTCAGTATAACTTTTGAAGATGATGATCAGTAATACACATGAACCAAATATGGAAAGTTATTTGTATATATATTTTATTTGTACTATTTTTTTTTGTGATTGTGAGTAATCAACGGATAAATAAAGCTACACTACCAATTTCTACAAGACTGGCTCAAGCTTCCTTAATTTGGCGTCAAGTCAATAGTCGAAAGACTACAATATCACTACAATAGCTTTACATGTAGGACTTTAATCACGAGTAAACAAAATGATTTCTTTTTTTAATTATTAAACAGGCCTAAAGTCATTTGATCCAGATATGTTCATGTCTGCACCAAAGCTTCTAATTCACCTCGGCCGTCTGTCGGTAAAAAGGTGTATCTCATAATTAGAACATTTTTGACTGTATTAAAGTGATATTTAAAACGCGCTTGATTCTGATTGACAACTTCTCGTGAAAGCTGATGATTAACAGTGGGCCAACATTTTTATTAATTTTATTTTTTATTCACTTTTTTACTGGTGCTAATCCTTAAAAGATTGTTTCGTTCAATGTCTCAAATGAAATCTTATAACATCCTTAACCCCCAACGATGGTAAATAAACATTTAAATATATTTTTACCGCCTAATCGGCCCAAATACGTGCGATATAAGTTAAGTTCTCGTGAGAGAACAATCAGAACACATTTGTGTTCACTTTGTGAGTGTTACCCTTATTCAAGACTTTGTAGACTAGGCACGATATGATCCTGCTCCCCTCCTCACGAGTAACAATTAATACATTGATAATTCCTTATTACACTTAATTAATAGTAATGTTAGCAAGTTGATATGTTATAGGTCCTTTATATACATATTAATGAGGAATAAAGCATAAGTGGAATGGGCGGGTAGGGGGTATCGCCATGCCTGACCATTTACTAATGTCCTCGTTTGTGTTTGTCCTCTTGTTTGGCATTGTGCCCTCGTTTGATACTCTGGTTCGGCACTTGCAATAAAGTTAGATTAATTACATCTGCATTTATTAACATTCTCTATCTCTTTGAGAAAGAACCTGCTAGGTTAGAAACGTAAGGCCAATAACATTCGTTTAATAATCTCGAGTTCAATTAAACCTTGTAAATATTACTGTAAATAATTGTATAAAAAAACTGAAATTCATTGTTAATATCAATCCTGTCTTCGTTGCCCTGTCATTTGTCTGAATATTTTTAGGACCACCACTATAGTTTTATACACAAGTTATTCAAGCAGAGAAAAAGGTGGTGACATATTCCAATGTCAAACATTTGAAAGTATCATACAAGAATCTGAGTATTCCTTTCGGTCATATTGCATAACAAATTTGTTTCCCTTTGAAACAGTGGCGTAGCCAGGATTTTCGGAGTGGGGGAGGGGCAAACATTTTGGGGGTGAATATACCGACACTATTTAGCCAACAAGTGGGGGCGGCTGCCCGCCCCCTTTTGCTACGCCACTGTCTTGTAAAATCTCCACGTCATTCTTTCACCTTTTCCCTTAAGTTTTACTTTCTTTCCTTGTTCGTTCGTTCATTTGTTTGTTTGTTTGTTTGTTTGTTTTTTGCGGAGGTGGGTGTTGCCTGCAATTTCCTGACGCGCAAGGCATGTCATATAAGATAGTTTTGACAGGAATTTGTCCTATAATTTCATACCCGAGCCTGAGAATTTAATGAAAAAATTTACAAATGAATGCCAATTGATGGAATTGAATGAACCGCTTCCGAATGGTTGTCATAAATTGAATAAATTATGCCACACTTTCAATTAGAACGTACCGGATACTTATTTTGGCGATGGGTTAAATGAAAGTTAAATAAATGGGTTAGATGAGTTGGGTATTACATGTACATTGAATGAAAAAAGGTTTCAAATTCGCCGAGAAAACCTATACTATGATTTTGTTTAATACTATGTCAATTCAACACTTATTTTTGAGACTGTTCGTTATTTAAACAAATTAAAAAATTAAAAAATGGGGTTAAGATTAAGAAATTATTTTCTACATCATTTGTGGGAAATAAGTAATTGTATTTTGTTTACTGCAAGAACAAATGTTTTGACGAACAGTTTCCCATATTGAGAATGTTTTTGATATGACACGGACCTCATGCCCTTCTCACTTCTAAGTATATAGCGATCTACCCCCATGTATTTGTGTAAGAATTTTGGGCATGTTGTGACTTGAAGAGATGTCGAAGAGACCACTCTTTGTGGACTTGCCTTACGTTATCAGAAATCAGGGAATGCACTTCTCCCTCTTTTGGAACCAAACAAATTAAATCAAATGACTGCACTACTTTTCGAGCTCGTTTGGAATAAAACATACTGTCATATACTTTCCAGTTTTGAAATAAGTTCAACTGAAAATGTTGGTAGTATTATAAATACCCTGGTACTCTACACGGGCCCTGGTAACATTATTTTGATAGACATTCAAGCTACGTGGCAGCTATACGTGGGTTATGAGTGATGCAAAGTCTACTTACAATTATAATAGCTTTACATGTAGGACTTTAATCAAGTGGCATGGGTTATCTTGTTATGACTTTCGTGACAACAACCAGCAAAGTGCTGAAACTAGTTTTGCTTCTAATGCATTAATAATTCAGCAGTGACGACACACGTGATTTGCCTACACATATACACAAGGAAATAATTCCGGTATCCTATAGCTTACACTAACTGATCATGGAGTTTAATGTTCATTCTGCGTTGCTTACCCACCACTAAAAACTGGAGGACACAAATCTGTAAGTTTTACGAATAAAACCAAAGTGCCAATAATTCCGTATAAGCAAAAGTAGTTCTTTACTTGTATCTTGTTTCACTTCTTGTTTGCACGTTTTGTCTCGTAAATAAATTAACAGAGTTAATTGGTTTTGAATGAAGATATAAGGTATATCAGAGTATAATATACACATATTTCCATTTATGTATGTAACCTGTAGTAGGAATACTTGACTCGAGTAAGATCATTCATGGTGCACTACAGCAGAGATATTAAGTCTCACACATTGAGCGTTGAATCTCACGCAGAGTGAGTTTGGAGTTGTAATTAAAAAAAAATAATGTGACAATAACAGCAGCATTTGTATCGTTCTAAACATTTCTGATGATGGTGTAGATACAAAGTGTTGCACCTGTTGGGAAATTTGATTATTATGTGTTCTGTTCTGTTACTTGATTGTACTTACTTGAATAAATATATACATATAAACTGAACGACATGGGTAAAGATGGCAAAACAGCTTCTACGAGTATACTTTAAACTTTTTTGGAAGAAAGTTAAATAATAAACAACCAACCTGTTTCAAAAGTTTCAGCTTAATAGAACAGTGTGCCATTACTGAGAAGAAAAATTTTAAACGCAGTCATACTTTTTGATAAGCCAAGAAATTATTATAGGCCGTAAGATTAAAAAATTATGGTTATTGTTCCCTGATACGATGGTACCTCAGACAGAAAGATTTCTAGGTACATAAATATTGCGTTTGGCACAAACAAATTTATTTAAAACTTTGATACTGATTACTTGGGACGAGAACAATTATTTTGATCAGAAAATTGTGATGCCAATTTGTGTAAAAGACAATTTGCCGACTGACTTCAGCGACGGTAAAGAATGACATTGTAACACCTTCAAAATCGCTGGACGAAGGGTGGGGGGGGGGGGGGGTTGGAATGGGCGGGGGTGTATCGCCATGCCTGAATATTTACTGATGTCCTATTATTTTTGTTTTTCATCTTGTTTGAAATTGTGCCCTCTATTGTTTGATACCCTGTATCGGCATTTCTAATAAGTTTGCTCAATTTACTATGGGGTGACACCTTATGTCAATATTTCTACCCTGGACCTCGATCGCGATATGAACTTCTTGATGCACTGTTTACTTACATGTATAGGAACATGGCTCCCTCCACCAAACCTGTATAGCTGCCTATGTACTAAGCTTGGGCGATAACACGATAATATCAAATATCGCGATACCTTTTTTTATTCGATTACGATATCGAGAAGCTTCTTAAGAAATCGCGATTAAAAATATATCGCTATTTAAAAAAATCGCCATTGTGATGCTTGTAGAGGGATACATACCTATGGTTATCGGCTCTAAAGCAATCATGCATGAATGAAAAAAAATCGCGATACTATCGAAAATCGCGATATATTTTTGCCAATATATCGTGGTTGAAAAAAAAATCGATATCGCCCAAGCTTACTAGGTACAGAGTGTATAGCTGAGCAGCTAGA
Source organism: Zoroaster sp. YZ-2022 (assembly GCA_029582265.1). NCBI lineage: Eukaryota > Metazoa > Echinodermata > Asteroidea > Forcipulatida > Zoroasteridae > Zoroaster > Zoroaster sp. YZ-2022. The sequence goes on along the minus strand of CM055830.1, from coordinate 2,609,532 downwards.
GGTCTACGTGCGAAATTGCTCGGTAACAATGACTATATTTAGATTATCAGTAAATAGCACTGCCATGCCTTACGACCGTTGTTTGCAATTAAAACTGAAACCAGGTAGAATTAATCATTCCCAAAGTACTTTATTATGTGAATAAAGATATATGCCTTCATAAACCAACTAATCTGAACAACATTAGTAATGTTGTTGGAAAACAGCTTCTACGAGTATTCTTACTCCCTTATATTAAAAACCCTAACCCCTTGAAAGTTTCAGCTTATTACAGTGTGTTGTTAACAATACAAAAAGTGAAAAAACAGTTTTTAATTTTTGAATCGGCAAACAAAATGTATATGATATAATACAGAAGCATTAAAAATTCACAAAATTAAACCCCAACAAATTTGCACAAGAAAAGAGTAACACAGCCGGGATTGGCGACCTCTGTTCGAAATTAAAACTGAAACTGAAGGTAGATTAATCAGTGAACAAATATTATTCCCAAAGTATTTCATGTGAATAATGATATTTTATAAGTATTCATAAAGCAGCTAAACTGACCAACATTGGTAATGTTCTTGGCAAAACAGCTTCTACGAGTATGCTTTATACTCCATTTGAATCAAAAACCGACCTGTGAAAGTTTGGGCTGACTACATTGTGCCGATAACGAGAACAAAATTGAAAATATGTGCAATTTGATTTAAATTGGCAAACAAAATACCTCACGATGAACTGGTATATGCTGTGAGGTTTTTGTTATTCAGTCCAACATCAGGCCCAAAAAAAAGATGTTGAGTTGCCCTCCACCACCGACCCAAAAGTGCTGAAATCTCGGGTCGGTTTTTTTTTTTTTTTTTTTTCCCCCGTGATTCATTGGCCTCTTTATTAATGAAACTTACCAATTTTCTTTGTATAAAACATAATACGTTTGATTTGTGAAATGTTCCACTTTTTTTTCCGGTAAATTTACCGGTACCCAAGACTCAATCTACATGTTTTCAAATCGAATGGCCCCGGCCCTCACATGCTGCACTGCCTTCGCACAACACTGTGCCAACGATTGCAACTCAAATCTACACGTTTTCCAATCGAATGGCCCCTCGCATGTTTTCCACTGGCTCCCCGCACTGTACGTGTGTCAACGATTGCGACTCGATCTACACGTTTTCAAATCGAATGGCCACTCACATGTTGCATGTTGAGCATTGCACGCAATATGGATGAATTTGCTGTGCCAATCACAGCGAAAAGTACAACAAAAATGCTTGGGATACTTTTATTCTGAAGCAAAATTCCTTGCTGATAGGTATACAAATGAAAAACATGGTATGTGGTTTCAGTTCCAATGCATTTCAATCTTAAAATGACAGTCAAGGAGAAAAATAAATAAATAAATAAATAAATAAATCCCGACCGACCGACCCCTTCAAATATTTTCACTGGAGGGCAACTCAACAATTTTTTTTATTTGGCCTAATACAATGAGAAACAATTTGAATACTTTTCCTAATTTAAAAGCCATAGTACTGTAGACAAAGGTATGTGCCATATGCATATACACACTAAATACTAAAGTGTTAAATCAACCGTATAAGAGTTCGGTGAGTGACAGCACTTAATAAAGTTAAATTCAACTCAAAGAAAGTGTTGAATTAACACAAAGTCAAGTTAAGTCTAACTTTATTAATGTTAATTCAACACTTTTAAAAGTCAAATCCATCTTTATTAAGAGCTGTCACTGACCGAACTCTTTAAAATGTTGATTCAAAACTTTACTTTTAAGAGTGTAGTACATTAGCCAGGTGTTGTTTTGCTATGGCAATCAATCCATCTCGGAGCTCATTAATGCTAATATACCACATTCAAAAACGAAAGACGTATTCTCATTGGTTACTGATTGGCCCATCAAAACTGCTGATGTATATTATACATTGTACTGTGTGTACAACCGTATGGTACAACGTGTGTGCATATGCAGCGTAGTGTCTGTGTGTGGGATCAAACGGGGTCAAAGCTAGGGTCCTGTGATTAGCCATCATTTAAAATGAACTGCCATCATTTAAAATGAACAAACCTTGCATAGTAATTTCCATTGAAATTCCAATAGAAAATTACAGAAAGATCAAGGCTGTTGATTCAGTTCGATCATACGAAGTCGTAATGCACCAAAACCGTATCCATGACTGATCTATTGATCTCATTGTATAGTGTACGTGTGCGGGCCTGGGACGGCGCACTGTGTGTGCTGAATTTCTCGGTACGGGATGGGAGTACCGTGGTTAGTAGGCATTACGACAACAGTCTTGGGTCAAGGGTAGGACAGATTAAACAAAATCGGAAGTCTATTTTTGACCTAAAGTGAAAACAGAGTTTAATGTTTAAATTAAATAAGAATACAAACAAACAAACAAACACCCCAACAAACAAACAAAACAAAACAAAAATAATAACAATAATTTTTATCCTTGATACGAGCGCGCTTTTTGTGAGAACACAACATGAACCCATCAGCACTGAAAATTCATATTATCAAAACTCCAAACCTTGTGGAAGAAAACAGTTAGACCTTATTTTCTACGAAATCAGGGAAAGGACTTAATACTCTTTTGGAACCAAACGAAATAAATCAAATGACTATACAAGTTGAGATGAGATTCGGGCCCGTTTGAAATACAACATAATACTGGCAGAAACAGCTGATATACCTCTACATATTTCAATAGTGATCTTAGTTTGGATTGCGTGTTTCCCAGTTTGGAAATAAGTTCATACTGAAAATGTTGGTAGTATTATAAATACCCTGGTACTCTACACGGGCCCAGGTAACATTATTTTGATAGACATTCAAGCTACGTGGCAGCTATACGTGGGGTATGAGTGATGCAAAGTCTACTTACAATTATAATAGCTTTACATGTAGGACTTTAATCAAGTGGCAGAGGTTATCTTGTGACTTTCGTGACAACAACCAGCAAAGCGCTGAAGCTGACTTAGTTTTCTTCTAATTAATAATGTAAGCAGTGACGACACAAACACACGTGATTTGTCTATGTACACAATAAATGTATAGGCTACGCCCCACACAATGATATAATCTCGGTATCTTATAGCCTCCATCCATTGGTAATGGAGTTGTTCGTTCTGCGTTGCTAATTACCCACCACTAAAACATGGAGGAGAAAACATCGGGTAAGAAATCTAAATTATAGGAAGAAAAACCAGAGTGCCAATAGTTTAGTAAGCAAAAGTAGCTCTTTACTTGTTTCTTGTTTCACTTTTTTCCCACTTTTTGTCTCGTAAATAAGACAAAGTTAATTGGTTTTGACTGAATATGATATAAGTTGAGTTGAATACACGTACCTCTGCTTATGTACATGTATATACTGTGTAGCTGTGCTAGAATACTTCACTCTTTTTGAGTAAGATAATTTATGGTGCACAACAGCAGAGTCTCACGCATATTACATACGTGATGTGACGCACATCCCTGACATTTCTAACGCTCTCACTTATTGAGCGCCAAATCTCACGCAGAGTGAGATCGGAATTGTTTAATTTCGAGAAATGTGAGTAAATATTTTAACTAAAATAATTTTTAAGATTTTCATCTCGGCACTTATAATTCAAAACACCATTTGCATATTAGAGCAGCATTTGTATCGTTCTGTGGGTTTTGGTGATGGTGTGGAGCATACGTGTATTATTATATACGTGTATGAATAAAGTTTGTAAAATAGCTTCCACGAGAATACTTTAAACTCTCTTGGAAATCATGTTCAAAATTATTTTGACTTAATCATAAGTCCACTTTTCCTAATTTTTATGAAATAAATTTTCATTTTAATAAAAAATGTTTAAATTTCATAATTTCTATGAAAGATATCATTTTATTGCAATTTTTCTAAATACGACTTTATTTACCCAATTTTTTTTCATAATTAGGATAAGTGTACTTATGATTAAGTCAAAATACATTTGAACATGTTTGAATCAAGATAAACATTAAACAACCAACCTGTCTTTCACCTAATAATATTGTACCATTAATACAAAGAAAAATAGCAGAATGCAGTCAGATTTGTGGTCATCATTTATGTTATGCCGTAAGATTTGTGTTCTGTCAGTGGTATTTGGGAAGTAATGTTTATTTTCTATTGATACGAGGTACCTCAGACAGAAAGTTTTCAAGGTATATCAATATGTTTGATACCATAAACAACTTTACATCAAGTTAGTTCAAACGTTTATACTGATTATTTGTTATGACCAATGTTAGCCTAGACGATTCTTTAAATATGTTGTATTAGCGGATCAGCCCAAGACCCAGGACGTTCCCTTTATAGCACAATACGTACCCTTTAAGTTGCTAACTTCCTTTGGAGCGAGAACAGTTTCGATCAGCATCTTGAATACTGAGCTATAAGGCGGGTAGTTCGTAAAACTAAAAGACAATATTCAACCCAGTACAGCATCTTGTAGCCCAGATGAAACGCTTCGCAGATATATCACCCGTGTTTGGCTAAAGATCCAAATATTTTAAAAACGAAAGAATTTTGAAGGATAAAAAAAAAAAAAAAAATTCAGATGTCAGTAACTGTATAAATGCGATATTTAAAACGCGCTTGATTCTGATTGACAGCTCGCTGGCCAATCGGAAGACTGCACATGCTTTCGTGAAAGCTGAGGATTAAAACAGTGGGCCAACATTTTATTAATTTAATTTTTTTATTGATTTTTTTCAATGGTACTAATCCTTAACGGATTTTTTCGTTCAATGTCTCAAATGAAATTTTATAACATCCTTAACATCCTTAAAAATTTTACCGCCTAATCAGCCCAAACACGTGCGATATAAGTTAAGTTCTCGTGAGAGAACAATCAGAACACATTGATTCGTTTCTCCATGCTAAAATCTTTACTGATTCATCCTCATTGTCAATATTTATAAATCATCTTGAATCATCCCAATGAGGGCGAGAGCATTATTTCTGCTATACGGCTAGCTCCATGTCCTATGATAACCATTTTCCATTTGTGTTCACTTTGTGAGTGTTACCCTTAATCAAGACTTTGTAGACTAGGCACGATATGATCCTGCTCCCCTCCTCACGGTTAACAATTAATACATTGATAATTCCTTATTACACTTAATTAATAGTAATGTTAGCAAGTTAATATGTTATAGGTCCTTTATACATATTAATGAGGAATAAAGCATAAGTGGAATGGGCGGGTAGGGGGTATCGCCATGCTCCTGACCATTTACTAATGTCCTCGTTTGTGTTTGTCCCCTTGCTTGGCATTGTGCCCTCGTTTGATACGCTGGTTCGGCACTTTCAATAAAGTTGGCTCAATTTACTATGGGATGATACCAGTGCCGTCTTATCGCATGGGCACACTGGGCAGTTGCCCAGGGGACCCGCGATTTTAGGGGCCCCGAGATTCAATTTGAAAAATGAAAATTAAGGTTCATATTATTAAATAGCAGTTGCGTTAATGTGAAATCGGGGCCTCCTTGTATGCAAAATGAATGTTGGATCTGGGCCATCTGGCAAATTTCCCAGTTGAAAAACTTAATTTTAATTAAGTTAGGGAGCGAGGGGGGTTAGGGGCCCCAGTACATTGCTTTGCCTGGGGGGGGGGGGTCTCAAATATTCTTAAGACGGTCCTGGATGATACCTTATGTCAATATTTCTACCCTGTACCTCGATCATGACATTAATTACTTGATGCACTGTTTACTTATAGGAAAATGGGTCCCTCCGCCAAACCTGTATAGCTGCCTAGGAACAGAGTATATAGCCGAGCAGCTAGAGGTCTACGTGCGAAATTGCTCGGTAACAGTGACTACATTTAGATTATCAGTAAATAGCACTGCCATGCCTTACGACCTCTGTTTGCAATTAAAACTGAAACCAGGTAGAATTAATCATTCCCAAAGTACTTTATTATGTGAATAAAGATATATGCCTTCATAAAACAACTAAACTGAACAACATTGGTTATGTTGGTTAAACAGCTTCTACGAGTATTCCTACTCCCCTTGAATGAAGAAAGACATTCAACAACAGACATGTGACAGTTTCAGCTTTGTGTCGTTAACGAGAAAAAGTGAAAATGCAGTTGTGATTTTTAAATCAGCAAACAAAAATCTTCTAACGATGAATAAGTATAATGCTGTTAGAGAATAATAAAATTGGGAAATAATTTCACTAATTTGAGCAAAATAGTAGGAGGCTAATTCAAACAGAAACATGTCAGGTTTTATAGGTCTATAATGTTTGATACCATTATCAACTTTACATTGTTAGTTATTTGTGGATAATGTTTTCAAGATTTGTTATTAGGCTACCTAAAAATGCTTCCTTTGAATAAGATTTTGTTGAGGATCAGCACAAGATATACTGAATGTTTTTACACGTTATATTATTGAACTTTAAACATTTTTGGTTATTCTAAAAACCATGATCGAAATATGATTCAATACCTTGAAGTGATTTAAAGCTGGTGATATAATTATACAAATATTGAGTGTCTAATACAGTACAATCTGAAGAATACTATCACGAGTAAACAAAATGATTTTTTTAATGATTAAACAAGCCTAAAGTCATTTGATCCAGATATGTTCATGTCTGCACCAAAGCTTCTAATTCACCTCGGCCGTCTGTCGGTAAAAGGGTGTATCTCATAATTAGAACATGTTTGACTGTATAAAAGTAATATTTAAAACGCGCTTGATTCTGATTGACAACTGCGCTGGCCAATTAGAAGACTGCACACCTTCTCGTGAAAGCTGAGGATTAACAGTGGGCCAACATTTGTATTAATTTAATTTTTTATTCACCTTTCTACTGGTGCTAATCCTTAAAAGATGTTTTCGTTCAATGTCTCAAATGAAATCTTATAACATCCTTAACCCCCAACGATGGTAAATAAACATTTAAATATATTTTTACCGCCTAATCGGCCCAAACACGTGCGATATAAGTTAAGTTCTCGTAAGCGAACAATCAGAACACATTGATTCGTTTCTCCATGCTAAAATCTTTACTGATTCATCCTCATTGTCAATATTTATAAATAATCTTGAATCATCCCAATGAGGGCGAGAGCATTATTTCTGCTATACGGCTAGCTCCATGTCCTATGATAACCATTTTCCATTTGTGTTCACTTTGTGAGACTTACCCTTATTCAAGACTTTGTAGACGACACGATATGATCCTGCTCCCCTCCTCACGGTTAACAATTAATACATTGATAATTCCTTATTACACTTAATTAATAGTAATGTTAGCAAGTTATTATGTTATAGGTCCTTTATATACATATTAATGAGGAATAAAGCATAAGTGGAATGGGCGGGTAGGGGGTATCGCCATGCCTGACCATTTACTAATGTCCTCGTTTGTGTTTGTCCTCTTGTTTGGCATTGTGCCCTCGTTTGATACTCTGGATCGGCGCTTGCAATAAAGTTAGATTAATTACGTCTGCATTTATTAACATTCTCTATCTCTTTGAGAAAGAACCTGCTAGGTTCGAAACGTAAGGCCAATAACATTCGTTTAATAATCTCGAGTTCAATTAAACCTTGTAAATAATATTGTATAAAGAAACTGAAATTCATTGTTAATATCAATCCTGTCTTCGTTGCCCTGTCATTTGTCTGAATATTTTTAGGATCACCACTATAGTTTTATACACAAGTTATTCAACCGGAGAAAAAGGTGGTGACATATTCCAATGTCAAACATTTGAAAGTATCATACAAGAATCTGAGTATTCCTTTCGGTCATATTGCATAACAAATTTGTTTCCCTTTGGAACAGTGGCGTAGCCAGGATTTTCGGAGTGGGGGAGGGGCAAACATTTTTGGGGGTGAATATACCGACACTATTTAGCCAACAAGTGGGGGCGGCTGCCCGCCCCCTTTTGCTACGCCACTGTCTTGTAAAATCTCCACGTCATTCTTTAACCTTTTCCCTTAAGTTTTACTTTCTTTCCTTGTTCGTTTGTTCATTTGTTTGTTTTTTTGTTTTTTGCGGAGGTGGGTGTTGCCTGCAATTTCCTGACGCGCAAGGCATGTCATATAAGATAGTTTTGAAAGGAATTTGTCCTATAATTTCATACCCGAGCCTGAGAATTTAATGAAAAAATTAACAAATGAATGCCAATTTATGGAATTGAATGAACCGCTTGCGAATGGTAGTCATAAATTGAATAAATTATGCCACACTTTCAATTAGAACGTACCGGATACTTATTTTGGCGATGGGTTCAATGAAAGTTAAATAAATGGGTTAGATGAGTTGGGTATAACATTGAATGAAAAAAGGTTTCAAATTCGCCGGGAAAACCTATACTATGATTTTGTTTAATACTATGTCAATTCAACACTTATTTTTCAGACTGTTCGTTATTTAAAAAAATAAAAAAAATAAAAAATGGGGTTAAGATTAAGAAATTATTTTCTACATCATTTGTGGAAATAAGTAATTGTATTTTGCTTACTGCAAGAACAAATGTTTTGACGAACAGTTTCCCATATTGACAAAATGTTTGATATGACACGGACCTCATGCCCTTCTCACTTCTAAGTATATAGCGATCTACCCCCATGTATTTGTGTAAGAATTTTGGGCATGAAGAGATGTCGAAGAGAGCACTCTTTGTGGACTTGCCTTACGTTATCAGAAATCAGGGAATGCACTTATCCCTCTTTTGGAACCAAACAAATCAAATCAAATGACTGTACTACTTTTCGAGCTCGTTTGGAATAAAACATACTATCATATACTTTCCAGTTTGGAAATAAGTTCATACTGAAAATACTGGCAGTATTTTAAATACCCAGGTACTCTACACGGGCCCTGGTAACATTATTTCGATAGACATTCAAGCTACGTGGCAGCTATACGTGGGGTATGAGTGATGCAAAGTTTACCTACAATTATAATAGCTTTACATGTAGGACTTTAGTCAAGTGGCATGGGTTATCTTGTTATGAATTTCGTGACAACAACCAGCAAAGTGCTGAAACTAGTTTTGCTTCTAATGCATTAATAATTCAGCAGTGACGACACACGTGATTTGCCTACACATATACACAAGGAAATAATTCCAGTATCCTATAGCTTACACTAACTGATCATGGAGTTTAATGTTCATTCTGCGTTGCTTAACCACCACTAAAAACTGGAGGACAAAAATCTGTAAGTTTTACGAATAAAACCAGAGTGCCAATAATTCCGTATAAGCAAAAGTAGTTTTTTACTTGTATCTTGTTTCGCTTCTTGTTTGCACGTTTTGTCTCGTAAATAAATTAACAGAGTTAATTGGTTTTGAATGAAGATATAAGGTATATCAGAGTATAATATACACATATTTCCATTTATGTATGTAACCTGTACTAGGAATACTTGACTCAAGTAAGATAATTCATGGTGCACTACAGCAGAGATGTTAAGTCTCACACATTGAGCGTTAAATCTCAAGCAGAGTGAGTTTGGAGTTGTTTAATTTAAAAACAAATAATGTGACAATAATAGCAGCATTTGTATCGTTCTAAACATTTCTGATGATGGTGTGGAACATACGTGCATACTATTGTATGGATCATAATATACGAGCATTTCTTGTATATAACAACTGCATACTACTATTTACCTTTGTTTAATTAATGAGCCAGCATGCATAAATTAGAAACAAAGTGTTGCACCTGTTGGGAAATTTGATTATTATGTGTTCTGTTCTGTTACTTGATTGTACTTTATGTGAATAAATATATACATATAAACTGAACGACATGGGTAAAGATGGCAAAACAGCTTCTACGAGTATACTTTAAACTTTTTTGGAATAAAGTTAAACAATAAACAACCAACCTGTTTCAAAAGTTTTAGCTTAATAGAACAGTGTGCCATTATTGAGAAGAAAAAATGAAAACGCAGTCATACTTTTGGATAAGCCAAGAAATTATTATAGGCCGTAAGATTTAAACAAAAAATTATGGTTATTGTTCCCTGATACGATGGTACCTCAGACAGAAAGATTTCTAGGTACATAAATATTGTGTTTGACACAAACAAATGATCAACTTCTCATCAAGTTATTTAAAACTTTGATACTGATTACTTGGGACGAGAACAATTATTTTGATCAGGAAATTGTGATGCCAATTTGTGTAGAATGTGTAAAAGACAATTTGCAGACTGACTTTAGCGACGGTAAAATATGACATTGTAACACCTTCAAAATCGCTGGACGAAGGGTGGGAGGGTGGGGGGGGGGGGTCGGAATGGGCGGGGGTGTATCGCCATGCCTGAGTATTTACTGATGTCCTATTACTTGTGTTTCCCATCTTGTTTGAAATTGTGCCCATCTATTGTTTGATACCCTGTATCGGCATTTCTAATAAGATAGCCCAATTTACTATGGGGTGACACCTTATGTCAATATTTCTACCCTGGACCTCGATCGCGATATGAACTACTGATTGGCCATCTCTCTAGCATCCGTATTATTATGTAAAATTTAGCTATGAATACATGAATATCCCACAAACACAAGAGGTCAAGTCTGAGATCGCGAGTTAGGTTGTGAGTGATAGCCAGTAGGGGTAAACGGCGTTTTGCGTGGCTAATGCAAACAAAAATAACCGCGATCTCAGACTTGAAATCAAGTCTAGGTCAAAGCTAGGGCCCTGTTAGACTTGATTTCAAGTCTGAGATTGCGGTTATTATTTTTGATTGCATCGGCCACGCAAAACGCCGTTTACCCCTACTGGCTATCACAGCCCGAACTCGCGATCTCAGACTTGACCCTCTTGTGTTTGTGGGATATTCATGAATTCATAGCTAAAATTTACATAATAATACGGATGCTAGAGAGATGGCCAATCAGGAGGCCACAAAAAGCTTCTAGGCCGCGTCTATTACTAACAGGTTACAATCGCTTAAAATTATTTCTGTAATATTCATTCGATATTAAATTTGTATAGTGCTTGGTACGTAAATAGTATTTGAAATGATAGGTAAATTTAATGAGATCTTAGAGTTGTAAAAAAGCACAAAATAAAATACATAATTCCTTCTCTACCAAAAACGTCGTACCTACAGTTTAAATGGAATCGTTAAGTACATCTCCTCCAACTGCATGTAGAAGGTTTAGTTTGAATATTCATGTTATGGAAGGCTTTCCGACCAATCAGATTGTTCCATCCACTTTTGGACTAATTCGCAATAGGGTGTGTACAAACCGACGAACAACATTCCCAAGTCTGTGATCGAAGGTTAATTTCGAAGGTTAATACACAAGAGGGCGCTATTTAATGCGATACTGCAGAGCCGTATTGGCTTCAGGCAGACATATAACCACGATCACAGACTTGGAACCAAGTCTAGGGTCCTGTGACAGGCCATCATTTAAAATGAACCGCCCACAAATGAACAAACCTTGCATAGTAATTTCCATTGAAATTCTAATGGTAACATTACAGAAAGATCACGGCTGTTGATTCAGTTCGAACATACGAAGTCGTAATGCACAAAAACCGTATCCATGACTGATCTATTGATCTCACTGTACAGTGTACGTGTGCGGGCCCGGGGACGGCGCACTGTGTGTGCTGAATTTCTCGGCTACGGGATGGGACTACCGTGGTTAGTAGGCACTACGACAACAGTCTTGGGTCAAGGGTAGGACAGATTAAATAAAATGGGAAGTCTATTTTGGACCTAAAGTGAAAACAGAGTTTCATGTTTAAATTAAATAAGAATACAAACAAACAAACAAACACCCCAACAAACAAACAAAACAAAACAAAAAATAATAACAATAATTGTTATCCTTGACACGAGCGCGCTTTTTGTGAGAACACAACATGAACCCATCAGCGCTGAAAATTCATATTATCCAAACTCCAAACCTTGTGGAAGAAAACAGTTAGACCTTATTTTCTACGAAATCAGGGAAAGGACTTAATACTCTTTTGGAACCAAACGAAATAAATCAAATGACTATACAAGTTGAGATGAGATTCGGGCCCGTTTGAAATACAACATAATACTGGCAGAAACAGCTGATATACCTCTACATATTTCAATAGTGATCTTAGTTTGGGTAGCGTGTTTCCCAGTTTGAAAATAAGTTCATACTGAAAATGTTGGTAGTATTATAAATACCCTGATACTCTACACGAGCTCTGGTAACATTACTTTGATAGACATTCAAGCTACGTGGCAGCTCTACGTGGGGTATGAGTGATGCAAAGTCTACTTACAATTATAATAGCTTTACATGTAGGACTTTAATCAAGTGGCATGGGTTATCTTGTTGTGACTTTCGTGACAACAACCAGCAAAGCGCTGAAGCTGACTTAGTTTTCTTCTAATTAATAATGTAAGCAGTGACGACACAAACACACGTGATTTGTCTATGTACACAATAAATGTATAGGCTACGCCCCACACAATGATATAATCTCGGTATCTTATAGCCTCCATCCATTGGTAATGGAGTTGTTCGTTCTGCGTTGCTAATTACCCACCACTAAAACATGGAGGAGAAAACATCGGGTAAGAAATCTAAATTATAGGAAGAAAAACCAGAGTGCCAATAGTTTAGTAAGCAAAAGTAGTTCTTTACTTGTTTCTTGTTTCACTTTTTTCCCACTTTTTGTCTCGTAAATAAGACAAAGTTAATTGGTTTTGACTGAATATGATATAAGTTGAGTTTAATACACGTACCTCTGCTTATGTATATACTGTGTAGATGTGCTAGGAATACTTCACTCTTTTTGAGTAAGATAATTAATGGTGCACAACAGCAGAGTCTCACGCATTATTACATACGTGTGTGACGCACATCCCTGACATTTCTAACGCTCTCACGTATTGAGCACCAAATCTCACGCAAAGTGAGATCGGAATTGTTTAATTTCGAGAAATGTAAACATTTAACTAAAATAATTTTTAAGATTTTCATCTCGGCACTTATAATTCAAAACATTATTTGCACATTAGAGCAGCATTTGTATCGTTCTATGGGTTTTGATGATGGTGTGGAGCATACGTGTATTATTATATACGTGCATGAATAAAGTGTGTAAAATAGCATCCACGAGAATACTTTAAACTCACTTGGAATCAAGCTAGACAGTAGACAACCAACCTGTAACATTTCAGCTAATAATATTGTGCCGTTAATACAAAGAAAAACAGCAAAAAGCAGTCAGATTTGTGATCATCAATCATTTTATACCGTCTTATTTGTCATGTCAGTGGTATTTGGGAAGTAATGTTTATTTTCTATTGATACAATGGTACCGCAGACAGAAATATTTCGAGGTATATCAATATGTTTGATACTGTGGCGTTTTTCTCCTGACTCCCGAACTTAATCTGACTTGGAACGGAGATCGTCGGAGCGATCTAGGGCCCGAGAAACATGGACTCGTTTTGGAGTAATTTGCCACCGATTGTTAATCGATTGTCAAACCCTTTGAGTTTCACACAGTAAACTTGGTACAGTAATTCAACCTCAACAATTGATTTCTTGGCAGGAATATAATCAATGATACTGTTTTATTCAATCACTTTCATTCAATCAGGGAGCAATCATAGTTTATAAGTCTTTATTAAAGATTATATTTAAGTTGGAATAAACTGTGTGGCTTTGTCTGTGTCCAGGTACCAGCCCTAATCACAACAAAGTATTTACAATAAATCACGGTACTTGTCTATTGCTCTGATACTTATTGAACCGCAAGTATAAACCGCAAGCGTAAACCGCAAGCATAAACCGCAAGTGTAAACCGCAAGTGTAAACCGTAAGTGTAAACCGTAAGTGTAAACCGTAAGTGTAAACCGTAAGTGTAAACCGTAAGTGTAAAAGGGTGGAATAAATTCGCAAGTCAGCTCTCTTGTTGTTCGAATATCGGCTCCTTCTTTGTAGGGGAATTCTGAACACAAGCTGACACTGAATCTCTGAATCCTGCCTCAAATTACAACTGTTAATTCACACAATTCGCCATTTAAATATATATTGCCATGGGTTAGTAAATCAGCTCCTGACTATCTGAATCCCTGCACCTACGTCTCTAGATGAATTCAAATAGTGGCTGACAACTTTGACCCACTTATCATCTAACGGAAGTCCAACCGGGAGGCGACACACAAGTCAGTAATCCACCCTACCACTGTCAGAGTAACTGCACCCAACCCTTTGGATGTTCTCTGACAGCAGCGGACAACTTGACCCGGTATCCTACCCCACAGTTCTAACCCCCGCTGCCCAAGCAGAAAACAAGTACGTGCACTAAAACACAATGGCCGTTCCACCCAGAAACCGAGCCACAAAATAGCACTTTTCGCAGCGAGCACAAAGCAAGCTTAGCCAAAATTAATGCACACTTGGCAGCACACCGCAGGGTGAATTAATTTATCTCAATCACACTAAGCCTTAGCGCTAATTGAAATCAATGCATCAAATTCAGAGCAATAAATGGTACCTGTCACTAGGTGAGCTTCACGAACGTTGACCATCTGCTAAGGAAGTCAAAGCCTAACTGCCCGTTTTCAGCACCAGACCAAACTGCTGAACCACACGTGACAACGTGACAAGTTTTTGCACATCCGCCACCTGCGCGCGCAATATGTTTACTTACAAACAACTAGAATAGACTTGCATACAGTCTGCGCTGTTCGTCACAATACCATAAACAACTTTACATCAAGTTAATTGAAACGTTTATACTGATTATTTGTTATGACCAATGTTAGACTAGACGATTCTTTAAATATGTTGTATTAGCGGATCAGCCTAAGACCCAGGACGTTTCCTAGCACAATCCGTACCCTTTAAGTTGCTAACTTCCTTTGGGGCGAGAACAGTTTCGATCAGCATCTTGAATACTGAGCTATAAGGCGGGTAGTTCGTAAAACTAAAAAACAATATTTAACCCAGTACAGCATCTTGTAGACCAGATGAAACGCTTCGCAGATTTAGAGATATATCACCCGTGTTTGGCTAAAGATCCAAATATAGAATATAAAAACGAAAGAATTTTGAAGGATAAAAAAAAAAAAATTCAGATGTCAGAAACTGTATAAATGCGATATTTAAAACGCGCTTGATTCTGATTGACAGCTGCGCTGGCCAATCGGAAGACTGCACATGCTCTCCTGAAAGCTGAGGATTAAAACAGTGGGCCAACATTTTATTAATTTAATTTTTTATTGATTTGTTTTCAATGGTACTAATCCTTAACGGATTTTTTCGTTCAATGTCTCAAATGAACATTTATACTGATTATTTGTTATGACCAATGTTAGCCTAGACGATTCTTTAAATATGTTGTATTAGCGGATCAGCCCAAGACCCACGACGTTTCCTATATAGCACAATCCGTACCCTTTAAGTTGCTAACTTTCTTGGGGCGAGAACTGTTTCGATCAGCATCTTGAATACTGAGCTATAAGGCGGGTAGTTCGTAAAACTAAAAGACAATATTCAACCCAGTACAGCATCTTGTAGCCCAGATGAAACGCTTCGCAGATTTAGAGATATATCACCCGTGTTTGGATAAAGATCCAAATATAGAATACAATAGAATTTGGAAAGATGAAAACAAAAATTCAGATGTCAGAAAATGTATAAATCCGATATTTAAAACGCGCTTGATTCTGATTGACAACTGCGCTGGCTAATCGGAAGACTGCACATGCTCTCGTAAAAGCTGAGGATTAAAACAGTGGGCCAATATTTTATTAATTTTATTTTGTATTGATTTTTTTTAATGGTACTAATCCTTAACGGATTTTTTCGTTCAATGTCTCAAGTGAAATTTTATAACATCCTTAACCCCAACAATGGTAAATAAACATTTAAATATATTTTTACCGCCTAATCGGCCCAAACACGTGCGATATAAGTTAAGTTCTCGTGAGAGAACAATCAGAACACATTGATTCATTTCTCCATGCTAAAATCTTTACTGATTCATCGTCATTGTCAATATTTATAAATCATCTTGAATCATCCCAAGGAATGTCGTGGCCAAGCGGTCTAGCTTACCGGACTCAAGTTCTGGTGTTAGCAGCAGAATGTGGGTTCGAATCCCGGCCGTGACACTTGTGTCCTTGAGCAAGACACTTAACCATAATTGTTTCTCTCCACCCAGGGGTTAAATGGGTACCTGTGATGACAGAGTTGGTTGATTAGCCCTATATGCGCTGTAATGGCAGCAATTGAGCTGTATACTCCCCAGGGAGCTGAGATGGTTTCAGGAATGATTTATGAGCCGTATGAGCCTTATGAGCGGTGGTAATAATATAATGCGCCTTGAGCACCACTCAGTTGGTGGATACGTGCGCTATATAAGTCCACGCATTATTATTATTATTATTATTATTATTATTATTTCTCCATGTCCTATGATAACCATTTTCCATTTGTGTTCATTTTGTGAGTGTTACCTTTAATCAATACTTTGTAGACTAGGCACGGTATGATCCTGCTCCCCTCCTCACAGTTAACAATTAATACATTGATAATTCCTTATTACACTTAATTAATAGTAATGTTAGCAAGTTAATATGTTATAGTCCTTTATATACATATTAATGAGGAATAAAGCATAAGTGGAATGGGCTGATAGGGGGTATCGCCATGCTTGACCATTTACTAGTGTCCTCGTTTGTGTTTGTCCTCTTGTTTGGCATTGTGCCCTCGTTTGATACTCTGGATCGGCGCTTGCAATTAAGTTGCCTCAATTTACTATGGGATGATACCAGTGCCGTCTTATCGCATGGGCACACTGGGCACTTGCCTGGGGTCTGCGATTTTAGGGGCCCCGAGATTCAATTTGAAAAATAAAAATTAAGGTTCATATTATTAAATAGCAGTTGCGTTAATGTGAAATCGGGGCCTCCTTGTATGCAAAATGAATGTTGGATCTGGGCCATCTGGCAAATTTCCCAGTTGAAAAACTTAATTTTAATGTGTTGGGGAGCGAGGGGGGTTAGGGGCCCCAGTACATTGCTTTGCCTGGGGGGCTCAAATATTCTTAAGACGGCCCTGGATGATACCTTATGTCAATATTTCTACCCTGGACCTCGATCATGACATGAATTACTTTATGCACTGTTTACTTATAGGAAAATGGGTCCCTCCGCCAAACCTATATAGCTGCCTAGGAACAGAGTGTATAGCTGAGCAGCCAGAGGTCTACGTGCGAAATTGCTCGGTAACAGTGACTACATTTAGATTATCAGTAAATAACACTGCCATGCCTTACGACCTTTGTTTGCAATTAAAACTGAAACCAGGTAGAATTAATCATTCCCAAAGTACTTTAATATGTGAATAAAGATATAGGCCTTCATAAAACAACTAAACTGACCAACATTGGTTATGTTGGTTAAACAGCTTCTACGAGTATGCCTACTCCCCTTGAATGAAGAAAGACATTCAACAACAGACATGTGAAAGTTTCAGCTTTGTGTCGTTAACGAGAAAAAAGTAATAATGCAGTTTGATTTTTAAATCGGCAAGCAAAAATCTTCTAACGATGAATATGTATATGCTGTTAGAGAATAATAAAATTGGGAAATAATTTCACTAATTTGAGTAAAATAGTAGGAGGCTAATTCAGACAGAAACATGTCAGGTTTTATAGGTCTATAATGTTTGATACCATTATCAACTTTACATTGTTAGTTATTTGTGGATAATGTTTTCAAGATTTGTTATTAGGCTACCTAAAAATGCTTCCTTTGAATAAGATTTTGTTGAGGATCAGCACAAGATATACTGAACGTTTTTACACGTTATATTATTGAACTTTAAACACTTTTGGTTATTCCAAAAATCCATGATCGAAATATGATTCAATACCTTGAAGTGATTTAAAGCTGGTGATATCATTATACAAATATTGAGTGTCTAATACAGTACAATCTGAAGAATACTATCACGAGTAAACAAATTATTTTTTTAATGATTAAACAGGCCTAAAATCATTTGATCCAGATATGTTCATGTCTGCACTAAAACTTCTAATTCACCTCAGCCGTCTGTCAGTAAAAGGGTGTATCTCATAATTAGAACATTTTTGACTGTATAAAAGTGATATTTAAAACGCGCTTGATTCTGATTGACAACTGCGCTGGCCAATCGGAAGACTGCACACCTTCTCGTGAAAGCTGAGGATTAACAGCGGGCCAACATTTTTATTAATTTTATTTTTTATTCACATTTTTACTGGTGCTAACCCTTAAAAGATTTGTTCGTTCAATGTCTCAAATGAAATCGTATAACATCCTTAACCCCCAACGATAGTAAATCAACATTTAAATATATTTTTACTGCCTAATCGGCCCAAACACGTGCGATACGAGTAACAATTAATACATTGATAATTCCTTATTACACTTAATTAATAGTAATGTTAGCAAGTTAATATGTTATAGGTCCTTTATATACATATTAATGAGTAATAAAGCATAGGTGGATTTGGTGGGTGGGGGTATCGACATGCTTGACCATTTACTAATGTCCTCGTTTGTGTTTGTCCTTGTTTGGCACTGTGCCCTCGTTTGATACCCTGTATCGGCACTTGCAATAAAGTTGGCTCAATTTACTATGGGATGATACCTTATGTCAATATTTCTACCCTGGACCTCGATCATGACATGAATTACTTTATGCACTGTTTACTTATAGGAAAATGGGTCCCTCCGCCAAACCTGTATAGCTGCCTTGGAACAGAGTGTATAGCTGAGCAACTATAGGTCTACGTGCGAAATTGCTCGGTAACAATGACTATTATTTAGATTATCAGTAAATAACACTGCCATGCCTTACGACCTTTGTTTGCAATTAAAACTGAAACCAGGTAGAATTAATCATTCCCAAAGTACTTTATGTGAATAAAGATATAGGCCTTCATAAAACAACTAAATTGAGCAACATTGGTTATGTTGGTAAAACAGCTTCTACGAGTATGCCTACTCCCCTTGAATGAAGAAAGACATTCAACAACAGACATGTGAAAGTTTCAGCTTTGTGTCGTTAACGAGAAAAAAAAAGTAAAAATGCAGTTTAAGAATTTGTTCTTTTTGGATCACATCAGCAATTATCTAAAGTTTCTCTTCCATTTATTACAATTGGTGACTCGCAGATAACCCCCTCATCACAAGCACGTAATCTGAGTGTTATATTTGACTCGACAATGACTTTAAAACCTCATATCTCCAACATTGTTCGTATATCATCATTTCATATCAGAAATATTGGCCGAATAAGGAAATACTTGAATAAAAGTGCTGCTGAACAAATTATACATGTGTTTGTCACATCACGGCTCAATAACGGGAATGCTCTCCTTTACGGTCTCCCGCGGAATAAAAAATCTCGTCTTCAGCACTTAGAAAACACAACAGCTCGTGTTGTGACTTTGTCCAGAAAGTCATGCCATATCACCCCAATCTTGAAAGAACTGCACTGGCTTCCTGTTTCACAGAGAATTGTTTTTAAACTGATGCTAATTGTTCACAAATCTTTTAATAACATTGCTCCAATTTATATTTCTGAACTGCTTAAAGTCTACACTCCATCACGCAATTTGCGTTCCAGCAACATGTCACTCCTAAAGGAACCAACTTCAAAACGGCACTGGGGTGATTGGTCTTTTTCTGTTGCGGCTCCGAGACTCTGGAATCATCTTCCAAATAAATTCAAATCTTGTCATAGTATAAGTAGATTTAAGCGCTGCTTAGAACTCACCTTATGTCACAATTTCTTCGAAGCTACTCTACTATCACCCGGCACAGCTATATCAATAAGATGACACATCTTTGCATGCTTATCCAAGACAACAACATCCGGCCGTCTATGTTCTATAACATGATCTGTCTGGATGTTGAAGTCCCAGAGAATCTTGACATGATTCGTTTCTTCAACATTTTCCGGCACATGGTCGTACCACTTCGATTGCACCTTGACACCGTACTTCTTACACAGATCCCAATGGATCACCTTCGCCAACTTGTCGTGTCTGCCTTTGTACTCTGTCTGAGCATGCACTCTGCATTCGCTGACAATGTGAAATACAGTCTCCTCTGCCGCATTGCACGTATAAGAGACATCTGACTTCTCAATCCTTGCCTTCATCACATGACGACGACGACGACGACGATGATGATGATGATGAAACACTGATTAATCCTTTTAGAAAGGAAAACAAATATTTCGTTGTTGTCAGTTTAAAGTTCGGTTTAATAGCAATGATGTGCTAAAATGAATCCATGACGGGACCCACAATACAGTCATAATGGGACATATTTACTGTAAAACTGTGCCACTCATCATTATTTTCAGAAATGGATCATTTTAAAGCATCTGTTGTCCTTTCCTCAAGTGTATCAGAGTTCCGATGAAAATATAATTTCTGAGAATTTTGTTTGCTCTCGGGATATAGGTGTGGAATATGTTTCCCCAATTGTGTTCATCTAAGTTTGTTTAATAGGTAGGGGTGGCTTAATGGGTTTTGATATGGGGAGCTCATGTAGCTAAGTTTCATCCCCTCCAAGGCCCCTTCCCTGCCCTGGATCCGCCCGTAGAAATTATGTTATTTGTAGCAGAAATAATAAGTGTAAACTAGACATTAAGTGTTTGTCCTAAGGACGAACACTAGGCTGTTCCGATGTTTTTAACCTTTGAACTTATGATACACAAAGTCAATCTATAAAGACTCACGATCTTCGCTGAGAACAATGCTTTATATTGCCACTTTTAAAACCTGTCACTTGAGGGCGGTATAATATGTGGCGACGTCAGTGAATCTATATTTTTGGTATTTTTGAACCTCACAGTCGATATCGTACACACGAACTTACAAAATAAATTTTCGTCCCATTGTTTTTGTACCCTAAAATATTGATTTTTATTCAAACTTCCTGTTGAACCGGAAGTAGAGGTCATTATGAGGTCACGATACCGCAGCGCACATTCACAGTACCCATCAAGTATATAACTGCAAAAAGTTTAAGTATCGAGTGTATACTTCTTGAGTTATGGTTCAAAATGGATTTGCTAATTAAATATTTATGAGACTGTAAATGGAAACTGGATGACGTCACGATGACGAAATTAGGTTTTTCGTACTAAGTTTTTTGATTATCTACAATTTAGTGTATAGTTTGACCCAATACAATAAAGTTTAGTTTTCGGCCAATTGCATTCCACGCTGTAAGTTGCTACGCTTGGAACAATGGTTATGTCACTTTTAAAACCGGTCATTTGAGGGCGCTATACGAGTTTTATGGTGGACAGGTCACGCTACACGTTAGTAATGGTGCCTAGCTAGAGCGGCTTCAGTTAAACATATGTAGGATTTGAAAAACGGGTCCATAACGTGTATTATGTATACGTGTTGTGCACAAAGTAATTGGCCCTGACGCCGCTTACGAATCCAATAACTACAATTGCGTTCAGACATCGTTCTTTAATTAGATTTGACTAAGTCGTAGCATTATATTTGTGTGTGTACGATGTACAAAGATATATTGACAATCGCTAGCGATTAAGGACGTTACGTAGTCACACTACGTGTCTGGACCACTGCTTTCATGTGATTCAGCAAGCGTAAAAATGACGTCTGGGCACCACACGAAAACAGATTCATCCATTGCAACAAGCCAATGCAATAATCAAGTGAAATTGAAACGTTAGGGATACGTATTAGCCTGGACCCTGATCCATGAATTTACCATAGAGTTTTGTACACAGATACAAAACGCGCTATAAATAATGTCATGATGACGTCACAAGACATTCTAGGCCAAAAGGCACATCTACAGTACCCCACAAATGTATAACTGAAAAAGTTTGATGATCGGGTGTATACTTCTTGAGCTATGGTTATTGCAAGATTGCGTAATTAAATATTCACGTGACTATAACTAAGCTAATTAATTTAGAATGTTAGTCTAATGACATTTAGAAACTAAGTCAAGGCATAAGCTTCCATATGGTATATGAGTTGACTCTTTCTGACAATGCTAAGAAGGCCATTTGCCGCCAAGAAAGTAAAAAAAATAAAAATCTTGACAGAAACAATAGCTCTTCCGACTACCAGGTCGGAGCAGCTAATAAGTAAAAATTCTCTCATATAACATATGCCATATCACTTGTAAAATACTAATTGGACGCGAAGTATTTTTAAAGGTAATACAATTGTAAGTCAAAGATAATTAAAACTGTCCAGTTGTAAATTTGAAAACTTAATTGGTGTAGGCCTAGGCTTAAATCTGATAATGGTATCAATCTTGCCTAGAAATCATTTTGTGTGAGGTGCTGTCACCTTTGTGTAATAATTTCTAGCTTGAATTTACGAAAGAGAACTTTAAAATAAATAACAAATTTGAATGCATCTTCACTGTTTTCTTATTAACGACACATATAAAGTGATACAACCTGAACTATCACAGGTGGTTTATATACATAGTATGGATGCATTTACATCCATTTCTCTGTGTTAATGGTTTGTATATCATACTCTATATAGGTAAACCTTGTAGCTTTGCATGGTGAGGATGATAAGTAAGACTAATTGCGGTGACACCATGTGGAATCTCAATTGAGTAGTAATTAGTTCTGAAAAGAACTGGGGGTACAACTCAGTTGTACCCCCAGTTCATTTCAGAACACTACTGCTCAATTGAGATTCCACATGGTGTCACCGCAATTAGTCTTACTTATACTCTATATACTTGCGCATATACTTATATTAATGTGCGTGAGTGTTATTAAAATATATAACAAGATTCATATTGAGGCCAACAATTAATAAAATAAACTTCTGCAAAATATGAGCGACATTGATGGACTCAACTTGAAATAAGTATGTTCCCAATTTCTATTCTCAGATCTTGTTATATGTATTTGTGTACATGAGGTTATGTAGGCCCATATATATATATATCGTTTGTGTTCATCGATACATTGATTATATCTTTTAAGAAGTTGTTGGAAGTTAGGTTTAACAGTAATTATGTGCCAAAAAGAAAATAAACTTAAGGCACTCTACAGTTTTGTTTTATAAAACCCACTTTAATAGACTAGTTTAATTTGTATGTCTAAAAGTGACACGCCAGTTAAATTTGACATACTAATTGGTTATTCCACAACATTATATAGCTGATAGCGTTTTAGTAAGGTTCTTTGCTCTATGGTCGCTTAAAATAATCATTAAATAAAGTCATTTTAAATGAGAACTTTGCGCGTCAGTTTGGGGAGCAATACGTCACAAATGGGGAGTATTACGAGTGGCACACTTCATGTACGTAAACCCATAGATATAGACAATTGTAACAATGACACGCGGTGCATTTTAAATCCTGTATTTGTCTTTGCAAGCTTGACGTCATAAGCGTGTCTTAACTTTTAACAAAATTAAGTAAATGTAACCATAACTGCACTACGGGCAGGCTTTTCCCACACAAGAAGGCTCTGCACGGACATAATAAATCTCTCAAGTGGGCTCAATAAATCCCGTAACTTTTGACTTCTGTCTGTCGCTCAAATGCCCTCATTTCAGCGGCAGAAGGGTCGTTTTTGACAGGAGTTTCTGCGTTCTCTTCCGTATTTTCGTCCATGTTTGATTTTAATGTTTTGGTACTGGTGGTTTGCGTCATTAATTTATAATTTCTTTTAGAATTTAGGTTATACCATAAAAATGAGTGGTGTCACTTAAGAAATGTCTTGCACCTCATTCTTTATAGCAACACAGTTTCCTTCAAATTTAAAAGTAATTTTAAAAATGTATTTATTTAAATGTAATAATTTGTAAACATTAATCTTCCCCTGATTCAAGTTTTACAGTATATTATCAAATAAAATAATAAATAGTTTAACTCTTGGCCTCGTATGGTACAATCAAGTTCGTGACGTCTTAATACAAACTGGCACATTGCACAACAGCGCCCCCTATCGCTACGCTTCTCTCTTGCCCATTAATGGGTATACGATCCGAGCGCCGGATCGAACCGACGGGTCTGCTTCGTCGGGCGGCTCACCATGGGCGTCGATCGCTTCTTAGTAGCAGGCAGTGTAGGGTCCAAGCTTGGGCGATTTTATTTATTTGTTATTCATTTATTTTTTCGCTTGCCGGTATACTGTTAGAAAAACCGCGGTTTTCGGTTTTACTGTAACAGAAAAACAATAAAAACAGTCCTTAAACTTATTTCTGATGTTTGTTCACCTTATTAATCTGACCTAAAACCTATGACTGACACTCTCCCACCGCCCCGCCCCCCCCCATCATCCTCCAATTTCCCCTTTTTTTACGCAAACAAATTTCCAGAATATGTCAATTTGTACTGACCTCCAAGGCCGTAGCGAGCGGAGGTGTTGGGGTGTGACAACCCCAACAATGTTTCTCAGTCAGCATTTAATCATATATAGTTGGCAAATGAAGCATCAAAGGTACTAGAACAGGGGTTGGTCCAGAATAAATTTTCAGTCGGAGAATTTTTGCCCATTTTGGTCACATTAGATGTTTCGGTAAATTTACAAGCAACATTTTTTTTGCATCCCCTCCCACCCCAACTCTGATGTCGGTCAGCAAATTGGCTCCACACCCTCCCCCTCCCCCCAGAAAATGCCTTCGCTACGCCCCTGCTCATGCTAAGCTCTTTCGAAAACCGTTCACATTTTAGGGTGTAATAAAATCATTGACTCAAAAGGCTAATTGGGGTGTCAAAATTAATTACAATTAGGCCTATGCAATAATAATGTGTGCTCAGAATAACTATTTGTTAGGAGGGGTCATTTTATTTCAGAAGTACCTTGTGTATATAATATTGTTTTATAATAACATTGTCTGAAGTGCTTTAATTTTTTTTTATAGAGAAAACAAGAATTGTTAGGGGCCTATGTTTAATTTACACAAAGTTGCAAATAATTGAGTTTATTTTAAAGGACATCCATGAGTATCGGCTTCCATAAAATATGTATAGCGCCCTCCACTGACAGGAAATGGTTAACAACGTTAACCATCTTCAACAATTGGTCTCGCACTCCTGCACTAATCGTCCAACGCCAAGTCACTGATAGATCAGTTGATCGAGCGACCGACTTTGAAGTGCGCTGTTTAAAGGACAAATCCAACCGAAGCAAGAATGATTTTTTTTTACCCAATGGATTTTCTTTAATACTATATAGGCCTACAACACTTTAAATTGCGGTCAGAAACTATACCAACATACTGTTCCTTCAGACCACCGGGTTCTCAGTTCAATACCGCGGTCAGCGCCCGATTTACGAACTTTCCGCCGGAACTGGCCCCGGTAATGCCCGGGAGCTACCTTGTTTCTCCCTTAAAGGTGCAGGGCCTTCTTGGCCAAAACGCCAAACCGCAGAGCGGTGAAATTAGGCCAGAACTCTCGGGATAAATCTCCCCGCCCCGGTCTAGGTCTCTAAATGATTTTATACATTAATAACTTTCTTTGAAATTGTTTTTTTCATACAGAAATTGTAGTTTTTTCATACAGTACGGGTATATTGTCAGGGCATCATTGTACATTTATTTTCGTTATTTATTTTCGTTATGTATGGTACCTGCACCAGGGCCGGATTAGCCATTGGGCCGGTGGGGCCGGGGCCCAGGGGCCCTTGGCTCTCTGGGGCCCTTCGGGGAAACTGGACCGCGTGGCGCGGTACTGGGTTTGAGGCCCTGACAAGGGCTCCTGGGGTCCGGCCTTCAGGCTTCCAGGCTGGAGGTCCCTGCTGAGGACCCCTTAAAGTGGGCCCTTTGAGGACCACTGCTACACCGTACAAAGCCCAGCTTTGTACGGTGTAGGCTAGCAGGGGCCCTTGTCTCTCACAGGCCCTTGTGTGTCCACCCGTTGTGGGTAGTGCGCGTCGGGAGGGTGGGGGGGGGGGCAGGCCCGGCTTCGCACGCACTGCGCTGTGCTGCCAACTGCCAACTGTTATATAGGACCTATATGCCTATTATATTGTGTTCTGACGGGCGGCCCGCCGGCCCGTCACTGGCCGTTGATTGTGTTAAATTTAGGTCAAAAAGATGAAAAATGATCGGCCCAGGGGCCCTAGTGGGGGTTAATCCGTCCCTGACCTGCACACAAATGTGTAAGCATGTTATTGTTATGAATCTTACCCCTTCCGTTTGATAATATTAGCGCCCTCTATTTAACTCATTTCACTATTAAATATCTTGTTTACGTTCATATCCGCTGGACCCTCGATTGTCCGCTATGAATATGCAATCCATACAAGGCCGCTACTTTTGCTCACGCATATCCAGCGCCAATGCAACGCATCATGCAAGACCAGCGAGAGCTTTGTGGGCGTGCCACACCCTCCCGGCCGGCCACGTGGCTAGAATTAGTTTTGGCTCAAAACTGTGTTTGTATGTTAAATGATACACGATCCTACGGCGCTATACGAACGCTACAATCACGAACCGCTACCACACATGAACTACTATCAAACACAGTCTTGGCAGCAGCGTAGCCAGGACTTTTTCAGTGGGGTCACGGGGAGGGGGGCATTGCTTTTCAGTGGGGGCCCAGGAGGTATGGGTTTTTTCCCTTTTCTTTTTCTTTTCTGTTTTTTGGGGCACTATGAGGATTTTTCGTGGGGGGGCACCTGGGGGCACTGGAAATTTGTGAGGGGAGGGGCACGTGCCCCCAAGCCCCCCCGTGGCTACGCCGCTGAGTCTTGGGAATTTCGCAAAATCTCCCCAAAAATCGGGGCAAGGGGAACCACTACGCATGCGTCAATTTGAAATGCAAGCGCGGCCCGCATAAACAACAACGGACTGCCGTGTTCACTGCACTAACGACAACTCGCGGCAGTCCGTTGTTGTCAATGCGCGTGCGCACCAAATATTTGAGCCGCGCTAGCATTTCAAATTGACGCATGCGTAGTTGTTTCCTGCCGTTTTCGGGGGAGATTATACGAAGTATCCAAGATGTGTTTGATAGCGGTCCGTGTGTGTAGTAGCGGTTCGTGATTGGAGCGTTCGTGTAACGCCGTCGGATCGTTTATCAAAACATACAAACAGTTTTGAATCAAGACTAGGCTAGAAGCATTCCTTGGGACTTGATCAATTTTACGTATGCTTTCCTCGGAGTACACCACTACACACCGACCATGGTGAGTGCAAGATTTATGGGTGAAACACTGTCCTAAAGTTATTATAATAGGCCTATAGAACATGTCATACACGAATCTTTCCGAAATGAGCTGATGATCGAGCCACCACACGGAAACATCCAAACCCAAATACAGCATTATTATTTGTAACAAACAGTTCAAGTCAATGACAGAACACAGCCTCGTCCCCACGGGCTTACGAGCGGTTTCTAAAATGCCATTATACCCACTGGTCTCTCGCCCATGGAACGGGACGATTTCATTATCCAAAAATCTCGCAGCCGATGGATTATTTATTTATTTTTATTTATTTTTTATTTTTTTGGGGGGTGGGTATAGTTTACTGTAGCGTAAACAACAAAGAGCATGCGCTACAGTAGGGAGGCCGGAACAAGGCTATCCAAATTTCAAATCCTACACACTGCGTGTCTAGAAATTAAATTCGGCATAATTCAGCATTCATTTTCAAAGACATTAATTATAAAAACCTTTTACGTGTTTATAACAAAAACAAATTACTACAATCCGGAGTTGTTGTCGAGTACTTTTCCATGAGTGTATACAAGAGTGAGTACTACATCTCTGGGGTTAACATCGGCACAGTTTTCTAGAGGGTCAGTTTGCCGGGGTGACTTTGTGAAGGGCGAGTTTGTAAGGACCAAATTTGCCAGGAGGCGAGTTGACTGGCATGCGGTACAGTGTATGTTTAGTGTGCGCTAGATTGATCCACTGTCTTTATCCTATCATGGATAGAGACAGGCTCTCGGCGTACCGTTCAAGGGATTTCATTGGATGCGTTATGTCAAAGATGTGACGTCACACCTCAAGGCTCGCGAGCTACTACCAAATAAGGTCAAAGTTTAATCTCCCCAAAAATGAGAGGCTGGTATCTGGCGACTATAAGAGCAATAACTATAGTTGGGAAGTTGTTTGAATATATGAATAAGTCTTTGTAAAACATTGGGAAGAATCAAGAGATATGTACAGAAACCATCCCATGAAAGTTTCGTCTCATTTCACCGTCATTAACAAGAAGATAACGAAGCCGAAAAACATTGTTTGCATTCATTCTAATGTGGAAAATGGATCACATCCTTGATCCATTTTATGTTTGTAATACATTTCACATTTGGGCAATAATAACAGCGAGTCAGTTCGAATAATTTCTCAGGATATCTGATACCAGTACCATGATCACCAACTTCACATCAAGTGAGTTTTTAGATTAAAATTCAGTCATTTTGTAATCGGGTATTAAGTAAAGTGTACGCTTCCTTTAAGAACCCTAGTGTCGTTGGTCTCTCTTGTTTGTTTGTCTCAGTTAAATTAAGGCGTTAAACTAGAATAAACCCTGCTTTGGGGGTTATATTTCAACAGAAACCAAAAGCTTGCTTTTCCTGCACTGCTATCCACTGTAGTCTATTCCAAAGTCATACGATGAACTCGGCTCTTGTTCCTTTCTACGTAAACCCTGCTTTTGGTGTTT
Source organism: Zoroaster sp. YZ-2022 (assembly GCA_029582265.1). Taxonomy (NCBI): domain Eukaryota; kingdom Metazoa; phylum Echinodermata; class Asteroidea; order Forcipulatida; family Zoroasteridae; genus Zoroaster; species Zoroaster sp. YZ-2022. The sequence continues at coordinate 2,580,872 of CM055830.1, read as the reverse complement.
TCTATTTCAACAGAAATCGAATACTCGCTTTTCCTGCCGTTCACTGAAATCCACTGTAGTCTATTCCAAAGTCATAAGATGAACTTTGCTCTCGTTCCTTTTATCTGTGGTATCATAGTTTTCCTGTGGTATCGTATGAATTATAATATGATATGGTGTTTGTTTGATCAAGGAAGTGTCGCTTTGTAAAACCAGGTCAATGGATGATAATCAACATACCTAGTGTGAATACCAAGTATTCAGTCTCCTAATTAAAGCCCCTATATGCACTATTGGTAATCTCAGAATTTTTTATTTTTATTATCACAGTTTTACAAAAAACCTCGCTCGTCATCACCGCCTTTTAAATCCAAAGGCGCTGGTACAACTCTGGTTGCACCTCCGTCCTCAGACTCTAAAAACTAGTAATACATCACCACATGTAGGTCTGCACTATAGCCACATACAGGCCACGTACAGGCACACACTGTACGCCTTCAACCCCAGTGGGAAGTAATGTAACAACATTGAAAAAATGTGGGAAGGAGGTGGGGGAAGGAGTTGGGGGGAAGGCATGGGTGACAGTAGGTCGTGGTTCGTGATACCTACCATTCCCACTGCACCCCAACCCCAAATCAATGGGGTGGCGTGGGAAGGAGGTGGGGAGGGAAAGGGATGGGTGACAGTAGGTCCTGGTTCGTGATACCATTCCCACTGATGTTTGAAATTTGTAAATGCCGGATGAGTACAAGGCTAAGTCATTCCCTTCAGATGATTTTTGGATCAAATTTTTACTTTATAAAAAGGCAAGCCTGGCTACTCGTACTACTACGATCATTGAGCACAAGTCAGAATATATTTCATAAATAACGTGACAAATAAAAAACAACAAAAGGATATAGATACCGTCATTACAGTCACAACGAAAAAAGTTGTGGCTTTTTATCTCTAAAAACAAAACGTTAACAATATCCATAAAGCATTTTGTAGCAGGGCATCTACTGTAAACAGTATCGTACATGTGTACATGTATGCATGTGCAGGCTTGCGCGCATATACTCAATACAATGTGTTGACCATATATGGTCAACCATGATACTTTGCGACTTCCTTCACATGATCTTGTGAAACGAATTGTAGTGCACCAGCAGTACTGGATTGTACAGGTGGGCATGAGCGAACCAAAAAAACTCACTTGGTGTAAAGGCCGTCTCAGGTTCTAACGTTTTATTTAAAAAAATTGAATTTTTTCCAAAATTATGTTCAGTTTATATCCGAATACAGAAATTCCACACTGGAATGAATACGAATGTAGTCTGAATGCATTTTCACTATTTTCTCGTTAGCAACACGATGGAAATAGCTTAGTTAAAGGAACTGTCATGGCCGAGAGGTTTTTGGTGTTGTGTTCTGGTTGCTAAGGCATTAAAATGTGGCTTCAAATCCTGACTACGACCGTGGTGATTGTGTTTTTGAGCAAGATACTTCACCATCATTTCTTCGATCTACACCCCACAGTAAGACGGGTACCATGTGAGGACAGAGTTGGTCGTTATTGCTGCATACTTCTCAGAAATCAGATGGTATCAGAAATGATATTACATGTACAGTATACGCCTGATGAGCAAGCGTCTTGAGCACCGTGTCAGTTTGGTGGATACGTGCGCTGTCTATACACGTTAATTATTATAAGAGTCAATCAAATCCAAGTGCATCGGCCTCAAATCATTCAAATTAACATGTTTTCATATAAATAAATAAAATACAAATTCCATCCATCACTAATTATTTCAAGAATACTAGATAAGATTTCATCTTACTTAAGATTTCAGGCCCATTCATTTGAGGGATTGTGTGAAAATGGTCCTAAAATGTGTGCAAATGGTGCTAATTTGTTTCCAAGCGTAGGGCCTTTTCTAAAATTGATGTTTTCAGTGTGGGCGTTTTCATTAATAGGGGGTGGTTTCCATTGGGATGAGAATAACTCAACGTGCCTCTGAACTGTCCACATTACATTGAAAATAAAAAATAAATGTTTTTGTCTTTTAGTTTTATTAACAGTTTTAAGGTTTCTAATAATTTAATGTTTTTGGAATATTTTATATTTAGCATTGGTTGCTACGGGAGTTTATTTAGTGGGGTGCACCCCTAGGGGTCCGCCGACTAGAAGATCAATAACTATAGTTTGGAACTTGTTTGAATATATCTTATATCTTAATTAAAGGAATTGTACACCATAGGTAAAATATTTATGAATGCATCCATACTTCATAAGAATCAAGAGATATGTACAGAAACTATCCTATGAAAGTTTCATCTCATTTCAGCGTCATTAACAAAAAAATAATTTGTTTGAATTGATTGTTATGTGGAAAATGGATCACGACCTTGATTCATTGTAATACATTTCACGTTTGAATAATAACAGCATGTCAGTTCGAATAATTTCTCAGAATATCTGATACCATCACCAACTTCACATCAAGTGAGTTTTTAGATTATAATTGAGTTATTTTGTAATCATATAATTACCAAAGTGCACACTCCCTCTACGGAGAACTTTAGTTAATGTCGTTTGTCTCTCAGGTTTGTGTGTGCGTTACATTTGTTTTAAGTAATTTTCTTTAATTTGGTGTAAATGTGTTTCCTTGTAGACTTCAGGTGTTAAACCAGAGTAAACCCTGTTATTTTTAAATAGAAACCGAAAGCATTTCTTCTTTTTCCTGTTGCTAATGACCTCACTGCGTGTATCCTATTCCAATACGATGAACTTGGCTATTGTTCCTGTCTAAGGAAGGTAGTGAAAATTATATACGTTTTCCTGTGGTGTTATGTATATTATAATATGATATGGTGTTTGTTTGTTCAAGGAATTGTCGCTTTGTAAAACCTGGTCAATGGATGATAATCAACATACCATGTACGATTACCAATTATTCAGTCTCCTTATAAAGCCCCTTATGCTGCATCGTTAGAGCGTGGGTTCGAATCCTGGCCGCGACCATGGTAATTGTGTCCTTGAGCAAGACACTTCACTGTACAGTGCTCCTCTTCACCCAGGAGTATAAATGGGTACCTGTGAGGGTTGTGGTTGAAAAAGCTTCCGATGCGCTGCGGTAGCTCCCCAGGGAGCTGCGAAAGTTTAGGGATTGATATTGGCCCAATGACCAGGGATAATAATGTAAAAGCGCCTTGTATCTTTTTAGCAATTTGGCGCTCTATAAATCCAGTTATATTTATTATTATTATTAGTAGTAGCTTTGCATAAAATGCATTGATAGCTTGCTTGAAGGTGTAAAATGTAGAAGTTTTTCAATACTTTGAGACAAAGCATTCCACATAGGCACAATAGTATGCTGCTGCTCAGAATTTTCATTAAATCTAATGAACTTTTTTAACATCAAGGTCAATGTCACCTTTAGAACATTTATAGAAAAATAGATCTAAAATACTCTCTTCTATAAGATAAAGCATGCGATTGAGTAGTGCAAGCCTTTCATTGTAATCACAATTCTGTGTAATGTAATATTAATTTTGTGGGTTTTCGCTGAACATATTCCAAACGTTGCATATTGCACTTGGAGGTGTTACCGGTACTCCATAAAGGACTGGCATAATCTAAGTTAGACCGGATCAAGGCAGTGTACAAGGTTTTAGTAACATTGGTGGGGGCACTGTATCCCTCACCACGTTTAATCATACCCAGTTTGCGATTACCTTTAGAAACAATATTGGAAATATGATCGTTCCATTTTAAAACACTATTGATTTCAACACCAAGATCTTTTATACTATTGGTTCTACAGGGCGAGATACCGTTCATATTATAATCATAAAGCACAGGAATGCCTTTTCGTGTGATAGAAATAATTTGACACTTGGAAGGATGAAAACAAATATCACAGGTTTTGCTCCATTTAAATAGAACATCAATGTCATCTTGGAGAAGCTTATAATCATTAACATTGTTAATAACTTTCATGCTTTTAGAGTCGTCAGCAAACAGAGCAACAGTGGAGTTGTGGGCAACGTAGGGAATATCGTTAATGTACAGGAGGAAAATAAAGGGTCCGAGGATAACCCTGGGGACCTGAGTTAACAGGTAACTAATCGGAGTAAGAACCTTCCAAGACAGTGCGTTACTGTCTGTTGGAGAGATAAACCTGGAACCAACAGATGAAGATTATTGGAGTGAATACCATAGGACTTTAATTTATGTAAGAGTAATTGGTGGAAACGCTGTCATAAGCTTTGGAGAAATCTAGATAAATGACTTGCCCAGCCTTGTCCAGAACTCCGCTGACTCTGTTAAACACAGTAAGGACCTGAGAAACTGTAGATCGTCCTCTAACAAATCCATGCTGTAAATCATAAATATAATCATTTAACTGAGGAAAAATCAAATTATCTTAACCTCTCAAGAACAAAGTTTGCCACATTTTATCGCCGCCTCAACTTATTGGTCAAATAGTGTAGGCCTATCGTGTTGGTTCTGAGGGTCGGTTTATTGAAGTTTTGTGTCGATAAATTCGTCCCTAATTTGCCATGATAGTGACCAATCCCGAATTAAGTTGGCATAGTGACCAATGCGGTATTGGTCACTTTTCCAAATTACAAAAATAGCCAGTTAGAGCATTCATCATTTGAATGCATGCATCTCCAAAGCTATAAGGAATGCATGCATGTGGATTAGATACAATGGTAGGTCTCTTCCTGAATGTACTAATGGGTGGGAAAACTATTTGGTCACTATGGCAAATTAGGGACGAATTTACCCCCAAATAAAATGTTTTTCCCCCACTCCTGGCTACTCAACTCGTCTCAGGTGCTATCGTTTTAGTAAATTACTGAAATAATTTCCAAAATAAATTTCAGTTAATCGAAGACGAAGACAGTCTGAATGCGTTTTCACTATTTTCTTGTTAATGACACAATGAAAACAACAATCTGATTAGGAGTTGTCGTGGCTGGGTGGTTTATTAATGCAATGGATTTGTATTCTGGTGGCTGAGTCGTCAGAATGTGGGTTCGAATTCGTGGTGCTTGTGTCCTTGAGTAGGATACTTTACAATAATTGCTTCTCTCCACCCAGTAAGATGGGGTACCTGTGAGGACAGATTGGTTGTTGTTGAGCTACATACCTCTCGGGGAACTGAGATGGTATTAGAAATTATATATGCGCTTGTCTTGAGAACCTTGCCAGTTTGGTGGATACGTGTGCTACATTAGTAAACAATTGTTATTAGAGTCAATCCAATCCAAGTCCATCGGCCTCTAATCATTAAGCATGTATTTATATATAAATACTTAAAATAAATATAAATTCTAGGAATTCGCATTAACAAATGAAACTTGTTCATAGAGGTTTTTGGACTCAATGTGCTGGTTACGAGCTTAGCGGTTATGAGCTTAGTTTTAGCTTACTTACCATTGTGTCGTTAACGAGAAAATAACGTAAAAATGCATTTCGTTTTCATTATATTGTGGAAACTTTCGTTTCATGAAGTCGAACCTTTATTTGGGAAATACAGAAAGATTTCAAGGGATGTTGTATACTATCATCAACGTTACACCAAGGGATGTTGTATACTATCATCAACTTTACACCAAGGGATGTTGTAAACTATCATCAACTTTACACCAAGGGATGTTGTATACTATCATCAACTTTACACCAAGGGATGTTGTATACTATCATCAACTTTACACCAAGGGATGTTGTATACTATTATCAACTTTACACCAAGGGATGTTGTATACTATCATCAACGTTACACCAAGGGATGTTGTATACTATCATCAACGTTACACCAAGGGATGTTGTATACTATCATCAACTTTACACCAAGGGATGTTGTATACTATCATCAACTTTACACCAAGGGATGTTGTACACTATCATCAACTTTACACCAAGGGATGTTGTATACTATCATCAACTTTACACCAAGTAAGTTTGTATTTTTCGGTAATCTGTTAACTGAGTTGAAAACCATGGTACTGCTAAGGACACTACTCCTCAAATGTAACTGACATGATCTGTTCTGCCAGATCCGGTATCAGGAAGCGGCTGAACTATTTCCTTGTAGTGAACCTCGTATGAAAGAATGATATTAACACATGTTGTATTATGGTGTGGCATATTTCATTATTGTATCGCCAATGTTTTCTCACTATATACGTGTGGGTTCAATAGATCAATCACAGGCAGAGAAACAGTTCATCCGTTTCCTTCTTTGACGCACAAACAAATCCTAGGATTCAGAGCTATGAGAGGCGGTAGGCAAGTTTTCCAAACCTTTCCCCCAAATTTTCCCAACATACAAAAATATTCCCCAAACTTTTTAACATTTTACTTAAAATGTATTTATTTTTAATCCAATGCTTTAAACAACAACAATTATTACTCGAGAGGGGGATAGATAACAACGAGGTGAGTTTCAGTCGTTAGAAATGGATATTTTACTCATATTTGACATTATATATTTACATGATTGGCGGTAGACTCATTGTCTTGTAGTTGCTAATCTACTGATATTGTTTGTTTATTTGTTTAATAAAGAAGGTCGCTTTGTAGTTCAAACCTCATGTTAAATTCAATTCAGCGGATGATAATATACCACAAATATTCCACTACCAAGTGATAGTCTCCATAACCATTAATGGTTTGACATTTTAATGACAATTTCGAAATTATTATTTTTTTTTATCGGAACATCGCTATTTTACGTAAAGAATGGAAAACAAAAATGCTTTAAAATAACATATTTTTACAAAATCTTGGTTTTACAGTAAATTGTTTTCAAAATTAATTAACGGCGGGTCCCTAATTATCTGAAATTCTCATTTCAAAGTATTTATTTTTCTTTTCTAAAAGGAAATTATCAATATTCCAATGAGTCAACAAAATGTTGTTTCAATCTTTGGTATTTTTATGTTGAGAAGCAGAGATGTATTGATTTAATTTGCGGCCCTACGGCGATGTGTGTATATCAATGCATAGTCGGTGCTTTCCGAGTGTCTACGAAAAAACGTCACAGGTGACTTGGGCGTGATTCGAACCCACGCCCTCCTTCTTACTTGTGCAAACGTCTTAACCTCTCGACCACCGAGCTTCACCGATGACGGTTGGCTGGCTATTAGATATTGCTGGCTGTTGGATGTAATAATGTAATAATAATAATACAGATTTGTAGCGCGCACATATCCACCCTGCTGCCCGCTCAAGGCGCGGAAACAAAGAAAAAACAGGAATACAAACAATATACATTGATAGCAATATACATTGACGCAGAGATGTAGGTGAGTATTTTTTCATGAGTACCAGTACGAGAACAATTACTTTGTCATGAGTACGAGTATGTTGTCATGTGTTAAATTACGAATTCTTGAAAAGTCTGATTCAAAATACATTTATGCTTTCATGCGGCTACATGATGCATGCATGTGAATATATGTATTCGATTACCATGCCAGGATCATTACTAAAGTCACAGCACTGATGCTCATACATACATGCCAGCACATTTTCCTTCCAGCCTCGGTTTGGACTTGTGTACTCGTATAGTAATATTAGTCCAGCGGAGAAGTCCAACATCTTGTAAATTTATTGCACTTTGTGGCAAAAGCGTGAAACTTGTCAGATGTTATAATTCATACCAAACCATATGTAATGTAATTATAATGCTATCTCTGATTTTGGCCTGTGGCATAGTGGCCTTGGCGGCCTTTTTCACTGAAAATGTAACCCGTGGATACGTACAGCTATGGACGATCTCTATAGAAGTAGTGTAAACAGCGGCGTAGCCAGGACATTTTCAGTGGGGGGGGGGGGGGCACGGGGGGGGCATTGCTTTTCAGTGGGGGGGGGCCCAGGTGGTATGGTTTTTTTCCCTTTTCTTTTTCTTTTCTGTTTTTGGGGCACAATGAGGATTTTTCGTGGGAGGCACCTGGGGGACACTGGAAATTTGTGGGCACGTGCCCCCCCCAGGCCCCCGAGGCCTCCCAGGCCCCCCGTGGCTACGCCGCTGAGTGTAAATGACGCTAGAATGGAATGATGTGAAAAACACTCCACCAACACAATTGTTCCTGGCCTTCTCCAACATCTGACCATGTTAAAGGTGGACTTTTTTTTTTATGTATAAATGGTTCAGAGCACGAGCAGGCCTATGTACATAAACTATAGTACTAGTCAAGCCAACGTTACGCTGTATGAACTTTTGACCACATCGTGAATATGTATATACACGTCATCCCATAATACGTGTATTTAATTGGCTGAAATAATGACTGGAGGGATGTCAATGACTCGTTCAGTGCAAAGTAAGTATCAGAGTTTCAGCAGTGACGACATAAACTCACATGACCTTTCTATACAATAAATACCCCTTGCACAAGGAAATAATCGAGATCAACATTAGCCCACAGAAGTGTACGTCAAGTTTGATGATGGAGTAGTTGATTTGGAATGCCGACCCTCTACGATTTGATGACAGCACACGGCTGTTTCAAGCCGATCCACGTAACGTAAATAAAGTTTATCAGATCGTTTGTTGAAAATTATTTACTCCAATAATGAGTGATTAGCTCTAACTAAGATGGCGGCGTTTTTCCTCCGTCACTATGCCGCAAAACTTTGAATAAAAACATTAATTTTGGAAAGAATACTAATGTAAACAATGGTTTTATTATAAAAACTTCCATAAGTCTCTATTTCCTTGATGTTCATGATGTTATAAACACATTTTAATTGTTGAAAATGAAATAAAAAAGTATTTTAGGACTCACTGTGCGTAAATTAATAAAAACGCCGATCGAAAAAATGAGGATGCATTTTGCACGCAAATTAAATGAAAATAAGTTTTGTAGAAGTAATGACCACAGTTTTTGGTAAAAACATTCCCGTTTTCAATTTACTTAGGAGAATTGGCCTGAGGGCAGCTCTATTTTTAAAGTTATAAGCAACGAAGTTGGCGCATATTTCACGTCAACGTTCTGTTTACATAATAGTTTGTACACGGACATATACATACTACGCGTATACTGTACTACGGGATGTAAACAACACACACACCGCGCCGCGAAATTCAATAAGTTAATTTCAATGTAATACGTGGGCGCATTGCATGGGCTCAAACACACACACACACGCACAGACATCAACGTTACAACATGGAACAAGGAGGCGATAGAAATATTCATATTCAGTTGTTTTTTTAGCTTTATTTTATTTCACATTATGGAATATCATCAGTCAGTATTAACAAAATTATGCCGTGTATGTGGGAGAAGGTTGAAACTGCCAAACAAAAGCAAGCTGGTAAGAGTTACACTAAACCTGTAGACTGCTCCAAACAGAAAAAGAAATATATGCTGTGTTTTCGATAAGTACGTGGAAGATGACACTGAAGTACACCCTGAATCAGTATGCTACAAATGTTCCCGATCTCTACGCTATGCCCAACATGGTGACAGATTAAATAGTACATCAAATATTAAACATGAATATGCAATTTGTACACCAAGGCTGAACTGGAAAGCACATCCCAGGACAGGTGAATGTGAAATATGTAGAGTGTTCCTGAAACAAGGCGAGGGGGGTCACCAACCAAGCCGAAGTCGGCCAGGTCATTCGGCAGAAATTCAAGGCCACACGTCTAATTTGCCTTCGAACCTTTTTGGATTAGAAGAGGTTATAATTGTACTGTAAGCCCGTTGCTTGAAATATGTGGCAAATCTTCTGAAGAAGAAAGTATATTTATATGCCCAATTTGCCAGTGCATACTGAGCACCCCCACCATTCAAACACCATGCGAACATAACTTTTGTGCCATTTGCTTATCTAACTGGTTCAAGTTCAACTCCAAATCCGAGGTCCCATGTCCAGTGTGTAAGCAACTTCTACACTTCACCCATGTATCACCATGCCCTCGGATACTACGATTTCAGCTAAGCACCTTAATAACGGCTTGTTCAAAATGTGGTTCAATGGGAAAATTAAACAAAATGGCTGAACATGAATGCCCAATGAAACAAACTTCATGCCATTGTAAGATATGCATTGCACCTAATGTAACATCATCATCCTCTCCAAGAGAGTCAGAAATTACCAAGGCAGCAAAACTTCTTCAAAAAGTGGCTTCACAGCATGTAAGAGGGACCCCAATTCCACCACAAATTGAAGCTGCTACTGACAGATGGACATGGCACAAACTGAAAATAAATGGCACTGCTAATTTGAAGACACCTGGTAGGTAAGTAAAAATTTTAAAATCACTTCCAAATTACGTACAGAAAGTTAAGCAAATTAAAATACATTGATGATGTAGTGTGAAAATTAATCGCTGCTCAAATAATAGTACATGGTAGGGATCATGACGAAACTGGCTTGAAACTTGCTGTGAAGTGTTAATGTATCAACGATGGTTATATGTATTTTTCTTTCTTTCAGACTCATGTATCATCAATTTCATGGCGACATACCGGAGAATGTTCCCAACACATTCTGTAACCCCCAAAATGCACCTGCTTGAAAATCATGCAGTGGAGCAGCTTCGGAGATTTGGTGTGGGGTTCGGCCTAATTGAACGAGCAGGGTGGTGAACTTGTGCATACCGAGTTCAATAGAACCGGTCGTGCTGTCCATGGCATGATGAATGATTTGCAGCGTCTTCTCACCATCATGAGGCGACATCATACAAGCACCGTGCCAGAAGTGCAGGCAGAGTTCATAACTTCGGTCAAAAGAAGAAAAGAAGAATAGATAAAGCAGTCTGTATGACTTTTGTACATACTATAAGCACAAAGGCTTTAACCCCCCCCCCTAAAAAAATTTAATAATAAATAAATAAATAAATAAATAAAAATACAAATTGGAGGAGCTGGAGACATACTAAATCACAGTAAATGTATGATTTACAGAGCAGCCATACTGGGAAAAAAATAAAACCATTAAAAATATAAACTTTTCTGCATAGAAATGGTCTGCATTGAAAAATACAAGATAACACATTGTTTGATATTGATTGAATGTGCCTCATTCATTCCTATAAATGTACAACTGGAGTATGTGTCACAATCATTCTCATAACATTCCCATAATTATATTGGCATTCCTGTAAATGTACTTAATATTGCTATTGTGATTTGAGGACATGATACAAGTTATAAATGTCTGGAATACACAACCCCTCCATAAATAACACTTCGGGAGAAAAACTTGTTATGGATTGTCAGAACTACATGTTAGTCAAGAGATGTTAGAATACATGGTGTAACCACAAACCTACCTAGTCTTACTCAACCTTATCAAAAGCTGGCTGGCATCATGACATTGACAGTATCACCAGGTAGAATTTGACAGCATCCGATGCATAGTGACAATGGCAGTAAACATATCTCAAGTATCTAGGAAAATAAATAAATAAACAAAATTTTCAAAAAATGTATGTCTTATAATGACAGACAAGGCACAACGCAAACATGTAATAACAAATAATTAGCATTTGAATTGTTATATTTGTGTAGTTTTCTTATTAACTAAATTTTTGTCCCAATATAGGCCTAATTGTTTTGACCATTTCCGTTCTCCCCATAACCCTCCCCCAGCAAACACTAACACTAGTAGTAGTCATGGTAGTAGTACATGTATGTACGTTACTGTCACTTAATTGATATGGCTTTTTACGCTGTTGCAGCGGCGTAGCCACGGGGGGGCCTGGGGGGCACGTGACCCCCACAAATTTCCAGTGCCCCCCCACGAAAAATCCTCATAGTGCCCCAAAAAAGATAAAGAAAAGGGAAAAAAAACATACCCCCTAGGCCCCCCCCCCCCCACTGAAAAGCAATGCCCCCACTGTGCCCCCCACTGAAAAAGTCCTGGCTACGCCGCTGCGCTGTTGGTATTTACATGATATTATTAATTAATAACAGTAATTGATGTAAGCCTAGAATCTAAATAGGGCCTAACTATAGTTTTCCATGATCTGACTCAGTACATTACATGGGCAGCATGTTTATTTATATACATCCGCATATACATGAACATTATGTGTACTGTATGTGTATATGTACAATGTACGTAGGCCTATTAGACCATAGGCCGAATTAGGTTTTTGTGTTCATTCGTGATCTTCACCTAGGTACTCAATAAAAACTTGCATACGGGGCCAAAAATATTATTGTTGACAAAAAAGTGAATGTTCACCCCTTGAAAAAGTTGCTCCTTTGCGTACATTTTGAGGAAAATTGTACTGCTATATGAGAGGCTTTGGAAGACGTGACAGAGGCCCCTTTTTGACCACTCGGACACGCTTTGTTATATGAGCCTTTCCCCCGCCAATCAGCACTCTCGTTAGACAGAACTTATCAAACCTTTTTCCCAGGGCTTTCGAGCAATTCAACATACCCCCTCGTATACACTGCTCTCTCAACCGTGGGGACGAGGTTGGAGTAAACGTTAACAACCGCCGCGTTGATCAACATGGCGGAAACGGAGCGGAGCGATCGTCAAAAAATCGCATTGTTAATGAATTTTACATTGTGATCCAGGGATACGGTGTTTGCAGACCAAAGCTGGTCTCGATTTATTAATTTCGCTAAAAATGGAAGGTTCTGAGGGTGCATGCATTTAGAAATTCTTGAGAGAGAAATTTCTGCAGAACGTCACGGTCATGACATGATCACGATGATGGTGAGAACCAAGGCCAAGATCAGTGTTGCGACACAGTCACTGAGTGAAACTGAAAGACAAGTTAGAGAGCATGATCTGATGTCCGTCTGGTGGACTACAACTTAAACAAGAGTAAACGCTGGATATGCTAACTCACTGTTAGATCTTTCTCAGCCCGTTTCACCAAGAGAAACACACATTTCGCCGCAGAAGAGACAACAAATGAGCATCTCTGGAACTGGTAAGAATAGGCCTAACATAAGTTACGTTACTTAGTGCTGAGACGATTAACCAACCAAAAGTGCACTGTTTAACATGTTTAAGTGTTTATTAGAAATTTGCTAACTGGCTATAACCGAAACCAATATTTAAAAAGAACAAAAAAAAAAAAATACAGAAGAATTTGCCACCCATTTTGTTTTTCTAGACTTTATTTATTTATTTATTATTATTATTTTGCCGCATTAGTTATTATATTAAGCAATCATTTTGGGAAGTTTATTGATGCTTTTATTTTAATTGAAACATTATTGAAATCGTATAACGTTACACATTGTTCCATTTGCCAACTAACGTTTTATCTAGTTTGTCTAGCACTATAAATTATACTTATTGAATATTCTAAACAATTAATATTCTAAACAATATTTATCTAACTTGATCAAAATTACACCAAAATAAACAATCTAAAACAAGTGTTCACTTCAGTTTCTCAACATTGAATTACATGTAAGTCTAGAAAGATTGCCAATATAAATTCAGTTAAAAAGCATAAACAAATGCAACATAAATTGGTGTGAGTATGAGCAAAATTATGAGTTGAATTATGGTTGCCCACAAGTTGGCATGCGTACAAGTTGGCATGCGTACAAGTCGATTCAAATTCTTTTTAAGCTGACATTTATTGAAATATATTCATTCATAATTATTATTACATTGTATTATTATTATTATTATATAAAGGTTTCCTGTCTGCAAGTATAAGACATAATTATAAGACAATCTTTTCAGCTGATGGTAGAATTTCTAGGGCCCCTCCCCACCTTTATTTTTTTCTCGACCATACACCATGGTTGCAGCAGGTGCATGTTATGTTATGTTTTTGAAAGTCCATGCACTTTATAATTGTTTCACAATTTAGATTAAAAAAAAAAAAAAAATAAAAATATTAAATAAAATAATAATTTAATATCATTTAGTAAATAAAAACTTGCAGATGCTAGAGTCAGAAGGTGATGGACCCCCCCCCCCCGTTAGCCATTCCAAAAGTATTTAATTAATTGTATTTTTTGTATCTCTTATGTCCCTACTTAGCCTCAACTTCCCATGCAGTCGCTGATTATGAGACGACTAGTAAGCAGTGATGATGACAAACCCTTGTTGAAGAAGAATTTACTGCCATCCAGTGCTGACCTCCCATCTCAACAACAACACACAAATGGATAGGGCTGTGCGTTTTCGGTTATTTTGGGAACCGAATACCCAAAATTTGAAATCTTCGGATACCAGGGTACCCGTAAACAATTTTGTAAAACACATAAATACTCCTGAATGTAGGCCTATAAAAAAAACAATACGAACACAAGTTTCAAACAAAAGCCGGCAAGTATGTGAATGGTTGTCGGCAAATGTTACTTATAATGTTTGCTTCATTTTGTTAGCAAAAAATCAGAGACTTCCATTATTTTGTGTGGCTTTAAATGTCGGAATTTTAAAAAGTCGTTTACAGGTAATTGGAACCAAAAAATGGAACCGGATAATGACATTTTTGGTCGGGTATTCGGGTACCCGGCACAGCCTTACAAATGGACAAGCAGAAATGTCCAGCCTTCACCTAGTTTTATTCAAAAGTACATGAATTGATCATTTACAAAAAAGATATACTAAGATTTTATTTATTTATAAATGTTTTTTATTTATTTATTTGGGTGGGGGCAGTGTATAAGCCAGGATTCGAAAATTGGGCATCCAAATTTATTATTCTTTGATAATCTGGATGTCCAAATGTTTAGCTTCCAATTCTTTTGCATGTGATTTACAAAATAAAACAGGGTGTTCATTTAGCAAACAGGGCATCTAAAAGACACCCAAAGGTATTGCTGGTTAATAATACGGTGGAGGAGGCTATATCACCCACTCCACTTAGAAAAACACTAATTACAAAAAAATAATAAAAACAGTACACCTAGAATCAGAGAATCTCAAAAACTGAGATCTGTACTTGAAATATGCAGTCCACGACTTGTATCTATTTATTTATAACGACTGCAACCTTGTTTAAATCATTTATATTGAGCACACAATGATAGCCTTATTTAATAAATGTTAGCTTATTAGGCTAACATTTGTGCAAGGAAAAGTGGCTGACGTTGAGTTCATAACTTTGTCATTGTGTGCTCAAGTGAAAATAACATGTGAAAAAAAATTGTTATTTTGGAAAGGAATAGGGTTGACACTCAAGGAGGACATAACAAGATTATTAAGTATGAAGTCCTAATAAGGTCTCGATCTCAGACATGGTGATCTCGACTACAATGCCAATTCCCAAATGCAGACACAGTGTCTTAGAAAGGAGGGAATGGACATAACCATGACTACAAAATGAAAGCACAGGGCTTAAAAAATGTGAAAATATATACATGTATAATGATTTTCAAAAGGGAGTGAATCCACACTTTGACCCCATGTTATCTGTATTTATAAGCTTTAATAAAATTACCAAGCAAGTCCAAACATGTAACTACTCTATAATTATATGCAATTGAGTGTCTCTTTGAAAGTTTTGTTTGGTAACAGAAGAATAAAGGTTAGACATCCGTCATATAAAGAAAAAAAATTGTGTGTATGTGTAACTTAGTTATGAGTGGTTTTCTGACAGGTCTAAATAATATACCTTTATAAAGTCTATTTAAATCGAATTTATCCATCTGGGATGAAAGCATTTTGTCTATCACTTGTAATGGTTATTGGGGTGATATTTTTGTACAAACTGAATGGGACAAATAGGTTAAAGAGCAATTTTTTTTTAAATGTAAAAACCAACCTGCCCCCAAATCATGTTGCCCCAATCAAATCTTTAAGGCAAATTTACTCTCAAGAATGCCACTTTAACATGGGAGAACAGCCAAAATAATATGAAGTATTTCCTGAAGATTAATTTGTGACTACCAAGGTGAAGAGCACATCTTTTAAGTAGGATTTTATACTAGATCCCATGGTCAATACTCAAAAAGGTAACACATATTAGCTCCTGTACTGTGGTATGTTTGTTCCAGCTTTTGTGTATTGGGGCGAAATGGTTAAATAACATTAAAATTGTGGGGCGAAATATATGGGGGCGAAATGGTTTTGGGGCGACTTGTTTATTACATTTGTGTATAAAAACCAAATCGCCCCCCAAAACATCGTCCAAACCCAATCGCCCCTAACTTTGAAGGGTCATAACTCCTTACGGAGCAAGTTTTTTGAGTGGGAACAATTAAAACTTTGTAAAGCACATCTAAGTAAGCATTATGTGAGAATAGTATCGAGTACCTAGAGATAGAGGGCAAATTTCACTTTCTAAAAGGATTTTCCTACTTGGGCCCATAGTCTATATGTACAGTATGTGCATACAAAAGCAGGCACGGTGGTCGCCCACGTTGTGTCAGCACGGAAAACAAATAATTACACACCAACTTTAATTGACTCAAGAAACTAAAAAAGAGCTGCCCTCACCTTATGACTACCATAGGGGTCACTTGATATCACAAGCTGTCCACTCTACCTAAGGATTTCGGCATACAAAGTTATATTTTTGTCCAAAAGGGTGATTAATAAAGCACTTGAGAGAACCCCTGTTATCGCGTTCGAAAAAAATCACGTGTGCAAATCTAGCGCTAAATAAATTATATTTGACACTTGACCTCTCAGCAAAAAGTAAACAAACGTTTTGAAACGTCATCCACCTCATTCAAAGTTCAAAATTTGCATTTTTCATTGAGCCAATAGAAACAAAGGTAAAATGCAGAAAGTATGCAAATTAGCCTTATTTAACGTTATGCGATAAATCACGTCGACGCGCTATATGGCTCTTTTGACAGACCCTTGAGGGCGCTCTCTTATTTCTTATTTGAAACGGCCGTGAGCAATTTGGGTAAGTATTAAATGATAAGTTGTACAAAATCGAAGATACAAAATGTGTAGCCATAGGATATGCTGCATACTCCATGCAGCTTCACTTTCCTTTAAGAAAGATCAATCAAATGACTGAACATGTGACTAGATGTGTTTCTATATGTGACAAGTAAGTTGTTGTACAGTACACAGAGTCAGTATACGGGGAAACGCTTCTGTCTGTTCTGTGATCTTCGGTCTATGTTGGTATGACGCACAATTTAAAGAAGCGCGCAAAATACCAAAAGAACCATAGAGGGCGCTTCGTAAATTTAAATAAGAAAGGAAAAGATGAATATTCAAATTAGCCAAATATACGTCAAAAAGGAATATACCAACATTAAATGGGGGTGGCTTAAATTATGCATCCCTCATGCTTCTTGTTCTCTTGGGTAGTGTTTAATTTATATATATATATATATATATATATATATATATATATATATATATATATATATATATATATATATATATATATATATATATATATATATATATATATATATATATATATATATATATATATATATATATATATATATATATATATATATATATATATATATATATATATATATATATATATATATATATATATATATATATATATATATATATATATATATATATATATATATAGGGGCTCGTTAGCTCAGTTGGTAGAGCGCTCGTATGGTAATGGAGAGGTCGCGGGTTCGAGTCCGGCATTAGCCAATTTTTCTTTGCTCGCTACCCGTTTATAATATTTCAGGTCAGTTTCTCCATATAAATCTACTTTGTGTACAACCACATAAAAGGCTTGTGTCCCTTTAATTGTGTGATCCCCGCTACTGCCGTTACCCGGGTTGTTTGCATCTGACCGGGGCTTGATGCCTGGCCACTCGGCAGATATGGTTTGGCCTCTGACCTGGCCCCATAGAGCAATAGATAATTGGCATAAGTGGACCGCCCACCAACATAGGGGCTAGTTAGCTCAGTTGGTAGAGCGCTCGTACGGTAATCGAGAGGTCGCGGGTTCAAGTCCGGCATCAGCCAATTTTTCTTTGCACTCGAACAAAATCACGATGTCTTACATTATTACCCCCTGGTCACTGGCTCAATATAAATCCTTAAACTTTCTCAGCTCCCTGAGTAGTATGCAACCCCGAGCTACCATAGCGCCTCGGAAGCTTTTTCAAATACAATATCAACCTCTACCCTCACAGGTGTATGCTCCATGGGTGACTTAAAATAAAGTCATCGCGCTCAGTACAAAATTCAGAAGCACTTTACAGTAAATTGTTTATTTAATATTGTGACACTAGGGGCTTAAAATGTGTAGTTCAATTTAATAAAAGAAATTACATGTGATCTTAATTTACGTACGTGTAATTGGCCTAAGTCTTTCTACTTAAATATTCCTTTTTCCTAGTACCTGTCTAAAATATTATTTGTGTAATCCTTATTTTATCATTTTCAATATTTATTTGTGTTTTATCCAAGTAAATAACTTTTTACTTTTCAAATAATTGATATTTTGTTCAATATACGTATACAATGTACACTCTATGTACAGTATAGGTATTGTATGTACATGTATGCATGCCCCAAACACTTGTTATGATTTTTTTTAAAGTACCGTATTACATTAGTTGATATTGCATTAGGGAGTGCATAAAATCAAAACATTTCCAAGACTCTTAAGCAGGCCCCAGACCCCTTGCCATGAATGAGGTCTTTGTGTTCGCAGGTCCACCCCTCCCCAAATCAGTTGTTCCTAGATATTTGCCCTTGATGGTACGTGTTTGGGGTATGCATGTATTGTACATAGTACTGCATATTAAAATTACCCATTATATGAAAATATCGTTTAACCATGAAGGAGAAAAGATACCAAACTGAATGTTCTTAATATATGCATAGATAGGATACAATATTTTAAGATGTGAGAGTTTCAGTTACAATTTATATGATATGATGGTATACATGCATATAACAAATCAAGGGGTTTAGGGAGAGTGGGTAGTTTTGTCAACAATGCCAATGTGCGTCACTGAGGCGACGCACGAGGTGACCACAAAGCAGAGATTTTTTGTTTTGGCCTTAATAAAATCATTGGTTTAACGCCTGGCCGGACGGCCACTGTACCAAAATTAAACACTTAAATCAGGTAGAATAAATCAGTGTAAATATCGTATTCCCAGAGTATTTTATGTGAATAATGAATTATGCTATCAGAGTCGGGAATAATATTAACAATTGGGAAATAACTTGACTAAAACAGTAGTACTTCAGACAGAAACATTTCAGGCTACATACCTATATTGATACCGTTATCAACTTGACATTATTATATAGTTATTTGTGGATAATGTTTTCAAGATTTGTTATTATACTACCTGAACATGTTTCCTTTCAATAAGATTGTGTTGAGGATTGGAACAAGATATACTGAACATTTATTAGACGTTATTTTATTGAAATTTAAACACTTTGGTTATTCCAAAAATCCATTATCGAAATATGATTCAATACCTTCAAGTGATAAAGGTACATATATCATTATACAAATATTGAGTGCCTTACAGTAAAATGGGAAGTATACTATCACAAGTGAACAAAACGTTTTCTTTTTTCATGAAATTAATTTTATTTGGCATCGTTGCTTTGAATAGTTAAAAAGGCCTAAAGACATTTTAAATGTGATCCAGAAATGTTAAGGGTCGGCTGCACCCCAGCCTCTAATTGACATCCTTCCAAATATTAGACCAATCCAGATGTTTGTAAACAGCTTACTAGACTTATCAAATAAGTATGATGATTTTTATCTACCTCTAAATACACTAGTAAATACACTGCCATTTTGTTGACAAGTTTTGTGAATGGACCACAACTTTGTCCACATTGTTTTCATCACTTTTGGGGTCGATACTGCTCAAAAGCCTTGAGGGAAGAGATTGATCCGATGATCCAAATTACGGGGGCTAAAAAATCTAAAGCCCTACATTTAAGTTTTGCCAATGTAAGAGAGGTTAGGGCAGTGGCGCACCCAGGATTTGATTGGGGGAGGGGGGGCTCAAAATATTTTATTTGAACTAATATGGGGAGAGACATGGCTGACCCAAACCATAACCGCTGGCGCGGCTGCAGCCATGTCCCTAGTCGTGCTCGTCAGTGAACCTACGGCACATGTTAAATGTTTCCTGGTGGTTTCTAGTCATAAAAATAAGACGTTATGGCATGATTCGGACTCGTAGGGTTTTACCTTCCATATAATTTCCTCCTCTTGATGTAAAGAACTTGAGCTTGTTTCGTCTGCAAGATTTCTATAGTTAAATACTTTCATTGCGTGGACGTAAAGTTTGTGATCATTCGGGCGGAGCTAAATTTTTTCAAACACGAATTTGGCGGCAAAACCAAATCCCAATATTATCCAATCGGTGTTTGCTAAAAGAGTGTCACATAATCTTTGTAAATTAAAACCCAATCCTGGGCCATTGTGTACAAACTGGAAAGGAGTTGATTATAATGCGGGCGTGTTTAAATTTTACGAGTAACCTCAACGACAGTCAACGACCTCAACAAGAGAAACGGACAACAGAAAATGAAAATAAAATTAAGTAAAGCTGCTCCCTGATCAGGGTGCACCATGGCAGGGGGGGGGGAGAATGTGTAAAAATGCTTGTTATATATACTGGTGGCCCTTCATGCATACGCAACGCCGTAAAATATAATAGTGAGTGGAATAAATGGAAAACTTTTGGAGGGGAGCTTGAGTCTCCTGAGTCCCCATCCCTTGTACCACTGCCCTATACTCCTTGCCGAACTCCTCTGTAGACAAGACTTGGGCTCAGATTTTGCTCTCTTTCCTGGCTCCTTCTTTAAAAAAATAATAAAACCTCAGCGGGCCCGCTTTTGGGGGCTCGAGCCCCTCTTGGGTGCGCCACTGGGTTAGGGGAAATTTCACCGCGATTCAATCTTTCCTGGAGCTAAATTCCCCAGACCTCCTTGCTTTATGCGAGTCTCGCCTAGACAACAGTATAATGTCTACATCACTGACAATACCTGGCTATGTCATACATAGACTTGACGCTCCACCGTGTCATGGACTTTGTATTTTTGCAAAGGACACCCTTCGCCTTAGCCGTGAGATCTCGCTTGAGGATGTGACACATGAATAAAATATGCTTTCGCCTTGCACTTTTACATTCCACTATGTATCTCTACTTTCTTTACCGCTCACCCTCATCACAAAATAGTGTTATCTTTGATGCTATATACCTGGTACTTTCTCGTCATCCTACTGCAGAGATCATGGTTTTCGGTGATTTTAATGTTCATCACAAGGAATGGCTGGTTCATTCCAACAGCACAAATGCTTCCGGTGTCAGTGCTTTCAATTTTGCTTTGTCTCATGACCTTACTCAGATCATCTCAGCACCTACCCGTATACCTGATCGTGTCACTTCTTGATTTGTTTCTATGCTCAAATCCTAATGTTTGTACACCAACAATCCTAGCCCCACTTGGAAACTCTGATCATGCTAACATTGAGGTTCAGGTTCGTTGTACCTCACCACCGACTTGTTCTCATCCATATCACCGGACTGTTCTCCAGCACGGCAGGGCTGACGGGGATGGATTCGTTCTTTCTTGGTGACGTCCCTGGAACTCGATTTTTGCCTAAGTCCATCAGAGGCAGCCGATGAAGTGACGGACTGGATCCAGGTTGGAATGGATCTCTTTATACCCTCCCGTACCTACCAAGTGAAATCACACTCTCAGCCATGGTTCACCCCTGAGTGTGCTGCTGCTATCTCCCATCAATTTAATAGAGATGGTTCAAGGGTGGCCCACCATTGATGGCCCACCATCAATTTCGCCTTGCTAGAAACAACTGCAAAATGGTTTTGGAAAATGCCAAGCGCCACTATGCAGAGTCTGTTCAGGAGTCCATCTCAACTCAACGTCTTGGCTGCAGAGATTTTTGGAGAATTGCAAACAGCATCCTTAATAAAAATAAGTCTATTATTCCAGTTCTTTTCAATGGTCCTGAAGTTCTCACATCTCCTACTGACAAAGTCAACCCTATTGCTGATCATTTTTCAGCCAACTCTACACTTGATGACATAGGCCGAGACCTGCCTGACTGTCCTCGTGTTGACAGCAGTTTATGTACGATCAACGTCATATCTAAGATGGTAGCTAAAGTCACCAGTCATCTTGACACTTCTAAAGCCTCAGGACGTGACCGAATTCCTGCAATTTTATTGAAGATGTGTTCACCAGAACTGTCCTCTATCCTCTCCAAACTGTAATGACCCGCTCTGAGAAAAGGTGATATATGTCGCAAAAATATAAAATTGAGTTTTATATATGGCTGGAAAGCACACAACATAAGCTTTCATTTGGTATATGGTAGAGCTCTGTAGCCCTTACCGTTATGGAGATAATTGCGTATTTGCATATTGATAGTTTCCATGATGACTGATTTACATAACAGAGAAAACGGCCTTTGAAATGTTTTGCGTCGTTGAAAAATGATGCTGAAAAGCTCACATTAATTCCACCTAGCAACGAACATGTTCCTGTAATGCCATCTGTTTGAAATTTTCGTGGGTGATTTGTTGATATTTTTCCATTGATGTTACAATTTTTTAAAGATTTTACTCGTTCAGATCATTAGCTTTAATTTATTTGCATAATCATTAAAATATGTTTTGGTGTAAAAAATAAAGGAATAGAGTGTACAACTTAGTACATTACGTACATTTAAAAAAGGGGGAAATTACCATGGTGTATGCTTATGATGGAATTTTGTTTGAATCTGGTACTCTATTAATATTTTATCTTATTGCATACATTAAAATTTAATTAAAACATAAATTAATTTAAAAATTAATTTAAACAAATTAATTAATTTTTATTTTTTTCCCCGATACCCAAAACTAAATGTTATGAGTTAAAAAAATTACTTGAAAAATTCTTACTAAACCCAAACTAAGTAACAAAGACTATTACTCAAAGAAAGAATATCAAGGAAACAAAAACGCTGGAAACATGGGCCGCCGCGGTAAAGCTGGCAACTGCAGTTGAAATCCCCGGCCTTTACGCGGTCGGCATCACACTCGAGGGCACCATTACTTTCTCTTTCATCCTCGAAGGGAACAATGTCCACAGCTAACATTGGTTGGTCTGGGGTCAATTGGGTCATTTTCTTCGTCATTTTCACTAACAGTAACACTGTCAATGTCACTGCCGTCACTCGATTCAGTGGACTCGTCGTCATGCATCGACATCGTCGCCCATGAAATAATCATTCACAAATCCAACGATCTCATCTTCAATACCGTGAAGGTTGGCATCACGAATTTCGTTTAATGCATCGGCAAACCAACGATCCTTCGAACACATTATTACGAAGATATACTAAAGAAAATACAAAACTAAAATTGTGGAAAATACGATACTTTGAGAAAGATTGTAACGTTAGTTTCTAAATCGAACAGCCACGTAAACAACGAAAGAGTGAAGCATGCGCTGCAAGCTAAATTGGCACTAGTGCGCATGCGCTGTAGCCAGTATGGGCCGTGTTGTACACACGTGTTACGAGATCGCGACACCCGTAGCAACAAGGGTAGTTTGTTTATCAATTTCTTTTCTTCGTAGCTCATTTGCATCTGACCTATGGCCTAAAGCATAACCAAATTTGGAAATAGTGGATGTCAAGCTATCAGACGATACCAAACTTTACATGGTGGGTATAGAAGAATTTCGTAATCGAAGGGACAAATCATGGCCTTTTGTTCCGCGCGTAACGTACTCCAGTCTAAAACAAAACAAGACAACAATGCACACAAAATGATGGATTTTTTTCACTTTATTCATGGAAATAAACATTTCTGTGAATGAAATCTGAAAAAATAGAAATCAAAGATGCAATACAAGACAAAAAAAAAAAATCAAATCTGCAATAATTGTTCACCTTCTCAACATGGAATGGCCCATTGTGCATTAATGCATAGCGCGACTTATATCACCTTTTCTCAGAGCGGGTCACGTCACTCACTCACTCACTATAATCTTTGCCTGTCACACTCAGTGTTTCCATCTAATTGGAAGCTGGCCTCTGTAGTTCCTGTGTTTAAAGGCTCGGGAGCGTAAGCAGATCCTCCAATTATCGACCCATAAGCCTTCTTCCTATTATGAGTAAGGTCTTTGAAAGCTTGATTAACCAGCAACTCATAGATTATCTCGAAGAACAGGAGCTCCTGACTGATATTCAGTATGGCTTCCGACATTCACAGTCAACAGGTAATATCCTATACTTGATCACAGAACACATAAATAGAGCGTTAGATCGACGTGGTGAAGCTAGGCTTGCTGCCCTTGACATTTCAAAGGCCTTTGATAAAGTTTGGCACAGAGGGCTCATCCATAAATTTAAGTCATATGGCATCTCTGGTGAATTGCTAAATTTACTCTAGCTTTCTCAGTGAACGTCAGATCTCTGTTGTGCACGAGGGTCATTCCTCCTCCACCCGTTGTATTAATGCAGGTGTCCCGCAGGGTTCTGCCCTGGGCCCGTCACTATTTTTACTATTTATTAATGACCTGCCTGACTCTGTCACATCACAGTTGGCCATGTATGCAGATGACTCAATAGTGTATCTACACTGCATACCCTGGTCCCTTGTCTGCCACATCCTGTGGGAGGTTGAAACTCTTGTTTTGCCGACCAGGCTCCTACAGGGATGACAACCCAAGCTTACATCCGAAAGGACTGTGAATGGGTAACCCTGTTTCAGTTCTAGGAGTAAGTGGCTTCGGCCCTGGTTATATTTGGCTTGGGTCGACAGCCCAAGTCGTCTTATTTTGTTGTCACGTTGTACATAAAACTAGCCTCGAAAAGGATGGATCTTACGTTGACGACTTTTCACGAAATGACTACGATTTAGGAATTGTGATTTTACTTCTATTGCCTTTGACGCTACTTTCACTCTTGTGTGGAGATGTTCACCCAAATCCTGGACAATTTCAAACAAATTTGTTGCTCGCTTCACAAACATCAGAGGCCTACGTTCCAACTGGGACTATCTGGAGCACGACCTCCTTGCAACTCGCCCACATATTTTCAGTATATCAGAAAGCTTCTAAACAGCAACATACCAGATGAATTATTTGCTGTACCTGGTTACCCTTTTCAGACGTGATCGGCCTAATGACTCAAGCTGGGGCGGTCTCATTGTATTCTGGGGACTCTATTACATGCATCAGAATGCATGAGTTTGAAAGCCCTCAACATGAATGATATGTCTCAAAGTACAACTCCCTGGACGTCTGGTGTTTATGTTTTGCTTATATAGACCTCCATCTGCCGATGACTCTATATTCGATGTACTCACAGAGAAAATTGCTACAATCCAGGAACTTCATCCAGGAACTTCATCTGAAGTTATCATTCTAGGTGATTTAAATGCTCATCATGAAGAATGGCTAGGTAGTAAAAAGACAGATGCACATGGTGACTCTGCTTTTGAGTTTGCAGTACTCAACAATCTTCATCAACTTGTAGATCTACCAACAAGGACTGGCAAGTATGGTGCCTGTTCAAAATTAGATCTTTTTCTTACCACTTCCCCTGACAACCATATTGTTACTGTCGGTTGCCCTCTCGGATCTTTCTGACTACAGTGTTATCTCAACCGTACACATTACAGACTCCCCAACGCCCAGCAAGGCAGGCAAATGTAAAGTTTGGCTCTATGATAAAGCAGACTGGGATGGTATGCGGTCTTTCCTGGCTAATGTCAAGTGGACATCGCTCACAAAGGGACACAGTGCAGATTCAGCATGGTCTTGTGTAAAAGAAAACCTAGTTGATGCCATGGACTTCTATGTGCCATCAAAGCAGTCTAGCCACCGCTACTCTGATAAACCCTGGTTTAACGATAACTGTAGAGAGGCAGTTCAGGACAAACAGAAAGCTTACAAAAAATGGCAAAAACGACGAACAATGGACTCATGGACCTTGTACATGCAATCTAAATCTGCATGTCAGCGTACCCTGCGTCGAGCTCGCCTACAGTTTTCACAACATCTTGAGCACGAACTCAAGAAATCAGATAACAAACAGTGGTGGAAACTTGTGAAATCAGTAACTGACAGCAACAAAACCTCTGCCATCCCCTCCCTCTCAGATGCGATGGTCATACCTACAACACGGCTGTTGAGCAGGCTGAGCTGCTCAACAACATGTTTGCTGCCAATGCCAAGCTTGATGATGGTGGGAAAACTCCTCCAAAACTGCAAAATAAAAAACAATGTAGTTCTCTCCTCTCTCAAATTCCGTCCAAAAGATGTTTTAAAAAAGCTTCGAACTCTCGATACATCCAAAGCCAATGGCCCTTGATGGAATATCTTCAACTGTGCTGAAGCACTGTGCACCTGAACTGGCTCCTGTCCTCGCAAAGTTATTCCAGATTTCATTTGGCACCAGGATTGTTCCTTCTGACTAGAAAACTGCCCATGTAGTAGCTGTACCCAAGAAGGGCAATAAGCAGGATCCTTCAAACTACAGACCAATATCGCTGTTAACCATAATATCAAAAGTCATGGAGCGCATCATATGCGAAAAGATCCACTGCCATCTTAACAAGTACCACCTTATTTCTGATACCCACTATGGATTTCGGGAGAAGAGGTCAACAGTTGATATGCTCTCTTACATCACTCAGTGGTGGAATAATGCGCTGGACACTCAGCAAGAAATCAGAGTCATTGCGCTTGACACAAAAGAAGGCTTTTGACCGTGTATGGCATAAGGTCTTATGGCGAAACTCTCCTCATTTGGCATCCAAGGAGATCTGCATTGTTGGATTGCTTCATTTCTCTCAGACAGACAACAGTCTGTTGGGCTTGATGGCTTTAGATCTTCAGCAAAGCTTGTATCTGCTGGAGTCCCCCAGGGGAGTATTCTCGGTCCTGTACTTTCCTTATGTTTATTGATGACCTGGCTTCGCATCTAGAGA
Source organism: Zoroaster sp. YZ-2022 (assembly GCA_029582265.1). NCBI lineage: Eukaryota > Metazoa > Echinodermata > Asteroidea > Forcipulatida > Zoroasteridae > Zoroaster > Zoroaster sp. YZ-2022. The sequence continues at coordinate 2,554,058 of CM055830.1, read as the reverse complement.
ATGATATCCACTTATTTGCCGATGATTCTACCCTCCATGTCATTATTAAAAATCCTGATGCTAGAATCATATGCGCAGATAACCTCCAACGAGATTTGCTCTCAATCGAAGCGTGGGCGAAATACTGGTGTGTCACATCCAATGCCAGCAAAACAGAGGAGATGATCATCAGCAGGAAAAGAAGGCAGAATCATCCTCCACTCCACTTCATGAACAAAGAGCTACAGCCTACTGATAATATTACTCTGCTGGGTGTCACCATTGCCAAAACACTGTCTTGGTCTCAACACATCACAGGAATTGCAAAAGAAAACAGCAAAGCGACTCTACATCTTGGGCCGTTCTAGAAACATTCTTCCTCACCTAGCACGTATCTCCATCTACAAGGCTTACATTCGTCCTCTTATGTAATATGTTTCTCAATTTGGAATGGAGCAGGAACTTCATCTTTGAAGCTGCTGGATAGGTTGCAGAATAAAGCACTTCGCTTACTCAGGATTGGCGAGCCTCTTAAGTATGGCATTGTTCCACTGAGTCACAGGAGAAATGTTGCATCACTCTGCGTCTTCATATCTTCCTGAAACCATCCAATGAGCTGGCTGGTATTTTACCCCCTTGGGCACTGAGTGTAAGAACTACCAGATCTTCATTGACTGGACATCCATACTGCGTATATATACCTTTGTCAAAAACAGAACTTCATCTCAACTCATATACCAAGGACAAGTCGACTGTGGAACTCCCTTCCAGCGTCTGCTTTCCCTACCTCTCCAGATGTGTCTGTTTTAAAGACAAATGTGAACACCTTCCTCATGGATCAGATGTCCTAAATCATTTCAGTCTCAATCTTTTTACTGTTTCAACCGGTGGTTATGGAGTAGTGTAGGCTAGGTTAATGCCTGACTAGGAGATGGTGACCTGCGAATTGACAGCCTACGGGGCCTGGGCCCATAAAGTGTGGGTGAACGGCACGCCTAGACAGGTGGTAGGGCTCCGGTAGGGTAGTTTTTAGGTTTCCTGGACACCATGACCACCAGTCACATGATAACCAAGTTTTTACGTTGTTGTTACTTATGATCCATTTTTATTTTTGTCTTATTGCAACTTATTTGCTATGGACCACTCTTCATCTTTATTGATGTTTTCACCAGGTCCCTGAATTCAAGTTTAACAAACAAAAAAAAAAAAAAAACAGTACTGTTCTCAACCTTGACCCAGAGAATGTCATTAACTGGGGGTAACGACTGGCTTGTCACCTTCAATCAAAGAAGACTCACTGTTGTCTTTGTCCAGGTCCAGATTCCCAAATTTATCTACCTTGGCAATTAATTCAATACCATTGCAGGAGCTCGCTGACATCCGGCTGCTTGGTCTTGATTTCACCTCGAACCTCTCCTGGGACAAGTACATTTGTAGTATTGCCAAAAGGGCCTCGCAGCGCGTAGGCTGCTTGTATCGTGCTCGGCAATATCTTTCTCCATCTGTTATGCTCTACTTGTATAAGTCACAATACGTCCTGTCATGGAATACTGCTGCCATATTTGGGCTGGTGCTCAGCTTGTCATTTGGCCCTGCTTGACGGTATACAGCGACGTATTGTAAATTTAATTGAACATGACTTGGCTTCATCTCTGGAACCCCTATCTCTCCGTCACTCTGTAGCCTCATTGAGCCACTTTTACAGATAGTATAATGGTAGGTGCTCAAGGACTTTCACTGGTTGTTCCACCTAACCATACCTTTGGCGCACCACACACGTTTCTCTGCTCATTCTCATCCTTATACTGTATCTGTCCGATCCCCAAAGCAAATACCTGGCGGTACTCATTCAGTTTCTTTCCACGTACTGCCTTACTTTGGAATTCATTACCTGTATCCTGCATCCCTGCCACCTATAACCTGTCTCAATTCAAACGCAACATCAATAGTCATCTTTCTGCTTTTGATTTCTTCTTCTCTTACCCCTTTCCCCTATTTAGCCCTCACCTTGAGTGGCCAGTAAGGCCTTGTGATTGGCAAGTACTCATTAAAAAAAGTTTTCTTTGGAATGCTATTGGGTATCAAATAGTACCCCCCTTTTTTTTAGAGTGAAGGCGCAAATGGTAATATTAGTTGATGACATGTGATATGTTTCACCAATCAAATTACAGGATATGTACAAGGTTTATAATGAACACCACTGGAGAAACTTTATTTAAGAGAAAATGGTATGTTTAACTATCTACTAATCCTTGACCAAATTATTCCTCGCAGCACACATTTGTGCTCACAATCGTTGTGACCCTTCGCGAAAGTTTGTTAAAACTGATTAAAAATGTTCCATAATTTGATTTCATATTTTCCAGCAGTGATTATCAGCATGTCAATATCATCTAGTAAGATGCCGCTGATGTCTCTGCGTCAGTGGGATGAAGACAGAAGACAACAAGGGGTTGTCTACGAACGCCATTCTTGCAGGCAAGACCAATCACCAGGAAGAACAAAATCAAGAAGAGCAGGACAGGCAGCTTTTCATGTCTGCTTTGACGCAGAGGAAACAGCCGTCTGGACTGCATCATCAAGCCGAGACAACAACGTCAGGTTCATTGAAACAAGAACAATGTCAAGCACATTCAGAAAGGTAACTTCAATGGCGAATGCTTTATTGGTTATTTCTATTAATAGTCAGCGAATAAAGTCAGCTAATAATGAACACTCTTTCATAATGGTGTTTCGATTAGCCCATATGCGCGAAATGGCAGCAATTGAGCTGCATACTCCCCAGGGAGCTGAGATGGTTTTTCTGGAATGCCAATTTATGCGCCTGATGAGCAGGGTACGTACAGCAGCTTGATTACCCTTGCTTTGGAAAAGCGCTTTTAACATATACCAATTATTAATAACGAAAACAGGCTTTAGTTGCATGAACACAGCCATTGAAATGAACATTTCACAAACTATAGATGATGTGATATGTAAATCACTCTTTTAATACTTTTTTACTTTTTTTATAGTAGCACCTTCTATAGCGCCTTCTCTCATGATGTGGCAGGCTTTTTTATATAAAATCTTGCAATCACAGATTGTTGTTTTATATTTGACTATAATGCCAACTTTGAATGTTTCAATCACTTTTTGAGAAAAATTAAAATCTGAAACATCTCTTTGATTTCTCTGGTTATTCATATAACTGGCCATTCATAACTGGCCATTCATAATTTTGAAAGAATGATATAGCATTCGCCTTACGGCATTGACCGGTTGATATTGTTACTAACACATACAGGGAAGATGCTTCGTCACGCATACCGAGGAAAGTTCAAGACAGCTTCAGTTCTTTGTCCAGACGCCCAGTCACACATCAAAAGTCACTTTGTCTACAACGGATCCCAAAACTACAATCTTCGGTTTGAAACAGTTGATTTTGCAAAGGTTTAAGTGGCGTTCAGCCTGAAGATCAGCACTCTTTACACCAGGGAGAAAGATCCAGGTAGGTCATGAGTATTCAGCGACATAGCCAGGATTCAGTGGGGGACACAGGGGCATTGCTTTTCAGTGTGTGTGTGGGGACCAGGGTATGGGTTGCTTTTCCTTTCTTTCTTTATATTTTACTTTTTTGAGGGCAATGTCAGGATTTTCGTGGGGGAACGTGGGAGCATCTGAAAATCTATGGGGGGCACGTCTCCCAGCTCCCCCTGCCTGTGGCTCGCTGCCGTCTGAGTATTCAGTCTCACTTATACTCTCATAAACTTTAAAGATTTAATTGTATTGTTATGTTATTGTGAGGGTTTGCGTTTAAATACAATGCATTTGAACAAGTGTGTTTATTGTATTGACCCTATTGTAGACTTCCTGTGTGCCAGACACCGAAAAGCGCTTCCGGAAAAAAGGATTGTAATACGAAAACTGAATTATGTCATCTTACAATGATGTATTTTTGCATGTACCGTTAATCTTATACAATACTCATAAAAAAACACAATAGAAAACTAGAGGGGCGCTTAATGACCAGATGTCGTCACCAAACAATAACATTTCCCATCTTCAAATGTCCTTTCCTTGCACATTAAAATTTGTTGTAATTTTAACTCTCCTGTTTGTTACCAAGAAGTAACGATCAGATTAGGCTAAGACAAAAACAAGTCTCCGGTTTCTGGTCATATAGGTCGGCTTCAAAAATCTGGTGCGATGACGCGCTTTTATTTATTTATTTATTGTTTATTTTGGGGTATTTTTTGTATGTGTTTGTTTTGCAGTGGCATGTTAACATACAGGGTTAATAGAACCAGAAGAGTTTCTAATACAAATTTGTATTCGACACTCAAAAATATATTTTGCTTTGAAGTGTAGCTATTCAAAAATTGTTGATTGTTGAAAGAAATCGTCCTCACACATAATGATTGACCGACGGTGAATTATTTTTGTGGTTCGTATTCTATGAAAACCAGTTACCTAAAATTTCCTTACGTAAGAATAGCAATTGGACCGATTTATACTAAACATTTAAAGATAAATATAATTTTGAATTCACATGAATATTTGAATTAATGGATTGCATTTTTTGTTAACCAGCTTTGGTGATTTGGTTGACACTAGAGGATCATGCGGTATGAGAAGGATGAAAACATTGAAGTACGCCTTGTACAAAGGCTTTATTGGAGTGGTGGAGCAAAACGTGAGTGCTCAATGGAAATTATTTCTTTAGCCATGCACAATGCCCCAAATTTATTTTAAATAGTAATATAGATAACTTATTGCACATTTATTGTATTGGATTCAATTCCAGCCAATCAAAATGTCACTTTTTGCTGTCACTTCAGTTGAAATTTCTTAAAATCATTTGAATTATCATTTTTAATTACAGCTAGAGTGAATTAACGATTCGTTGCAACAACGCTAATGTTCCATTGACAATAATCGCTCCTCGAATTTTTGTTTTGTTTGTTTGTTTGTTTTTGCTCTGGTGGTGACGTCCCACCCAGATTCACAACGGAAACGACATAATTATATCTAATTTTTAAATAGAATCAACTGCAGGGACTGGAAAACAGAACGAGACTTTCCTGCGAGAGGTAGCTCAAAAATCAAGAAAGACTGGAAACGATTAGCAACCAAACATTGGGCTTCTGGCCAGCAGAGATTCACGTATTTGAAATTATCAGTCCAAACAACCTAGGGGAAGGGGAACAGGCTTACATCCGAGATGTTAGTTCACTTGGTGTGGAGAAGGCAACCTACCAAAGAAGAAGCAGGAGAATGGTTAAGAGGTAAGCATTGACCTGATTTGGCTGTCCTGGATTTAGCATCAAAGATACCAGGTATTGATTGATGTGCTTTGTATTGAATCTCTTACGCTCCCAAAAAATAGTATTTGGTTTCTGGTCATCGATTGCGCTTTTTATTTTTTTTTCGACCATTTTTGTTTAAGCCAACAGGAAAATACGTGATACATTGTATACACGGGGACCAAATTCTCCATTAGGTTTGGTGGCTATTAAGAGAGGCCTCACAAATTAGGCAAAAGATCATGAGGCTCTACCCTATTTGAAAAAATTCAGAATCGAGTTCGAATCGATCCAGCAATTTTGGCTGCACTGGCCAAACAAAAAATAAAAAATACACAATAAAATAATAAAATAAAAAATGCCCACACGCAGGTCTGAGGCACAACGTGCGCGGGATACCAGAAACCGGAGACTTTTTGTTTTTGGCCTTTATTCATATTTAGATAAATGCCCCCATATACTTGGCGAATGGAATATGGCCATATTAACAGAAATTCCAGATAAAAAAATATGTGAACAGCAGTTATTCTCCTACTTTGGCACAACTAAGTTGGTCATTATCAGCGTGCGAATTGTCTTTTTACATCAGTTTCCTGTATAGACAAAGTACATGAAGAGAGAAGATATACTTACATGTGATGTGCACTTGATAAAGAGAGCATTCATTTGGCAGTGATAATGTACAACGCCATATAATATAAATATTTCATTCTCCTCCCAGACACACTGTTTGATGGCTTTTATGACTTCACATAGCTCAGCATCACAGCATCACGGAGTTGCCCTTTGAAACATTTTGACTTGTAGAGAATACTTTACTACATGTATATCGTTTGGACGAGCCTTTGGTGATTGTATAGACGGTCTATTTATTATCAGCCATTAGAATGCGAACAATCATATTCATGATTGGCCTCAGATTTCATTACCAAAATTGTAGGGGTATTTTTTGTACATTAGTAAACAGTAAAATGTCTTTGGAAACACGTGACTTAGTTGCCTATTAGACTTGTGTGGTCCAGTCATCTGTGGTCAGATAAAAGCAGATGTCTAATCATATCCACGAAAGCAGCTCTCCACCAATCAGAATGCATCCAACTGTCTGGGGGGAATTCATGATTGCCGTTTGATTGCTTGTTGATATGTTATGTTGTTATTAATTTATTCATTTAGCTCTGAAAGCTCCCACCTTAAACCAGAAAGTGCGGACCAGGCAACGGAATACAAGCATTCTCATACAGTGTCTAACAGCGTGGTAAGTTTTCAAGCTTTCATAATGACATTGTTTTATAATGAGATGTTTAAGCATGTATTGCCGTTTGATTGCTGATAATGTTATGTTGTTATTATTATGTCATTTAGCTCTGGAAAGTTCTACAGTCAAACGAAAATTCGGACCAATAACGAAAGCAAGCCAGATTCTCATACAGCAAAACAACAGCGTGGTGGGTTTCATGTTTTCATTTTTTGGGATTAATGGGATTATTTAAAGGAAGTTCAGATCAATGGTAATTAGTGTGCACCTTTGGTTATTATTTATGATTAGGTTACTAATTATAACTTTGATGTGAAGTTGGTGATCCCCAAACATCCTGCGAAATAACTACGTTTGAGATGCTGTCAATTATGACAAAACGTGAATGTAAATCATGTCCGTCATAAATTTTCTGATGAAATTGAATGCAAACAATCTGACTATATGTGTAAGATGATCCAGATGGACAAATAAGGACAGCTTGATGAGAAGCAAATAGAAGTTTAGCCTGTGCTGTTTATATTGCATTTATTTTGGTTTTGACATCCAAGAAAACCTTGTAAACATAATACATAAAATGATATTAGATACAGTGTGTGCAATCTTAGCAATAATTCAATACATTACAGACACTGTGTTACATGTACAGGAAAACATTTAATTTTAAACGTTGTCATGGCCTGAAACCCATGTTTTATAAATGTCAATAAATCCTACTTATTTTACCTACTATATATATGATCTACTCACCAGCCGATGGCAATTTAATTTCAAACTTTGGTGACAAAACTCCCAAAAGTTTGCAGTTTGCAACGATGTCTACCGGAAAATGTGACCATCCTGACGCGAAAACTCCCGGCCACTTCACTCCAAAACAAGTAAACAAAACCCATGCGCGGCACTAAATTATAGGTTAAATCTAATTTGAATATAATATCTACCCTGGCTTTGGCTTTAAATAATGTTACAATAATTAGTGTGATGTAATAAACATCCTTCAATCTAAGTAATTAAAGAATATCATACCCGTTCAGGAAATTGTTTGGACTATTTGTATCCTCACCACTCAAACATCGGCATCCGAAGACCGTGAATCATAAATTGCGCCTCAATCCCCAATTAAATGAAAATAACTCAATAATATTCAATACCCCTAAAAACCTAAATCACCATATGTATATTCAAACATTTTTGAGGATGGTTTCTGTACATATCTCATGATTCTTATGGATGCATTTACAAACATTTTACTGATAGTGTACAATTCCTTATGGAAGGTAAAACATTGGTATGTGGAAATGTACGTTCCGCAGTTCAACCCTTTAGTTTATATATCATAACAATAATAACCTGTGAAAGGTTCATCACAATAGATGCCCACGTTTTGAGGAACAGACAAAAACATGTTACAGGTTTTAAAACATGGAAGGCACTTCAGCTGGAATAAGTTCTCATGATAATTACTTCCTTCCATTTAAACAAAAGACAATCAACTTACTATTGTTGCAATCTTTGCCGACTTTTTCACGATTGTTAATTGCGGTTCTTCAATTTGAATTAGTTTCCTGTATAAGCCACGGGAATATCCGCAGCGTAGATTTAACGTGCAGTAAATGTTGAACAGAGCGTATGAGTTGAATATAGAGGAGTTTGTAATTTTGCAAGGCCAACGGAAATTCAAATGATAATAATACATTTCAAATAATTTATACAGAAGCGGAAGGTAAATTAAGTGAGACTTTCCTTCGGGACATAGCTGAAAACATCGAATCGACTGGAAACGACTAGCAAGAAACTTAGGGTTCAAACAAGCACAGATTACCTCATTTGAGCAAGACAACCGGGACAACTTGAAGGAGCAGGCTTTTAAGATGTTCGTCGCTTGGCAAAATAAACAAACTGACATTGAAGAAACAAGACGCAGTTTGATAGAGGTCCTGGTTAAAATGAAACGGACTGATTTGGCTTCAAGAATACCAGGTATCAGTTATTGTGTTGTTGCTGCTGCTGCTGCTGCTGCTGCTGTTGCTGTTGCTGTTGCTGTTGCTGATGTTGATGCTGATGCTGATGCTGATGCTGATGCTGATGCTGATGCTGATGCTGATGCTGTTGCTGGTGCTGGTGCTGGTGCTGGTGCTGGTGCTGGTGCTGGTGCTGGTGCTGGTGCTGGTGCTGGTGCTGGTGCTGGTGCTGGTGCGGTGCTGGTGCTGGTGCACAGGTGCTGGTGCTGGTGCGTGAAATTGGTGGTGGTGATGGTGGTGAGGTGAGGTGAGGGTGAGGTGCTGGCTGGTGGTGGTGTTGTGAGGTGGTGGTGTGAGGTGGTGAGGGTGAGGGTGAGGTTGAGGTGAGGGTGAGGTGAGTGGTTGTGAGGTGAGGGTGAGGGAGGGTGATGTTGAGGGTTATTGTTATTGACAATGACTGTTGTTATTATTAACCTATTATTATTATTATTATTATTATTATTATTAATATTATTATTATTATTATTATTATTATTATTTATTTATTTATTGTTATTTATTGTTGTTGTTGTTGTTATCTCTTAGATTAATGTCTTAATCTGAGTCAGAAATTTATGACATGCATTTTTTAATACACGGTAAATAATTTAAATATTGGTTGAGGTATCCAGTCATCCGTGTTGGGATTAATCACGTCATGTTTAAACATTCCCACGAAAGCAGCTCTCCACCAATCAAAATGCCTCAACAGTCTAGGGCAACGGTCATAAAGAATACCGTTGATTGCTGTATAAAGGATATGTATTGTTCTATTCATTTAGCTCTGGAAAGTTCTGCAGTCAAACCAGAAAGTACCGGACCAGGCAACGGAAAATAAGCACATTCTTTCATACAGAAAAACAACAGCATTAGTAGGTTTTTAATATTTCATGTTAAGAATTTTGTATTATTATTATTTTTATAATGGAATTATTTAAAGTATTTTAATCGCCCTAAACCTGTTACTTTTTTTTTTTAACAGCAGCTGTATCGCTTTTTTAGACAATTATTTTTTTGGATCAGAACTGTTGCAATTTTGTTTGACGAACTGAATACAAATGCTGTTAATCATTTATTCTCAAAAATCTTAAGAAACATGGTTTTACAATATAAACATGTTATAAAAACTTCTGAACACATTGATGATGACTTTTCAAGGGTTACCCTTAAAACATTTTGACTTGAAGAGAATAATTACTACATGTATATCGTTTGGTTGAGCCTGTGGTGATTGTACGGACAGTCTATTTATCATCGCGTATAGAATGCGAACAATCATCATATTCATGATTGGCCTCCAGATTTTATTTTGAGAATTGTGGGAGTATTGTTATGAGGTGCCATGTATATGACTAAATGAGCATTTACAAATATATAAGACTAAACTAAATATAGAAGAGCAAATCCATATATTTAAGAGTAAATCCATATATTTAAACAAATCCATATATTTAAAACAAATCCATATATTAGAAGACAAATCATATATTTACAAGCCATATATTTAAGAAACAAATAATAATAATAATAATAATAATAATAATAATAATAATAATAATAATAATAATAATAATAATAATAATAATAACAATAATAATAATAATAATAATAATAATAATAATAATAATAATAATAATAATAATAATAATATTAATAATTATAATAATAATAATAATAATAATTATAATAGTATTAATAATAATAATAATAATAATAATAATAATAATAATAATAATAATAATAATAATAATAATAATAATAATAATAATAATAATAATAATAATAATAATTAATAATAATAATAATAATAATAATAATAATAATAATATTAATAATAATAATAATAATAATAATAATAATAATAATAATATTAATAATAATAATATTATTAATAATAATAATAATAATAATAATAATAATAATAATAATAATAATAATAATAATATTAATAATAATAATAATAATAATAATAATAATAATAATAATAATAATAAATAATAATAATAATAATAATAATAATAATAATAATAATAATAATAATAATAATAATAATAATAATAATAATAATAATAATAATAATAATAATAATAATAATAATAATAATAATAATATTATTAATAAAAAAGATTTACTAAGTGCCACATATCACTTACTTTTGGGCACTCAGGGCGCTTGAAACAAAGAAAAACAATATACAATGATGGCATAGGGAAAAATTATGTATTGGATACGTGTACCTGCAATACAATTACAAATATACATCATCTTTGAAAATTGTGACATAAGATAGGTTTAAGCATTGACCGTCTGGATATTATACCATGACAGATTTGAAGGTTTGTTGAAGATGATTCCAGAGTCCTAGACACGGGCAGAAAAAGACCTATCACCCCAGTTTCCGTTTGAAGTTGGTTTCCTTTAGGAGTGACATGTTGCTGGAGCCTGGTACGTGATGAATTGAACTTTAAGCAGTTCAGAAATATAAATTGAACAGTGTTATTAAAGATTTGTGAACAGGTGTATAGTTTAAAAAGTCTCTATGAGCAGGAAGCCAGTACAGTTCTTTGGAATTGGTGTGATGTGGCATGACTTTCTGGACAAAGTCTAACTGACTAGTGTGTTTTGTATGTGCTGAAGACGAGATATTTGATTCTGCGGGAGACCGTAGAGTGAAACATTCCGTTATCGAGACGTGATGTGACAAACGCATATAATTTATTCAGCAACACTTTGTCAAATATTTTCATATTCAGCTAATATTTCTGATATGAAATGATGATATACGAACAGTGTTGGAGATATGAGGTTTTAAGGTCATTGTCGGAGTCAAATACTAACACAAATTACGTGCTTGTGATGAGGGGGTTGTCTGCGAGTTACCAATTGTAATAAATGGAAGAAAAACTTTGAACAATTGCGGCGTGATCCGATAGGAACAAATTCTGTTTTCATCGTTCGAATTTCAGGAAGTTTGTCTCATCAGGCTTCTGAATCTCTTGAATACATTTCATAAGTGTTAATGCAGGAGTCAGCAGGTTCTTGAGAGATTTAAAAAGTAATGTAAGCTGCGTGTTATCAACGAACATGGTAATTTAAATTCTTCAAAATGATATCACGAACTGGGTATAAACAGTAAACTACATGGGCCGAACATACTAGAGGCCTTGGGGGGTACAGATGATCCAGAGCCAACAGGCTCGGGGTGCGTGCGAATAAACATGTTGAGGTCTCTTTAAAAAGATAGGACCTACACCAATCCAGGGCTGTGTCATGTGTATTCAAGATGATATTGAAGGCGGGAGAAGGTTTTGCTGATCGACAAGTAACTCAAAATGACTGCAGTCTAGCAAAACTAATGCAGTGATTTTCCATCATGGCAGATAAAATGTCATTATTGACACGAGAAGAGAGTTTCCGTTCCATGAAGCGGTTTATGGAAAGCTGACTGAAATGTAATCCGACAGGTTATTAGCACAAAGAACATGGTGGGGAGTCCAATGATGAAACAACAATTCGCTCGATTGTTTTTCAAAGGTAGTTTAAATTCGCTGCTAGTCCGGTAATTTTGAAAACTTCCTTGTCAAATTAGGTTTTCTTCAGGAGGTTTAACGACAACCTTCTGTGGCTATCAGGAAGCAACCGGAAGAAAGAGATCTATTTACAATAATTGTGATATACTTATGTACTGTCAATGTTTTGTTTTATTAGCGAAGTTGGTACTGGATCAAGTTCACATGATTTACGATGGCGATTTTCATGATGAGTTTCTTGATCTCCATGTACCTAGTAGAGCTCAAACATAGACAGTCTATATATTGTGGATTCTTGCGTGACTGTGTTTGTGATGATAGCGGGTACTGGGGAGAAAAGAACGACAGATATTCTCAATTTTGTGACAAACCAAAGTTTGAAAAGCATTTGCGAGGTCCTGATCAGGTGTGTGTAGATGGAAGCACTGCTGGGTTTGGGTTTGTGGGCAGCTTTTCCAGCAATGTTAAAGGTTTTTTCTGATCCATGAGCTCTCTTCCCACAGAAGATGAGTAGTGATTATTTTGCCTGGTTAATCATGTTCTTCACAATATCACGTTAGTTACAGTATTCTGCCGATGTACTCAAGTTCCTATTGTCCACCATTTTCGCTCAAGTTGACGGTGGATTTTTCCTTACCTTTGGATATCATCATTAAACCAGGATTCAGGTTCAGTTCAGGTTTTTGCAGAGCCAAGGGCAGTCTGCTTTTCGAACTCAAGTTCTGGTGTTGTAACCCCAGCAAGTGTGGGTTCTGAGCGGTCGTGACACTTATGTCCTTGAGCAAGATACATAACCCTGGTGCTTCGTCTTCGGATGGGACGTAAAGCCGTAGGTCCGTATGTTGTGTAATACGTAAAAATACTGTAGGCTTTCCATAGTTGGTGGATGCGTGCGCTATGTAAGTCCACACACATTATTGTGTATTATTGTCCAGATGTTACGGATAGTAGATTCAAATGAATGACACGAATCCAACTCTGTCTTCCAAGGTTTACATTTTCCAGTTGAGATTCAATAAATCTTTAATATTTACGTTTTCGAGTGGCAGTGGTTACAGAAATGGTAGGTATGGGAAGTTTTGGAGTTCCAAATTTATCATGATTTATAATGATCAGACCATTCCAGGATGGATAGACATATTCAAAGTTAGTGGTAAAGAAATGTTTCACGCGTTATCATGAGGTCAAGACAGTGACCATATCGATGAGTGGGTGCTGTGATATGCTGGATAAATTAGCAGGCAAGCGATCTTTAAACTGATTTGCATAATTGTTTGAGTGATGTCTATATGAATGTTAAATCCTTAGTTAAAATAATGTCAGACAGGTGCGAAGAGATAATCCACAATTAATTTCTCAAATTCCTGCAGAAAAATGGAAATTTTACATGTTTTACCATCAACATCCCCTTTCTGATTCGATATAGTAATGTAAAACAAACAGATCTAGGGGTTGCATTTACCTCATGCAGAGATTCAAATGTTAAGGTAGTTAATGTTAACATTGTTCATACTGACAGATAAACTGGACGTAAAGAGTACAACTCCTCCACCAGTCTTTTTTGGTCTGGGGATATGATGGAAAGTAGCCAGGGTGCACTCGGGGTAACCAAGTCATCATCAGGTTAAACCATGTCTCGGATACCTTCCTCCATGGATATAACAGCAAGATCAAGTGCTGAGTACAAAGTCCTTCGTTCCGAATTTCGTACATATGGATTGAATCAGACACAGGCTGATTTAGACTGTCATGAACTTTGGAGTTGAAGTTATTCTGTGTCAACATTGGTGTGGTTAAGTTCACTTTATTGGGGTTAGGCAGAGGCCGGAGTGCTAATTCGTAGTCTGTCCATTATACGAAAACCAGCTTTTACATCTATATGTGTGCGTGGTATGTTTGGGTTGATTGGCAAATGTTCCAAGAACAGTTCAATTGACTCAATGTGAATAGATAGAGAGCCATCAATTTTTGCAAGATGTGCAGAAGAAAATTGGTGTTCATTACAGCTGTGCAGAGATTTTATGGGCAGGTGGCGTTTGTGGTGTGTTCAGTGTTTCGGGTCAGGATTTGGGTTTATGTCACCAGAATTGAGTTCCCAGGTGAAAGGAGTGGCAGATGGTGTCATAATATGAAATAGGACAACTCAAATTTAAGATAGCCGGATTTATTTGTATTTTAGCATACAAGATGGGATTTTGCATGATGTAGGCTGCATATTCTGAAGATGAGTCATTGAACACAATGGTCCAGATAGCGGGAGTAGAAGATAAACAGGATGTAGACCTTCATTGTCTAATCACAAAGTTGTTGATCCAAACCAAAGGATTGTGGTCAAGCTATAGGTTATAATCTGGTCAGGGGATTGTTTCATAAATAAAATGGAGATCAAGATGACAACATACACACTAAACAGTAAATTCTTACCTTAAAGACAGACAAAATATAACACGAGTTATTTCCACTTATTATAAGAAAGAAAACAAATAACAATACTTACATAAAACATTCAGTAGATTCCAGGTGTAATAAAATCACTATTATAAAATGAAGACAAACTTACATAGCTATGAAAACTCTTACACTTACTTGGCTGAGCTGTTGCCAGGTGGCCAGCATTGGGCGCTCATTCACATCATATATATTTAAGAGCAAAACCGTATTTAGAAACAAATCTATTATATTTAAAACACATTCCACTATATAAAACCAAAATCTGTATATTTGAAACAAAACCATATATTAAGGCTAAACCATATATAAGACCAATACAAATATATAAGGATCTGAACTAAATATAAAAAGGATCAAAACATATATGGGACCAAAAACAAATTATATGAATAACCCAAATATATAAAGGATGAAACACAAATATATAAGTGTCAAAACTCAAATATAAAGAGAATATTTCAAATATAAAGTTTTGAACAGCGCCCTCTGTATAATCGGCAGCAACTACAAAATAGCCAGGGCACGGACATTTATTGCGAACGCCGGGCCTTCATATTTAAGACATAAGTTTCATATAAAAGACGTCAACAGTCGTCAACAGATGGGTCCGTGGCTCACATATCATGTGACTGTGCCGACAAATTACTGAGACACACGGCCGCCATTTTTAAGTGAACTTGCTTTTTGAACATCTGACATGCGTAGACAGCGTGTTAATGTTATGACTGCAGAAATCGCAGCAACTGTGGAAAATGAGTATTTCATTGGTATTTTTCAAGCAAGGGCTTGTTTGAAAATTTGGAACTCACCAGCCACTTTTGCAATAACTAAACTAAGTGTGTGTTTTTACTTTTAGTTTTTTTTTAGTTCTTTTTTACTTTTAGACAGTAGTTTTACATTAACATTACTTTAAAAGTTAGCAGATGACAAAATGGACAAGCATCTCACTGATTATATGTGTATTTATTGCTAAAATATCGTTTCCAGTCCTTTTCCCAGCTATATCATATTTTGGATGAAAATTTTGGTTGTCTCTATTTTCATTTCAAACCTCCCAGTAGAAAACAAGATTAAAGCAACTCTGTAAAGATGTAAGTGTAACGGTGAGCTAGGCCTAATTAGTTGATTAGTTGTAGTTTGTTTATCATGACTCATCTGTCGGTGGCCTGGGGTTAAAAGATGTCAAACCCATAGTTTGGATGTGAAGATTGAAGAGGCATGATGACTGTACTTTTCCCGTTATTTTGACCTCTGAGATGTTCCTCAGAGATTTTAACATTGCTGAAATAGCTGTGTATGGTTGAGACAACTTTGACTAAACCACATGTAGCAGCAAGCATTACAGTGAAATAACCCCCATATGAGGTAAACTGCGTTAAGATCAAAATGTGTCTAAATTAGTGGCGTAAATATGTATCCAAAAAAGTAGGGTGATGATCTTGAAGTGTTTTGTGCATAATGTACAAAGTACACAGTACACAACCAATCATAATCCCACAACACTTGACATTGACACCAATTGGACAAAGAAACAAACAAACAAACAATATTTTAAATTTCCCCCATTTTGTTGTTTTGATAAATTTACTTACTATTTTAACCGCATAGGGTAATCTATGGACCATTGCTCCCCTAGGATGTAAATAGTTTCCTTATATTTATAAAGAGAATTAATTATGATAACCAACTGTGAAGTTTAGTTAACTCATTTATTACCAACCTGTAGAGAGAAAATGGTAAAAAAGTATGTTAACTTTTATCTATGGTGTGAATTATGTTTTGTTTATACTTTTGTTGAGACATGAATTTAATTTTTGTAGATTTAATAATTTGTTTTACACTAATTTCAAAAAAACCAATATCGTATCAATTATTAAGTATTTTAGAGTGAGGTTTCTATCATCAATAACACCCATTCAGCATAGACCAATAGTGTATTCAGAGCAGCTGCAAAAATTTGTTCATCTCCTCACGCCATGCTTACCAGTGTGGCAGAAAATGAAATTTAGCCATGGAATTTTGATAACTTGGTGTGTAATAACAGACCGTATTTTCATTTGTTTGTATTGCTCATGTGAATTTATCCAGGATGACCTAGGGGCCATCATAAGCTACTTGGGCAAGCAGTTCAAACGATGTTTCATCCACACATCAACTTCTCATGGGAAAAACAATGAAGAGCCTGCCTCAGAAAGGCCCATCCGTGCTGATTCATGTCTCCTTCTACAAAAAGAAATTCCATCTGTGCTTGCCTTGAATGAACATGGTACACAGTGCATTTCCTGATGTTGAACTTATTCATGAACCAAGCGGTTTTATAGACAGGTATTACATAATAAAATGATTATATCTAAAATCATCAACTGTTCTACTTATTTCCCAAATGTACATGTAGACCGTTTCTTTTATGTTTCAGTGATCCTTTGTTACCTCATGATGTGGCCATTATACTTGCTAAAAACATGATGCCATTTTCCTTAATGGTACTGTCCTTGGAAAATATGTGGCGCCAACATGATTTAGAACTTCTTGGGATCTTCACTAATTTTTGTCCATTTAATTGATCATTTATAAATACATTTAATTGTATATATATATATTTACATATTTATTTCTTCTCCCAGAAACAATATAAAGTAAGTTCTATATAATGGTTCGCGAGAGCAAAGAAAAATTGGCTGACCTGCCGGACTCCAGACCCACGACCTCTCGATTACCATACAGGCATCTACCAACTGAACTAACCAGCCACTTATATTGTTGGTGGGCGGCCACTTATATGGATATCTATTGCTCTATAGGGCCCAGGTCAGGGTCAAACCATATCTCTGCAGTGGCAGGGATCAAGCCCCAGTCGGAATGCAAACATTTGGGTAGCAGCAGTAGCAGGATCACACAAACGGGACACAAACCTTTTATGTGGTTTTACATAGTAGATTTATACATGAAAAGCGGCCTGAAATATTATATAACGGTTTAAAGCAAAGGCGGCTGATGCGGTTTTCCAGACACGTTCTCTCGATTACCGTACGAGCGCTCTACCATGAACTAACAACCCTTATATTTGGTGGGCAGTCCATAACATGTAATTATCTATTGCTCTATAGAGGCCAGGTCAGAGGCCATCCTATCTGCCGAGTAGCCAGGGATCAGAAGCCCCGGTCAGTGCAAACAACCCGGTAACAACATGTGGGTATCACACAAACAGGACTAAGCCTTTTTATGTGTGGTTTAGCCGCAAAGTAGATTTATATGAAAAACTGACCTGAAATATTATATAACGGTTTCGCGAGCAAAGAAAAATTGGCTGATACCGAACTCCAGACCACGACCTCTCGTTCAATACGAGCTCTGTGGCTAACCAGCCTTATATTTGGTGGGTGGTTTCTGTGACAATTATCCTATTGCTCTGTAGGGCCAGGTCAGAGCCAAGCCATATCTGCCAGAGTAGCCAGGGATCAAGTCAGTCAGTGCAAACAACCCAGGTAACAACATTGGCAGGAATCACACCGTGGGACGCAACCTTTTATGTGGTTGTACACAAAAGTGGGTTATATGGAAAAACTGACCTGAAGTATTATATAACGGACTACGCGAGCGAAAAATTGGCTTGCCGTATGAACCACGACTCTCGATTACCGTACAGGCGCTCACTACCATGAACAACAGCCCTTATGTTGGTGGGCAGATTACACTTATGCGTTATCTATTGCTCTATGGGGCCAGGAATTGAGGCCAAACCATATCTGCCAGTAGCCAGGGATCAAGCCCCGGTCAGACACCGACAACCCAGTAACTGACGCGCGCTGGGGATCACACAAACGGGACTGAAGCCGCTTTTGTGGTTGTGCAAGTAGATTTATATGAAGAAACGGCCTGAAATGGCCCACATAACGGTTCTTGACAAGAAAAATTGGCTGATGCCGAACTCAGACCGCGACCTCTCGATTACCGTACAGGCGCTCTACCAACGCCAGCCCTTATGACTGGTGGGTGGTTCCGCCCTTCGCAATTATATATTGCTCTATAGGGGCCAGATCAGGGCCAAACCACTTATCTGCCGGTAGCCAGGGATTAAGCTGGGTCAGATGCCAAACAACCCGGTAACAGCAGCGTTATCACTAGGCAAGGGCTGAAAGGCCTTTTATGCGGTTGTACGCAAAGTAGATTTATGAAAAACTGACCGCAAATATTATATAACGGTTCGCGAGCAAAAGAAAAATTGGCTGATCTGAACTCGAACCCGCGACCTCTGGAATTACCGTGACGCTCCCCACCAATAAGCTAACCAGCCCTTATGTTGGTGGGTGGTTCACTTATGACAATTATCTAATGTGCTCTCTAGAGGCCAGGTCAAGAAATGACTAATATCTGCCGGTAACCGAGGTCAGAAGTCCCGGTCAGATGCAAACAACCGGGTAACGGCAGTGAAGAATCACGCAAACAGGACACAAACCTTTTATGTGGTTGTACAAAGTAGATTTATATGAAGAAACTGACCTGATATTATATAACGGTTCGCGAGCAAAGAAAAATTGACCCCTTATTACTCGAACCCGCGACCATCCGATTACCATGCAGCGTCTACCAACTGAACTAACAACCCTTATGTTGGTGGGCGGTCCACTTATCTATTATCTATTGCTCTATGAATGAGTCAGAAGCCGAAACCATATGCCAGTAGCAGGGATCAAGCCCCGGTCAGACGCAAACAACCGGTAACGGTAGCAGCGGGGATCACACCGACAGGACTAAACCTTTTATGTGGATTTGTACATAGTGAATTTATATGAAACTGACCTGAAATATTATATAACGGTTCGCGAGCAAGAAAAATTGGCTGATGCGAACTCCAGACCCGCGACCTCTCGATTACCATGCAGGCGCTCTGCAACTGAGGCTAACCAGCCCTTATGGTGGTTCCATATGTAATTATATATTGCTCTAGGGCCGGGTCAAGCCCGACCATATCTGCCGAGTTAGCCAGGGATCAAGCCTCGGTCAGATGCAAACAACCCGGGTAACGGCAGTGGCAGGATCACTAAACAGGACACAGGCCTTTTATGTGGTTGTACACAAAGTAGATTTATATGAAAGAAGCTGACTGAAATATTATTATAACGGTTCGCGAGCAAAGAAAATTGGCTGATGCCGTACTCGAACCCGCGACCTCTCACGATTACCGGCTGAGCGCTCTACCAGCTGAGCTAACCAGCCCTTATATTTGGTGGGCGTTCCACTATCTCCATATATATATATATATATATATATATATATATATATATATATATATATATATATATATATATATATATATATATACTCTTTCTCTATATATATGGATTTGCTCTTCTATCTTGGTTGCTCTTCTATATTGGTTTAGTCTTATATATTTGTAAATGCTCATTTAGTCATATATACGGCACCTCACCAATTTTGTACATTTGGTAAACATAAAATGTTTTTGGGAAACACATTGACTTACTGCCCACTATTAGACTGTGGTCAGATCTGTGGTCAGATAAAGCAGATGTTAACTATCACAGAACCAGCTCTCCACCAGTAAGAATACGTAACTGTCTACAGAATTAATAAATTCTATTTGATTGCTGATATGTTATGTTGTAATTATTCCTATTCATTTCATTTAGCTCTGAAATTCTACAGTCAAACCAGAAATTACCCGGACCAGCAACGGAAGACCAAGCAGATTCTCATACAGCAAAAGAACAGCTGAGCTAGGTTTTCATGTTTTCATATTGAGATAATAGAGGATTATTGAAGGAAGTTCACATCAATGATGAGTGGTATTACACCACACAATTTACATGATTACAAATTTACTAAATTATAATTTGATGTGACGTTGGTGATGATCTAAACACCCCTGAAAGAAATAACTACGTTTGAGATACTGTGAAATGTAAATCATGTCGCGATCCAATTTCACATTAAACAGAATGCAAACAATCGACCATATTTTTCAAACATTTTTGAGGATGGTTTCTGTATATATCATTATTCTTATGGATGCATTTACCGACATTTTTACTGATAGTGTAGAATTCCTTATGGAAGGTAAAACATTGGTATGTGGAAATGTACTTTTTCATGAGTCAACCCTTTGCATATATCACCAACCTGTGAAGGTTCATCACAATAGATACCAACTGTTTTGAAGAATAGACACAAAAGGCACAGGTTTTACAAAACATGGAGAGCAATTCAGGTGGAATAAGTTCTCATGATACTTCATTCACTTCCACTTTACACCATACAAACAACTTGTTGCCAATCTCTTTTATCGATTTTGTTCACGATTATTCAATTGCGGTTCTTCTATTTGATTAGTTTCCTGTATAAGCCACGGAAAATATCCGCATGCGTAGATTTAACATAGTAAAATGTGAACAGAGTGTATATGTAGGTTGAATGTACCTTGAGGAGTTAGGCATTTGCAAGGCCTACACGGAAATTCAAATGATAATAATATTCAAAATAATTTATACAGCAGTGGAAGGTAAGTGGTAAAGAGATTTTCCTGCGTGACATAGCTAGCTCAGAATCGACTGGAAACGACCAGCAACAAACTTAGAGTTTCACGAATACAGCCCGAGATACCGTATTTGAAATTGCAACAACAGGACAACTTGAGAGGCAGGCTTTTAGATGTTCGTCTTTAGCAGAATTAGACAAACTGACATTGAAGGAACAAGACGCAGTTGATAAAGAGCCCTGGTTAAACTAGACAGACTGATTTGCTTCAGAATACAAATTATCGATTATTGTTATTTATTATTGTTATTATTGTGTATTATTGTTGTTATCTGGGAAATTTATGACATGGATATTTTGAAACACGGTAAATATTTAAATATTGGTTGGGGTATCTAGTTATCCGTGTTGGGATTAATCCGTGATGTTTAACTTGTTCCACAAGCAGCTCTCCTTAATCAAATACCTCAACTGTCTGGGAACTTGGTCACAGATACGTTTGATTGCTGATATGTTATGTTGTTATTATTCTTCATTTTCATTTAGCTCTGAAGTTTCTACAGTCCCAAACCGAAAGTGCGGACCAGCCAACGGAGACCAAGCAGATTCTCATACAGCAAAGAACAGCTTGGTGGGTTCATGTTTTCATGTTGAATAATGCAGGATTATTTGAGGAAGTTCATCATTAGGTGGTGTGCACCTTTGGTTTATTACATGATTATAGATTTACTAATTATAATTTTGATATGACGATTGGTGATGATCCCAAACACCTGAAATAACTACGTTTGAGATGCTGTGAAATGTAAATCATGTCCGTGATCAATTTTCCACATTAAACAGAATGCAAACAATCATTATATTTCAAACATTTTGAGGATGGTTTCTGTACATATCTCATAGTTATTATGGATCATTACAAACATTTTACTGATGGTGTAGAATTCCTTATGAAGGTAGAACGATGGTATATGAAATGTACTTTTCTGGTTAACCCTTTACTTTATATATATCACCAACCTGTGGTTCATCACAATAAGAATGCCAACATTTGAAGAAATAGACAAACAAAACAATGATACAGGTTTTCACAAAACATGGGAAAACGAATTCAGGTGGAATAAGTTCTCATGATACTTCCTTCAACCCTTTAAACAAAACACAAACAACACTGTTGTTGCAATCTCTTTGCCGATTTTTTGAACACGATTGTTAATTGCGGTTCTTCTATTTGAATTAGTTTCCTGTATAAGCCACGGGAATATCACGTACGTAGATTTAACACGGTAAATGTGTGAGAACAGAGTGTATATGAGTTGGTGCCAACAGGGTTAGAACTTTACAAGGCCACAAATTCAAATGATATTACATTTCAAATAATTTATACAGCAGTGGAAGGTAAATTATGGTGAAGTTTTCCCGCAAGACATAGCTGAAAACATCGGGAATCGACTGGAAACTAACAACAAACTTAGGGTTCAGTACAGCCAGGATGCAATATTTCCGATTACAACAACCGGGACAACGGAAGAACAGGCTTTTAATATGTTCATCAGTTCCAGCAGGTACTAAACTGACATTGGAAGACAATTAGACACCAGTTTGATAGAGGCCCTAGTTGAAACTGAACGGACTGATTTGGCTTCAAAGATACTAGGTATCAGTTATTGTTATTCTAATTGTTATTGTTATTGTTATTGTTATCACAAATTTATGACATGGATATTTTTGGAAGACGGTAAATATTTAGAAATATTGGTTTGAGAATTATCTAGTTATCCGTGTTGGGGGATTAATCACGTGATGTTTAAACATTCTGACAGCTCTCCGCCAATCAAATACCTCAACTGTCTGGGCAATTCATAGTGCCGTTGATTGCTGATATGTTATGTTATTATTAATATATAACTAGCTCTGCCAATTCTACAGTCAAACCAGAAAGTGCCGGACCAGCCAACCGGAAGACCGAAAACAGATTCTCATACAGCAAAGAACAGCCCAGGTAGGTTTTCACTTCTTTCATGTTGAGATAATGGGATTGTTGAAGGAAGTTCATCAATGGTAATTAGTGTACCTTTGGTTATTACATGATTTTCGTTACTAAATTATAATTTTGATGTGACGTTGGTGATGATCCAAAACACCCTGAAACATACGTTTGAGATGCTGTGAGAATATAAATCATGTCCGTGATAATTTACACATTAAACAGAATGTAAACAATCGACTATATTTTCAAGCATTTTTGAGGATGGTTTCTTATATATATCATGATTCCTTATCGATGCATTTACAAACATTTTGCTGATAGTGTAAATTCCTTATGGAAGGCAAAAACATTGGTATGTGAAATGTACTTTTCATGATCAAACGCTAACATATATCATAACCACCATAGGTTCATCTAATAGATACCAACTTGTTTGCAGAATGGTAAAAAATGATACAGGTTTTAAAACATGGAAGAATTCAGGTGGAATAAGTTCTCATGATAATTTATTCCCTTCCATTTAAACAGACAATCAACTTACTATTGTTGTAATCCTCTTTGCCGATTTTTTTCACGATTTATTAATTGCGGTTCTTCAATTTGCATTGGTTTCCTGTAAGCCACAGGAATATCCGCATGCGTAGATTTAATGCAGTAAATGTGAACAAATGTAAAGGTTAGATACCTTTGGGGGAGTTTGGCATTTTTACAAGGCCTGCAAATTCAAATGATAATACATTTCAAATAATTTATACAGCAGTGGAAGGTAAATTAAGTAAGACTTTTCTGCGTGACATAGCTGAAAACATCGGAATCGACTGGAACGACTAGCAACAAACTTAGGTTCAATTACAATGAATTCGTATTTGGTGACAACCAGGACAACGGAGAACAGGCTTTTTAATATGTTCGTCGCTTGGCAAAATAAACAAACTCATTGAAGGAGGAACAAAGACGCAGTTTGATGAGGCCCTGGTTAAAACTGAACGAACTGATTTGGCTTCCAATTACAGGTATCAGTCATTGTTGATACGTCTACGAAATTTTATGACGGATATTTTTGAAACACGGTAAATATTAAATGGTTGGTGTCAGTCATCCGTATTTGGGATAATCACGTGATGTTTAAACATTCAGCTTGGCTCTCACCAATCAAAATACCTCAACTGTAGAGACTGATTCCACTTGAATGCCGTTTGATTGCTGATATATTTGTATTTATTCTTCTATTCATTTCATTAGCTCTGAAGGTTCTACAATCAAAGCCAGAGGTGAGACCAGCCAACGGAAGACCAAGCGGATTCATACAGCAAAGAACAGCTTGGTAGGTTTCATATTTTCATGTTGAGATAATGGGATTATTTGAAGAGTTCATCAATGGTAATTAATTATTACCTTTAGTTTATTACATTTAGTTACAAATTATAATTTTGACGTTGGAGTGATGATCCCAAACACCCGCAAGAAATAACTTCGTTGAGATGCAATGAAATAAATCATGTCCATCAATCAATACCATTAAACTGAATGCAAACAATCTGACTGTTTTCAAACATTTTTGGGATGGTTTCTGTACATATCTCACATGATTCTTATGGAAACAATTTACAAACATTTTATGATATTTTACTTCATATTATGGAAGATAAAACATTGGTATGGAAATGTATACTATGATTCAACTCTGGTTTATATGTCATAACCTTGAAAGTTTTCATCACAATAGATGCCCATATTGAAGATAGACAAAAAGTATCTTCAAGTTGGAATAAGTTCTCATAATTCCTTCCTTTCCATTTTAAACAAAAACTTTAATCAACTTACTATTGTTGCAATCTCTTTGCCGAATTTTTCACGATTTAATTGTATGAGTTGAATATGAGAGGAGTTTAGCATTTTACTGAGCCTACGGAAATTCAAATGATAATAATACATTTCAAATAATTTCAAACGGAAGGTAAATTAAGTGAAGACTTTCCTTGAGACATAGCTGAAAACATCAGGATCGACTGGAAACGCGACTAGCAGAAACTTCGGGTTCAAACGGCTGAATTACATTGTAGAACCAGCAGGACAACGAAGGAGCAGGCTTTAAGATGTTCGTCCTTATGTGGTAAACAAACTAACATATTGAAGGAAACAAAACGCGGTTTGATAGAGTCCTGGTTAAAAATTAAACGGACTGGTTTGGCTTCAAGATAGCAGGTATCAGTTATTGTTGTTGTTGCTGTTGCTGTTGCTGGTACTGCTGCTGTTGTTGCTGCTGCTGCTGCTGTTGCTGCTGTTGCTGCTGCTGCTGTTGCCTTACTGTTGTTGCTGCTACTGCTGCTGCTGTTGCTGCTGATGCTGCTGCTGCTGCTGTTGTTGCTGTTGCTGTTGGTGCCACTGCGCCGCCACTGCTGCGGCGCTGCTGCTGTATTTGCATCATCATCATCATCATCATCATCATCATCATCATATCATCATTGTGTGTGTATGTGTGTGCGTTGTTATTATTATTATTATTGTTATTATTA
The DNA here is from genome assembly GCA_029582265.1 of Zoroaster sp. YZ-2022. NCBI lineage: Eukaryota > Metazoa > Echinodermata > Asteroidea > Forcipulatida > Zoroasteridae > Zoroaster > Zoroaster sp. YZ-2022. Next base: position 2,528,557 of record CM055830.1, on the reverse strand, counting down.
TTATTATTATTGACCAATTTCGGATTAGCACAGCATGAAAAGAAAGATCTTGTTTTTCCTTTCTGCCGGTTGCACCTCGGTCAAGCTACGTCCGTAAGCGCTTAGATCTCGAGTGTCTTTCGCAGAATCCTGCTAACTCCTAAGAGTTGCCCGCCTTCTGTGGTAGTTCTATTCACAACAGATGTTCCTATCTGTGAGATGTTTCTCCAACATATTACGGGTGTACAGTGCTCCCGCACAGAATAACCTTCACCTTGACTTGCCACAGCTTTTGAGTTCTCTGCTAATATTGATATTTCTGTACCTTCTCCTTCTCCTTCAAGCTCCTCTACTTGCAGCTTTGCTTCTTATCAATAAGATGACACATCTTTGCATACTTATTAGAACAACTAGCTCAGCAATCTATGTTCCTATAACACTTGATCTGTCTGGATATTTAGAAGTCCAAAATACCAGCTTATGATCCGTTTCTTAACCTTTTCCGGCACATGGTCTGACTGCATGGTTTACTGCCCGGCAGCGCGCGATCCGTGGATGCCTTAACTTATCGTGCATCTGCCTTTGTGTGCTCTGTCTGAGCATGCACTCTGCTTCCTTGACAATCAATACAGTCTCCTCCGCCGCGTGCGCCTGCGCATGAAAGAGACATCTCACTTCTCGATCTTTACCTTCATCACATTCGTCGGCAGAGACTGGTCTTGCTGCAGTAATCAGACCCTCAGTTTCTTTCTTTGGTCTCTCTCCTCAACCATTCCCAAGTCTTTTCTGCCATCTATGTGTGTGTGTGTATTATTGTGTGTGTGTGTGATTATTATTATTATTATTGTTATTATTATTATTTATTATTATTATTATTATTATTGTGTGTGTGTGTGTGTTATTATTATTATTATTATTATTATTATTATTATTATTATTATTATTATTATTATTATTATTATTATTATTATTGTTATTATTTATTATTAATTATTATTAATTATTATTATTATATTATTATTGTTATTATTATTATTATTTCAGTTAGCACAAGCAGAAGAAGATCTTATTTTCCTTTCTATCAGTTTACCTCGGGTCAAACTACGTCATGGATCTCAATTTTAACTATGAGATCCTTGCTGTCCCTAAGGTGCCGCCAGCTACTGTAGTATTCTGTAACAGATCGTTTCCTATCTCTGTGGATGTTTCTCAACGCCTTCAGGTTGTGCCCAGTGTCCACACCTATGGATAATATTCACCCTTCCAGGCTTGCACAGCTTGCGGGTTCTCTGTTCGTCCTGATGTTCTGTACCTTCTCGCCTGTTTAGGCCTCTACTATCACTAAACTATATCGATGGATGACACATCTTTGCATGTATCCAAGACAACAACATCAGCCGTCTATGTTCCTGTAACATGATCTGTCTGGATGGCTGAAGTCTGAAGAATCTTGACATGATCCGTTCTTTAGCGCTTTTCCGGCACATGGTGGCTACTTCGATTTGCACCTTGACATACTTCTTACACAGATCTATTAGGTCCTGCTTAGCCAACTTATCGTGTCTGCTGTATACGGCCGAGCTGCACTCTGCATTCGCTGACGATATGAAATACAGTCTCCTCCGCCGCATTGCATTCTGCATGAAGAGACATCTCTTCTCGATCCTTCATCACATTCGTCGGCAGAGACTGGTCTTGCGCTGCAGTAATTACATTTCAGTTTCTTTCTTTGGTTCTCCTCTCCTCAACCATTTCCCAAGTCTTGCTACTTGCCGCTACTTCCAGTACATCTCAGGAATCGGCCGTGAAATTGGTTTTTCCTGCCAATATTATTATTTTCTTCTCTTGTTTGATTCTTATACTCCTTTGGACCTAATTCATCTGACTTCATGTTATTATTATTATTGTTATTATTATTGTTATTATTGTATTATTCTTAGATTAATGTCTTAATCTAGTCAAAAATTCATGACATACATTTTTGATACACGGTAAATATTTAAATATTGGTTGGTGTCAGTCATCCGTGTTGGGATTAATCACGTGATGTTTAAACATTCCCACGAAAGCAGCTCTCCGCCGTCAAAATCAAAATACCTCTCAACTGTCTGGGGCAGTTTATGAATACCGTTTTGTAGCCCTAAGGATGTATAACATTATTCTATATTCATTTTAGCTGGAAAGTTCTACAGTCAAACTGAGAAGTACGGACAGGCCAACTTGGAATACCAGCATTCTCATAGAAAACAACAGCGTGGTGGGTTTTCGTGGCACATGTTAATTTTATTATTATTATTTTTTTATAATGGAATTATTTACAAGTATTTTAATCGCCCGTGTATTATTTTTTTTGAGTAGTGCTGCATGTATATATCGTTTGGTTGAGCCTGCTGGTGATTGTACAGACAGTCTATTTATTATCGCGTATAGGGTGGTAATGTATATTCATGATTGGCCTCAGATTTCATTTTCAAATTGTGGGGTGTTTTGGTGCCGTATGCGACTAAATAAGCATTTAAATATAAAGACTAAACTAAATATGAAGAAACGAAATCCATATATTTAAGAGCAAATCCATATATTTACAAACCCATATGTTCAAAAGGCAAATCCATATATTTGAAACAGAATCCATATATTTAAAGGCAAAACCGCATAATTTAAGAAACCCAAATCCGTTTATTTAAGAGCGATTCCATATATCTGAAACAAATCCAAAATATTTAGAAACCAAAACCATTATTTAAAGAAACAAAACCATTTATAAAATTTAGTACAAATATATAAGGATCACAGACAAACATAAAAGGATAAAACAATAATATGTAGTAAGGACAAAAACAGTATATAAAGGCCAACTTAAATATATAAAGGATGAAACGCAAATATAAAGTGTCAAAACAAATATATAAAGACCAACACAAATATAAAAGTTTTGAACAGCTTCTCTGTATAATCGACGTATTTAGTATTGAAGACATGGACATTTCATATATTGGAGACATGGACGCCCATATGTGTTTAGACATAAGTTTCAGCTATAAAGGACGGTAACAGTCGTCAACGGTAGATGGGTCCGTGGCTCACATATCATGTGACCCTGTGCCGACAAGTGCAAGGACACACGGCCGCCATTTTTGAGAGTGGGCAACTTTGAACATCGTTTGTGCGTAAGACAGCGTGTTAATGTTATGGCTGCGAAATCAAGAAACTGTGGAAAAATGAGTATTTCGTGGTATTGCAAGCAAAGAGCTGTTTGAGAGAATGTGGAACTCACCAGTATTACGTTAAGAAATGGCATTATTTCCGATGTTGAACAGCAACTAGCAGAACCAAGGTTTATGAATAAAATTACATAATAAAATGACGGTATCTTTAAAATCATCAACTGTTCTACTTATTTCCCAAATGTACATGTAGACCGCATTCCTTTTATGTTTCGGCAATTTCTGCTGACCCCCAAGGATGTAAACATTATACCCCCTTTTCATATGATGCCATTTTCATATTAAATGGTACTGTCCTTGGAAAATATGTGGCGCCGTGATTTAGAACTTTTAGTTTTTCTACTAACTTTCATAATTTTAATTAGTCATTTATAAATACATTTAATTGTATATATATATATATATATATATATATATATATATATATATATATATATTCCATACGGCTTTTCTCCCAGAAACAATGTAAAAGTGGGATTCTTTCTGTATGAGCGCTACATAGATTTATTCATATAATCTGTCTATTGGGGACAGAGGCAAATTTAAAAGCGACTTGTTGCTGTTTACACTAAATACATTAATTTTTAATTAAAATATGTATTATATATATATATATATATATATATATATATATATATATTCTATTTAATTATTTATTAAGGTATTGATTAACACTTTTTATTGAAAACTATTTTTTTACAGGCTCAGATTTCTCAGTATTTTACAAAACCCTTTTCCTCAAGGAAAGAAAGAAATAGCTGGGTTTTTCCAAACTTTAGTTTTTGTTGAGATGTGGAGACAGTGTAATCTTCCAATATTAAATATTCAGGGTTTTGTCCCTTTTGCCCTCAACCCTGGGAGTCCCACCATTTTCAGACTTCTTACTTTTGTCAATGTATATTTTGGTTATTTTTGTTTTATTTATTGATTTACGAATTTATAACATGTTTATTCATTTTGCTACAGATTTTCACAGGTAGGGAAGGGCAGGCCTGCTAATGATTGTTTATCAAACCATTGAATATCAATAAGAATATTTATTTTTGATGAAGATGTCAAACATCCTGTGTCTCAATGTCGGTGTACTTTGCTAACCACAATCAGGAAATAGGGTTTTACCATGACTGTCGGCAGTGAGCGACAGTAGCGCTGGCAAAGGCTGCTAACGTAGTTACACCGGGGACACCGGAAGCGAAGAGAATAAACTTAAAAAATATACATGTTCTACCATTTTATTTGCAAATTTAATCTCAATAATAAATACTGTTACTGACTATCTTCATCCAGGTCAAACAACAAACGAAAAAACTATAAAATCAACTTTAAACGGCCGCTCGTTTTTCAGGAGACCAGCAAATGTGCGATGTTTTGTGGAGAGATCCGCACACATCCATTTTACCCACTTTTGATAATGGCGTCGTTCCGCTTGAGTGGCACGGTGGCTCCGTAACTTATTAATGACATAGCGACTGCGCGCTCTAGTTCTTATATAACTCTGTCAGTCACCCTTTTCCCGCCAAACATGTATAATTTATAGACAAGGTAAACAGACTAAAGCTTTTTCAATTTCGGCCAGACGAAAATCGGCTCGATCTTCGTTCCCGACCTGTTAACGGACCCATCTACCGTTGACGACTGTTGACGTCCTTTATATGAAACTTATGTCTAAATTAAATATATGGCGTCCATGTTTCAATATATGAAATGTTCATGTCTTCAATATTTTGAAGTTACGTCGATTATACAGAGGGCGTTGTTCAAACTTTATGGCTTGTGTTGGTCTTTTATATATTTTGTTTTGACACTATATATTTGTGTTTCAATTCTTTAAATATTTAAGTTGGTCTTTTATATAATTGTTTTTTGGTCCTTTATAATATATATATATATATAACATCCTTTTATATTTGTCTGTGATCCTTTATATTTGTATTGGTCTTTTTATATATGGTTTTGCTCTTTAAATATATGGTTTGATCTTAATATGGATTTGCTCAAATAATGGATTGCCTCTAAACATGGATTTGTTTCTTAAATATATGATTTGCTCTTAAATGCTAGTTGCTCTAAATATATATAACGTTTCAAATAATACTATTTTAAATGTATGGATTTGCTCTTAAATATTTATAGTGATTTCTATATTTGATTTGCTTTTCTATATTTAGTTTAGTCTATATATTTAAATGTCACTAAATATATACGGCACTCATAATTTTGTACATTGAACATAAATGTTCGAAACACGTGACTTATCGTCATTAGACTTGGCATATCCAGTCATCTGTGTCAGATAAAGCAGATGTTCAAACATATCCACGAAACCAGCCTCCACCAATCAGAAATACACATCAACTGTTCTGGGAGAATTAATAAATTCTATTTAATGTTACATGTTATGTTGTTATTATTCTATTCTATTCTATTTAGCTCGAAATTTCACAGTCAAACCAGAAAGTGTGACCAGCCAACGGTGAAGACTCAAGCAGATTTCATATAAAGTGTAGGTTTGTTTTCATGTTGGACATTAGATTGTTTAAAGGAATTTCACATCAATGGTAATTAGTGTGCACCTTTGGTTATTACATGATTACAAATTTACTAAATTATACTTTTATGTGTAAGCAGAGATCCCAAACATCCTGGAGAATAACTACGTTTGAGATGCTGCGAATGTAAATCATGTCCCGTGATCAATTTTCCACATTAAACTGAATGTAAACAATTGACCATATTTTTCAAACATTTTTGGAGGATAGTTTCGTATATATCTCATGATTCTTATGGATGCATTTACAAACATTTTACTGATGGCGTACACCCCTTATTAGTAAAATATTGGTATGTGGAACGTACATTCCACAGTTCACAACCTTTAGTTTTTATATATCATAACCCAGAAAGTTAATTATTAAACAATAGATGCCTACATTTTAAAGAATAGATAAATAAATGTTATAGGTTTTAGAAACATGGAAGGCATCAGGTGGAATAAGTTCTCGATAATTCTTCCTTCCTTTAAATAAAAACAAAAACAACTTGCTATTGTTGCAATCTTTTTCCAATTTTTCACGATTGTTAACAGGTTCTTCTATTTGACTAGTTTACTGTATAGGCCACGAATATCCACATGCGTAGATTTAACGCAGTAAATGTGTGAACAGAGTTTAAGCGAATGTAGTGGGAGTTTACATTTTGCAAGGCCTACGGAAATTCAAATGATAATAATACATTTCAAAATAATTTATAAGGTGGAAGGTAAATTTATGAGACTTTCCTGCATGATATAGCTGAAAACATCGGAATCAATTGAGACGACTCAGTAACAAACTTTAGGGTTCAAATAAGCACACAGATTACCGCATTTGAGCACGACAACCGACAACTGAAGGGAGCAGGCTTAAGATGTTCGTCGTTTACAAATAAACAACCGACATTGAATAAACAAGATGCAGTTTGATAGAGGCCCGTTAAAATTGAAAGGGACTGATTTACCAAGAATACCAGGCATCAGCGTTGTTATTGTTATTGTTAGGTATTGTTATTGTTATTGTTATCATGAAATTTATGACATGGATATTTTTAAACACGGTAAATATTTAAATATTGGTTGGTATATCCAGTCATCCGTGTTGGGATTAATCACGTGATGCTTTAAACATTCCCACGAGCAGCTCTCCACCAACTGCAAATATACCTCAACTGTCTGGGGGCAATTCATGAATGCTGTTTGTTTGATTGCTGATATGTTATGTTGTTATTATTCTATTCTATTTCTATTCAGCTCTGGAAATTTCTACAGTCAAAACCAGAAAGTGCCGGACCAGCCAACGGAAGATCGAAAGCAGATTCTCATACATAGCAAAGCAACAACGTTTAAAGTTTATGTTTATCAATGGTAATTAATTAGGTGCACCTTTGGTTATTACATGATTACAAATTTACTAAATTATAATTTTATGTGAAGTTGGTGATGATCCCAAACATCCTGAGAAATAACTTCGTTTGAGATGCTGTGAAATGTAAATCATGTCCGGTGATCAATTTTCCACATTAAACTGAATGCAAACAATCTGACTATATTTTAAAACATTTTTGAGGGGATGTGGTTTCTGTATATATATCATGATTTCTTATGGATGCATTTACAAACATTTTACTGATAGTGTATAATTCCTTATTAAAAGGTAAAACACTGGTATCTGGAAATGTACTTTCCGTGGTTCAACCCCTTTAGTTTATATATCATAACCTGTGAAAGGTTTCATCACCAATAGATGCCCACATTTGAAGATGAACAAAAACATGTTACAGGTTTTTTTAAAACATGGGAAGGCACTTCAGGTGGAATAAGTTCTCATGATAATTCCTTCCTTCCTTTAAACAAAAAACACAAACAACTTCTGTTATTGTTGCAAATCTTTGCCGATTTTGCATTCACGATTGTTAGTGCAGGTTCTTTCATTTGAATTAGTTTCCTGTATAAGCCACGGGAATATCGCACGCGTAGATTTAACTTGCAGTAAAATTAATGAACAGAGGGTATGAGTTGAATGCAGGGGAGTTTGGCATTTTGGGCAAGGCCTACGGAAATTCAAATGATAATAATACATTTCAAATAATTTATACAGAAGCGAAAGGTAAATTAAAGTGAGACTTTCCTGCGTGACATAGACATAGCGAAAACATCGGGATCGACTGGAAAACGACTAGCAACAAACTTAGGGGTTCAAACAGCACAGATTACTGCGCATTTAGAGCACGAGCAATGACAACGGGACAACGATGAAGGGAGCAGGCTTTTAAATGTTCGCTGTCGTTTATAAAATAAAACAAGCGACTGATATTGAAGGAACAAGATGCAGTTTGATAGAGGCCCTGGTTAAAATTGAACAGGACTGATTTGGCTTCAAGAATACCGGGTATCAGTTTATTATGATTATTCATATCTCTTAGATTAATATTTTAATCTGTCAGGTCGAAAAGATTCTGACATGGATTCGTTCTGGCCAAGTTTCAGTTTCGTTTTTGTTGTTTTTGACCACACTGTACCCTTGGTGACATCGGCTTCTACCTCAGCGACATTTATGACGACCTCTACTACGGACTGAGAAGGATGCTTCTGTATCCAAAGTCAACATCCCCCCCTAGACTGAGGGATCTCCTCTACATCCAAAGTCATCCACCCTCCCGCCCTTGCTTTATTACTAACTGATTAAGTCTTCAGTGAGCAAACCTCCTCACCCCAACACTCTAAGGATTGTAGTTTCTGAAGTTCCAACAACACTTTAATCCCAACATCCAACGTGTATAATCCCCAGCATCAGCATTAGCACCCGCACTAATCCCTCCAGCATCCAGCACATTAGCACTAATCCCTCTAGCATCCAGCATTAGCACTAACCGCCCATCCAGCATTAGCACTAATCCCCAGCATCCAGCATGTAACCCAATCCCCAGCATCCGGTGTTAGCGCAAAGCCCCAGCAGTCTACTTAACGGCAGCGTATGTCACAGAGTCCGGCATTCTCATGGCGCAGTATATCAGAGCATACTGATCAAACGCAGTGATTGTAACCTCCAGTTCTTTTTCAGAATTAATTACTGCATGGGGTACTCAGAAGAGAATTTTTTACAGTCTTGATTAATCGTTATTTATGTTATTATTATTCTATTAATTTAGCTCTGGAAAGTTCTACCTTAAAACCAGAAAGTGCGTGGACCAGGCAATGGAATACCGTACACATTCTCATATAGTAAAACAACAGCATTGGTAAGTTTTCGCAACTTTCATGTTGACATTTGTTTCTAATGGGAAACAAAAAGATGTATCGCCCGTCTTTTTCGCTTTTTAATGTCAATCTCTCGCGTTTGCTTAACATTGCTATTTTACTTCGAGTGAATGAACCAAATGATGTTAAACGACACATTGATGAACTGCATCTGTATCTGCATTTCTATCTATTAGGAAGTTATCAATGTTCCAATGAAAAACCAAATCAAGGCTTCATTTGACGTATCCCAGTTGATTAAGATGTTTAATTGTTTTAATTTATATACTTGTTAAAAAAAGGATAATTCGTATAGATAATTTTACAACATCAATATGTTTTAGCTTGTTTATTTTCTTCAAAAAAAAAACTTGAAAAAAGGTTCATGTTTTTTCATTTTAGGTTCTGGTGTCAACATGTTTCTTTTGGAAGACGAAGATCATGCCAAATATGATTTGAATGACAAGTTCTTATGATGCTCTAGCTGGAAACATCGAGAAAAGACTAAGAGCGACTAAAGGGACCGAGTTGGTTTTCAATGCAGCACAGATTGAAGCGTTTGAGCCACAACAACAAGGACAGCCCTTCAAGGAACAAGTTTTCGAATGTTTCTTGCTTGGAGAAATAAGCAAGCAAACGTCAATGAAGTTGAGAGACAATTTGGCAAAAGCTCTGGATATAACAGGCCAAATGTCAAAGGTATGGTATAAAAAATATCAGGTAAGACCACCAAATATTTCATTTCTTGCAGTTACTCCATATTCTTTCGTGACGTGGTGTCTATCTTAGGTGAAATTTAGCATTTAATTCGGTGATTCTATAGTAGTAAAGCATTTGATTTATTACAGATGTCATCGGTGGTTCATTCGACGTCGACGCTTGTAGCAAATACATAAAGCGAATCAATACATGGAAACGATTGAAAATGAGCACATATCCTATGTGTGTAAGGAAACAGCCATGAACTGGACAACCTTGTATGTGTTCACAGCTTCTGATGGAAACCCAATCCGACCCACAAAAATATTGTCTAACTAACTCATCATTACAGTCAGGGCAACAAACGCATCAGGATATCAACCAGTGACATCGGAAATCCGTGGTCTTGGTAGCTTAACACAGTCTGGTATCGCATAAGCAGCAAGCAACGGGTTGATCAAATAGAAACAGAAACTTCCCCTGCAGTCATACAAAGAAATGTTAGGGCTTGATAAACAGCGAATCTTAATCACATCTGAAAGTGGGTATGGTAATCAACCACTTTTCAAAAGATAGCTCACGACTGTGAGCTTTTTACAGAAAACAACATCCAAGTCGACTGATCCACAAGCTGAGCCGTCCCCACTCTATCAAAATATAAGCTCATCATCTTTGTCCTGGAATATCAACGAAAATAGGGGACCAATTTCAACGTCATTGATGCAATGTTTTCTCAGATATGTTCTGATTGAAATGATTTACAAAAAGTAAGACCCAGTAAAGTACATAAATACACATCCCAATGAAGTTCTGTTGATTCTCCTGGGATGGAACAGAAAGGAGATTTCCTTTCAGTCATTAGATAGTGCCAGAGAAAGCTTAAATACGGCGTTAAGATCCTTTCATTCCAAATCACTTAAATCGTGTGGAGGGTTATTGTAACAAGTCGACCATCTACAGCAATTAAGTTGCTGGATTGGAACTCAACTTCACCAGAATTTATATGAGCCGGATTTGATGACAAGAATAAGTAGAATATGTTTAGTTAAATATTTGACTAATTTAGACTCACAAGACATAGAAATGTTCTTGCAGAATTACAGAAGAACGAAAACCTTTCGCAGTTTAGGGGAAATACCTTTATTTCTTTGGCTTATGTGTACAATAATGGTTGAACACCTAATCTACCTGAAAGGATCATGAGTATTTTCATGATGTAATCGAGGTACTGTATCAGCAAAAGAAAAGCAAAGACCAAACGACAAGTCCCACTCTGATACAAGGACTGAAGATTATTTGACAAACTTATGTTAGAACTTGTGGGGGTTGTATTCAGTGTTTGATGAATCAGAGTAGGTCCAAAAGCTATTTATTTTTGATTTATCAGAATTCGATTCAAAAGACCTCGTCAGTTTTTAGTTTGAAAAGTCGGCTTGCTGATCAAAAAACATAATCACACGTCATTTCAAACAAGTTGAGTATGTCACACATTTGCCATAAGACTTTTCATTGAGTATCAAAGGTGCTGCAACTCACCTTGCGGGTTTTGGCAACGTCCATCCTGATCAATTTAATGAGTTCCTGTCACGGAATTTTACAAGGTGACGTAGAAAGCGTAAAGGTACTTACTCTTACTCGTTTCTGTTGTGGGATTGATAAAAAAGCTGTGAAGTGATTATAAGACAACACGTGAACAACTTTGAAACACAAACCAAAGACTCTGACATCTCATAAAAGAGAAATGTCAAAATTATATTTATTTACACTAGAAAAATGATGATGTTGGTTTTATTTGAGGCTGAACTGGGTTCGTTGGTGGAAAAACATTTCCAGTAGAGAAGAGAATGGGTAAAGTTCCCCTATGAATTAAAAAGGCGCGGACCTCTTTGGCTTTACACTATTTCATTAAAAATTGGCTGCCGAAGCATTCCACGCTTCAATATGTATCGGATATCAACGTGACGTGTGGATCTGTGGACGATTTTGGGAACTCGTTAAACAAATAATATCCTATAGACCATGTAAAGTCATTGAACTCCTCGAAAACCAACATGAATGGTAAGTTGGATAATCTCAGGAAGCATGTCACGTTGTTTGACATTCGCGTATAACTGAGGACTGCCATTAAAACAACAGTGACATCAATCAACTATTGCCCGGATGTTTAAGTTGAAGGTCGTGCAGTATAAAGAAAATTGATCTCATTAAAAACAATTTCCATGTGGTTTACAGTCAGTCCAGATAACTCCTGTTTCCTTCTTTGGAAGAATTGAGCCTAGAAGGAGTGCAGGTTCTGATGGTAGGATGATATTGAGGCAGTTTCTCTATCATAGCATTCTGCAGGGCAGCATAGGCAAGACGGTGGTATATCTCAGTGGCACATTTCTACATGGTTTGGCCAAGAGCCAGTCCAGAATATCTCCTGTACCTTCTTTGGAGGAATTTGAGTCTAGATGAGTGCAGTGTGATGATGAGTGATGATATTGGTGAGGTTTCTCTTATCATAGCATCTGCAGGCGCAACGCTCTAAAGACAGGTATATCTCAGTGGCAACAATTTTTATGGTTTACAGCCAGTCCAGATATATCTGTTACTTCTTTGGAGGGAATTGAGTCTAGAGGGTGCAGTCTGATGAGGGTGATATTAAGCAGTTTTTCTCTTATCACATAGCATCTGCAGGCAGCATAAGGTGTAATTAATATCTCATGGCAACACTTTCCATGGTTTAGCCAGTCCAGAATAACTCCTGTTCTGTTGTACTGGAGATAATCAGTGTGTATTGGGTGCAGTCTGATGAGTGATGATATTGAGGCAGTTTTCTCTATCTTAGTATCATGGCGAGGCAGAATAAAAGACGGTATCCAGACTGGCAATAATTTCATGGTTTTAAAGCAGTCCAGATAACTCCTGTTCCTTCTTTGGAGAGACTCAGTGTAGAGAGTGCGGTCTGATGAGTGATGATATTGAGGCATATTTTTCTCTATCATAGCATCTGCAGGCAGCATAAATAAGTGTTTTTTGCTGATAAAAACAATTTCCATGGTTTTACAGCCAGTCCAGATAACTCCTGTTCCTTCTTTGGAAGAATTGATTCTACAGAAGTGCAGTCTGATGGTGATGTGATGATGATTGAGGCAGTTTTCTCTGTATCATAGCGTATCCGCACAGCATAATGACGGTATATTCTCATGGATTACAACCAGTCCAGATAACTCCTGTTCCTTCTTTGGAAGAATTGAATCTACAGAAGTGCGGTCTGATGAGATGTTGATGATGTTGAGGCACTACTTTTCTCAAGGGCAGGCATAAAGATTATTATTTACCAGAGGTATATTGGCTAGGGAAGTGCGTTTGTTAATTAATATTTAAATTACCCAGATAACTCCTGTTCCTTCTTTGGAAGAATTGAATCTACAGAAGTGCAGTCTGATGAGTGATGATGTTGAGCACTTTTTCTCAATCATAACCCAGCAAAGGCGGCATAAAGCGCATTGAATTATGATAATTATCAGAAATCGGTATTTAGATGGCGTCATAATATTTCAAAACACTTTCATTGACATCTGCGGGTCCGACATGGACGGTCATCATGAGCACAGGCACGGGCACAAGTGCCACAGGCCCATACACGCATAATACTACCCAAAGTATGCTTTTAGATGGCGTCATAAATATTTCAAAACACTTTCATTGACATCTGCAGATTCCGACATGGACGGATCATCATGAGCACAGGCCCTGAGCTAAATTCACCACGGGCCCATACACGCATAATACTGCAGTAATATGCTGGCGTCATAAATTTTTGGAAAACCAAGACGGCCCCTCATCATTGGCTCCTGGGCCCGGGGCAAACGTGCACCAGTTTTTTTTGCCGTGCGTGTGGGCTCTAGCCCGGGGCATGCCCAGTTTCCTCAAAATATCTGTCCGAAAATATTATTCAGTGTAATATGTCTTCAACATAATGGACAATTTGAGTTTTGGCAAGATTTTCCCACCCTGGCCTACTGTGTGCTGGTTCTTGACAGCAGACAAAAGCGTGTAATACTGCATCTGTTCCTCAACTAGGTTAGGCCAAAAACGTCTCCGGTTGCTGGTCTCCATGCGCGTCGCCTCAGAACCTATACGCGTCGGCATTTTTAATTTTTGCAACCAAATTGCTGGATCGATTGGAATTCTGCCGTACTGTGTTTAAGCGACTTCTCATAGGGGTATGAACGTTTTCCCCAATTTATGAGGCTCCCTTATCCACCGTACTTTGTATATATGTGAAATGATTGGTCGCACGCATATACCTGTATCACGTATAAATACTGTGGTAAAATTATTGTAAATAATGTTTGTGGAGTAGATGATTGCATTCCTCTGACTGCCCTATGATCCACTTCACATGACCCCACCAACCTACAATCAGGAAAAATTCGATGGGACATCCTCTTTCTCCTCAATGTTGTCTTGTATACCACCGGTACTGTCTGGCGTGCCCATGTATGCGTGTTCCCCGTGTACATTGAAAGATGGTACCTAAATAAAAGTTAAATACACAAGTATCCTCAACATTGTATTTGGGAGCAGGCCAGATTTAAGTGTCCCAGAATATTGTCCGTGATTGTAGATTGAACATTGTGATTTTATTTTCAAAAAGCATTTCTTTTTTAACTTTATCCACAATTTTGTAATATTTCCCAATGGAAACATTTTACACATAGCCATGTACGTGAAACGTTTTGAATAACATTTAGTCACATAATGTATAGATGTTTGAAAAGAAATTGACCCATAAAGCCGGCCATACATACACATGAGGTGTCGTGGCCGAGCTTATAGCTTACCGAATTCAAGTTCTGGTGTTAGCAACATAATGTGGGTTCGAATCACGGCCGTGACACTTGTGTCCTTGAGCAAGACACTTAATCATAATTGCTTCTCTCCACCCAGGGGTTAAATGGGTACCTGTGAAGAGGCAGAGTTGGTTTGCTCTATATGCGCTAGAAATGGCAGCAATTGAGCTGTATACTCCCCAGGGAGCTGAGATGGTTTCAGGAATGATTTATGAGCCTTATGAGCAGGGATAATAATATAATGCGCCTTGAGCACCACTTAGTTGGTGGATACGTGCGCTATATAAATCCACACATTATTATTATTATTATGTTATCTACATTTATCCCATGTAATAAAAGAAAGCTATTTTGAGACATCAGTGTTTTGTGCTTTAATAAGACTGTTTGATTCTTCAATTTCTTTCTTTTTAAACACAAACACAAATTAATATTGTAAATTTATGTTGTTCTCATTGTTTTATGTAGATGATACAATTTAATATAAATATAGTTATTGGGATTAACAGGTAAACATTTGCTAACATGTTAATTGTTATAAACTTTTATAAATATGAATTATTATTGAAGTAATGGGGATCACTTGGCTCTGGGTCTTGGGCAGTTTTGCCAGCAAAACCAATACTCTTAGAACATTATTTTATGTGTGTAAATTTGTGTCTGATTGGAAGTATGGTTTCGTGTATACATGAAAAGACCACCAGGACACTCAATAAACTGTACAACACATTTTTGTTTTTATTTTCCTTCTTTTTTAGTTGAAAAGTGTCGGGGCTAATGACCTTTTTCATTTTCTGGCCAAACAAAAACTGCCACTGGATCAGGCTAGCTTTGTCGTATTGATTACAGGTCTTTTTTTAAAATTAAAATTATATTTTATACAGCTGGAAATAATTGGTTATTAAAATTGTTGGTTACATTTGTAAAAAAGTGTTTTACGGAATCGTTTCTTTAAATTATTTTGCAGAACAAATTAAACCTTTTATTTAAGAAGAGCACTCTTGAAAGAAAACGTAATATATTCTTTCACCAAATTAATCAACCTTTCATTACTTATAATTATTTTATTAATATGGGCAATTACTATAAACATGACCAATGATCAGATACCTAGTTGCATCATGGTTGCGTGCAATCAGGATTACGGATGTTGCTTTGAAATTGCTGCGTCTGATATGCAAGTTGACTCAACAAAAGTTGCCTCGACGTTGTCCGTGTAAACTGCTAGCAACTTAGTTGTCTTTAAATTGCCCCGTGTGGCAAGGCCATTAGACTTCAAAGGTCACGCAAAGTATATACAAGTCACATTGTCTATAAGCAGAATATTTTGAACCACTCAATGTATAGGAGGCATGGCTTATGTTGAACTTACGTCACCAGTATGACAGAACTGAGTATAGTATTGTAAACAATTCTTATTCGTTAAATTTATTTGGATCTCAATTGATCGCCATCTGTCTGAACTTTAATCTGTCAATAAGCCGTGGTTGATATATTGGTGGGCAACTCCAGCGCCTATGAATTCCATGGTAACATGAAATAAACCAGTTGACAACCTGGTATTTTAAAGCCCCAGTTGTTACAGGCCTACGTTTATAATTATATAGACCGATTGGGATATATATGGGTACATGCTTGTTTCGCACATATCCGGATCTCAATCACCAGGCAGTCTGTACCAGTGTTGGAGCAAAGGCTTTGATCCTCAAGGCCAAGGCCATTTGACCCTCAAGGCCAAGGCTTTGACCCTCAAGCCTCAAGGCTAAGGCCAAGGCTTAACCCTCAAGGCCAAGGCCCTCTAGTATAAAATTACTACTAATATAAAACATGTCACATCATAACGAATCGCTCAAAGTAAGAATAAAAACTTCATGTACAAATATATGACTGAGTAGAAGTTCAGGTCTTCGTGGATACCATTTAAATATAACAAAAATAATGGTTTGCTTCCCATACCTGATGCACATTAATCTAAACCGAAATTATAACAAAAGGGGATCTAAGAACGGCTGTTTTTAACTGATGTTACCTCGTTATTATGTAACATGGAAGTAATTTTATTTTCTGGGCCAAGCTTATGGTTAGAAATATTAGCATACCTAAAACAGACCAGACTATATTCACCCAGGGAATTTGTCAAAATCTTGGACCAAAATCTACTGAATGGCTTCGAGATTGCTTCAGCACCTCGTATCAAAGTTCAAGAAAATCCCAAAAATGGAGACATGCTAAAAGTAATAGAGATTCTCAAGACCGGACAAGGCTGCCTTGAAGACCCGGGGCGAGTGCTACCGCATCCAATAAGCCTACTGTGCATAATCTACAAAGTGATGGAGAGACTAATATACAATCGTATCCAACCCATTGTGGATCCTCAACTCTCACCTGAGCAGGCCGGCTTCCGTACAGGACGCTGTACAACAGACCAAGTAACACTCCTCACAGAAAACATAGAGGACAACTTCCAAAAAGATCTCAAGAATGGTGCTGTACTGATCGATCTATCAGCAGCATAATATTTTGACACGGCATGGCATAAAAGGTCTTGCCTAAAACTACACAAAATCATACTTTGATAAAACCTTAGTAAACTTTTCTCATTACAATGATCACCTGCAGAAGCTTTACAATGA
>CM055830.1:2474759-2510908 GCA_029582265.1 Zoroaster sp. YZ-2022 | reverse complement strand
ATTTTTGGGCCTATTAAAAAACAGGGGACCCCCGGGAGTTGTCAATAAGTGTAGTGAACACGGCAGTCCGTTGTTGCTTCATGCATGCGCACAAAAAATGTAAGCAGGCTTCATTTCAAATTGACGCATGCGTAGTGGTTCTCCTCACCCCCCGCGTTTTCGGGAAAAGATTATGCGAAATTCCCAAGACTCTGTTTAATAGCGGTTCATGTTGGTAGCGGTTCGTCATTGTAGCGTTCGTATAGCGCCGTAGGATCGTGTATCATTTAACATACAAACACAGTTTTGAACCAAAACCACTGTATTTCTAGCCACGTGCCAGGCCGGCCGGGAGGGTGGCACGTGCACACAAAGCCTTGCTGGTCTTGTATTATGCATTGCGTTGGCGCTGACATAGCGTGAGCAAAAGTAGCGGCCTTGTATGGATTGCATAATTATTCATAGCGGACAATCGAGGGTCCGGTGATATCCCTGTAACGGAAATAGACCTATTTTACCGTATAACCTTTCTCGTATGCAGCAGTGAGGTCTAGAAGACAGTGCCTGTCACCCGCTTGTTAACAAAAAGCCTGTTCGATGGTTTGAGTGAGTCGCGTGACTTGGTCGACTGTGGAACGTCCTTGTCCGAAGCCAGCTAGGTCATGGGTAGGAGCGGGTCGACAATAGGGTTGAGTCTCGTGAGGATAAGACGTTCCATAAGCTTGTATGTAGTGCACAGAAGTGAGATTGGACGATAGCTTTGCGGAGACGTATCTGGTTTCCCAGGTTTGAGGAGGTTGACAACAGAAGCGCGTCGCCACATCTTTTGGTATACGTGTGGCTGTAGCACGTATTAAACAAATCTTGGTCAGCCATCCAATCATGTTATCTCCACAGTGCACTAGGAATTCGTTGTGGATCTTGTCTGGGGCCCGGAGTCTGCTCCCCTACTTAATGAAGTTTGATAGCTGCACGCAATTCTCTGATAGTGAAACTCATGGTTCAGGGTTCTCATGCTCAGATAGAGTGTCTGTGCTTCTAGGGCTGGAGGTTTCCTTTGAGAACTTCTCTTTGAAATGTTTGTTGGTACCTGCGGCGTATGCTACGTTCTTTACCAGTTGCTTTGCAATGTCATTTAGGGATAGGGTATGACTTCTTGGTGGACGTTCTGCCAGTGAGTCTATTGATGGAGGTCCACGCCTTCCGGGAAGAGTGGGTGAAGTCAATGTTGGTGACAGCTTTGATCCATCGTTCTGACGTTTTTGGTCTAGGTGGTCAACTGAGTTGCTGTGTGCTCCTTTCAGCTTCTGGACTGAAGCGGCTTCATAAGGTAATTGTTGTAGAGGCTGAAGTACACTCTTCGTCCCAAGTGGGATGTAAGACTTGCGAAACCCTCTCGAAATAGAGTACTTTGGCAGCTGTTTTCTTAGGCCAGAGGAACTGCTTATAAACCTGGCTGGAGATTGTCTTTGGTTGGCATTGCAAGCGTCATCTGCTAGCTTGCAGCTACTTGTGTCTCGGAATAGATCCCAGTCAGCTTTCCGGAAATTCCATCTCAGAACTGGGGAGGACTTGGTAAAAGGTAAGTAGAGGCTGCGTGGATGAACGAAAGAATGTAATATCATGGTTGAAGGTCTTCTCGTTCCATTCAATTGGAGTAAGAGGCTGATTGTTTTGGGATCGAACAAGGTGTAGAGGTTGCTGGGCGAACACCAGTCAGGCAAGGTTGTCACTGTTGGTGTTAGGAGTCTGATAGACCCATGTTTCATGCCGACAGTTGAAGTTCCCCCTGAAATGATGAACTGGGCATAGAAGTTGGGAGGCGTGAAGTGGCCGAAAACTGTAGGGTGATGGTAGATGTTGGTAACTTGGATGTTGTTGATTTGAATGGTGATCCACTGAGTAGGCTCATCTTCATCAGAGTTATCCATATGTACGAAGGAGACAGAGTTCCGTAAAGGTGGCAATACCATGTTGAGTAATTTGGGATGTAGTCTGCTAGCGTGTAGCCATACACTTTCAGTTTGTCTAAGTTTGTCTGGTGAGTTTCTGGACGAGTAACACCAAGCGCAGGACTTCAGAGACTAGTAAGAAAATAATAATAATAATAATGTGTGGACTTATATATGCACGTATCCACCAACTGAGAGGGTGCCTTGCTATGCATATTATTACCCCTGCCCATAAGGCTCATAAGGCTCCATAAATCATTCCTGAAACCATACTGTTCCCCTGGGGAGTATAACAGCTCAATTGCTGCCAATACAGCATATATAGGCTAATCAACCAACTCTTTTCCCTCACAGGTACCCATTTAACCCCTGTGGGAGAGGAAGCAATTATGGTTAAGTGTCTTCCCCAAGGACACAAGTGTTCACGGCTGGGATTCGGAACCCCAAATTCTGCTGCTGACACCAGAACTTGAGTCCGGTAAGCCAGACCGCTCGGCCACACAACACTCCACTCTAGCTTCTGGAGGACTTGGAGTGGACTTGAGGACTTGGAGTGACTTCCTGTCACAGTAGTCCAACCTCCACATTGATCTGATAGTGTTGAGTGTTCCTTGCCAGAACTCTGGCGGATTCTTGTCCTGAGAAGCGATGTTCTCGATCACGAGGACAGCTCTCGCCGCAGTGCCTGTTAAGGCTGAGTTACGATTCAATAGCATAGTTGGTAGTTGGTAACCGTAGTTAGTGCTTTGCTGCAAATTTTGCCAGTTCTAAAGAACTACCCGGAGGGACCACGAGGACGTAAAGCAGCTCGTCGGCGCATCATGGTTGTGCCGACGTTAGAAAGGTTAGCAGTATACGAGTTCCATTTCCATCGTTGGCACCACGTAATTATAATGTGGGCAATATAACGTTGGCGCATCATGGTTGTGCCGACGTAGGCAAATGTTGTCGAGCATATAAAAGTCGATTTCCAATCGCTGGCAGAACGGGAAGTTTAAATGGCATCGTAAACGTCGCGCATCATGGTTGCGCCGACGTTGGGAAAGGTTGCAGTATACGAGGTCGATTTCAACGTTGGCATACCACGTACTTATAATGTGGGCAACGTAACGTCGGCGCATCATGGTTGTGTTTGGGAAAACAAATTAGTGTTCATTTGTACACATTTTAGGACCATTTTCACACAATCCTCAAAATGAATGGGCTCTGAAATCTTAAGTAAGATGAAATCTTATCTAGTATCTTTGAAATAATTTAGTGATGGATGGAATTTGTATTTTATTTATTTATATGAAAACATGTTAATTTGAATGATTTGAGGTCGATGCACTTGACTGGGATTGACTCTATAATACCACGTGTACTTAGACAGCGCACGTATCCACCAAACTGACACGGAGCTCAAGACGCTTGCTCATCAGGGCGCATACATGTAATATCATTTCTAATACCATCTGATTTCCCTGAGAAGTATGCAGCAACAACGACTAACCTGTCCTCACATGGTACCCATCTTACAGGATTTGGCCAAGCCACATTTTAATGCCTTACCAACCAGAACACAACACCATAAACCTCTCGGCCATGACACCCTTTAATTCAAGCTATTTTCATTGTGTCGTTAACGAGAAAATAGTGAAATGTGCATTCAGATCATCTGTATTCATTCCAGTGTGTGGAATTTCCCCAGACCAGATAACTGAAATACACTTTTTGGGAAATAATTCCCACAAGTTTTTTAATAAAACGTAAGCACCCAGACCAGTGGGTAGCCAGGATTGTCAGAGTGGGGCTTGATTTTTTAGGGTTGATTTCGAGACAAAACCCTCAAATGATCCGACGTTCAGAAGTTCAGAAATACCAAATTTGTGAAATTACCGAGTTAACGAGTAGGCGACCTTCACACCAAGCAAGTTTTTTTTGTTTCGCCTGTTCCCACCGGTACAATCCAGTACTGCTGGTGCTCCAATTGCTCACAAGATCTTGTGAAGGAAGTCGCACTTGGAATTAGCATAGTTGACCCCATAATGGTCAACAATATTATATTGTATTATGTAAGCTCGCACATACATACATTGCACATGTACATTACACGTGTATACTGGGTGTGGCCAGTAGATGCCCTGCTACAAAATGCTTTCTGGATATTGTTGTCTTCACGTTTTGTTTAGAGATAAAAGCCAACTTTGTGGAAGTTTTTCGTTGTGACTGTAATGACGGTATCTATATCCTGTTGTAGTTTTTATCTGTACGTTATTTATGATTGTGCTCAATGATCGTAGTAGTAATGAGAATAAGTGCATGTATAAAAGTAAAGTTTGATCCAGTTAATCACTATCATCTGAAGGGAATGACTTAGCCTTTGTGGGGGTGGGGGCAGGAATGGTAGGTATCACGAACCATGACCTACTGTCACCTGCTTCTCCTTCCACCACCTCCTTTCCCACGCCACCTCATTATTGGGGTGGGATGCAGGGAACGGTAGGTATCACGAACCATGACCTTGTCACCCATCCCTTTTCCTCCTCAGCTCCTTTCCCACGCCACCCAGTATTGGTTGGGGTGGGCAGGGAATGTAGGTATCAGGAACCATGAACTACTGTCACCCACGCCTCTGCTCCCTCACCCACCTCCTTCCCACATTTGTTCAATGTTGTTATATTACTTCCCACTGGTGTTGAAGGCGCACATATTATTGCACGAACAACTCCAACAGTGTGTGCCTGCATGTACCTGTATGTGGCTATAGTGCAGACCACATGGGTGATGTATTACTAGTTTTTAGAGTCCGAGGGACGGAGGAAACCAGAGTTGTACCAGCGCCTTTTGGGATATAAAAAAGGCGGTGATGACGAGTTGAAGTTTTTGTAAAATTGTGATAATAAAATGTTTTTTCTGAGATTACCAATAGTGCATATAGGGGCTTTAATTAGGAGACTGAATACTATAGTATTCACACTAGGTATGTTGATTATCATCCATTGACCCGGTTTTTTACAAAGGACACTTCCTTGATCAAACAAACACCATAATTATTATAATTCATATGATACCACAGGAAAACTATGATACCACAGAAAAAAGAACGAGAGTAAAGTTCATCGCATGACTTTGGAATAGACTACAAGTGGATTTAGCAGTGAACGGCAGGAAAGCGAGCTTCCGGTTTCATGAAACAGAAAACACCAAAGCAAGGTTTTACGTAGAAAGGAAACAAGAGTCGAGTTCATCGTATGACTTTGGAATAGACTACAGTGGATAGCAGTGGGCAGCAGGAAAAGCAAGTTTTTGGTTTCTGTTGAAATATAACCCCAAAGCAGGGTTTATTCTAGTTTAACGCCCAATTTAACTGAGACAAACAAACAAGAGAGACGAACGACACCTAGGGTCCTTAAAGGAAGCGTACACTTTGGTTAATACCTGATTATAATCTAAAACTTCACTTGATGGAAGTTGGTGATCAAGTGGTACTGGTATCAGATATCCTGAGAAATTATCTGAACTGACTCGCTGTTATTATTGCACAACGTGAAATGTATTACAAACATAAAATGGATCAAGGATGCTATCCATTTTCCACATTAGAAACGTGAATGCAAACAAATGTTTTTCGGCTTGATTATCTTCTCGTTAATGACGCTGAAATGAGACGAAACTTCTAAGGGATGGTTTCTGTACATATCTCTTGATTCTTCCCCAATATTTACAAAGACTTATTCACATTCAAACTTCCCCAACTATAGTTATTGCTCATAGTCGGTAAGCACTTTAGCCTGAAGATTTGACGTCACGATTCAGGCTCGTAAAAGACGCCAGATACCAGCGTCTCATTTTTAAAGACTAAACTTTGACCTTATTTTGCAGTAACCACGAGCCTCAGGGCGTGACGTCAGATCTTTGACATAACGTATCCAATGAAATCCCTTCAACGGTGTTATTATTCCAGAGCCTGTCTCTCTATCCATGACAGGATAAAGACAGTGGATCAATCTAGCGCACACTAAACATACATTGTACTGCATGCCAGCTAACTCGCCTCTGGCAAATCTCTGGCCCTGCACAAAGTCACCCTGGCAACTGGCCTCAGGAAACTTTGTACTGATAGTTAACCGCAGAGTTGTAGTACTCACTTGTATACACTCATGCAAAAGTACTGGACAACAACTCTGGGATTGTAATGGTTTTTTATAAACACGTAAAGGTTTTATAATTACGTCAATGAAAATGAATGCTGAATTATGCTGAATTTGAAATTTTGAAATTTGACAACCTAGTCCTGCCTCTCCCCTACTGCAGCGCACATGCTCTTTTGTTGTTTACCCTAGTAAACTGAGTACCCACCCCCCCCCAAAAAAAAAAAAATCAATCAATAAATAAAAATAAATAAATAATCCATCAGCTGGTGAGCACCTAAATATCCAATATTTTTGGATAATGAAATTGTCCTGTCCGTTCCATGGGCGAGAGACCAGTGGGTATAATGGGAATTTTAGAAACCGCTCGTAAGCCCGTGGGGACGAGGCTGTGTTCTGCCATTGACTTGAACTACGTTTGTTACAACATGTTGCATTTGGGTTTGACGTTTCCGTGGTAGCTCCATCATCAGTTCATTTCAGAAAGATTCGTGTATGACATGTTCTATAGGCCTATTATAATAACTGTAGGACAAAGTGCTTCAACGATAAACCTTGCACCCACCATGGTCGGTGGCAGTGGTAACCGGAGGAAAGTATACGTAAAAATGATCAAGTCCTATGAATGTTTAATTTAGTCTTGGGTTCAAACTGTTTGTACAGCTTTTGATAAACGATTTGATGAAAAGCATGAATGCTTCAATCACGAACCGCTACTACACACACAGACCGCTATCAAACACAGTCTTGATTTTTAGTCTTACTACAAACACAGTCTTGATACGTCGTACACCTCCCTGAAAACGGCAGGAACAACTACATGCATGTCAATTTGAAATGCTGCCGCGGCCTCAAATTTTGGTGCGCACGCCATTAAAACAACGGACCGCCGCGGGAGTTAATGTTAGTGCAGTGAACACGGCAGTCCGTTGTTGTGTATGCGGGGCCGCGCTTGGTATCAAATGGACGTAGCGTGCAGGTTCCCCTTGCCCCGGTTTTTGGGGAGATTTTGCGAAATCTCAAGATCAGCTGATAGCGGTTCATGTGTGGTAGCGGTTCGTGATTGTAGTGTTCGCGTAAAGCGCTGCAGGATCGTATCATTTAATATGCTGTAAACACAGTTTTGAACCAAACTACTTAGCCACGGGCTGGTTGGCCGGGAGGGTGTGGCACGTACACAAAGCTCTCGCTATTCTGCATTATATAAGGTATTGCATTGGCGCTGGATATGCGTGAGCAAAAGTAGCGGTCTTGTATGGATTGTATATTCATAGCGGACAATCGAGGGTCCGGCGGATATGAACGTGAAAGGAACCCTGGGAACTAGGGTAATAGGAAATCGCATCGTAAACAATATATTTAATAGTGAAATGAGTGAAATAGAGGGCGCCATTATTATCAAAAGCAAGGGGTAAGATTCATAATAATAATATGCAAGACTTACACATTTTTGTGCAAGTACCATACATAACGAAAATAAATAACGAAAATAAATGTACAATGATGCCCAGATAATAATACCGTACTGTATGAAAAAACTAACTACAAAACAATTTCAAAGAAATTTATTAATGTATAAAATCATTTAGAGACCAAGACCGAAGGAGGGATTTATCCTGGAGAGTTCTGGCCTCTGTGGTTTGGCGCGTTCCGGCCAAGAAGGCCCTGCACCTTGTAAGCGAGAAACAAGGCAGCTCCTCGGGCATTAAAGTTCGTAAATCGGGCGCTGACTGTAGTATTGGAACTGAGACCCTGGGTGGTCTGAGGGAACAGTATGTTGGTATAGTTTCTGACCGCAATTTGAAGTGTTTTCAGGTCTATATAGTATTAAAAGAAATGCATTGGGTAAAAAAATCATTCTTGTTCCAAGGTTGATTTGTACGAAAGCTCATTAGTGCTACTCGTCATTTTATTTTCGAGAGCAGTTATTTTTATTTTCGAGAGCAGTTATTTTTATTTTCAAGAATAAAGAATATTTTTATTTTCGACTTTTTTATGAAACAAAGTTTAGGTCGCGGCCTTGGGTCATTTTATTTACAACAACGATTACAGTGGCCTGATAGCGGAATGACCTGCCTCACAGTTGGTGGCACGTTAAGCCCATTCTATTTTTAGTAACTTTCGGTTTAATGTTATTTATATTGACGCAGTTAGTTATTTCATTTTCAAGAGCAGTTATTTATATTGAGAGCAGTTATTTTTATTTCAGAGCAGTTATTTTTATTTTTCCAGAGCAGCGCCTATTTATTTTCCAGAGCAGTTATTTTATTTTCCAGAGCATTTATTTATATTCCAGAGAGTTTGTTTTATATTTTTGGAGCAGTTATTTGAGAAGACCAAGAGTATTTGTTTATTTTTCAAGAGCAGTTATTTGCTGAGAGCATTTATTTATATTAAGACAGTTATTTATATTTTTCCAGAGCAGTTATCTATTTTCCAGAGCAGTATTATAGCTAAGAGTTATTAGTTTTATTGAGAGCAGTTGTTTATTTCGAGAGCAGTTACTATTTCTTCAAGAGCAGTTATTTTATTTTCAAGCCAGCTTTATTTTTGTCTTTTGAAGTGCCGTTCGATTTCGGAAGCCCTCATCATCTATGGCTGCGGCGGGCTTCGGACTTACCGGGAGTTCGGTATTTGATCATGCGTTACTTTATTTAGTTTAGGACCTAATTATGACGAAATAATTGCTTCACTCTTGCTTCTAATCATAATATCTTTATCAGCAAGCGTAACCTAAACTGTAAATTCAGAGAACTTTGCCTTTATCGTCGAAAACACCACAGACATCGTTGATGTTGCATGTTTTATAGAAAAGGCAGTTGAGTACCCTAGGGCAACTTTGTGGTTACCGGTGGATGCAATCGATGCCTTCAGAATGGATTTCTGGTAAGCTGAAAAACAGTGCGCCATCTTCTGGGATTACTAGACCAGAGGGAGTCGATAAAGAAGGCGGCGGCGGCTACAGAGAATATCTAGCTGAAGAGGCCCAAACTTTGTCTGGCACCTGGACTCTTATGACAAACCAAAGTCTTACGGGGTTTGTATTAACGGATGTATCGACGGCATTCAAGATGATCCTCTGGCTTGAAGCCTCTGACAAATAGTGATCTATGGCGTTAATAGGTATTTCATGGAAACTGTGAGAAACAAAGTAGGTTGTCCTAGACTACTTCGGGTGACGCTGGAACGGAAAATGTTCTGTTCCTGACAGATGCAACAGTTCTTGAGAAGAAAACCTCAAGATGCATTTGCAGGGAGAGAGAGCTTCCTCGAAGGAAGCAGTCAGGAGCAACCAGCGCATTGAGTTCTGGTGGGCATTCTGAGTACAAGACACTGGCCCCAGTATTACAGCTGCGCTTTGTGGAATGTATGTAAGCTGCATGCAATAGCTACATTGTATACACAGGCTAGGCGTCCGCGCGAAACATGTGCTTCCTTTTGAAAATATAAATAACTGCTCTGGAAAAATAAAAAAATAACTGCTCTCGAAAATATAAATAACTGTCTCGAAAAATAAATACAACTGCTCGAAAAAATATAAATAACTGCTCGAAAATAAAAATAACTGCTCTGGAAAAATAAAAATAACTTGCTTTGAAAATATAAATAACTGCTCGAAAATATAAAATAACTGTTTCAAAAATAAAAAATAACTGCTCTGAAAATATAAATAACTGCTCTCGAAAATAAATATAACTGCTCCTCGAAAATATAAATAACTGCTCTCGAAAATAAAAATAACTGCTCTGTAAAATAAAAATAACTGCTCTGGAAAACAACAATAACTGCTCTGGAAAAATAAAAATAACTGCTCTCGAAAAATATAAAATAACTGCTCTGGAAAATAAAAATAACTGCTCTCGAAAATATAAATAACTGCTCTCGAAAACAATAAGAACTGCTCTGGAAAACAAAAATAACTGCTCTGGAAAATAACAACAATAACTGCTCTGGAACATAAAAACAACTGTCTCGAAAATAAAAACAACTGCCTCGAAAATAAAATAACTGCTCTGGAAAATAAAATAACTGCTCTGGAAAATAACAATAACTGCTTCTGGAACATAAAAAATAACTGCTCTCGAAAAATAAAAAATAACTGCCTCGAAAATAAAATAACTGCTCTCGAAAATATAAATAACTGCTCTCGGAAATAAAAAATAACTGCTCTGGAAAATAAAAATAACTGTTTGGAAAAATAAAAAATAACTGTTCTGGAAACATAAAAATAACTGCTCTCGAAAATAAAAATAACTGCTCTGAAAATAAAATAACAATTGCTCTGAAAAATAAAAATAACTGCTCTTGGAAAATAAAAATAACTGCTCTCGAAAATATAAATAATGCAGTTCTGAAAAAATAAAATAACTGTCTTCGAAAACAAAACAACTGCTCTGGAAAATAAAAATAACTACCTCGAAAATATAAATAACTGCTCCGGAAAAAATATAAATAACTGCTCTGGGAAAATAAAAATAACTGCCTTGGAAAATAAAATTAACTACTCTGGAAAATATAAATAACTGCTTGAAAAATAAAATAACTGCTCGAAAATATAAATAACTGCTCTGGAAAATAAAATAACTGCTCGAAAATATAAATAACTGCTCTGGAAAATAAAATAACTGTCTCGAAATATAAATAACTGCTCTGGAAAATAAAAATAACTGCCTCGAAAATATAAGAAGTAGGTAAAACTGAAAGTTAATAAAATAGACTGCGCGTCCCATGGCCTCAGTGAACGGGGGTCATTCCGGCTATCAGGCCTGTAATCGTTCGTTAAGAGCAAAATAAGGCAAGGCCCGCGATCAAAACTTTATTTCGTAAAAGATCCCTAAAATAAAAATAACTGCTCTCGAAAATAAAATAACTGCTCGGAAAAATAAAAATACCTGCTCGAAAAAAAAAAAACTGCTCGAAAATAAAATAACTGCTCGAAAATAAAAAGTCGGTCGCTTTATCAACTGATCTATCAGTGACTTCTGACGATTAGTGCAGGATGAGCGCGGAGACTCCATTGTTGAAGATGACATCACAGCACTACTCTGTCAGTGGAGGGCGCTATACATATTTTGGTGCAGTTGACACTAAGGGATGTCCTTTAAAATAAACTCAATTATTTGCAACTTTGTGTAAATTAAACATAGGCCCCTAACTATTCTTGTTTTCTCAACAACAAAAATTAAAGCACTTCAGACAATGTTATAATAAAACAATGTTATATCACATAGGTACTTGAAATAAAAATGACCCTCCTAACAAATAGTTATTCTGAGCACACATTATTATTGCATAGGCCTAATTGTAATTAATGCGATAATCTCAATTAGCCTTTTGGGTCATCGATTTTATTACACTTAAAATGTGTGAACGGTTTTCGAAAGAGCTTAGCATGAGCAGGGGCGTAGCGGAAGGTACTTTTCTGGGGAGGGGGAGGGTGTGGAGCCAATTTGTGACCGACATCAGAGTTGGGGGATGCAGCATTTAGTTTGGTTTGTAATTCACTGGAAACATATCTAATGTGACCAAGATGTACAAAATTCTCCAACTGAAAATTTATTCTGGACCAAACCCCCTGTTCTAGTACATTTGATGCTTTATTTGCCAACTATATATGACTCTTAAATGTTGGACTGAGAAACATTGTTGGGGATGTCACTGTTGTAATAATTTGTTTGACTCACTTCAGTTTGATGACACAAATGACTGGACAAAGACATACGTTGAACTTAATCGAATGTCGCCTGTTAGGACAAGCGTATTTACAAACTCAACAGGTCAAGGGTCACCATGACGTGACGTATGATACAATATGCATATTCAACATCTCCTCTCTGGAAATAAACTTGTTAATAGAAAGACAATGAAATATCAAACACTAAAACTTGCAGTGATGTGTTTGCATGGGGAATGGAACAATTCGAATCATTGGGTCCTTTGAGAATTTCGTAAAGGTTTCAAGAGTCTTTTCAACAGTCCATGATTCTAGAGTTCTTTGAGTATTTTATAAGTTACTAGAGAGTCCGGTGTTCAAACAAACAATTGAAATGAAATGCACTATATTATTTGTTTTGTGAATTGCACTGTGAATTCTGGGTGATTATACTTAAAGTGTAATAAGTTCAATATCGAGTGAGTGTTCAAATCACAACATAGTCCGGGTGCCAAATGGGTGAATTCTCATTCTGGGCGTGATTGTCTCAGGGTGTGTTGTTAAGGTTCAGTTGGTGTCTGTTGCTCCTACATCCCTCCCGTCTGGAAATCGAGAATTGGTTCCTCGGATGGTTTTGGTAATGGACACAATGTGGCGGCGGTTCCGCCTTCGGTACTGTGTTCCGTTCACTTACAAATGTAGGGAATCGGGGGATCCGGCAGGCGCGAATGACTTTACCCATTGGACTGAGTTTGCCTTTGTGGCGGATTTTCACATGGTCTCCGCTTCATCAACCGGTCCAATGCTCAAGTACCGTGGTAAGCGGGATTGAAGTACCTTCGCTCTTCTCCTTTGAATTAGTGGTCAGCTCTGTGCAGACTCTTCTGGTTGATGGGTTTTGGACGAAGATTCTTTGGCAACATTGGTAGTGTTGTGTTAATGCACCCACCACCATCAAAGGCTAGCAGGACTCACCTCCAAGGCTTGGGAAGGGAGTAGCACGGTAGGCCATCAGATGCGTACAGGGTCTGGTTGACGGAGAATGGTCTTAGGCAACATGAACAGCTTTTTCGGCCTGTCCATTTGCTTGTGGATAGTGTGGACTCAGGTGATGTGGGTTGATAGCAGTATTCATTTGCGGAATTGTCGAAACTTCCAAGAAATTGTGTGCCCATTGTCGGTCACCACATGACTACTTCTGGGATTCTGTATAACGAGCAAAGGTAATCTTCATGAAATTAATGACTGCTGTGGATGTTGTTTTCGGAGATGGTGTACCCCCATCCATCTCGAGTAATAGTCAACAATCACCAAGTACTGCTTGCCATGCAGATATCAGCAAGATCACAGGCGATGCGTTGCCATGCTCTCTGTGGCATAAGTGCGTTGCGAAGCAGGGTTCTGCTCTCTGTGCAGGTTGTTTGTCTCTGCAAACTCGCTGTATCGCTGCATATACTGTGCAATATCTGTGCCAATTCCAGGCTACCGAAATGGCAGTTTTGACATGCACGAAGTCGGTTTTTGATACACCATGGTGACCTTCATGTAGTTTTACGAGTATCCTTGTTGTATTTTGTGGTATGATGGGATATGATCAATAGGGTGAGGAATGTCGTTGACTGGCTTATTTTGTCTTGATCCTCCCAATATCGCTTGACACTGGGTTCACATTTTTTGATGTATTTAGCCATCCACCTTCTTTACAGGATGCCACGAGTGACAGTACACTGTCTTGTTCAGTCCTTTCATGTGCACTCATGGCGAGCTTGTCATCTGATGCAGGCCACTGATTGGTTATCATGTTTCACGTGAGGGCGTGATTTCAGCTTCAAGATCATTACTGGTGTCTGCCATTGAATTGGTTTGAACCGGTGCTCGTGATAGTGTATCAGCAACAACCAGGGTCTTCCCTGGTGTGTAGACGGCAGTACACAATGATACCTCAAGGAGGCGCATCAGTAGGCGTTGGCAACGAAGTGGTGCATCACACAGATCCTTTGAATTGATCTAAAGACACAAGCGGTTTGTGATCAGTTTGTAGTGTCCACGTGTAGTCCCTCTGATGTACACATATGAATCTCTCGCATGACCATACACTGGCTAACAGCTCTTTTCCGACGTGCGTACTTTCTTTCAGCAGGACTCAAAGTTCGCGAACAGAAGCCACTGGCACTTCCCAAACTGCTGGTCATTATCGCTCTTGTTGTTGCAAATGCAACTCAATACCGTAGCTAAGCATTGCGTCTGCACCACCACCATGGTTGGTTTCTGGGGCATAGTGTATGCGAGCGTTGGTGATTTGGTCAGAGTGTCTTGACTTCTGGAATGCATTTTCCTTGTTGTACTCCCCCCATTCCACTCAACATTATCTTCAACAGATCAGTAACTGGGCAGCAACTGATGATGCATGTGGGGATGAACCGTGACAAACCAATTTTGTCATCCCCATTAGTCTCTTCACGTCCTCCTTGTAGTCGGTGGCGGCATCTGAACAATTGCAGCAATCTTGGATGGGATCCGCATGGACGCCATCCCCGTCCAACTGAACCAAGGAAATTTACTCATGTTGTCCGATCTTTGATTTTTCCTCGTTCAGTCGCAATCCGGGCATTCTGGAGTATTTGAGAGCATGATTTCAATCTTTCATCATGCTCGCCTGCGTACCACCGGTGATAAGGATGTTATCCTATATAGACATTAAACCACTCCATCCAGATCAACCAGCAGGTCACTCATAATGCCGTAGCTACTTGCATCTGCACTAACCATGGTTGGTTTCTTCTGGGCATAGTATGCGAGCGTTGGTGATTTGGTCAGGAGTAACTTCTGAGACTTCTTGAAATGCATTTTTCTGTTGTACCCCCACATCCACCTCAACATTCCTTTTCAACAGATCAGTAACTGGGCAGCAACCGATGATGATGCATGTGGGATGAACCGTGACAACCATAATTTTGTCATCCCCATTAGTCTCTTCAACCGTCCTTAGGAAGTCGGTGGCGGCATCTGGAACAATTGCAGCATTCTTTGATGGATCCGCATGGACGCCATCCCCGTCCACAACTGAAATCCAAGGAAATTTACTCGCTGTTGTCCGATCTTTGATTTCTTCCTCGTTCAGTCGCAATCCTGGCATTCTTGGGAGTATTTTGGAGTACACAGATTTCAATCTTTCATCATCGCGCTCTGCCTGCGTACCACCAGATGGTGATAAGGATGTCATCCATATAGACAACCACCCATCCAGATCAACTAGCAGGTCACCATAATGCGCTTGATAGCCTTTCCTGGCGCAGATGGATGCCGGAAAGGTAGTAGCGTGTAAAACAGAAACGCCCAAATGGAGTGATGAACGTGGCGAATTTCTGGCAATATCATCTATCCAGGGAACCTGCCAAAATCCATGTTTTGCGTCGAGGATCGAGAAAACTTGTGCTCCTCCGATTCTGCCCAAAATCTCCTCAGGAGTGTAGTGGATTGGAAACGCTCTTCTACAGCTTTCATTCAACTGTTGTCGTGAAGATCAACAGACTCTGATCCTTATTGTTCTTCTTGGGCACTATCACAATTGGTGCACACCAATCTGTCGGCTCAGTTATTCTGTTGATGATGCCTCGTTTTTTCCAGCTTTCTCCACCTCTTTCAGCTGCGGAGCAGTGGCAAGTGGGGAATACGACGAGGAGCTGCGTACACAGTATGGAGTAGCAAGTAAATGGTCAGCTTGATACGAACAGGGTGAGCCATGCTTAAGACATCCTGCATAACCTTTGAATACGCTGTCTGGCTTTATCTGCTTATGGTATATACTGCTGTAGTAAACCAAGGGTCTCACAGGCATCTTTGCCGAGGATCTGGCTGACCTTATCAAGAATCTGCGCAAGAATAAGGATATGTTTTGTTCTTCACTACATGACAACTTTTTCTGGCCTTTGGGCATGACTTTGCCACCAAAGTAGCTCTTGCAAACGTGTTGTCGTTGGTTGCAGAGTTGGAGTCACGAAGCTTCCAGTGAATCATACAAATCAGTGGGCAAAACAGTTTACTTCCAGAGCCGGTGTCCAACAAAAAGTGTATAAGGATCTGACCTTGTACTTTGATGGACTGTTGCCACACATCATGCGTCTGCGTAAATGTCTGTGCAGCGTCCGACGCACAGAAATCTGATGAAGAAATCACTGTCTCCCTCTGCTGTCATCCGCGGTTGGATCCATGAACTGATCGCAACCGTGTTGGCTGGCTTTTGGCTCCCCCGGCATACTTTATGAAATGGGCCAATCTTTGTGGCAAGGTAATTACATTTCTGTCCACTAGCCGGGCAGCGTGTCTCAGTGACTCTATCTCGACCACATCGGTTTTTTTTCACATGTTTTTCCACTCTGCTGTGGTCTGCATTTGACGATGTGTGGTTTTGGAGACCGCTTGGCTTTCCTGTAGTGTATGAACAGAAGTTGTGTCCACGCTGCCCTTGAATTCACGTAAGTCTTTCACAGCAGTTTCAAGGGTTTTAGCCAAGTTGACGGTTGAAGCTGAGACCATCTCTTTTGCAGAAGATGCTTCTGGATGTTCTCACTACGGATACCACACACCAGCCAGGTCACGCAAAGCTTCATCCAAAACTGGACCAAATTTGCAGGTACTGGCCAATAATTTTTGTAGAGCCACAGCATATTGTGCAAATAGTCTCTGAACTCTGCTGGTCCCTCTTGTAGAATCTGGAACCTCTGATACGACCAGACGTTTAAAGCTTATAATGTAAGCGATCAATAGCTCACACAGTTCTGAGTATGTTTTCAGTGAGTGGTGTGAGGTTCTACAAACTTTAGCTGTTTTGTAAAACATTGGGGCCTACAGCACTTAACAGTTGAACTGCTGTTCTGTTTTCCTGGGAAACAATATCATTGGCTAGAAAATAGCAGGTTCAACTGTTCAAATGTACGGAATGTCTTCTGCCTCATCATAACTACATATCGAGGCGACCGCGATCGAAGCGGTAATGAAAGTGCGCCCCTCTTGAGCGGCAGGTTGTGTCATTGTCGAAACGGTACGGAGCTGGACGAAGAAAAAACTGCTTTATATTTAAGTGTCCCCAAATGCCGTACTACCGTAATACTATGTCCAAAATCTCCGCAGGTATATTAGAAACCCAGCGCTGCTACCATGTTGTAATAATTGTTTGACTTACTCAGTTTGATGACACAAATGACTAGACAAAGACATACGTTGAACTT
Source organism: Zoroaster sp. YZ-2022 (assembly GCA_029582265.1). Classification (NCBI taxonomy): domain Eukaryota; kingdom Metazoa; phylum Echinodermata; class Asteroidea; order Forcipulatida; family Zoroasteridae; genus Zoroaster; species Zoroaster sp. YZ-2022. The sequence continues at coordinate 2,493,963 of CM055830.1, read as the reverse complement.
AACTGAACGTCGCCATGTTGGGACATGTATTTGCATAAACTCAACAGGTCAAGGGTCACCACACATGACGTATGATACATTATGCATATTCAATAGTCACACCCCAACACCTCTGCTCACATGGCCTTGGAGGTCAGTACAAATTGGAAATATTCTGGAAATTTGTTTGCGTAAAAAGGGGAAATTGAGGATGATGGGGGGCGGTGGAGAGTGTCAGTCATAGGTTTTAGGTCAGATCAATAAGGTGAACAAACATCAGAAATAAGTTTAAAGACTGTTTTTATTGTTTTTCTCTGTTACAGTAAAACCGAAAACCGCGGTTTTTCTAAGAGTATACCGGCAAGCGAAAAATAAAAATAAAAATAAATAAAAAAAAAAAATAAAATCGCCCAAGCTTGGACCCTACACTGCCTGCTACTAAGAAGCGATCGACGCCCATGGCGAGCCGCCCGACGAAGCAGACCCGTCGGTTCGATCCGGCGCTCGGATCGCATACCCATTAATGGGCAAGAGAGAAGCGCAGCGATAGGGGGCGCTGTTGTGCAATGTGCCAGTTTGTATTTAAATATGACGTCACGAACTTGATTGTACCATACGAGGCCAAGAGTTAAAATATTTATTATTTTATTTGATAATATACTGTAAAACTTGAATCAGGGGGAAGATTATGTTACAAATTATTACATTTAAATAAATACATTTTTAAATTACTTTTTTAATTTGAAGGAAACTGAGTTGCTATAAAGAATGAGGTGCAAGACATTTCTGTAACACCACTCATGTTTATGGTATAACCTAAATTTAAAAAGAAATTATAAATTAATGACGCAAAACCACCAGTACCAAAACATTAAAATCAAACATGGACGAAAATACGGAAGAGAACGCAGAAACTCCTGTCAAAACGACCCTTCTGCTGCTGAAATGAGGGCATTTGAGCAACAGACAGAAGTCAAAAGTTATGGATTTATTGAGCCCACTTGAGAGATTTATTGTGTCCGTGGAGAGCCCATTTGTGGGAAAAGCCTGCCCGTAGTGCAAGTTATGGTACTCAGTGTGAATGGTTTATTTTGGTGAATTCGAGCAAGTTTTAGTTTTAGGTTGTTGTAATAAAACTATTAATTAGAAGATCAAAGGTTTAAAAGAAAAATCGCCCCTTTGTATGTATGTGGGTTAGATGCAAGTCACATGGAGGGACCCCTGTATTGGCTCTAACATTAGGATACAGGGCTAGGTCGACTTGGCCTTTTTTTGAGGGTATTGTTGTTGTTGTTGTTTTTGGAGCGATTTTTCCCCTTTTCACCTTTTGATCTAGTGTTAATTATTACAGCCTAAAACTTAAATATTAGGTAACCTTGCCCTCACTAGCAGACACATTAGGCATAAAATACGTTATTCTGGGATAGCTCACTTTCATGAAATGTTCGAAGCATTTTTGAAATTTAAAAAATAATAGGCCTAATAATAATATTAAAATTACACCCAAATTACTGATCTCACAATTGCAAACTTATGCCAAATGTGTCTGCTTGGGTAAAACTTACCTAGTCATAAATGTTTAGACTTAATAATTAAGATTGTAATATTAATTAGCAGATCAAAAGTTGAAAAACTGCTCCAATTTTTTTACATGTGGGGCTAGGGCCAAGGATATGGTGGGAGTCCAGCGTATTGACCCTAGAATGGATAGTGCTGCTGTTTTTTTTTGTTATTTTTGTGGCATGTGTACATGTTTGTTAGCATATCATGAAATAAACTTTTTCTTTGGTAATTTTATGCGCCATATTTTGATGGGGCAAAATTGTTTATTTTGAATACTCGTTGACGTCTGTAACCCAGCGGCATAACCATGGTGAGGGAGAGGGGGAAGGGGCTCCCCAGTGTTCCCCCAGGTGCCCCCCACGAAAAGTCCTGATAGTGCCTCATAAAAAGAAAAGAAAAAGACAAGGTAAAAAACCCATATCCCCTGGGCCCCCCACTGAAAAGCAACCCCCCTGTGCCTCCCCCCACTGAAAAAGTCCTGGCTACGCCACTGCTGCAACCCAGCACTCAAACTTCACGCGCACTCAATGCGCATGTGTCAGAAACGAGTGTTCGAAATAAAAAATGTTGCGTCAAAAACATGGCACATATAACCGTGAAAGGGTTTATAAAATATAAACACTTCATAAAATGTCAGTATAATTTATTTATAATTTATTTATCAAGAATCAAGATCAGACGTATACACTAACAGCTTAAAAATTCTGACCATTTCAATCATTCTGCTTTTAATCTAGCGTACTTAACTAGTACTAGTTGTACAGTAACTGTAACTCTTTGACTTTTGCCTTAATCACTGCCATTGGGCACGTCTGGTCTTTCAATAACGACCCGATGATAAAGATCAAAGAGCTACGATGAGAGAAACTACTTAATTCTACCATGTCTCCATGACTTGGAAACATTTATGGGATGGACAATACACCTTTTTCCCTTTGGGGGGTCTTTAGCCCTAACCCCCTCGGTATTCTGTCTAGGAACCTTCCTGACTCCCTCCAAAATCCATCAGTGCACTTTTTGGAAACATGCCCTTATCTTCAAAAATGCACCATGTATTTTTGTTGATATATTGTATCCAGCACTTATGGCGTGTACAGATGTGCCAGTTTCCAACAGTGGTAAATTTTGCCCAAAAGTTCCCTTTGAGGATTTTGATGGATTTGGGTTGCCGGCTGCGACTGAACTCTAAGGTCCACTATAAATGTCCAATCACTGGAAATCCCTGAGCATTGTTCCTCAGTGTTCTTGGACCCTAACCAAAACTGCACTAAAAATGTTGAAATTTCTTTTTGTATGATTTTTAACTTTATAATTTTCAGGTATGGTGTACACTCTACCAAAGTACGTATATAATACGCTGTGTGCATAATGCATTAACCAATGGCCCCATGATATATATATATTGTATTACACAAAGTGCTAGGTGTCCGGATACCCGACTGAAACTGTCATTACCGGTTAAATTGTTTGGTTCCAATTACCCAATTACTCGGTTCCAATAAACCCAGTTTTGACTGGAACATTTAAACCACACACAATGAAAGTCTCTGATTTTTAGTCAATTGTAATCTCTTCTTACAGTCACTTCACATTTATTACGACTCTAATAAAACAAGAGAAACTTGGGTTCATATCAATTGGTTATTCGGGAGTATTTATGTGTTTTTACCAAAAACATTACGAGTACTGGGTGTCCGAAGATTTCCAATTTCGGTATTCGGTTCCTCGAAATAACTGAAAATGCATAGCGTTATCTTGCTTTACACTATATTGTCTGAGGGTACTGGCTGGCTGGAGAGAGAGTTAGAGGGTGCCATATACATGGTAGACAACACAAAATAAAATCTGTAAATTTTTTCGAAAATGTTTCTTTTTCAAGATATAAGGTGTAGAATTTGTAATTCATAAATAACCAATAATGGTTGATAGGCTTAAGGATATCAATTTTTTTTTCATCCACCATATATATCGGCAAACATATATTGCGATTGTTGATATCACGATTATTTTTTCATTCATGCATGATTGCTTTAGAGGCGATAACCACAGGTTCACAATAAATCGCAAATTGATTGCAGAGCGTATCATGTACTTATGAAGTAGGTCGCTTTTTCTTTCCCACTTCCAAAAGCTGAAAAGACTATTCTAATTTTGTTTCAATGGAAATTTGACTTGACTGACAATGTAGATTTTTGTTTTTAATCGTGATATATTTTTAACCCTCCTATGCCCAGGCTGAAATTTGGCCCAGTAAAACCCTTTTCACACGAGGGAAATAAGCAGGGGTCCATGGTCCCAAGAACACAACGTTGTCAAATACACTTCGTGGGAAATGTACCTGTTCTGCACAAACACAGGTCCGTAGGTCTTTTCCTGACCACGGTTGAGACCAGCAACAAAAAAACACTGTTGTGAAAGTTCACCAGGATAGGCCGTGTGAATGAACAACTAACCGCACAGAGACCAAGGACCATTGTTTCCCAGGATGCCTTTAAATCAAGATGGCGACGCCCGAACAGTTAATGATGATGCTTTTTGTTGCTAAGTTTAATGTGTAGAAACGTCAAAACAACTTCGAGCCCCGTCCATCGTTTTCATTCTTTTTTCTTCACCTCTCGGTATTTTCTTTTAAGTAATTCCACTTTGTCGTGGCACTTTTCAGCCGAGTGTGTCATTCCCATTTCCCCCGCCACGTCTTTCCACACTTTCTGGTTGTGGACGAGACCATCCAGCTTTTTTTGGACTTCAGTGGAGCCTACCACCGTAATCAGCTGGATGGTCTCGTCGTACGTCCATGTGCTGCGCTTTTTTTTTTTTTTTCTTCGATGAAGTTTTGGACATTTGCTCGAAAATTACCGATTCTATATCGTTTTTCGCTTACCGGACTCAAGTTCTGGTGTTAGCAGCAGAATGTGGGTTCGAATCCCGGCCATGACACTTGTGTCCTTGAGCAAGACACTTAACCATAATTGCTTCTCTCCACCCATAATTGCTTCTCTAACTCAGCATAATGAAGAGCTAAAAATAAAAAAAATTCAAATGTTTCCATGGAATAAAAATAAATTCTGAATTGGGAAAAGACAAAGGTTTTTACTCCAGTAAGACAATGCCCCCTGTAAAATGCAAACACAATTGTCATCATTCCTTCCCCATTTCCATTTTCCATTTTGAATTTTCACATGTACACAATTTACACGTGTACACATGTTGTCCACCAATAACCGGAGACCAGCAACCGGAGACGTTTTTGGCCTAACCTAGTTTGTTAGGATAGGGTTTACAAAATAGGTACAAAATCGCAGGTCGCAGGTGGTCACAGCTAATTTTGGTATCAATATATTGCTGAAAGGTTCAGCTTCAGGGAAACATGGGAATGTAGGCGGAAATCGGCGGGAATATCTAGCTCGACCATAGCTGAACAAAAAAACTATATTTTATAATTTTTAAAACCTTAGTTTAGTTTTTGTTAGTTTTGCTTGATGAAATCAAAAGTTAATTTCATAATAGACTTATATTTTAAAGAATATAGATCATGCCCTGGGTTTACTTTCAGTTTACATGACGATAGCTTTCGTCAAAAGCCCACAATGACAATTTTTAATTTATTACCAGAAACCGGCTTTTATCGAAATATTTTAAGTTTTTTAGAGATTTTAAGGCAATTCTACAGTCATTAAATATTAATTTGACTTTAAATTATTTATGAAATAGTCGTAGGGGGTCTTAGCAACCTAAAAAATGAAATAAAATCTGGAACATGCCCAAATGACTTATTTTTGCGCACTTTGGTTTCGCCCTGGCCCACTATGCGGCATTGGGTTGTGCATGTTCTAATAATGTCTACGATAGGCTCATTTTACAAACGCACATTCTAGGCCAATATACCTCTAAATAATAATTCTGTATGCTGCTCTGCGGATGCTATGATAGAAAAACTGCCTCAACATCATCACTCGTCAGACTGCACTCCTTTACACTGATTATCTCTAAAGAAGGAACAGGAGTTATCTGGACTGGTAGTAAACCGTGGAAATTGTTTTTATTCAGCCAAACCTGCTTTATGCTGCCTGCAGATGCTATGATAGAGAAAACTGCCTCAATATCATCACTCGTCAGACAGCACTCATTTAGTTTCAATATCTCCAAAGAAGGAATAGCAGATATCTGGACTGGCTGTAAACCATGGAAATTGTTGCCACTGAGATATACCGCCTTTATGCTACCTGCGGATGCTACGATTGAGAAAAGTGCCTCAATATCATCACTCATCAGACTGCACTCCTGTAGACTCAATACCTCCAAAGAAGGAACAGGAGATATCTGGACAGGCTGTAATCCATGGAAATTGTTTTTATCCAGCCAAACCGTCTTTATACTGCCTGCAGATGCTATGATAGAGAAAACTGCCTCAATATCATCACTCATCAAACTGCACTCCTCTAGAATCAATTCCTCCAAAGAAGGAACAGGAGATATCTGGACAGGCTGTAATCCATGGAAATTGTTTTTTTCCAGCCAAACCGTCTTTATACTGCCTGCAGATGCTATGATAGAGAAAACTGCCTCAATATCATCACTCATCAGACTGCACTCCTGTAGACTCAATACCTCCAAAGAAGGAACAGGAGATATCTGGACAGGCTGTAATCCATGGAAATTGTTTTTATCCAGCCAAACCGTCTTTATACTGCCTGCAGATGCTATGATAGAGAAACTGCCTCAATATCATCACTCATCAGACTGCACTCCTGTAGACTCAATACCCAAAGAAGGAACAGAGATATCTGACAGGCTGTAATCCATGGAAATTGTTTTTATCCAGCCAAACTGTCTTTATACTGCCTGCAGATGCTGGTGATAGAGAAAACTGCCTCAATATCATCACTCATCAAACTGCACTTTCTAGAATCAATTCCTCCAAAGAAGGAACAGGAGATATCTGGAAAGGCTGTAATCCATGGAAATTGTTTTTTTTCCAGCCAAACTGTCTTTATACTGCCTGCAGATGCTAAGTGATAGAGAAAAACTGCCTCAATATCATCACTCATCAGACTGCACTCCTCTAGAATCAATTCCTCCAAAGAAGAAACATGAGATATCTGGACAGGCTGTAATCCATGGAAATTGTTTTATCCAGCCAAACCGTCTTTTATACTGCCTGCAGATGCTATGATAGAGAAAAACGCCTCAATATCATCACTCATCAGACTGCACTCCTGTAGACTCAATACCTCCAAAGAAGGAACAGGAGATATCTGGACAGGCTGTAATCCATGGAAATTGTTTTATCCAGCCAAACTGTCTTTATACTGCCTGCAGATGCTAAGTGATAGAGAAAACTGCCTCAATATCATCACTCATCAGACTGCACCCTGTAGACTCAATACTCCAAAGAAGGAACAGGAGATATCTGGACAGGCTGTAATCCATGGAAATTGTTTTTCCAGCTGAACTGTCTTTACACTGCCTGCAGATGCTATGATAGAGAAAACTGCCTCAATATCATCACTCATCAGACTGCACTCCTGTAGACACAATACTCTCCAAAGAAGGAACAGGAGATATCTGGACAGGCTGTAATCCATGGAAATTGTTTTTTTCTGCAGCCAAACCGTCTTTATACTGCCTGCAGATGCTATGATAGAGAAAACTGCCTCAATATCATCATCATCAGACTGCACTCCTGTAGACTCAATACCCCAAAGAAGGAACAGGAGATATCTGGACTGGCTGTAATCCATGGAAATTGTTTTTATCTAGCCAAACCGTCTTTATACTGCCTGCAGATGCTATGATAGAGAAAACTGCCTCAATATCATCACTTATCAGACTGCACTGCTGTAGACTCAATACCCAAAGAAGGAACAGGAGATATCTGGACAGGTTGTAATCCATTGAAATTGTTTTTTTCCAGCCAAACCGTCTTTATACTGCCTGCAGATGCTATGATAGAGAAACTGCCTCAATATCATCACTCATCAGACTGCACTCCTCTAGAATCAATTCCTCCAAAGAAGGAACATGAGATATCTGGACAGGCTGTAATCCATGGAAATTGTTTTTATCCAGCCAAACCGTCTTTATACTGCCTGCAGATGCTATGATAGAGAAAACTGCCTCAATATCATTACTCATCAGACTGCACTCCTGTAGACTCAATACCTCCAAAGAAGGAACAGGAGATATCTGGACTGGCTGTAATCGATGGAAATTGTTTTTATCCAGCTGAACCGTCTCTACACTGCCTGTGGATGCTATGATAGAGAAAACTGCCTCAACTTTATCACTCATCAGACTGCACTCCAGTAGACTCAATACCTCCAAAGAAGGAACAGGAGATATCCGGACTGGCTGTAATCCATGGAAATTGTTTTTATCCAGCCAAACTGTCTTTATACTGCCTGCAGATGCTATGATAGAGAAAACTGCCTCAACGTCATCACTCATCAGACTGCACTCCTGTAGACACAATACCTCCCAAAGAAGGAACAGGAGTTATGTGGACTGACTGTAAAACTATGGAAATTGTTTTTTATTGATATCAATTTTCTTTATACTGCACGAGCCTTTTAAACATCCGCAAGAAGATAGTTGATTGATGTCACTGTTGTTTAACTGGCAGTCCTCATACATAGAGATGTCAAACAACGTGAAATGCTTCTGAGATTATCCAACTTACCATTCATGTTGGTTTCGAGGAGTTCCAATGATATCTTACATGGTCTATGGGATATTATTTGTTTAACGAGTTCCAAATCGTCCACAGATCCACACGTCACGTTGATATCCGATACATATTGAAGCGTGGAATGCTTCGGTAAATTTGTAATGAAATAGTGTGCAGCCAAGAGGTCCTCGCCTTTTAATTCATAGGGGAACTTTACCCATTCTTCTACTGGAAATGTTTTCACCAACGAACCCAGTTCAGCCTCAAATAAAACCAACATCATCATTTTGTGTAAATAAATATACCTTTGACATTTCTCGTTATGAATGTCAGAAGTCTTTGGATTGTGTTTCAAAAGTTGTTCACGTGTTAGTCTTATAATCACTTCAGCAGCTTTTTTATCAATCCCACAACAGAAACGGAGTAAGCATCTATGCTTCTACGTCACCTTCAATATTTGTGACAGGAACTCATTAAATCGATCAGGATCGGACGTTGCCAAACCCGCAAGGTGAGTTGCAGCACAGTACCAATGAAAGTCTTGTGGGCAAATGTCACATACTCAACTTGTTTGAAATGACGTGTGAGTTGTGTTTAGTCAGCAAGTCGACTTCGCATGCAAAACTGACAAGGTCTTCTGAATCGATTTCGATAAATCAAAATAAAGCTTTTGACCACCTGATTCATCAAACCTTTAAGAGCAACCTGCCCAAGTTCTAGCATAAGTTTGTCAAATAAATCGCTAGTCCTTGTATCAGAACTTGACGGTTGGTCTTTGCTTTTCTTTTGCTCATACAGTACATCGATTACATCATGAAAGTACCGTGTAATCCTTTTCAGGTAGATTAGGTTGTTCGACCATTAATGTTACATAAGCCAAAGAAATAAAGGTATCTCCCTAAACTGCAAAAGGTTTCTCTCTTCTGAATTCTGCAAGAACATTTTGTCTTTGAGTCGAAATTATTCAAATATTTATAAACATATTGCTGTTATTCTTGTCATCAAATCTATGCATATAAATTCTGGGTAGTTGATTCCCAATTCAGCAACTTAATTGCTGTAGATGGTCGACTTGTTACAATAACTTCACACGATTTAAGTGGATTTGAATGAACATTCTTAACGCTGTATTTATAGCTTTGTCACTACTAATGACTGAAAGGAAATCTCATCTGCTCCATCCAGGAGAATCAGAACTTCATTGGGATGTTTATTTATGTACTTTACTAGGTCTTGTTTTGTAAAATCATTTTGTAGTAGAACATATCTGAGAAAACATTGCATCAATGATGTTGAAATTGGTCCCCAATCGTTGATATTCAGGACAAAGATGAGCTTATATTTCCCTTTGATAGAGGGGACGGCTCAGCTTGTGGATCAGTCGACTTTTTGGATTTTGTTTTCTGTAAACAGCCCAGTCGTGAGCTATCCTTTGAAAAGTGTTGATTTACCATACCCACTTTCAGCTTGTGATTAAGATTCGCTTTTATCAATTTTCAACATTTCCTTTGTAATGACTGGGGAAGTTTTCTGTTTCTATTTGATCGACCTGTTGCTTGTCTTTGATACCAGACTGTGTTGTTACCAAGACCACGGATTTGATGTCATCAGATTGATATCCTGATGTCGTTTGTTGCCTGTCTGTAATGATGATTTGCCAGACAATGTTTTTGTGGTGGGTTGGTTCCCATCAGGAGTTGCGAACTTACATAAAGGTTGTCCATTTCATGGCTGTTTCACATAGGATATGTGCTCAGTTTAATCGTTTCCATGTAATGATTCGCTGCGTCTTGCTACAAGCGTCGACGTCGAATGAGCCACTGATGACATCTGTAATAAATCAAATGCTTTATTAATAGAATCACTGTTAAATGCTAAATTTCACCTAAGATAGACACCACGTCACGAAAGAATATGGAGTAACTGCAAGAAATGAAATAATTATTTGGTGGTCTTACCGATATTTTCTGATGCCATATCAGCACGGCCTATTGTATCCAGAGCTTCTGCCAACTTGTCTCGCTTCATTGTCGTTTGTTTGTTTCCTCCAAGCAACAAACATCTGAAAAGCTTGTTCCTTAAGGCTGTCCTTGTTGTTGTATTCAAACTCTTCAATCTGTGCTGCCTTGAAACCCAACTCGGTCCCTAGTCGCTTCCAGTCTTTTCCTGATGTTTTCATAGAGAGCGTAACAACTTCTCATCCAAATCAATTGTTGTTTTGATGTAGCAGATATTGGCTGGTCTTCTGCCCCAAGGAAACATGTTCAGAACCTAAAATGAAATAACACGAACCTTTTTCACGTTTTCTTTTAAGAAATAAAAGAAAACATGTAAAAAATATTGATGTTGTAAAATTATCTATACGAATTATCCTTTTTAACAAGAGGCATATAAATTAAACAAATTAAAGATCGTAATTTCAACTGGGATACGTCAAATGAAGCCTTGATTTGATTTATCATTGGATGAACATTGATAACGTCCTAATAGAAAGAAATGCAAATACAGATGCAGTCATCAATGTGTTGTTTAACAACATTTGTATTCACTTCTCAAGTAAAATAGCAAAGTGTTCCATGAAAATAAAATGTCCGTTAAATGCGAGAGTTGCTGTAAAAAACCGAACAGACAGGCAATACATGCTTTAAACATTCCCATTATAAACAAAATGTCAATATGAAAGCTGAAAGTTTGAAAACTACCACTGCTGTTGTTTTACTGTATGAGATTGTGCTTGGTATTCCGTTGCCTGGTCCGCACTTTTCTGGTTTTACTGTTGAACTTTCCAGAGCTAAATGAACAATAACAACAAATACGATTAATCAAGACTGTAAAAATCTCTTCTGAGTAGTGATTAATTCTGAAAGAACTGGAGGTTACAACTGCACGTTTTGATGAGTATGTTCTGACCTACTGCATGAGAAATGCTGGACTCTGTGATACGCTGCTGCTTAAGTAGACTGCTGGGGATTTGTGCTAACACTGGATGCTGGGGGATTAGTGCTAATGCTGGATGCTGGGGGATTAGTGCCAATGCTGGATGCTGGGGGATTAGTGCTAATGCTGGATGCTAGGGGATTTGTGCTAATGCTGGATGCTGGGGATTTGTGCTAATGCTGGATGCAGGGGTATTAGTGCTAATGCTGGATGCTGGGGGATTAGTGCTAACACTGGATGCTGGGGGATTAGTGCTAATGCTGGATGCTGGGGGGATTAGTGCCAATGCTGGATGCTGGGGAATTAGCGCCAATGCTGGATGCTGGGATTTGTGCAAGCAATGCTGGATGCTGGGGATTAGTGTTGTTGGAACTTCAGAAACTACAATCCTTAGAGGTTGGGGAGGAGTTTTTGCCCACTGAACTGAATCAAGAATAAGCAAGGGTTGAAGGGTGGATGACAGGGATGTAGGAGATCCTCAGTCTAGACTTTGGATACAGAAGATCCTTCCAGTCCGTAGTAGAGGTCGCAAAATATCGCTGAGGTAGAAGCCGATATATGGGGGTACGGTGGGTCAAAATAACCCGAACTTGGCCAGAACGAATCCATGTCAGAATTTTCTGACCTGAATTAAGATATTAATCTAAGAGATATTAATAATCATAATAACTGATACATGGTATTCTTTGAAGCCAAATCAGTCCGTTCAATATTAACCAGAGCCTCTATCAAACTGCGTCTTGTTCATTCAATGTCAGTTTGTTTATTTTGCCAAGCAACGAACATCTTAAAAGCCTGCTCCTTCAAGTTGTCCTGGTTGTCGTGCCAAATGCGGTAATCTGTGCTGTTTTGAACCCTAATTTTCTTTGAGAGTCGTTTCAGTCTATCCTGATGTTTTCATTACAACTCGCAGAAAAGCTCTTTTAATTGACCTTTCCCCTGCTGTATAAATTATTATAATTTGAATTTCCCATGGCCTTTGCAAAAATAAAGTCTTGAGAAAAAAAACGTTTAAATGTTGACAAAACACTGGCAGAATGACTGCACAATAGCATATTGTTCGGGTTTTCGCTTAAAGGAATTGGTAGAATTTTGGTATTTGATTATCAAATGAACTACTTTGTGTAAAGTTGGAACAATTATCAATCATAAAGAGAAATTATTCCGTCTTGAAGTGTGTTCATGTTTTAAAACCTGTAAGAGGTTTTCGTCGTTTCCTGAAAACGCTTACATCACAAATGTTTTACAACATTAGTAAAATGTTAGTAAATACATCCAAAGAATTATGATTTATATGTACAGAAACCAACATATGCAAGTTTCAGCTCAGTAAATTGTGAATGAAAATGTGTTCACATTTATTGCATCTATTTAATGTGGAAAATGGATCTCGCCGTAATCCATTTCAATTGAAATTTATTTCACGTTTTAAACAAGAATGACAGCATCTCAAACGTAATAATTTGGTATCAGTATGTTTTATAGTATCATCACCAACTTCACATCAAGATTATAATTCAGTAAATTTGTAATCAGGTAAATAACCAAAGGTGTACACTAATGACCGATGATGTTCCATTTCATTAATGATGTAACACCTGTGTTTTACCGGCAATTTCTGATTTTATTTTTCATTGGAACATTGATAATTTCCTATTAGAAAAAATACAAATACTTCGAAATTATATATTTCAACAAAAACGTGTTGGTTAGGACCCAACATAAATTAGTTTTTGGTACATTTACTGTAAAAACTATGTTTCATTAAGATTATTTTGAGAAATGTGTACATTAACAGCATTTGTATTCAGTTCGTCAAATAAAATAGCAATGTCTGATCAACCAAATGTCTGTTAAAAAGAGTTGCTGTAAAACAATTTGAAAACACGTGGTTAAAATAATTAAATAATTCCATTATAAAAAATAATTTAAAAAACTTGAAAGCATGAAACCTACCACGCTGTTGTTTTTCTGTATGAGAATCTGCTTGGTCTCTCGTTGACTGGTCCACACATTCTGGTTTGACTATAGAACTTTCCAGAGCTTAAAGAAGAATAAATACATACCCTTTATCAGCAATCAAACGGTATTCATGAATTGCCCCAGACTATTGAGGTATTTTGATTGGTGAGAGCTGCTTTCGTGGGAATGTTTAAACATCATGATTAATCCCAACACGGATGACTGGATACCCCAACCAATATTTAAATATTTACCGTGTTTCAAAAAATCCATGTCATAAATTTCTGATAAATTTCAGATAACAACAAACAAACAAACAAACAAACAAACAAAACAAACAAACAACTGATACCGTACCTTGAAGCTAAATCAGTCCGGTCAATTTTAACCAGAGCCTCTATCAAACTGCGTCTTGTTCCATCAATGTCAGTTTGTTTATTTTGCCAAGCGACGAACATCTTAAAAGCCTGCTCCTTCAAGTTGTCCCGGTTGTCTTGCTGAAATGCGGTAATCTGTGCTGTTTTGAACCCTAAGTTTGTTGCTAGTCGTTTCCAGTCGATCCCGATGTTTTCAGCTATGTCACGCAGGTATCTCACTTTAATTCTACCTTCCGCTTTGTATAAATTATTTGAAATGTATTATTATCATTTGAATTTCCGTAGGCCTTGCAAAAATGCCAAACTCCCTCTACATTCAACTCATACACTCTGTTCACACATGTACTGCACGTTAAATCTACGCATGCGGATATTCCCCGTGGCTGATACAGGAAACTAATTCAAATTGAAGAACCGCAATTAACAATCGTGAACAAAAATCATAAAAGAGATTGCAACACTAGTAAGTTGATTGTGTTTTTTTTAAATGGAAGGGAAGGAATTATCATGAGAACTTATTCCACCTGAAGTGCCTTCCCATGTTTTAAAAACCTGTAAAAATGTGTCCATTCTTCAAAATGTGGGCATCTATTGTGATGAACCTTTTCACAGGTTATGATATATAAACTAAAGGATTGAACTGGGAACCACATTTACACACCAATGTTTTACCCATAAGGAATTCTACACTATCAGTAAAATTTTGTAAATGCATCCATAAGAATCATGCGGGGAGATATGTACAGAAACTATCTCAAAAATGTTTGAAAATATAGTCAGATTGTTTGCATTCAATTTAATCGTGGAAAATTGATCACGGATGATTTACATTTCACGTTTTCTAAAATGACAGCGTCTCAAACGTAGTTATTTCAGGAAGTTTGGTATCATCACCAACTTCACATCAAAATTATAATTTAGTAAATTTGTAATCATGTTATTAACATTTCCTTATTAATCCCAATATCGTGACATGGAAGCATGCAAACATACCACGCTGTTGTTTTGCTGTATGGAGAATCTGCTATCTCCCGTTGGCTGGTCCGCATTTCCTGGTTTGACTGTAGAACTTTCGAGAGCTAAATGAATAGAATAATATAGAAAAATTGTCTCCAAATAGTTAAGGTTTTCTGATTGGTGAGACCACATATGACTGGACGCACAATTTTAGCCAATAAGTAACGCGCTTATAATCTGGAGGGCGTGATCATAATAAGGATACATGGCTTGACGTCTCTTTCTAAAAGGACAATAGAGAAAACGTGAGGTTAAGCTATGTGAACAATGTAATCATAAATGCCATCTAGGAGGAGAATGAAATTTTTATTGTACATAAAACGTCCATCATGACTGGTATCTCCTAAAATGAATAGAATAATAACAATAACATATCAGCAATCAAACGACAATCATGAATTCCAGACAGTTGATGCCTGATTGGTGGATAGCTGCTTTCGTGGATATGATTAGACATCTGCTTTATCTGACAAAATGACTGACATACACAAGTCTAATATGCAATAAGTCACATGTTTCCAAAGACATTTTATGTTTACTAATGTACAAAAAATACCCCACAATTTTGAAAATGTAATCTGAGGCCAATCATAATATGATGATTGTTCTCTAATACGCGAAAATAAATAGACCGTCTATACAATCACCATAGGCTCGTCCAAACGATATACATGTAGTAAGTATTCTCATAAAGTCAAAATGTTTCAAGGGTAACCTGTGATGCTGAGCTATGTGAAGTCATAAAAGCCATCGAACAGTGTGTCTGGAGAGGAGAATGAAATATGTATATTGTACATGAAACGTCACATCATGACTGATATCACTGGCAAATGCCTCTTTACCAATGCACTTCACATGTAAGATATCTTCTCTTCCTTCCTATCGGCCAGAATTCAAGCCGCCAAGGAAAAATGGTTTGAAATGAAGAAAATGCTGACGGATACAGATATCAGACTGTCGACCCGGATACGGATGTTGAAGGATCTGTGAGAGCAAGGTTGCTGTATTCAGTGCAAGCGTGGAGTTTGAACGAATCCCAAATGAAGTGCCTAGAGACGGTCTGGAACGGCTACCTGAGGCGAACGATATGGGGTGGTTTTACAGGAAAAAGACCAAAACGACAACAAACCAGCACCCAAAAACAAGCCCCAAACAGCACCAACATCGTCCCAAAACGGCGATGACACATCACCAACAGACGACACCGTGGACCCAGACCCAGAAAATTTCGCAACTGAATCCCAAGACGACCAGTCCATTGACTGGGGATACATGATAAATAATAAAAAAAATTTACACGAAATTTGTTGAAGCTCCCACATGATTTCTGTGAAAATAGTTTTAAAATATCACGCACATCATCAGAGGCAAAAACAGCAGCATACAGAGAGAAAATAAGCATTTGTAGATCAACGAAAATTTAAAACCCAAAATTGAAACAAAATTTAATACTAAGCTTTTTGGGTTTATCTAGTCAACAAGTATACACATAATTTATCGGACAGGAAATTGTTCAAGACATATGTTTGAAAACCGCCATGGCAGGCCAAGCAGATTCCTCACCAAAGTTGGGAGCATCAGTTCCGCACGGGGAAAAACCAAATGAGAATGAATGAATGTACTTTATTCTATACAGGAAACTGATGTAAAGACAACGTACGCTTATTAGCAAGTGTGCCAAGTAGGAGAATCGCTGTTCAATTTTTTTTTTATCTGAATTCTGTTATATTATATTACACTCCCGCCAAGTATATGGGCATTTATATAAATATGAATAAGGCCAAAAAGTCAAAAAGTCTCCGGTTTCGGGTATCCACGCATCGTTGCCTCAGACCTGCGCGGGCATTTTGTGTTTTAGTTTGTTATTGTGTTTTTTAATTTTTGTTTTGGCCAATTGCAGCCAAAATTGCTGGACTCGATTCGAAACTCCGCTGTGATGTGCTTTAAAACGAATTCTTTTTTCCAAATAGGGGTAGCTCCCTGTATGACCTTTGCCTGATTTGTGAGGGGCCTCTCTTAACAGCCACCAAACCTAAAATTTGGGAATCATCCCGTATACAATGTATCACGTATTGGCTTTAAAAATGAAAAAAAAAAAAAAAAAAAATGGTCTGAAAAAATAATAAACGCAATCGATGACCAGAAACCCAAATACTATTTTTTGGGAGCATAAGATAGATTCAATAAAGCACATCAATCAATACCTGGTATCTCTTGATGATAAATCAGGACGGCCAAATCGAGTCAATACACCTCTTTAACCATTCTCCTGCTTCTTCTTTGTTAGATTGCCTTCTCCACCAAGTGAACTAACATATCTCACAACGTTTCCTGTTCCTCCAGGTTGTTCGGACCACCTCAAATAATCCGTGGAATCTCTGAACTGGCTTGAAGCTCCAATTTGGCTGCTACATCGTTCCAGTCTTTCGTGATTTTGGAGCTACACATTCCGGAGGAATGTCTCGTCCATTACACCAGCCCCTGCAGTTGAATCATATAATAAAGTTATGTCGTTTCTGTTATGAATCTAGGGTGGAACCACATCGCCAGAAACAACAAAAAGCGTATTCAGTGAGCGATAAATGTGGGACAAAATGAGTACAACTAAAACACCAAAGCAATTATATATATAATGTAAATTGAAGCACCGCAATAAACAATCGTTTTTAATCAACTATTGATGAAAAGCTCGTCAGTAATTAAAGTCTGAAGTGCCTTCTATGTCTGGAAAACATGTTCATCTATTGTGATGAAACTTTACAGGTTATTATTAGTTATGATAAATAAACTAAAGGGGTTGAACTTGCGGGAATGTACATTTCACATACCAATGTTTTACCCTTCCATAAGGAATTTACACTACTCAGTAAAATCGTTTGTAAATGCATCCATAGAATCTGCGATATGTATGTACAGAAACTATCCTCAAAATGGTTTGAATAATATATAGTAAGATTGTTTGTATTCAATTTAATGTGGAAAATTGATCACGGACATGATTTATATTTCACGTTTTTCTCATGCTAAATGACAACATCTCAAACGTAGTTATTTCTCAGGAAGTTTGGTATCATCACCAACGTCACATCAAAATTATAATTTAGTAAATTGGTAATCATGTTATTAACATTTTATTAATCCCTAATATCGTGACATGGAGTGCAGTATGCAAACTTACCATGCTGTTGTTTTGCTGTAGGCGAGAATCTGCTTTGGTCTCCCGTTATTGGTCCGCATTTTTTGGGTTTGACTGTCAGAACTTTCCAGAGCTAAATGAATAGGAATAATAGAGAAAATTTTCTCCAGATAGTTAAGGTATTTCTGATTGGTGAGACCACATACAATGGACTGGACGCGCTTATAATCTGGAGGGGGTGACTCATAACAAGGATACATGGTTTGATCGTCTCTTTCTAAAAGCGATAATAGAGAAAAACGTGAGGTAATATGTGTGAAACAGTGTAATCATAAATGCCATCATCATGTGTCTAGGAGGAGAATGAAATATTCTATTGTACATGAAACGTCGCATCATGACTGGTATCTCCTTACCAGTGCACATCAACATTATTGTAAGTATACCTTCTTTATTACGTTTGTCTACTGACTCTGCTGATGTGGATATACGCACGCTTAGCGGTGGCTGTGTCAAAACCAGGAGAATCACTGTTCATTATTTTCTTTTTAAAGGGGAATGCAAAATCCTCTGAATATAATATATTAGATTCCTGCCTAAGTATATGAGCATTTATTTAAATATGAATAAGAGAGATGTACACAAAGTTCATCAGCCAATACCTGGTATCTTTGATGCTAAATCAGAACGGCACAAATCTGAGTCAGTACATCTCTTAACCATCCGCCTCTCCTGCTTTTCTTTGTTAGGTTGCCTTCTCCACCAAATAGTTCTAACATCTGACAAGCCTGTTCCTCTAGGGGTTGTTTGGACTGATAATTTCAAATGCGTGAATCTCTGTTGATTTGAAACCCGGCCAACATTGTTAAGTACTACCCATGTCTCTGGGTTGTTCTCTACAAGCAATTGGCTTACCACGAACAGCCTTCCCATGTTCTAAGCGTTGTTCCCCTTACGTTTCATAGGCTATTTACACGAACAGCCTGTGTGTTCTAAGGTTGTCTCTATTCCTGCTGCCTATAGGCTTACACGAACAGCCTATGTCTCTAATGTTGTTCCTCACAAGCCTTTGGCTTACACTGAACAGCCCTCAATGTTCTCAAGGTTGTTCCCACAAGCCTTGGATTACACGAATGTTAGCCTCCATGTCTCTCAAGGTTGTTCCTCAAGCCTATAGGCTTGCACACGAAACAGCTCTCTGTGTCTCTAAGGTTGTTCCCACAAGTTTATAGGCTTACTACGAACAGCCTCCATGTCTCTCATAAGGTTGTTCCTCACAAGCCTTGGCTTACACGAACAGCCTCCATGTTCCTAAGGTTGTTTTCACAAGCTTCCCATAGGGCTGTACAAAAAAGCCTCCATGTCTCAAAGGTTGTTTCACAAGCCTATAGGGCTTACACGAACAGCCTCTGTGTCTCCTAAGGTTAGTCTTAGCTTCATAGGCTTACACGAACAGCCCATGTCTCAAGGTTGTTCCTCACAAGCCTCATTACACGAACAGCTCCATGTCTCTAAGGTTGTTTCCCACAAGCTCATAGGCTTACACGAAAAGCTCCATGTCTCAAA
>CM055830.1:2425144-2474259 GCA_029582265.1 Zoroaster sp. YZ-2022 | reverse complement strand
TTTTAAAGCCTAGGCGGAACAACCGGGAAAAAAGGGGCTGCTGAATCCGGGGCTTGGGGAAAACCTAAAACTTTGAGGTGCTGTAAGCCAAGGCTTGTGAGGAACAACATTAGAGAACATGGAGGCTGTTCGTGTACAGGACGGGAACAACCTTAGAGACACGGAGGCTGTTCGTGTAAGCCTATAGGCTTGTGGGGAACAACCTTAGAGACATGGAGGCTGTTCGTGTAAGCCAATTGCTTGTGGGGAACAACCTTAGAGACATGGAGTAGCAACAATGTTGGGTTTCAAATCAACAGAGATTCACGCATTTGAAATTATCAGTCCAAACAACCTAGAGGAACAGGCTTGTCAGATGTTAGTTATTTGGTGGAGAAGGCAACCTAACAAAGAAGAAGCAGGAGAATGGTTAAGAGATGTACTGACTCGATTTGGCCGTCCTGATTTAGCATCAAAGATACCAGGTATTGGCTGATGAACTTTGTATTACATCTCTCTTATTCATATTTAAATAAATGCTCATATACTTAGCGGGAATCTAATATATTATATTCAGAGGATTTTGCATTCCCTTTAAAAGAAAATAATGAACAGTGATTCTCCTAGTTTTTGACACAGCCCGCTAAGCGTGCATTATATCCACATCAGAGTCCAGTAGACAAACGTAATAAGAAAGGTATACTTACAATAATGTTGATGTGCACTGGTAAGGAGATACCAGTCATGATGCGACGTTTCATGTACAATAGAACTATTTCATTCTCCTCCTAGACACACTGATGATGGCATTTATGATTACACTGTTCACATAGATTACCTCACGTTTTTCTCTATTATCGCTTTTTAGAAAGAGACGTCAAACCATGTATCCTTATTATGATCACCCCCTCCAGATTATAAGCGCGTCCAGTCATTATGTGGTCTCACCAATCAGAATACCTTAACTATCTGGAGAAAATTTTTCTCTATTATTCTATTCATTTAGCTCTGGAAAGTTCTACAGTCAAACCAAAAAATGCGGACCAGCCAACGGGAGACCAAGCAGATTCTCATACAGCAAAACAACAGCATGGTAAGTTTGCATGCTTCCATGTCACGATATTGGGATTAATAAGGAAATGTTAATAACATGATTACAAATTTACTAAATTATAATTTTGATGTGACGTTGGTGATGATACCAAACTTCCTGAGAAATAACTACGTTTGAGATGTTGTCATTTATGAGAAAACGTGAAATGTAAATCATGTCCGTGATCAATTTTCCACATTAAATTGAATGCAAACAATCTTACTATATATTCAAACCATTTTTGAGGATAGTTTCTGTACATATCTCATGATTCTTATGGATGCATTTACAAACATTTTACTGATAGTGTAGAATTCCTTATGGAAGGTAAAACATTGGTATGTGGAAATGTACATTCCGCAGTTCAACCCTTTAGTTTATTTATCATAACAATAATAACCTGTGAAAGTTTCATCACAATAGATGAACATGTTTTCAGACATAGGAAGGCACTTCAGACTTTAATTACTGACGGCTTTCATCAATAGTTGATTAAAAACGATTGTTTATTGCGGTGCTTCAATTTACATTATATATATAATTGCTTTGGTGTTTAGTTGTACTCATTTGTCCCATTTATCGCTCACTGAATACCTTTTGTTGTTTCTGGCGATGTGGTTCCACCTAGATTCATAACAGAAACGACATAACTATTATATGATTCAACTGCAGGGGCTGGTGTAATAGACGAGACATTCCTCCGGAATGTAGCTCCAAAAATCACGAAAGACTGGAAACGATTAGCAACCAAATTGGGCTTCAAGCCAGCAGAGATTCACGGATTTGAAATTATTAGTCCGAACAACCTGGAGGAACAGGCTTGTGAGATGTTAGTTACTTGGTGGAGAAGGCAATCTAACAAAGAAGAAGCAGGAGAATGGTTAAGAGGTGTATTGACTCGATTTGGCCGTCCTGATTTATCATCAAAGATACCAGGTATTGATTGATGTGCTTTGTATTGAATCTATCTTATGCTCCCAAAAATAGTATTTGGTTTCTGGTCATCGATTGCGTTTTATTTTTTCGACCATTTTTTTAAAAGCCAATACGTGATACATTGTATACACGGGGACCAAATTTCCCATTAGGTTTGGTGGCTGTTAAGAGAGGCCTCACAAATCAGGCAAAAGGTCATAGGGCTACCCCTATTTGAAAAATTCGTTTAAAGCACATCACGGCAGAGTTCGAATCGATCCAGCAATTTTGGCTGCAATTGGCCAAACAAAAAAATTAAAAAAACACAATACAAAACTAAAACTAAAAAATGCCCACACGCAGGTCTGAGGCAACGTGCGTGGATACCAGAAACCGGAGACTTTTTTGTTTTGGCCTTATTCATATTTATATAAATGCCCATATACTTGGCGGGAGTGTAATATATTAACAGGAATTCAGATAAAAAAAAATTGAACAGCGATTCTCCTACTTTGGCACAACTTGCTAATAAGCGTGCGTTGTCTTTACATCAGTTTCCCTGTATAGACAAAGTACATTCATTCATTCATTTGGTTTTCCCGTGCGGAACTGATGCTCCTTTGGGTGGTCTGCTTGGCCTGCCGTAGCGGTTTTCAAGCATATTCTTGAACAATTTCCTGTCCGATAAATTTGTGTATACTTGTTGACTAGATAAACCCAAAAGCTTGGTAATTTTTGTTTCGAATTTGGTTTTAAATTTTCGTTGATCTGCAAATAGCATTTTCTTCTGTATGCTGCTGTTTTTGCCTCTGATGATGTGCGCGTGATATTTTAAAAACTGTTTTTCACAGAAATCGCGTAGCGGGGAGCTTCGGCAAATTTCGTGTAATTTTTTATTATTTATCATGTATCCCCAGTCAATGGACTGGTCGTCTTGGGATTCGGTTGCGAAATTTTCTGGGTCTGGGTCCACGGTGTCGTCTGTTGGTGATGTGTCATCGCCGTTTTGGGACGTGTTGGTGCTGTTTTGGGGCTTGTTTTTGGGTGCTGGTTTGTTGTCGTTTTGGTCTTTTTTCCGCATAAAACCACCCCATATCGTTCGCCTCAGGTAGCCGTTCCAGACCGTCTCCGACCTGTTTTTGGGATTCGTTTCAACTCCACGCTTGCACTGAATACAGCAACCTTGCTCTCACGAATCCTTCCAACATCCGTATCCGGGTCGACAGTCTGATATCTGTATCCGTCAGCATTTTCTTCATTTCAAACCATTTTCCTTGCGCGGCTTGAATTCTGGCCGATAGGAAGGAAGAGAAAGATATACTTACATGTGAAGTGCATTGGTAAAGAGAGCATTTGCCAGTGATATCAGTCATGATGTGACGTTTCATGTACAATATACATATTTCATTCTCCTCCCAGACACACTGTTCGATGGCTTTTATGACTTCACATAGCTCAGCATCACAGGTTACCCTTGAAACATTTTGACTTGTAGAGAATACTTACTACATGTATATCGTTTGGACGAGCCTATGGTGATTGTATAGACGGTCTATTTATTTTCGCGTATTAGAATGCGAACAATCATCATATTATGATTGGCCTCCAGATTACATTTTCAAAATTGTGGGGTATTTTTTGTACATTGGTAAACATAAAATGTCTTTGGAAACATGTGACTTATTGCATATTAGACTTGTGTATGTCCAGTCATCTGTTGTCAGATAAAGCAGATGTCTAATCATATCCACGAAAGCAGCTATCCACCAATCAGAATGCATCAACTGTCTGGGGGAATTCATGATTGTCGTTTGATTGCTGATATGTTATGTTGTTATTATTCTATTCATTTAGGAGATACCAGTCATGATGCGACGTTTTATGTACAATATAAATATTTCATTCTCCTCCTAGATGGCATTTATGATTACATTGTTCACATAGCTTAACCTCACGTTTTTCTCTATTGTCGCTTTTTAGAAAGAGACGTCAAGCCATGTATCCTTATTATGATCACGCCCTCCAGATTATAAGCGCGTTACTTATTGGCTAAAATTGTGCGTCCAGTCATATGTGGTCTCACCAATCAGAAAACCTTAACTATTTGGAGACAATTTTTCTATATTATTCTATTCATTTAGCTCTCGAAAGTTCTACAGTCAAACCAGGAAATGCGGACCAGCCAACGGGAGACCAAGCAGATTCTCATACAGCAAAACAACAGCGTGGTATGTTTGCATGCTTCCATGTCACGATATTGGGATTAATAAGGAAATGTTAATAACATGATTACAAATTTACTAAATTATAATTTTGATGTGAAGTTGGTGATGATACCAAACTTCCTGAGAAATAACTACGTTTGAGACGCTGTCATTTATGAGAAAACGTGAAATGTAAATCACGTCCGTGATCAATTTTCCACATTAAATTGAATGCAAACAATCTGACTATATTTTCAAACATTTTTGAGGATAGTTTCTGTACATATCTCATGATTCTTATGGATGCATTTACAAAAATTTTACTGATAGTGTAGAATTCCTTATGGAAGGTAAAACATTGGTATGTGTAAATGTACGTTCCGCAGTTCAATCCTTTAGTTTATATATCATAACCTGTGAAAGGTTCATCACAATAGATGCCCACATTTTGAAGAATGGACACATTTTTTTACAGGTTTTAAAACATGGGAAGGCACTTCAGGTGGAATAAGTTCTCATGATAATTCCTTCCCTTCCATTTAAACAAAAACACAATCAACTTACTAGTGTTGCAATCTCTTTGCCGATTTTTTGTTCACGATTGTTAATTGCGGTTCTTCAATTTGAATTAGTTTCCTGTATCAGCCACGGGGAATATCCGCATGCGTAGATTTAACGTGCAGTACATGTGTGAACAGAGTGTATGAGTTGAATGTAGAGGGAGTTTGGCATTTTTGCAAGGCCTACGGAAATTCAAATGATAATAATACATTTCAAATAATTTATACAGAAGCGGAAGGTAAATTAAGTGAGACATACCTGCGTGACATAGCTGAAAACATCGGGATCGACTGGAAACGACTAGCAACAAACTTAGGGTTCAAAACAGCACAGATTACCGCATTTCAGCAAGACAACCGGGACAACTTGAAGGAGCAGGCTTTTAAGATGTTCGTCGCTTGGCAAAATAAACAAACTGACATTGATGGAACAAGACGCAGTTTGATAGAGGTTCTGGTTAAAATTGACCGGACTGATTTGGCTTCAAGAATACGAGGTATCAGTTGTTTGTTTGTTTGTTTGTTTGTTTGTTTGTTTGTTTGTTGTTATCTGAAATTTATCAGAAATTTATGACATGGATTTTTTTTGAAACACGGTAAATATTTAAATATTGGTTGAGGTATCCAGTCATCCGTGTTGGGATTAATCACATGATGTTTAAACATTCCCACGAAAGCAGCTCTCCACCAATCAAAATACCTCAATAGTCTGGGGCAATTCATGAATACCGTTTGATTGCTGATAAAAGGGTATGTATTTATTCTTCTATTCATTTAGCTCTGGAAAGTTCTATAGTCAAACCAGAATGTGTGGACCAGTCAACGAGAGACCAAGCAGATTCTCATACAGAAAAACAACAGCGTGGTAGGTTTTCATGCTTTCAAGTTTTTAAATTATTTTTTTATAATGGAATTATTTAATTATTTTAATCGCCCGTGTTTTCAAATTGTTTTACGGCAACTCTCGCTTTTTAACAGACATTTTAGTTTGATCGGAACATTGCTATTTTATTTGACGAACTGAATACAAATGCTGTTAATGTACACATTTCTCAAAATAATCTTAATGAAACATAGTTTTACAGTAAATATGTACCAAAAACTAATTTATGTTGGGTCCTAACCAACACGTTTTTGTTGAAATATGTAATTTCTAAGTATTTGTATTGTTTTTAGGAAATAGGAAATTATCAATGTTCCAATGAAAAACAAAATCAGAAATTGCCGGTAAAACACGGGTGTTACATCATTAATGAAATGGAACATCATTGGTCATTAGTGTACACCTTTGGTTATTTACCTGAATACAAATTTACTGAATTATAATCTTGATGTGAAGTTGGTGATGATACTATAAAACATACTGATACCAAATGATTACGTTTGAGATGCTGTCATTCTTGTTGAAAACGTGAAATAAATTTCGAATTGAAATGGATTACGGCGGAGATCCATTTTCCACATTGAAATGAATGCAATAAATGTGAACACATTTTCATTCACAATTTACTGAGCTGAAACTTGCATATGTTGGTTTCTGTACATATAAATCATAATTCTTTGGATGTATTTACTAACATTTTACTAATGTTGTAAAACATTTGTGATGTGGGAAGCGTTTTTGGAAACGACGAAAACCTCTTACAGGTTTTAAAACATGAACACACTTCAGACGGAATAATTTCTCTTTATGATTGATAATTGTTCCAACTTTACACAAAGTAGTTCATTTGATAATCAAATACCAAAATTCTACCAATTCCCTTTAAGCGAAAACACGAACAATATGCTATTGTTGCAGTCATTTTGCCGAGTGTTTTGTCAACATTTTACAAACGTTGTTTTTTCTCAAGACTTTATTTTTGCAAGGCCGCGGGAAATTCAAATTATAATAATTTATACAGCAGCGGAAGGTCAATTAAAAGAGGCTTTTCTGCGAGACATAGCTGAAAACATCGGGATAGACTGGAAACGACTCGCAAGAAAATTAGGGTTCAAAACAGCACAGATTACCGCATTTGAGCACGACAACCGGGACAACTTGAAGGAGCAGGCTTTTAAGATGTTCGTTGCTTGGCAAAATAAACAAACTGACATTGAATGAACAAGACGCAGTTTGATAGAGGCTCTGGTTAATATTGAACGGACTGATTTGGCTTCAAGAATACCATGTATCAGTTATTATGATTATTAATATCTCTTAGATTAATATCTTAATTCGGGTCAGAAAATTCTGACATGGATTCGTTCTGGCCAAGTTCCGGGTTATTTTTGACCCACCGTACCCCCAATATATCGGCTTCTACCTCAGCGATATTTTGCGACCTCTACTACGGACTGAAGGATCTTCTGTATCCAAAGTCTAGACTGAGGGATCTCCTACATCCTAAGTCATCCACCCTTCCGCCCCTTGCTTTATTACTAACTGATTCAGTTCAGTGAGCAAAAACTCCTCTCCCCAACACTCTAAGGATTGTAGTTTCTGAAGTTCCAACAACGCACTAATCCCCCAGCATCCAGCATTAGCACAAATCCCCAGCATCCAGCATTGGCGCTAATTCCCCAGCATCCAGCATTGGCACTAATCCCCCCAGCATCCAGCATTAGCACTAATCCCCCAGCATCCAGTGTTAGCACTAATCCCCCAGCATCCAGCATTAGCACTAATCCCCCTGCATCCAGCATTAGCACAAATCCCCAGCATCCAGCATTAGCACAAATCCCCTAGCATCCAGCATTAGCACTAATCCCCCAGCATCCAGCATTGGCACTAATCCCCCAGCATCCAGCATTAGCACTAATCCCCCAGCATCCAGTGTTAGCACAAATCCCCAGCAGTCTACTTAAGCAGCAGCGTATCACAGAGTCCGGCATTCTCATGCAGTAGGTCAGAGCATACTCATCAAAACGTGCAGTTGTAACCTCCAGTTCTTTTCAGAATTAATCACTACTCAGAAGAGATTTTTTACAGTCTTGATTAATCGTACTTATGTTGTTATTATTCTATTCATTTAGCTCTGGAAAGTTCAACAGTAAAACCAGAAAGTGCGGACCAGGCAACGGAATACCAAGCACAATCTCATACAGTAAAACAACAGCGTGGTAAGTTTTCAAGCTTTCAAGCTTTCATATTGACATTTGTTTATAATGGGAATGTTTAAAGCATGTATTGCCTGTCTGTTCGTTTTTTTTTACGGCAACTCTCGCATTTAACGGACATTTTATTTTTCATGGGAACACTTTGCTATTTTACTTGAGGAAGTGAATACAAATGTTGTTAAACAACACATTGATGGCTGCATCTGTATTTGTATTTCTTTCTATTAGGAAGTTATCAATGTTCATCCAATGATAAACCAAATCAAGACTTCATTTGACGTATCCCAGTTGAAATTACGATGTTTAATTTGTTTAATTTATATGCCTCTTGTTAAAAAGGATAATTCGTATAGATAATTTTACAACATCAATATTTTTTACTTGTTTTTTCTTTTATTTCTTAAAAAGAAAACGTGAAAAAGGTTCGTGTTATTTCATTTTAGGTTCTGAACATGTTTCCTTGGGAGCAGAAGACCAGCCAATATCTGCTACATCAAAACAACGAATTGATTTGGATGAGAAGTTGTTACGCTCTCTAGCTGAAAACATCGGGAAAGACTGGAAGCGACTAGGGACCGAGTTGGGTTTCAAGGCAGCACAGATTGAAGAGTTTGAATACAACAACAAGGACAGCCTTAAGGAACAAGCTTTTCAGATGTTTGTTGCTTGGAGAAGGAAGCAAACAAACGACAATGAAGCGAGAGACAAGTTGGCAGAAGCTCTGGATACAATAGGCCGTGCTGATATGGCATCAGAAATATCAGGTAAGACCACCAAATAATTATTTCATTTCTTGCAGTTACTCCATATTCTTTCGTGACGTGGTGTCTATCTTAGATGAAATTTAGCATTTAACAGTGATTCTATTAATAAAGCATTTGATTTATTACAGATGTCATCAGTGGCTCATTCGACGTCGACGCTTGTAGCAAAGACATAGCGAATCATTACATGGAAACGATTAAACTGAGCACATATCCTATGTGTAAGGAAACAGCCATGGAAATGGACAACCTTTATGTAAGTTCGCAACTCCTGATGGGAACCAACCGACCACAAAAACATTGTCTAGCCAAATCATCATTACAGACAGGCAACAAACGACATCAGGATATCAATCTGATGACATCGGAAATCCGTGGTCTTGGTAGCTTAACACAGTCTGGTATCAAAGACAAGCAGCAGGTCGATCAAATAGAAACAGAAAAACTTCCCCTGCAGTCATACAAGGAAATGTTAGAGCTTGATAAAAAGCGAATCTTAATCACAGCTGAAAGTGGGTATGGTAAATCAACACTTTTCAAAAGGATAGCTCACGACTGGGCTGTTTTACAGAAAACAAAATCCAAGTCGACTGATCCACAAGCTGAGCCGTCCCCTCTATCAAAGTATAAGCTCATCTTTGTCCTGAATATCAACGAATTGGGGACCAATTTCAACATCATTGATGCAATGTTTTCTCAGATATGTTCTGCTACAAATGATTTTACAAAACAAGACCTAGTAAAGTACATAAATAAACATCCCAATGAAGTTCTGATTCTCCTGGATGGAGCAGATGAGATTTCCTTTCAGTCATTAGATAGTGACAAAGAAAGCTATAAATACAGCGTTAAGAATGTCCTTTCATTCAAATCACTTAAATCGTGTGAAGTTATTGTAACAAGTCGACCATCTACAGCAATTAAGTTGCTGAATTGGAATCCCAACTTCACCAGAATTTATATGCGCGGATTTGATGACAAGAATAAGCAGCAATATGTTTGTAAATATTTGAATAATTTCGACTCACAAGACAAAGAAAATGTTCTTGCAGAATTACAGAAGAACGAAACCTTTTGCAGTTTAGGGGAGATACCTTTATTTCTTTGGCTTATGTGTACATTAATGGTCGAACAACCTAATCTACCTGAAAGGATTACGGTACTTTTTCATGATGTAATCGATGTACTGTATGAGCAAAAGAAAAGCAAAGACCAACCGTCAAGTTCTGATACAAGGACTAGCGATTTATTTGACAAACTTATGCTAGAACTTGGGCAGGTTGCTCTTAAAGGTTTGATGAATCAGAGTGGTCAAAAGCTTTATTTTGATTTATCAGAAATCGATTCAGAAGACCTTGTCAGTTTTGCATGCGAAGTCGGCTTGCTGACTAAAACACAACTCACACGTCATTTCAAACAAGTTGAGTATGTGACATTTGCCCACAAGACTTTCATTGAGTACTGTGCTGCAACTCACCTTGCGGGTTTGGCAACGTCCGATCCTGATCGATTTAATGAGTTCCTGTCACAAATATTAGAAGGTGACGTAGAAAGCATGGAGTACTTACTCCGTTTCTGTTGTGGGATTGATAAAAAAGCTGCTGAACTGATTATAACACTAACACGTGAACAACTTTTGAAACACAATCCAAAGACTTCTGACATTCATAACGAGAAATGTCATAGGTATATTTATTTACACAAAATGATGATGTTGGTTTTCTTTGAGGCTGAACTGGGTTCGTTGGTGAAAACATTTCCAGTAGAAGAATGGGTAAAGTTCCCCTATGAATTAAAAGGCGAGGACCTCTTGGCTGCACACTATTTCATTACAAATTTACCGAAGCATTCCAGGCTTCAATATGTATCGGATATCAATGTGACGTGTGGATCTGTGGACGATTTGGAACTCGTTAAACAAATAATATCCCATAGACCATGTAAGATATCATTGGAACTCCTCAAAACCAACATGAATGGTAAGTTGGATAATCTCAGAAGCATTTCACGTTGTTTGACATCTCTATGTATGAGGGACTGCCAGTTAAACAACAGTGACATCAATCAACTATTGCGGATGTTTAAAGGCTCGTGCAGTATAAAGAAAATTGATATCAATAAAAACAATTTCCATGGTTTACAGTCAGTCCACATAACTCCTGTTCCTTCTTTGGAGGTATTGTGTCTACAGGAGTGCAGTCTGATGAGTGATGATATTGAGGCAGTTTTCTCTATCATAGCATCTGCAGGCAGTATAAAGACGGTTTGGCTGGATAAAAACAATTTCCATGGATTACAGCCAGTCCAGATATCTCCTGTTCCTTCTTTGGAGGTATTGAGTCTACAGGAGTGCAGTCTGATGAGTGATGATATTGAGGCAGTTTTCTCTATCATAGCATCTGCAGGCAGTATAAAGACGGTTTGGCTGGATAAAAACAATTTCCATGGATTACAGCCTGTCCAGATATCTCCTGTTCCTTCTTTGGAGGTATTGAGTCTACAGGAGTGCAGTCTGATGAGTAATGATATTGAGGCAGTTTTCTCTATCATAGCATCTGCAGGCAGTATAAAGACGGTTTGGCTGGATAAAAACAATTTCCATGGATTACAGCCTGTCCAGATATCTCATGTTCCTTCTTTGGAGGAATTGATTCTAGAGGAGTGCAGTCTGATGAGTGATGATATTGAGGCAGTTTTCTCTATCATAGCATCTGCAGGCAGTATAAAGACGGTTTGGCTGGAAAAAAACAATTTCAATGGATTACAGCCTGTCCAGATATCTCCTGTTCCTTCTTTGGAGGTATTGAGTCTACAGCAGTGCAGTCTGATAAGTGATGATATTGAGGCAGTTTTCTCTATCATAGCATCTGCAGGCAGTATAAAGACGGTTTGGCTAGATAAAAACAATTTCCATGGATTACAGCCAGTCCAGATATCTCCTGTTCCTTCTTTGGAGGTATTGAGTCTACAGGAGTGCAGTCTGATGAGTGATGATATTGAGGCAGTTTTCTCTATCATAGCATCTGCAGGCAGTATAAAGACGGTTTGGCTGAAGAAAAAAAAACAATTTCCATGGATTACAGCCTGTCCAGATATCTCCTGTTCCTTCTTTGGAGGTATTGTGTCTACAGGAGTGCAGTCTGATGAGTGATGATATTGAGGCAGTTTTCTCTATCATAGCATCTGCAGGCAGTGTAAAGACGGTTCAGCTGGAGAAAAACAATTTCCATGGATTACAGCCTGTCCAGATATCTCCTGTTCCTTCTTTGGAGGTATTGAGTCTACAGGAGTGCAGTCTGATGAGTGATGATATTGAGGCAGTTTTCTCTATCATAGCATCTGCAGGCAGTATAAAGACGGTTTGGCTGGATAAAAACAATTTCCATGGATTACAGCCTGTCCAGATATCTCCTGTTCCTTCTTTGGAGGTATTGAGTCTACAGGAGTGCAGTCTGATGAGTGATGATATTGAGGCAGTTTTCTCTATCATAGCATCTGCAGGCAGTATAAAGACGGTTTGGCTGGATAAAAACAATTTCCATGGATTACAGCCTGTCCAGATATCTCATGTTTCTTCTTTGGAGGAATTGATTCTAGAGGAGTGCAGTCTGATGAGTGATGATATTGAGGCAGTTTTCTCTATCATAGCATCTGCAGGCAGTATAAAGACGGTTTGGCTGGAAAAAAACAATTTCCATGGATTACAGCCTTTCCAGATATCTCCTGTTCCTTCTTTGGAGGAATTGATTCTAGAGGAGTGCAGTTTGATGAGTGATGATATTGAGGCAGTTTTCTCTATCATAGCATCTGCAGGCAGTATAAAGACGGTTTGGCTGGATAAAAACAATTTCCATGGATTACAGCCTGTCCAGATATCTCCTGTTCCTTCTTTGGAGGTATTGAGTCTACAGGAGTGCAGTCTGATGAGTGATGATATTGAGGCAGTTTTCTCTATCATAGCATCTGCAGGCAGTATAAAGACGGTTTGGCTGGATAAAAACAATTTCCATGGATTACAGCCTGTCCAGATATCTCCTGTTCCTTCTTTGGAGGTATTGAGTCTACAGGAGTGCAGTCTGATGAGTGATGATATTGAGGCAGTTTTCTCTATCATAGCATCTGCAGGCAGTATAAAGACGGTTTGGCTGGAAAAAAACAATTTCCATGGATTACAGCCTGTCCAGATATCTCCTGTTCCTTCTTTGGAGGAATTGATTCTAGAGGAGTGCAGTTTGATGAGTGATGATATTGAGGCAGTTTTCTCTATCATAGCATCTGCAGGCAGTATAAAGACGGTTTGGCTGGATAAAAACAATTTCCATGGATTACAGCCAGTCCAGATATCTCCTGTTCCTTCTTTGGAGGAATTGAGTCTAGAGGAGTGCAGTCTGATGAGTGATGATATTGAGGCACTTTTCTCAATCATAGCATCCGCAGGTAGCATAAAGGCGGTATATCTCAGTGGCAACAATTTCCATGGTTTACAGCCAGTCCAGATATCTGCTATTCCTTCTTTGGAGATATTGAAACTAAATGAGTGCTGTCTGACGAGTGATGATATTGAGGCAGTTTTCTCTATCATAGCATCTGCAGGCAGTATAAAGCAGGTTTGGCTGAATAAAAACAATTTCCACGGTTTACTACCAGTCCAGATAACTCCTGTTCCTTCTTTAGAGATAATCAGTGTAAAGGAGTGCAGTCTGACGAGTGATGATGTTGAGGCAGTTTTTTCTATCATAGCATCCGCAGGCA
The DNA here is from genome assembly GCA_029582265.1 of Zoroaster sp. YZ-2022. Classification (NCBI taxonomy): domain Eukaryota; kingdom Metazoa; phylum Echinodermata; class Asteroidea; order Forcipulatida; family Zoroasteridae; genus Zoroaster; species Zoroaster sp. YZ-2022. Next base: position 2,460,893 of record CM055830.1, on the reverse strand, counting down.
GCATACAGATTATTATTTAGAGGTATATTGGCCTAGAATGTGCGTTTGTAAAGTAGGCCTATCGTAGACATTATTAGAACATGCACAACCCAATGCCGCATAGTGGGCCAGGGCGAAACCAAAGTGCGCAAAAATAAGTCATTTGGGCATGTTCCAGATTTTATTTCATTTTTTAGGTTGCTAAGACCCCCTACGACTATTTCATAAATAATTTAAAGTCAAATTAATATTTAATGACTGTAGAATTGCCTTAAAATCTCTAAAAAACTTAAAATATTTCGATAAAAGCCGGTTTCTGGTAATAAATTAAAAATTGTCATTGTGGGCTTTTGACAGAAGCTATCGTCATGTAAACTGAAGTAAACCCAGGGCATGATCTATATTCTTTAAAATATAAGTCTATTGTAAATTAACTTTTTGATTTCATCAGCAAAAACTAACAAAAACTAAACTAAGGTTTTAAAAATTATAAAATATAGTTTTTTTGTTCAGCTATGGTCGAGCTAGATATTCCCGCCGATTTCCGCCTACATTCCCATGTTTCCCTGAAGCTGAACCTTTCAGCAATATATTGATACCAAAATTAGCTGTGACCACCTGCGACCTGCGATTTTGTACCTATTTTTGTAAACCCTATCCTAACAAACTAGGTTAGGCCAAAAACGTCTCCGGTTGCTGGTCTCCGGTTATTGGTGGACAACATGTGTACACGTGTAAATTGTGTACATGTGAAAATTCAAAATGGAAAATGGAAATGGGGAAGGAATGATGACAATTGTGTTTGCATTTTACAGGGGGCATTGTCTTACTGGAGTAAAAACCTTTGTCTTTTCCCAATTCAGAATTTATTTTTATTCCATGGAAACATTTGAATTTTTTTTATTTTTAGCTCTTCATTATGCTGAGTTAGAGAAGCAATTATGGGTGGAGAGAAGCAATTATGGTTAAGTGTCTTGCTCAAGGACACAAGTGTCATGGCCGGGATTCGAACCCACATTCTGCTGCTAACACCAGAACTTGAGTCCGGTAAGCGAAAAACGATATAGAATCGGTAATTTTCGAGCAAATGTCCAAAACTTCATCGAAGAAAAAAAAAAAAAAAAGCGCAGCACATGGACGTACGACGAGACCATCCAGCTGATTACGGTGGTAGGCTCCACTGAAGTCCAAAAAAAGCTGGATGGTCTCGTCCACAACCAGAAAGTGTGGAAAGACGTGGCGGGGGAAATGGGAATGACACACTCGGCTGAAAAGTGCCACGACAAGTGGAATTACTTAAAAAGAAAATACCGAGAGGTGAAGAAAAAGAATGAAAACAGTGGACGGGGCTCGAAGTTGTTTTGACGTTTTCTACACATTAAACTTAGCAACAAAAGCATCATCATTAACTGTTCGGGCGTCGCCATCTTGATTTAAAGGCATCCTGGGAAACAATGGTCCTTGGTCTCTGTGCGGTTTGTTCATTCACACGGCCTATCGTGGTGAACTTTCACAACGGTGTGTTTTTTTGTTGCTGGTCTCGACCGTGGTCAGGAAAAGACTACGGACCTGTGTTTGTGCAGAGCAGAGGTACATTTCCCACGAAGTGTATTTGACAACGTTGTGTTCTTAGGACCATGGACCCCCTGCTTATTTCCCTCGTGTGAAAAGGGTTTTACTGGGCCAAATTTCAGCCTGGGCATAGGAGGGTTAAAAATATATCACGATTAAAACAAAAAATCTACATTGTCAGTCAAGTCAGAATTTCCATTGAAACAAAATTAGAATAGTCTTTTCAGCTTTTGGAAGTGGGAAAGAAAAGCGACCTACTTCATAAGTACATGATACGCTCTGCAATCGAATTTGCGATTTATTGTGAACCTGTGGTTATCGCCTCTAAAGCAATCATGCATGAATGAAAAAATAATCGTGATATCAACAATCGCAATATATGTTTGCCGATATATATGGTGGATGAAAAAAAAATTGATATCGCCCAAGCCTATCAACCATTATTGGTTATTTATGAATTACAAATTCTACACCTTATATCTTGAAAAAGAAACATTTTCGAAAAATTTACAGATTTTATTTTGTGTTGTCTACCATGTATATGGCACCCTCTAACTCTCTCTCCAGCCAGCCAGTACCCTCAGACAATATAGTGTAAAGCAAGATAACGCTATGCATTTTCAGTTATTTCGGGAACCGAATACCCGAAATTGGAAATCTTCGGACACCCGAGTACTCGTAATGTTTTTGGTAAAAACACATAAATACTCCCGAATAACCAATTGATATGAACACAAGTTTCTCTTGTTTTATTAGAGTCGTAATAAATGTGAATTTACTGTAATAATAGATTACAAATGACTAAAAATCAGAGACTTTCATTTGTGTGGTTTAAATGTTCAGTCAAAACTGGGTTTATTGGAACCGAGTAATTGGGTAATTGGAACCAAACAATTTAACCGGGTAATGACAGTTTCAGTCGGGTATCCGGACACCTAGCACAGCCTTAATACAATATATATGTATATCATGGGGCCATTGGATTAATGCATTATGCACACAGCGTATTATATACGTACTTTGGTAAAGTGTACACCATACCTGAAAATTATAAAAGTTAAAAATCATACAAAAAATTTCAACATTTTTAGTGCAGTTTTGGTTAGGGTCAAGAACACTGAGGAACAATGCTCAGGGATTTCCAGTGACTGGACCCATTTATAGTACACCTTAGAGAGTTCAGTTGCAGCCGGCAACCCAAATCCATCAAAAATCCTCCAAGGGGAACTTTTTGGGCAAAATTTACCACTGTTGGAAACTGGCACATTTGTACACGCCATAAGTGCTGGATACAATATATCAACAAAAAATACATGGTGCATTTTGAAGATAAGGGCATGTTTCCAAAAGTGCACTGATGGATTTTGGAGGAGTCAGGAAGGTTCCTAGACAGAATACCGAGGGGGGTTAGGGCTAAAAGAACCCCCCCCCCCCCCCCAAAGGGAAAAAAGGTGTATTGTCCATCCCCATAAATGTTTCAAGTCATGGAGACATGGTAAATTAAGTAGTTTCTCTCATCGTAGCTCTTTGATCTTTATCATCGGGTCGTTATTGAAAGACCAGACGTGCCCAATGGCAGTGATTAAGGCAAAAGTCAAAGAGTTACGGTTACTGTACAGCTAGTACTAGTTAGCAGTACGCTAGATTAAAAGCAGAATGATTGAAATGGTCAGAATTTTTAAGCTGTTAGTGTATACGTCTGATCTTGATTCTTGATAAATAAATTATAAATAAATTATACTGACATTTTATGAAGTGTTTATATTTTATAAACCCTTTCACGGTTATATGTGCCATGTTTTTGACGGCGCAACATTTTTTATTTCGAACACTCGTTTCTGACACATGCGCATTGAGTGCGCGTGAAGTTTGAGTGCTGGGTTGCAGCAGTGGCGTAGCCAGGACTTTTTCAGTGGGGGGAGGCACAGGGGGGTTGCTTTTCAGTGGGGGGCCCAGGGGATATGGGTTTTTTACCTTGTCTTTTTCTTTTCTTTTTATGAGGCACTATCAGGACTTTTCGTGGGGGGCACCTGGGGGAACACTGGGGAGCCCCTTCCCCCTCTCCCTCACCATGGTTATGCCGCTGGGTTACAGACGTCAACGAGTATTCAAAATAAACAATTTTGCCCCATCAAAATATGGCGCATAAAATTACCAAGAAAAAGTTTATTTCATGATATGCTAACAAACATGTACACATGCCACAAAAAATAACAAAAAAACAGCAGCACTATCCACATTCTAGGGTCAATACGCTGGACTCCCACCATATCCTTGGCCCTAGCCCCACATGTAAAAAAATTGGAGCAGTTTTTCAACTTTTGATCTGCTAATTAATATTACAATCTTAATTATTAAGTCTAAACATTTATGACTAGGTAAGTTTTTACCCAAGCAGACACATTTGGCATGAAGTTTGCAATTGTGAGATCAGTAATTTGGGTGTAATTTTAATATTATTATTATTATTTTTTAAATTTCAAAAATGCTTCGAACATTTCATGAAAGTGAGCTATCCCAGAATAACGTATTTTATGCCAAATGTGTCTCCTACTGAGGGCAAGGTTACCTAATAACTAAGTTTTAGGCTGTAATAATTAACACTAGATCAAAAGGTGAAAAGGGGAAAAATCGCTCCAAAAACAACAACAACAACAATACCCTCAAAAAAGGCCAAGTCGACCTAGCCCTGTATCCTAATGTTAGAGCCAATACACAGGGGTCCCTCCGTAGCCTTGCATCTAACCCCACATACATACAAAAAGGGGCGATTTTTCTTTTAAACCTTTGATCTTCTAATTATTAGTTTTATTACAACAACCTAAAACTAAAACTTGCTCGAATTCACCAAAATAAACCATTCACACAGAGTACCATAACTGCACTACGGGCAGGCTTTTCCCACACAAGTAAGGCTCTCCACGGACACAATAAATCTCTCAAGTGGGCTCAATAAATCCCGTAACTTTTGACTTCTGTCTGTTGCTCAAATGCCCTCATTTCAGCGGCAGAAGGGTCGTTTTTGACAGGAGTTTCTGCGTTCTCTTCCGTATTTTCGTCCATGTTTGATTTTAATGTTTTGGTACTGGTGGTTTGCGTCATTAATTTATAATTTCTTTTAGAATTTAGGTTATACCATAAACATGAGTGGTGTTACTTAAGAAATGTCTTGCACCTCATTCTTTATAGCAACTCAGTTTCCTTCAAATTAAAAAGTAATTTAAAAAATGTATTTATTTAAATGTAATAATTTGTAAACATTAATCTTCCCCTGATTCAAGTTTTACAGTATATTATCAAATAAAATAATAAATATTTTAACTCTTGGCCTCGTATGGTACAATCAAGTTCGTGACGTCATATTTAAATACAAACTGGCACATTGCACAACAGCGCCCCCTATCGCTGCGCTTCTCTCTTGCCCATTAATGGGTATGCGATCCGAGCGCCGGATCGAACCGACGGGTCTGCTTCGTCGGGCGGCTCGCCATGGGCGTCGATCGCTTCTTAGTAGCAGGCAGTGTAGGGTCCAAGCTTGGGCGATTTTATTTATTTTTTATTTATTTATTTTTTATTTTTTATTTTTTCGCTTGCCGGTATACTGTTAGAAAAACCGCGGTTTTCGGTTTTACTGTAACAGAAAAACAATAAAAACAGTCTTTAAACTTATTTCTGATGTTTGTTCACCTTATTGATCTGACCTAAAACCTATGACTGACACTCTCCCACCGCCCCCCCCCCCCATCATCCTCCAATTTCCCCTTTTTTTACGCAAACAAATTTCCAGAATATTTCAATTTGTACTGACCTCCAAGGCCGTAGCGAGCAGAGGTGTTGGGGTGTGACTGTTGAATATGCATAATGTATCATACGTCACGTGTGGTGACCCTTGACCTGTTGAGTTTATGCAAATACATGTCCCAACATGGCGACGTTCAGTTAAGTTCAACGTATGTCTTTGTCTAGTCATTTGTGTCATCAAACTGAGTAAGTCCAAACAATTATTACAACATGGTAGCAGCGCTGGGTTTCTAATATACCTGCGGAGATTTTGGACATAGTATTACGATAGTACGGCATTTGGGGACACTTAAATAAAGCAGTTTTTTCTTCGTCAGCTCCGTACCGTTTCGACAATGACACAACCTGCCGCTCAAGAGGGGGCGCACTTTCATGCACCGCTGATCGGTCGCCTCGATAGTTATGATGAGGCAGAAGACATTCGCAATTACATTGAACGATTGAACCTGTATTTTCTAGCCAATGATATAGTTCCAGGAAAACAGACAGCAGTTCTGTTAAGTGCTGTAGGCCCCAATGTTTACAAAACAGCTAAAAGTTTGTCAGAACCTACACCACTCACTGAGAAAACATACTCAGAACTGTGTGAGCTATTGATCGCACATTATGGCCCCAAACGTCTGGTCGTATCAGAGAGGTTCAGATTCTACAAGAGGGACCAGCAGAGTTCAGAGACTATTGCACAATATGCTATGGCTCTACAAAATTTGGCCAGTACCTGCAAATTTGGTCAGTTTTTGGATGAAGCTTTGCGTGACCGGCTGGTGTGTGGTATCCGTAGTGAGAACATCCAGAAGCATCTTCTCACCAAAGATGGTCTCAGCTTCCAAGCAGCCGTCAACTTGGCTAAAACCCTTGAAACTGCTGTGAAAGACTTACGTGAATTCAAGGGCAGCGTGGACACAGCTTCTGTTCATGCACTACACAGGAAAGCCAAGCAGTCTCCAAAACCACACACATCGTCAAATGCCAGACCACAGCAGAGTGGAAAAACATGTAACCGATGTGGCCGAGATACCAGTCACAAGACATGCCCGGCTAGTGGACAGAAATGTAATTACTGCCACAAGATTGGCCATTTCGCAAAAGTATGCCGGGGCAAAGCCAAACAGTTGCGATCAGTTCACATGGATCCAACCGCGGATGACAGCGAAGGAGACAGTGATTTCTTCATCGGTTCTGTGCGTCGGACATGCACAGACATTGCAGAGCATGATGTGTGGCAACAGTCCATCAAAGTACAAGGTCAGATGATACACTTTTTGTTGGACACCGGCTCTGAAGTAAACATTTTGCCCACTGATTTGTATGATTCACTGAAGCTTCGTGACTCAACTCTGCAACCAACGACAACACGTTTGCAAGGCTACTTTGGTGGCAAAGTCATGCCCAAAGGCCAGAAAAAGTTGTCATGTGAAGTGAAGAACAAAACATATTCACTGATTTTTCAGATTCTTGATAAAGGTCAGCCAGTCCTCGGCAAAGATGCCTGTGAGACCCTTGGTTTACTACAGCGAGTATATACCATGATAAAGCCAGACAGCGTATTCGAAGGTACAGGATGTCTGCATGGCTCACCTGTTCGTATCAAGCTGACCGACACAGCTACTCCATACTGTGTCACGGCTCCTCGTCGTATTCCCTTGCCACTGCTCCCGCAGCTGAAAGAGGAATTGGAGAAAATGGAAAAACAGGGCATCATCAACAGAATAACTGAGCCGACAGATTGGTGTGCACCAATTGTGATAGTGCCCAAGAAGAACAATAAGATCAGAGTCTGTGTTGATCTTCGACAGTTGAACAAAGCTGTAGAGAGAGAGCGTTTCACAATCCCTACACTCGAGGAGATTTTGGGCAGAATCGGAGGAGCACAAGTTTTCTCGATCCTCGACGCAAAACATGGATTTTGGCAAGTTCCCCTGGAAAGTGATAGCCAGAAATTCACCACGTTCATCACTCCATTTGGGCGTTTCTGTTTTACACGCCTACCTTTCGGCATCACATCTGCGCCAGAAATATATCAGCGCATTATGAGTGACCTGCTAGTTGATCTGGATGGAGTGGTTGTCTATATGGATGACATCCTTATCACTGGTGGTACGCAGGCAGAGCATGATGAAAGATTGAAATCTGTGCTCCAAATACTCCAGAATGCCGGATTGCGACTGAACGAGGAAAAATCAAAGATCGGACAACAGCGAGTAAATTTCCTTGGATTTCAGTTGGACAGGGATGGCGTCCATGCGGATCCATCCAAGAATGCTGCAATTGTTCAGATGCCGCCACCGACTTCTAAGGAGGACGTGAAGAGACTAATGGGGATGACAAATTGGTTGTCACGGTTCATCCCACATGCATCATCAGTTGCTGCCCCAGTTACTGATCTGTTGAAAGATAATGTTGAGTGGATGTGGGGAGTACAACAGAAAAATGCATTCAGAAGTCTCAAGACACTCCTGACCAAATCACCAACGCTCGCATACTATGCCCCGAAGAAACCAACCATGGTTAGTGCAGATGCAAGTAGCTACGGCATTATGAGTGACCTGCTAGTTGATCTGGATGGAGTGGTTGTCTATATGGATGACATCCTTATCACCGGTGGTACGCAGGCAGAGCATGATGAAAGATTGAAATCTGTGCTCCAAATACTCCAGAATGCCGGATTGCGACTGAACGAGGAAAAATCAAAGATCGGACAACAGCGAGTAAATTTCCTTGGATTTCAGTTGGACAGGGATGGCGTCCATGCGGATCCATCCAAGATTGCTGCAATTGTTCAGATGCCGCCACCGACTTCTAAGGAGGACGTGAAGAGACTAATGGGGATGACAAATTGGTTGTCACGGTTCATCCCACATGCATCATCAGTTGCTGCCCCAGTTACTGATCTGTTGAAAGATAATGTTGAGTGGATGTGGGGAGTACAACAGAAAAATGCATTCAGAAGTCTCAAGACACTCCTGACCAAATCACCAACGCTCGCATACTATGCCCCGACGAAACCAACCATGGTTAGTGCAGACGCAAGTAGCTACGGAATTGGAGGTTGCATTTTGCAACAACAGAGCGATGACAGTTGGAAGCCAGTGGCCTACTGTTCGCGAACTTTGAGTCCTGCTGAAAGAAAGTACGCACAAATCGAAAAAGAGCTGTTGGCCAGTGTATGGTCATGCGAGAGATTCTATGTGTACATCAGAGGACTACACGTGACACTACAAACTGATCACAAACCGCTTGTGTCTTTGATCAATTCAAAGGATCTGTGTGATGCACCACTTCGTTGCCAACGCCTACTGATGCGCCTTATGAGGTATCATTGTACTGCCGTCTACACGCCGGGGAAGACCCTAGTTGTTGCTGATACACTATCACGAGCACCGATTCAAACCAATTCAATGGCAGACACCAGTAATGATCTTGAAGCTGAAATCACGGCTCACGTAAACATGGTAACCAATCAGTGGCCCGCATCAGATGACAAGCTCATGGAAATTGCACATGAGACTGAACAAGACAGTGTACTGTCACTCGTGGCATCCTATGTAAAGAATGGATGGCCTAAATACGTCAAAGATGTTGAACCCAGTGTCAAGCGATATTGGGAGGAACAAGACAAAATAAGCCGAGTCAACGACATTCTCACCTATGGTGATCGTATCATCATACCGCAGAAAATGCAACAAGAGATGCTCGTAAAACTACATGAAGGTCACCATGGTGTATCAAAAAGCCGACTTCGTGCATGTCAAGCCATTTGGTGGCCTGGAATTGGCACAGATATTGCACAGTATATACAGCGATGCGAGTTTTGCAGAGACAAACAACCTGCACAGAGAGCAGAACCCCTGCTTACAACACCCTTGCCACAGAGAGCATGGCAACGCATCGCCTGTGATCTTGCTGATATGCATGGCAAGCAGTACTTGGTGATTGTTGACTATTACTCGAGATGGATAGAGATACACCATCTCCAGAAAACAACATCCACAGCAGTCATTAATTTCATGAAGATTACCTTTGCTCGTTATGGAATCCCAGAAGTAGTCGTGACCGACAATGGGCCACAATTTCTTGGAGAGTTTCGACAATTCGCAAAGGAATACTGCTTCAACCACATCACCACCAGTCCACACTATCCACAAGCAAATGGACAGGCCGAAAAAGCTGTTCATGTTGCTAAGACCATTCTCCGTCAACCAGACCCTGTACGCGCTCTGATGGCCTACCGTGCTACTCCGCTTCCAAGCCTTGGAGTGAGTCCTGCTAGCCTTTTGATGGGTAGGGAGCTGCGTACAACACTACCAATGTTGCCAAAGAATCTTCGTCCAAAACACATCAACCAGAAGAGTCTGCACAGAGCTGACACTAAATCCAAGGAGAAGAGCGAAGAGTACTTCAATCGCCACCACGGTGCCCGAGCATTGGACCAGTTGACAAACGGAGACCATGTGAAAATCCGCACAAAAGGCAAACTCAGTCCAATGGGTAAAGTCATTCGCACTGCCGGATCCCCCCGATCCTACATTGTAGAAGTGAACGGAACACAGTACCGACGGAACCGCCGCCACATTGTGTCCATGCCAAAACCATCCGAGGAACCAATTCTCGATTTCCAGACAGGAGGGGATGTAGAGCAACAGACACCAACTGAACAGCAACAACACACCCTGAGACAATCGCATAGAATGAGGAATTCACCCATTTGGCACCAGGACTATGTTATGATTTGAACACTCACTCGATATTGAACTTATTACACTTTAGTATAATCACCCAGAATTCACAGTGCAATTCACAAAACAAAATAATAGTGCATTTCATTTCAATTGTTTATTTGAACACCGGACTCTCTAGTAAGCATACATAAAATACTCAAAGAACTCTAGAGATCACATGGACTGTTGAAAAGACTCTTGAAACCTTTTACAGTACAAAGGACTCTAATGATTCAATTGCATTCCATTCCCCATGCAAACACATCTGCACAAGTTTTTAGTGTTTGATATTTCATTGTACTTTCATGTTAACAAGTTTTGTTATTTCCAGAGAGGGGAGATGTTGAATATGCATAATGTATCATACGTCACGTGTGGTGACCCTTGACCTGTTGAGTTTATGCAAATACATGTCCCAACATGGCGACGTTCAGTTAAGTTCAACGTATGTCTTTGTCCAGTCATTTGTGTCATCAAACTGAGTAAGTCCAAACAATTATTACAACAGTGACATCCCCAACAATGTTTCTCAGTCAACATTTAAGAGTCATATATAGTTGGCAAATAAAGCATCAAATGTACTAGAACAGGGGTTGGTCCAGAATAAATTTTCAGTTGGAGAATTTTTGTCCATCTTGGTCACATTAGATATGTTTCGGTAAATTTACAAGCAAAACAAAATGTGCATCCCCCCAACTCTGATGTCGGTCAGCAAATTGGCTCCACACCCTCCCCCCCTCCCCCCAGAAAATGCCTTCGCTACGCCCCTGCTCATGCTAAGCTCTTTCGAAAACCGTTCACATTTTAGGGTGTAATAAAATCATTGACCCAAAAGGCTAATTGGGGTGTCAACATTAATTACAATTAGGCCTATGCAATAATAATGTGTGCTCAGAATAACTATTTGTTAGGAGGGGTCATTTTATTTCAGAAGTACCTTGTGTATATAACATTGTTTTATTATAACATTGTCTGAAGTGCTTTAATTTTTGTTGTTGAGAAAACAAGAATAGTTAGGGGCCTATGTTTAATTTACACAAAGTTGCAAATAATTGAGTTTATTTTAAAGGACATCCATGAGTATCGGCTTCCATAAAATATGTATAGCGCCCTCCACTGACAGGAAGTGGTTAACAACGTTAACCATCTTCAACAATGGGTCTCGCGCTCATCCTGCACTAATCGTCCAAGTCACTGATAGATCAGTTGATAAAGCGACCGACTTTTATTTTCGAGAGCAGTTATTTTTATTTTCGAGAGCAGTTTTTTTTTTTTCGAGAGCAGGTATTTTTATTTTCAAGAGCAGTTATTTTTATTTTCGAGAGCAGTTATTTTTATTTTAGGGATCTTTACGAAATAAAGTTTTGGTCGCGGGCCTTGCCTTATTTTATGTACAACAGCGATTACAGGCCTGATAGCGGAATGACCCCGTTTCACAAAGGCCATAGGACGCGCAGTCTATTTTTATTAACTTTCGGTTTTACCGCTATTTATGTTTTCGAGAGCAGTTATTTTTATTTTCCAGAGCAGTTATTTATATTTTCGAGAGCAGTTATTTTTATTTTCCAGAGCAGTTATTTATATTTTCGAGAGCAGTTATTTTTATTTTCCAGAGCAGTTATTTATATTTTCGAGAGCAGTTATTTTTATTTTCGAAAGCAGTTATTTATATTTTCCAGAGTAGTTAATTTTATTTTCCAGAGCAGTTATTTTTATTTTCCAGAGCAGTTATTTATATTTTCGAGAGCAGTTATTTATATTTTCGAGAGCAGTTATTTTTATTTTCCAGAGCAGTTATTTTTATTTTCGAGAGCAGTTATTTTTATTTTCCAGGGCAGTTATTTATATTTTCGAGAGCAGTTATTTTTATTTTCCAGAGCAGTTATTTTTATTTTCCAGAGCAGTTATTTTTATTTTCCAGAGCAGTTATTTTTATTTTCGAGAGCAGTTATTTTTATGTTCCAGAGCAGTTATTTTTATTTTCCAGAGCAGTTATTTTTATTTTCCAGAGCAGTTATTTTTATTTTCGAGAGCAGTTATTTATATTTTCGAGAGCAGTTATTTTTATTTTCGAGAGCAGTTATTTTTATTTTCGAGAGCAGTTATTTTTATGTTCCAGAGCAGTTATTGTTATTTTCCAGAGCAGTTATTTTTATTTTCCAGAGCAGTTATTTTTATTTTCGAGAGCAGTTATTTTTATTTTCGAGAGCAGTTATTTTTATGTTCCAGAGCAGTTATTTTTATTTTCCAGAGCAGTTATTTTTATTTTCCAGAGCAGTTATTGTTATTTTCGAGAGCAGTTATTTATATTTTCGAGAGCAGTTATTTTTATTTTCCAGAGCAGTTATTTATATTTTCGAGAGCAGTTATTTTTATTTTCCAGAGCAGTTATTGTTATTTTCCAGAGCAGTTATTTTTATTTTACAGAGCAGTTATTTTTATTTTCGAGAGCAGTTATTTATATTTTCGAGAGCAGTTATATTTATTTTCGAGAGCAGTTATTTATATTTTCCAGAGCAGTTATTTTTATTTTCCAGAGCAGTTATTTTTATTTTCGAGAGCAGTTATTTATATTTTCGAGAGCAGTTATTTTTATTTTCCAGAGCAGTTATTTTTATTTTCGAGAGCAGTTATTTATATTTTCGAGAGCAGTTATATTTATTTTCGAGAGCAGTTATTTATATTTTCGAGAGCAGTTATTTTTATTTTCCAGAGCAGTTATTTTTATTTTCAAGAAGCACATGTTTCGCGCGGACGCCTAGCCTGTGTATACAGTGTAGCTATTGCATGCAGCTTGCATACATTCCACAAAAGCGCAGCTGTAATACTGGGAGCAGTGTTTCCTCAGAATGCCCCACCAGAACTCAATGCGCTGGTTGCTCTGACTGCTTCCTTCGAGGAAGCTCCTCTCCCCTGCAAATGCATCTTGAGAGTTTCTTCTCAAGAACTGTTGCATCTGTCGAACAGAACTGTTTTCCGTTCCAGCGTCACCCCGAAGTAGTCTAGGACAACCTACTTTGTTTCTCACAGTTTCCATGAAATACCCCGCAATAACGCCATGGTCACTATTTGTCAGAGAGGCTTCAAGCCAGAGGATCTGTCTTGAATACCCGTCGATACATCCGTTAATACAAACCCCGTAAGGCTTTAGTTTGTCATAAGAGTCCAGGTGCCAGACAAAGTTTGGGCCTCTTCAGCTAGATGTCCTTCTCTGTAGCCGCCGCCGCCTTCTTTGCTCGACTCCCTCTGGGTCTAGTAATCCCAGAAGATGGCGCACTGTTTTTCGGCTTACCAGAAATCCATTCTGAAGGCATCTCAGGTGCATCCACCGGTAACCACAAAGTTGCCCTGAGGTACTCAACTGCCTTTCTATAAAACATGCAACATCAACGATGTCTGTGTGGTGTTTTCGGCGATAAAGGCAAAGTTCTCACAATTTACGGTTTAGGTTACGCTTGCTGATAAAGATATTATGATTAGAAGCAAGTGAAGCAATTATTTCGTCATAATTAAGTCCTAAACTAAATAAAGTAACGCCTGATCAAATGCAGACTCCGTGCGTCCGAAGCCGCCGCAGCCATAGATGATGAGGGCTTCCGGAAATCGAACAGCTGCTTCAAAAAAGACAAAAATAAAGCTGCTTGAAAATAAAAATAACTGCTCTTGAAAATAAAAATAACTGCTCTCGAAAATAAAACTAACTGCTCTCGAAAATAAAACTAACTGCTCTTGAAAATATAAATAACTGCTCTGGAAAATAAAAATAACTGCTCTGGAAAATATAAATAACTGCTCTTGAAAATATAAATAAATGCTCTCGAAAATATAAATAACTGCTCTTGAAAATATAAACAAATGCTCTTGAATATATAAATAACTGCTCTTGAAAATATAAACAAATGCTCTGGAATATATAAATAAATGCTCTGGAAAATAAAAATAACTGCTCTGGAAAATATAAATAACTGCTCTGGAAAATAAAAATAACTGCTCTGGAAAATAAAAATAACTGCTCTCGAAAATATAAATAACTGCTCTTGAAAATAAAAATAACTGCTCTCGAAAATATAAATAGCGGTAAAACCGAAAGTTACTAAAAATAGACTGCGCGTCCTATGGCCTTTGTGAAACGGGGTCATTCCGCTATCAGGCCTGTAATCGTTGTTGTACATAAAATAAGGCAAGGCCCGCGACCAAAACTTTGTTTCATAAAGATCCCGAAAATAAAAATAACTGTTCTTGAAAATAAAAATAACTGCTCTCGAAAATAAAAATAACTGCTCTCGAAAATAAAATGACGATGGCACTAATGGGCTTTCGTACAAATCCAACCGGAGACAAGAATGATTTTTTTTACCCAATGCATTTTCTTTAATACTATATAGACCTAAAACACTTTAAATTGCGGTCAGAAACTATACCAACATACTGTTCCCTCAGACCACCGGGGTCTCGGTTCAATACCACAGTCAGCGCCCGATTTACGAACTTTAATGCCCAGGAGCTGCCTTGTTTCTCCTTTAAAGGTGCAGGGCCTTCTTGGCCGGAACGCCAAACCGCAGAGGCCAGAACTCTCAGGATAAATCCCCTCGCCCCGGTCTTGGTCTCTAAATGATTTTATACATTAATAAATTTCTTTGAAATTGTTTTGTAGTTAGTTTTTTCATACAGTACGGTATTATTATCTGGGCATCATTGTACATTTATTTTCGTTATTTATGGTACTTGCACAAAAATGTGTAAGTCTTGCATATTATTATTATGAATCTTACCCCTTGCTTTTGATAATATTAGCGCCCTCTATTTCACTCATTTCACTATTAAATATATTGTTTACGATGCGATTTCTAATACCCTAGTTCCCAGGGGTTCCTTTCACGTTCATATCCGCCGGACCCTCGATTGTCCGCTATGAATATGCAATCCATACAAGGCCGCTACTTTTGCTCACGCATATCCAGCGCCAATGCAATACATATATAATGCAAGACCAGCGAGAGCTTTGTGTGCGTGCCACACCCTCCCGGCCGGCCGGCCACGTGGCTAGAAGTAGTTTTGGTTCAAAACTGTGTTTGTATGTTAAATGATACACGATCCTACAGCGCTACGCGAACGCTACAATCACGAACCGCTACCACACATGAACCGCTATCAAACACAGTCTTGGGAATTTCGCAAAATCTCCCCAAAAAACCGGGGCAAGGGGGGGGGGGGAACCACTACGCATGCGTCCATTTGAAATGCAAGCGCGGCCCGCATACACAACAACGGACTGCCGTGTTCACTGCACTAACGACAACTCGCGGCAGTCCGTTGTTTTTAATGCGCGTGCGCACCAAAAATTTGGGCCGCGCTAGCATTTCAAATTGACGCATACGTAGTTGTTTCCTGCCGTTTTCGGGGGGAGATTATACGACGTATCCAAGACTGTGTTTGTAGTAAGACTAAAAAATCAAGACTGTGTTTGATAGCAGTCTGTGTGTGTAGTAGCGGTTCGTGATTGGAGCGTTCGTGTAGCGCCATCGGATCGTTTATCAAAAACATACAAACAGTTTTGAACCAAGACTAGGTTAGAAGCATTCCTTGGGACTTGATCATTTTTACGTATGCTTTCCTCGGAGTACACCACTACACACCGACCATGGTGGGTGCAAGGTTTATGGGTGAAGCACTGTCCTACAGTTATTATAATAGGCCTATAGAACATGTCATACACGAATCTTTCTGAAATGAACTGATGATGGAGCTACCACACGGAAACATCCAAACCCAAATACATCATAATTTGTAACAAACGTAGTTCAAGTCAATGACAGAACACAGCCTCGTCCCCACGGGCTTACGAGCGGTTTCTAAAATTCCATTATACCCACTGGTCTCTCGCCCATGGAACGGACGGGACAATTTCATTATCCAAAAATATTGGATATTTAGGTGCTCGCAGCTGATGGATTATTTATTTATTTTTATTTATTGATTGATTTTTTTTTTTGGGGGGGGAGGGTGGGTATAGTTTACTATAGGGTAAACAACAAAGAGCATGCGCTGCAGTAGGGAGGCCGGGACTAGGCCATCCAAATTTCAAAATTTCAAATTCGGCATAATTCAGCATTCATTTTCGATGACATTAATTATAAAAACCTTTTACGTGTTTATAAAAAAAACAAATTACTACAATCCAGAGTTGTTGTCGAGTACTTTTCCATGAGTGTATACAAGAGTACTACAACTCTGCGGTTAACATCGGTACAGTTTTCTAGGGGACCAGTTTGCCGGGGTGACTTTGTGCAGGGCCAAATTTGCCAGGAGGCGAGTTGACTGGCATGCGGTACAGTGTATGTTTAGTGTGCGCTAGATTGATCCACTGTCTTTATCCTGTCATGGATAGAGACAGGATCTGGGTGTACCGTTGAAGGGATTTCATTGGATACGTTATGTCAAAGATCTGACGTCACGCCCCAAGGCTCGTGAGTTACTACCAAATAAGGTCAAAGTTTAATCTCCCCCAAAATGAGACGCTGGTATCTGGCGTCTTTTACGAGCCTCGAATCGTGACGTCAAATCTTCAGGCTAAGTGCCTGCCGACTATAAGAGCAATAACTATAGTTGGGAAGTTGTTTGAATAATGAATAAGTCTTTGTAAACCATTGGGAAGAATCAAGAGATATGTATAGAAACCATCCCATGAAAGTTTCGTCTCATTTCAGCGTCATTAACAAGAAAATAATGAAGCCGAAAAACATTGTTTGCATTCATTCTAATGTGGAAAATGGATCACAGCCTTGATCCATTTTATGTTTGTAATACATTTCACGTTTGTGCAATAATAACAGCGAGTCAGTTCGAATAATTTCTCAGGATATCTGATACCAGTACCATGATCACCAACTTCACATCAAGTGAAGTTTTAGATTATAATCGGGTATTAACCAAAGTGTACGCTTCCTTTAAGGACCCTAGGTGTCGTTCGTCTCTCTTGTTTGTTTGTCTCAGTTAAATTAAGGCGTTAAACTAGAATAAACCCTGCTTTGGGGGTTATATTTCAACAGAAACCAAAAGCTTGCTTTTCCTGCTGCCCACTGCTATCCACTGTAGTCTATTCCAAAGTCATACGATGAACTCGACTCTTGTTCCTTTCTACGTAAACCTTGCTTTTGGTGTTTTCTGTTTCAACAGAAACCGGAAGCTCGCTTTTCCTGCCGTTCACTGCTAAATCCACTGTAGTCTATTCCAAAGTCATACGATGAACTTTACTCTCGTTCTTTTTTTCTGTAGTATCATAGTTTTCCTGTGGTATCATATGAATTATATTATGGTGTTTGTTTGATCAAGGAAGTGTCGCTTTGTAAAACCAGGTCAATGGATGATAATCAACATACCTAGTGTGAATACAAGTATTCAGTCTCCTAATTAAAGCCCCTATATGCACTATTGGTAATCTCAGAAAAAACATTTTTATTATCACAATTTTACAAAAAACTTCGCTCGTCATCACCGCCTTTTATATCCAAAGGCGCTGGTACAACTCTGGTTTCACCTCCGTCCTCGGACTCTAAAAACTAGTAATACATCACCACATGTAGGTCTGCACTATAGCCACATACAGGCCACATGCAGGCACACACTGTTGGGTTGTTCGTGCAATAATATGTGCGCCTTCAACACCAGTGGGAAGTAATGTAACAACATTGAACAAATGTGGGAAGGAGGTGGGTGAGGGCAAGGCGTGGGTGACAGTAGTTCATGGTTCCTGATACCTACCATTCCCACTGCACCCCACCCCAACCAATATGGGTGGCGTGGGAAGGAGCTGGGGAGGGAAAGGGATGGGTGACAGTAGGTCATGGTTCGTGATACCTACCGTTCCCACTGCATCCCCACCCCAACCAATGGGGGTGGCGTGGGAAGGAGGTGGTGGAAGGGAAGGCTTGGGTGACAGTAGGTCATGGTTCGTGATACCTACCATTCCCACTGCACCCCCACCCCCACAAGGCTAAGTCATTCCCTTCAGATGATAGTGATTATTGGATCAAACTTTTACTTTATACATGCATGGCTACTCGTACTACTACGATCATTGAGCACAATCATAAATAACGTACAGATAAAAAACTACAACAGGATATAGATACCGTCATTACAGTCACAACGAAAAAACTTCCACAAAGTTGTGGCTTTTTATCTCTAAAAACAAAACGTGAACAATATCCAGAAAGCATTTTGTAGCAGGGCATCTACTGTACACAGTATACACGTGTAATGTACATGTGCACATGTATGTATGTGCAGGCTTGCGCGCATAATACAATATAATGTGTTGACCATTATAGGGTCAACTATGCTAATTTAAGTGCGACTTCCTTCACAAGATCTTGTGAAACGAATTGGAGGCACCAGCAGTACTGGATTGTACCGGTGGGAACGAGCGAAACAAAAAAAACTTACTTGGTGTAAAGGTCGCCCTACTCGTTAACTCGGTAATTTCACAAATTTGGTATTTCTGAACTTCTGAACGTCGGTTCATTTGAGTTTTGTGTCGAAAATCAACCCCAAAAAAATCAAGCCCCACTCTGACAATCCTGGCTACGCCACTGGTCTCAGGTGCTAACGTTTTATTAAAAAACTTGTGAAATTATTTCCAAAATTAATTTCAGTTATCTGAATACAGAAATTCCACACTGGAATGAATACGAATGCAGTCTGAATGCATTTTCACTATTTTCTCGTTAGCGACACAATGAAAATAGCTTAGTTAAAGGAATTGTCATGGCCGAGAGGTTTATGGTGTTGTGTTCTGGTTGGTAAGGCATTAAAATGTGGCTTCAAATCCTGTAAGATGGGTACCATGTGAGGACAGAGTTGGTCGTTGTTGCTGCATACTTCTCAGGGAAATCAGATGGTATTAGAAATGATATTACATGTATGCGCCTGATGAGCAAGCGTCTTGAGCTCCGTGTCAGTTTGGTGGATACGTGCGCTGTCTAAGTACACGTTAATTATTATAAGAGTCAATCCAATCCAAGTGCATCGGCCTCAAATCATTCAAATTAACATGTTTTCATATAAATAAATAAAATACAAATTCCATCCATCACTAATTATTTCAAGAATACTAGATAAGATTTCATCTTACTTAAGATTTCAGGCCCATTCATTTGAGGGATTGTGTGAAAATGGTCCTAAAATGTGTGCAAATGGTGCTAATTTGTTTCCAAGCACAACCATGATGCGCCGACGTTACGTTGCCCACATTATAAGTACGTGGTGCCAACGTTGGAAATCGACCTCGTATACTGCATAACCTTTCCCAACGTCGGCGCAACCATGATGCGCGACGTTTACGTTGCCCATTTTAAACTTCCGTTCTGCCAACGTTGGAAATCGACTTTATATACTCGACAACATTTGCCTACGTCGGCACAACCATGATGCGCCAACGTTATGTTGCCCACATTATAATTACGTGGTGCCAACGATGGAAATGGAACTCGTATACTGCATAACCTTTCCTAACGTCGGCACAACCATGATGCGCCGACGAGCTGCTTTACGTCCTCGTGGTCCACTCCGGGTAGTTCTTTAGAACTGGCAAAATTTGCAGCAAAGCGCTAACTACGGTTACCAACTACCAACTATGCTATTGAATCGTAACTCAGCCGTAACGGGCACTGCGGCGAGCTGTCCTCGTAGTCGAGAACTGTCCTTCTCAGGACAAGAATCCATGGATTCTGGCAAGGAACCGCTCAACACTATCCAGATCAATGTGGAGGGTTGGACTACTGCCAAGCGGGAAGTCCTCCAGAAGTCCTCCAGAAGTCCTCCAGAAGTCCTCCAGAAGCTAGAGTGGAGTGTTGTGGCCGAGCGGTCTAGCTTACCGGACTCAAGTTCTGGTGTTAGCAGCAGAATGTGGGTTCGAATCCCGGCCGTGACACTTGTGTCCTTGAGGAAGACACTTAACCATAATTGCTTCTCTCCACCCAGGGGTTAAATGGGTACCTGTGAGGGCAGAGTTGGTTGATTAGCCCTAT
Organism: Zoroaster sp. YZ-2022; assembly: GCA_029582265.1. NCBI lineage: Eukaryota > Metazoa > Echinodermata > Asteroidea > Forcipulatida > Zoroasteridae > Zoroaster > Zoroaster sp. YZ-2022. The sequence continues at coordinate 2,440,795 of CM055830.1, read as the reverse complement.
ATGCGCTGTAATGGCAGCAATTGAGCTGTATACTCCCCAGGGAGCTGATATGGTTTCAGGAATGATTTATGAGCCTTATGAGCCTTATGAGCAGGGGTAATAATATGCGCCTTGAGCACCACTCAGTTGGTGGATACGTGCGCTATATAAGTCCACACATTATTATTATTATTATTATTATTATTATTAGTCTCTGAGAAGTCCTGCGCGGTGGTACTCGTCCAAGAAACTCACCAGACAAACTTAGACAAACTGAAATTGTATGGCTACACGCTAGCAGACTACATCCCAAGTGCTCAACATGGTATTGCCACCTTTGTACGGAACTCTGTCTCCTTCGTACATGTGGACAACTCTGATGAAGATGAGCCTACTCAGTGGATCACCATTCAAATCAACAACATCCAAGTTGTCAACATCTACCATCCACCCCCTGCAGTACTTGACACTTCACGCCTCCCAACTGTCTCTTCCCAGTTCATCATTTCAGGAGACTTCAACTGTCGGCATGAAACATGGGTCTATCCAGACTCTAACACCAACGGTGACAACCTTGCTGACTGGTGTTCGCACAACAACCTCTACACCTTGTTCGATCCAAAACAATCAGCCTCTTACTCTGGTAGATGGAACAGAGGAACTAACCATGATGTTACATTCAGCACCGTTCATCCACACGCAACCTCTGCTTACCTTTACCAAGTCCTCCCCAGTTCTGAGATGGAATTTCCGGAAAGCTGACTGGGATCTATTCCGAGACACAAGTAACAAGCTGGCAGATGACTTACCAATGCCAACCAAAGACAATCTCAATGAGGTTTATAAGCAGTTCACTCTGGCCCTGAAAACAGCTGCCAAAGCCTCTATTTCGAGAGGGTTTCGCAAGTCTTACATCCCCACTTGGGACGAAGAGTGTGCTGACCTCTACAACAGTTACCTTGAAGCCGCTGATCCAGAAGCTGAAAAGGAAACTGCAACAGCTCCAGTTGACCACCTAGACCAAAAACGTCAGAACGATGGATCAAAGCTGTCACCAACATTGACTTCACCCACTCTTCCCGGAAGGCGTGGACCTCCATCAATAGACTCACTGGCAGAACGTCCACCAAGAAGTCATGCCCTATCCCCTAAATGACATTGCAAAGCAACTGGTAAAGAACGGTACATACACCAGTACCAACAAACATTTCAAAAGAGAAGTTCTCAAGGAAACCTCCAGCCTAAGAAGCACAGACACTCTATCTGAGCATGAGAACCTGAACCATGATTTCACTATCAGAGAAGTGCGTGCAGCTATCAAACTCATTAAGCAGGGCAAGACTCCGGGCCCAGACAGGATCCACAACGAATTCCTAGTGCACTGTGGAGATAACATGATTGGATGGCTGACCAAGTTGTTTAATGCGTGCTACAGCCACACACGTATACCAAAGATGTGGCGACGCGCTTCTGTTGTCAGCCTCCTCAAACCTGGGAAGCCAGATACGTCTCCACAAAGCTATCGTCCAATCTCACTTCTGTGCACTACATACAAGCTTATGGAACGTCTTATCCTCACGAGACTCAACCCTATTGTCGACCCGCTCCTACCACATGACCTAGCTGGCTTCGGACAAGGACGTTCCACAGTCGACCAAGTCACGCGACTCACTCAAACCATCGAACAGGCTTTTGTTAACAAGCAGGTGACAGGCACTGTCTTCCTAGACCTCACTGCTGCATACGAAAGGTTATGCAGTAAAATAGGTCTATTTCCGTTGCAGGGATATCCGCCGGACCCTCGATTGTCCGCTATGAATAATTATGCAATCCATACAAGGCCGCTACTTTTTCTCACGCATATCCAGCGCCAACGCAACGCATAATGCAAGACCAGCGAGAGCTTTGTGTGCGTGCCACACCCTCCCGGCCGGCCGGCCACGTGACTAGAAGTACAGTAGTTTTGGTTCAAAACTGTGTTTGTATGTTAAATGATACACGATCCTACGGCGCTATACGAACGCTACAATCACGAACCGCTACCAACATGAACCGCTATTAAACAGAGTCTTGGGAATTTCGCATAATCTTCCCCGAAAACGCGGGGGGGGGGGGCAGGGGAGAACCACTACGCATGCGTCAATTTGAAATGAAAGCGCGCCCCACATTTTTTGTGCGCATGCATACAAACAACAACGGACTGCCGTGTTCACTACACTTATTGACAACTCGCGGCAGTCCACTGTTGTTAATGCGAGTGCGCACCAAAAATGTGGGCCGCGCTAGCATTTCAAATTGACGCATGCGTAGTTGTTTCCCCGTTTTCGGGGTTTGATAGCGGTCTGTGTGTGTGGTAGCGGTTCGTGATTGTAGCGTTCGTGTAACGCCGTCGGATCGTTTATCAAAAACATACAAAGACAGTTTTGAACCAAGACTAGGCTAGAAGCATTTCTTGGGACTTGATCATTTTTACGTATGCTTTCCTCGGAGTATACCACTACACACCGACCATGGTGGGTGCAAGGTTTATGGGTGAAGCACTGTCCTACAGTTATTATAATAGGCCTATAGAACATGTCATACACGAATCTTTCTGAAATGAACTGATGATCGAGCCACCACACGGAAACATCCAAACCCAAATACAGCATATTTGTAACAAACAGTTCAAGTCAATGACAGAACACAGCCTCCTCCCCACGGGCTTATGGGCGGTTTCTAAAATTCCATTATACCCACTGGTCTCTCGCCCATGGAACGGGACGATTTCATTATCCAAAAATCTCGCAGCCGATGGATTATTTATTTATTTTTATTTATTTATTTATTTTTTGGGGGTGGGTATAGTTTACTGTAGCGTAAACAACAAAGAGCATGCGCTGCAGTAGGGAGGCCGGGACTAGGCCATCCAGATTTCAAATCCTACACACTACATGCATAATTCAGCATTCATTTTCAAAGACATTAATTATAAAAAACCTTTTACGTGTTTATAACAAAAACAAATTGCTACAATCCAGAGTTGTTGTCGAGTACTTTTCCATGAGTGTATACAGGAGTGAGTACTACATCTCTGGGGTTAACATCGGTACAGTTTTCTAGAGGGTCAGTTTGCCGGGGTGACTTTGTGAAGGGCGAGTTTCAAGGGACCAAATTTGCCAGGAGGCGAGTTGACTGGCATGCGGTACAGTGTATGTTTAGTGTGCGCTAGATTGATCCACTGTCTTTATCCTATCATGGATAGAGACTGGCTCTGGGTGTACCGTTCAAGGGATTTCATTGGATGCGTTATGTCAAAGATAATCATAAACGTCACACCTCATGGCTCGCGAGCTACTACTAAATAAGGTCAAAGTTAAATCTCCCCAAAAATGAGAGGCTGGTATCTGGCGACTATAAGAGCAATAACTATAGTTGGGAAGTTGTTTGAATATATGAATAAGTCTTTGTAAAACATTGGGAAGAATCAAGAGATATGTACAGAAACCATCCCATGAAGGTTTCGTCTTATTTCAGCGTCATTAACAAGAAGATAATGACGCCGAAAAACATTGTTTGCATTCATTCTAATGTGGAAAATGGATCACAGCCTTGATCCATTTTATGTTTGTAATACATTTCACATTTGGGCAATAATAACAGCGAGTCAGTTCGAATAATTTCTCAGGATATCTGATACCAGTACCATGATCACCAACTTCACATCAAGTGAGTTTTTAGATTAAAATTCAGTCATTTTGTAATCGGGTATTAACCAAAGTGTACGCTTCCTTTAAGGACCCTGTTGTCGTTTGTCTCTCTTGTTTGTTTGTCTCAGTTAAATTAAAGCGTTAAACTAGAATAAACCCTGCTTTGGGGGTTATATTTCAACAGAAACCAAAAGCTTGCTTTTCATGCTGCCCACTGCTATCCACTTTAGTCTATTCCAAAGTCATACGATGAACTCAGCTCTTGTTCCTTTCTACGTAAACCCTGCTTTTGGTGTTTTCTATTTCAACAGAAATCGAAAACTCGCTTTTCCTGCCGTTCACTGCTATATCCACTGTAGTCTATTCCAAAGTCATAAGATGAACTTTGCTCTCGTTCCTTTTATCTGCGGTATCATAGTTTTCCTGTGGTATCATATGAATTATAATATGATATGGTGTTTGTTTGATCAAGGAAGTGTCGCTTTGTAAAACCAGGTCAATGGATGATAATCAACATACCTAGTGTGAATACAAGTATTCAGTCTCCTAATTAAAGCCCCTATATGCACTATTGGTAATCTCAGAAAAAAACATTTTTATTATCACAGTTTTACAAAAAACTTCGCTCGTCATCACCGCCTTTTATATCCAAAGGCGCTGGTACAACTCTGGTTTCACCTCCGTCTTCAGACTCTAAAAACTAGTAATACATCACCACATGTAGGTCTGCACTATAGCCACATACAGGCCACGTACAGGCACACACTGTACGCCTTCAACCCCAGTGGGAAGTAATGAAACAACATTGAAAAAATGTGGGAAGGAGGTGGGGGAAGGAGGTGGGGCGAAGGCATGGATGACAGTAGGTCATGGTTCGTGATACCTACCATTCCCACTGCACCCCAACCCCAAATCAATGGGGTGGCGTGGGAAGGAGGTGGGGAGGGAAAGGCATGGGTGACAGTAGGTCATGGTTCGTGATACCATTCCCACTGATGTTTGAAATTTGTAAATGCCGGATGAGTACAAGGCTAAGTCATTCCCTTCAGATGATTTTTTGATCAAAATTTTACTTTATAAAAAGGCAAGCCTGGCTACTCGTACTACTACGATCATTGAGCACAAGTCAGAATATATTTCATAAATAACGTGACAGATAAAAAACAACAAAATGATATAGATACCGACATTACAGTCACAACGAAAAAAGTTGTGGCTTTTTATCTCTAAAAACAAAACGTTAACAATATCCATAAAGCATTTTGTAGCAGGGCATCGTACATGTTTACATGTATGTATGTGCAGGCTTGCGAGCATATACTCAATACAATGTGTTGACCATAATGGTCAACCATGATACTTTGCGACTTCCTTCACAGGATCTTGTGAAACGAATTGTAGTGCACCAGCAGTACTGGATTGTACAGATGGGCACGAGCGAAACAAAAAAACTCACTTGGTGTAAAGGCCGTCTCAGGTTCTAACGTTTTATTTAAAAAAATTGAATTTTTTCCAAAATTATGTTCAGTTTATATCCGAATACAGAAATTCCACACTGGAATGAATACGAATGTAGTCTGAATGCATTTTCACTATTTTCTCGTTAGCGACACGATGGAAATAGCTTAGTTAAAGGAACTGTCATGGCCGAGAGGTTTTTGGTGTTGTGTTCTGGTTGCTAAGGCATTAAAATGTGGCTTCAAATCCTGACTACGACCGTGGTGATTGTGTTTTTGAGCAAGATACTTCACCATCATTTCTTCGATCTACACCCCACAGTAAGACGGGTACCATGTGAGGACAGAGTTGGTCGTTATTGCTGCATACTTCTCAGGGAAATCAGATGGTATCATAAATGATATTACATGTACAGTATGCGCCTGATGAGCAAGCGTCTTGAGCACCGTGTCAGTTTGGTGGATACGTGCGCTGTCTAAGTACACGTTAATTATTATAAGAGTCAATCCAATCCAAGTGCATCGGCCTCAAATCATTCAAATTAACATGTTTTCATATAAATAAATAAAATACAAATTCCATCCATCACTAATTATTTCAAGAATACTAGATAAGATTTCATCTTACTTAAGATTTCAGGCCCATTCATTTGAGGGATTGTGTGAAAATGGTCCTAAAATGTGTGCAAATGGTGCTAATTTGTTTCCAAGCGTAGGGCCTTTTCTAAAATTGATGTTTTCAGTGTGGGCGTTTTCATTAATAGGGGGTGGTTTCCATTGGGATGAGAATAACTCAACGTGCCTCTGAACTGTCCACATTACATTGAAAATAAAAAATAAATGTTTTTGTCTTTTAGTTTTATTAACAGTTTTAAGGTTTCTAATAATTTAATGTTTTTGGAATATTTTGTATTTAGCATTGGTTGCTACGGGAGTTTATTTAGTGGGGTGCACCCCTAGGTGTCCGCCGACTAGAAGATCAATAACTATAGTTTGGAACTTGTTTGAATATATCTTATATCTTAATTAAAGGAATTGTACACCATAGGTAAACTATTTATGAATGCATCGGATTCCATACTTCATAAGAATCAAGAGATATGTACAGAAACTATCCTATGAAAGTTTCATCTCATTTCAGCGTCATTAACAAAACAATAATTTGTTTGAATTGATTGTTATGTGGAAAATGGATCACGACCTTGATTCATTGTAATACATTTCACGTTTGAATAATAACAGCATGTCAGTTCGAATAATTTCTCAGAATATCTGATACCATCACCAACTTCACATCAAGTGAGTTTTTAGATTATAATTGAGTTATTTTGTAATCATATAATTACCAAAGTGTACACTCCCTCTACGGAGAACTTTAGAACTTAATGTCGTTTGTCTCTCAGGTTTGTTTGTGTGTTACATTTGTTTTAAGTAATTTTCTTTAATTTGGTGTAAATGTGTTTCCTTGTAGACTTCAGGTGTTAAACCAGAGTAAACCCTGTTATTTTTCAATAGAAAACGAAAGCATTTCTTCTTTTTCCTGTTGCTAATGACCTCACTGCGTGTATCCTATTCCAATACGATGAACTTGGCTCTTGTTCCTGTCCAAGGAAGGCAGTGAGGCCTATATACGTTTTCCTGTGGTGTTATGTATATTATAATACAATATGGTGTTTGTTTGTTCAAGGAATTGTCGCTTTGTAAAACCTGGTCAATGGATGATAATCAACATACCATGTACGATTACCAAGTATTCAGTCTCCTTATAAAGCCCCTTATGCTGCATCGTCAGAGCGTGGGTTCGAATCCTGGCCGCGACCATGGTAATTGTGTCCTTGAGCAAGACACTTCACTGTACAGTGTTCCTCTTCACCCATCAGTATAAATGGGTACCTGTGAGGGTTGTGGTTGAAAAAGCTTCCGATGCGCTACGGTAGCTCCCCAGGGAGCTGCGAAAGTTTAGGGATTGATATTGGCCCAATGACCAGGGATAATAATGTAAAAGCGCCTTGTATCTTTTTAGCAATGTGGCGCTCTATAAATCCAGTTATATTTATTATTAGTAGTAGTAGTAGCTTTGCATAAAATGCATTGATACCTTGCTTGAAGGTGTAAAATGTAGAAGTTTTTCTAATACTTTGAGACAAAGCATTCCACATGGGCACAATAGTATGCTGCTGCTCAGAATTTTCATTAAATCTAATGAACTTTTTAACATCAAGGTCAATGTCACCTTTAGAACATTTATAGAAAAAATAGATCTAAAATACTCTCTTCTATAAGATAAAGGCATGCGATTGAGTAGTGCATGCCTTTGATTGTAATCACAATCTGTGTAATGTAATATTCATTTTGTGGGTTTTCGTTGAACATATTCCAAACGTTGCATATTGCACTTGGAGGTGTTACTCCATAAAGGACTGGCATAATCTAAGTTAGACCGGATCAAGGCAGTGTACAAGGTTTTAGTAACATTGGTGGGGGCACTGTATCCCACACCACGTTTAGTCATACCCAGTTTACGATTACATTTAGAAACAATATTGGAAATATGATCGTCCCATTTTAAAACACTATTGATCTCAACACCAAGATCTTTTATACTATTGGTTCTACAGGGCGTGATACCGTTCATATTATAATCATAAAGCACAGGATTGCGTTTTTGTGTGATAGAAATAATTTGACACTTGGAAGGATGAAAACAAATATCACAGGTTTTGCTCCATTTAAATAGAACATCAATGTCATCCTGGAGAAGCTTACAATCATTAACATTGTTAATAACTTTCATGCTTTTAGAGTCGTCAGCAAACAGAGCAACAGTGGAGTTGTGGGCAACGTAGGGAATATCGTTAATGTACAGGAGGAAAATAAAGGGTCCGAGGATAGACCCCCGGGGGACCCGAGTTAACAGGTAACTAATCGGAGTAAGAACCTTCCAAGACAGTGCGTTACTGTCTGTTAGAGAGATAAACGTGGAACCAACGATGAAGATTATTGGAGTGAATACCATAGGACTTTAATTTATGTAAGAGTAATTGGTGGGAAACGCTGTCATAAGCTTTGGAGAAATCTAGATAAATGACTTGCCCAGCCTTGTCCAGAACTCCGCTGACTCTGTTAAACACAGTAAGGAGCTGAGAAACTGTAGATAGTCCTCTAACAAATCCATGCTGTAAATCATAAATATAATCATTTAACTGAGGAAAAATCAAATTACATCTTAACCTCTCAAGAACAAAGTTTGCCACATTTTTTATCGCCGCCTCAACTTATTGGTCAAATAGTGTAGGCCTATGTTGGTTCTGAGGGTCGGCTTATTGAAATTTTGTGTTGATAAATTCGTCCCTAATTTGCCATGATAGTGACCAATCCCGAATTAAGTTGGCATAGTGACCAATGCGGTATTGGTCACTTTTCCAAATTACAAAAATAGCCAGTTAGAGCATTCATCATTTGAATGCATGCATCTCCAAAGCTATAAGGAATGCATGCATGTGGATTAGATACAATGGTAGGTCTCTTCCTGAATGTACTAATGGGTGGGAAAACTATTTGGTCACTATGGAAAATTAGGGACGAATTTACCCCCAAATAAAATGTTTTTCCCCACTCCTGGCTACTCAACTCGTCTCAGGTGCTATCGTTTTAGTAAATTACTGAAATAATTTCCAAAATAAATTTTAGTTAATCGAAGACGAAGACAGTCTGAATGCGTTTTCACTATTTTCTTGTTAATGACACAATGAAAACAAAAATCTGATTAGGAGTTGTCGTGGCTGGGTGGTTTATTAGTGCAATGGATTTGTATTCTGGTGGCTGAGTCGTCAGAATCTGGGTTCGAATTCGTGGTGCTTGTGTCCTTCAGTAGGATACTTTACAATAACTGCTTCTCTCTACACAGTAAGATGGGGTACCTGTGAGGACAGATTGGTTGTTGTTGAGCTACATACCTCTCGGGGAACTGAGATGGTATTAGACATGATATATGCGCCTGTCTTGAGAACCGTGCCAGTTTGGTGGATACGTGTGCTACATTAGTAAACAATTGTTATTAGACTCTGATGATGATGATGATGATGATGATGATGATGATGATGATGATGATGATGATGATGATGATGATGATGATGATGATGATGATGATGATGATGATGATGATGATGATGATGATGATGATGATGATGATGATGATGATGATGATGATGATGATGATGATGATGATGATGATGATGATGATGATGATGATGATGATGATGATGATGATGATGATGATGATGATGATGATGATGATGATGATGATGATGATGATGATGATGATGATGATGATGATGATGATGATGATGATGATGATGATGATGATGATGATGATGATGATGATGATGATGATGATGATGATGATGATGATGATGATGATGATGATGATGATACGATGATGATGATGATGATGATGATGATGATGATGATGATGATGATGATGATGATGATGATGATGATGATGATGATGATGATGATGATGATGATGATGATGATGATGATGATGATGATGATGATGATGATGATGATGATGATGATGATGATGATGATGATGATGATGATGATGATGATGATGATGATGATGATGATGATGATGATGATGATGATGATGATGATGATGATGATGATGATGATGATGATGATGATGATGATGATGATGATGATGATGATGATGATGATGATGATGATGATGATGATGATGATGATGATGATGATGATGATGATGATGATGATGATGATGATGATGATGATGATGATGATGATGATGATGATGATGATGATGATGATGATGATGATGATGATGATGATGATGATGATGATGATGATGATGATGATGATGATGATGATGATGATGATGATGATGATGATGATGATGATGATGATGATGATGATGATGATGATGATGATGATGATGATGATGATGATGATGATGATGATGATGATGATGATGATGATGATGATGATGATGATGATGATGATGATGATGATGATGATGATGATGATGATGATGATGATGATGATGATGATGATGATGATGATGATGATGATGATGATGATGATGATGATGATGATGATGATGATGATGATGATGATGATGATGATGATGATGATGATGATGATGATGATGATGATGATGATGATGATGATGATGATGATGATGATGATGATGATGATGATGATGATGATGATGATGATGATGATGATGATGATGATGATGATGATGATGATGATGATGATGATGATGATGATGATGATGATTGATGATGATGATGATGATGATGATGATGATGATGATGATGATGATGATGATGATGATGATGATGATGATGATGATGATGATGATGATGATTGATGATGATGATGATGATGATGATGATGATGATGATGATGATGATGATGATGATGATGATGATGATGATGATGATGATGATGATGATTGATGATGATGATGATGATGATGATATGTAGCGCGCACATATCCACCCTGCTGGGCGCTCAAGGCGCGGAAACAAAGAAAAAACAGGAATACAAACAATATACATTGATAGCAATATACATTGACGCAAGAATTTCATCAAGTGAACCTACAAGCAGAGATCTAGTTGAGTATTTTTTTCATGAGTACCAGTACGAGAACAATTACTTTGTCATGAGTACGAGTATGTTGCTATGTGTTAAATTACGAATTCTTGAAAATGTATAAGTCTGATTCAAAATGCATTTATGCTTTCATGCGGCTACATGATGCATGCATGTGAATATATGTATTCGATTACCATGCCAGGATCATTACTAAAGTCATAGCACTGATGCTCATACATATAGGCCACCACATTTTCCTTCCAGCCTCGGTTTGGACTTGTGTACTCGTATAGTAATATTAGTCCAGCGGAGAAGTCCAACATCTTGTAAATTTCTTGCACTTTGTGGCAAAAGCATGAAATTTGTCAGACGTTATAATTCATACCAAATCATATGTAATGTAATTATAATGCTATCTCTGATTTTGGCCTGTGGCATAGTGGCCTTGGCGGCCTTTTTCACTGAAAATGTAACCCGTGGACACGTACATCTATGGACGATCTCTATATAAGTAGTGTAAACAGCGGCGTAGCCATGACATTTTCAGTGGGGGGCACAGGGGGCATTGCTTTTCAGTGGGTGGGGGGGCGGGGGGGGGGGGGCAGGGGTATGTTTTTTCCCCTTTTCTTTCCCCCCCCCCAGGCCCCCCAGGCCCCCCATGGCTACGCCGCTGAGTGTAAATGAGGCTAGAATGGAATGATGTGAAAAACACTCAACCAACACAATTGTTCCGGGCCTTCTCCAACATCTGACCATATTAAAGGTGGACTTTTTTTAAATGTATAAATGGTTCAGAGCACGAGCAGGCCTATGTACATAAACTATAGTACTAGTCAAGCCAACGTTACGCTGTATGAACTTTTGACCCCATCGTGAATATGTATATACACGTCATCCCATAATACGTGTATTTAATTGGCTGAAATAATGACTGGAGGGATGTCATTGACTCGTTCAGTGCAAAGTAAGTATCAGAGTTTCAGCAGTGACGACATAAACTCACGTGACCTTTCTATACAATAAATACCCCTTGCACAAGGAAATAATCGAGATCAACATTAGCCCACAGAAGTGAACGTCAAGTTTGAACATGGAGTAGTTGATTTGGAATGCCGACCCACTACGATTTGATGACAGCAATTTGGGTAAGTATTAAATGATAAGTTGTACAAAATCGAAGATACAAAATGTGTAGCCATAGGATATGCTGCATACTCCATGCAGCTTCGCTTTCCTTTAAGAAAGATCAATCAAATGACTGAACATGTGCATAGATGTGTTTCTATATGTGACCATTAAGTTGTTGTACAGTACACAGAGTCAGTATACGGGGAAACGCTTCTGTCTGTTCTGTGATCTTCGGTCTATGTTGGAACGACGCACAATTTAAAGAAGCGCGCAAAATACCAAAAGAACCATAGAGGGCGCTTCGTAAATTTAAATAAGAAAGGAAAAGATGAATATTCAAATTAGTAAAATATACGTCAAAAAGGAATATACCAACATAATGGGGTGGCTTAAATTATAACACTGCACTTTTTCGTAACCGTGACATCTATATTGTTGACAGACACCCCTGTATCCCACGTGCCACATTTGGTGGTGCGATACCCTAGCTAAACTCATTATTACCCCCTGGTCACTGGCTCAATATTAATCTTTAAACTTTCTCAGCTCCCTGAGTAGTATGCAACCCCGAGCTACCATAGCGCATTGGAAGCTTTATCAAATACAATATCAACCTCTACCCTCACAGGTGTATGCTCCATGGGTGAATTAAAATAAAGTCATCGCGCTCAGTACAAAATTCAGAAGCACTTTACAGTAAATTGTTTATTTAATATTGTGACACTAGGGGCTTAAAATGTGTATTTCAATTTAATAAAAGAAATTACATGTGATCTTAATTTACATACGCGTAATTGGCCTAAGTCTTTCTAATTAAATATTCCTTTTCCCTACCTGTCTAAAATATTATTTGTGTAATCCTTATTTTATCATTTTCAATATTTATTAATGTGTTTTATCGAAATGAAGTAAATTACTTTCATCGCAAAATATTGAAAGACCATGCTTGTTTCCAGGAATTTTTCAAATGGTTCGTTTTTGTGATTGTAACAATGTTGGTGTTCCAAAATATGGTTTAGAGTAACAATGGTACAATAATATTTGCCCACACCAGTAACATTTTGGGTCATTCCATGCCAAATCATGACCTAACTTTTTGAAAATTTTTCAGTGACCGACTCAGATTTTTTCTGATTTCTTTTTCAACATACCTCTATATGGGAGAGTAATGAACACACTACAAACTTATGATCCCAACCCCAAGTCGTTTCCGAGATATGCGCCCCTGAAAAGTATAGCCACGTCCCCTTTTTTCCCCTCCAAGTTGTGTCGGTGATTTTGGGGAGATTTTCAGAAGCCTACATTTCAAAACTGAAGATATTCAGTTTAGATATTTTGAAGATTTTTTGCTGTAAATTGTTACACAGGGTGAATGACACCCAATCTACTGCTATATAGAATCTGCAGTCAAAATTAGTACATAACATATCCTTTTTTTTTTCAAATGAGGAGTCCTTCAAAACAATTGAGTCGATGTAGATTACTCACTCACTCACTCACTCACTCACTCAATCATTGCCTATGTAGAAATTAAAAATGTTACTCACAACTGCATCATGAGCTACATACAATATTTGCAACTTGGCCCAGAAAATGTTGATATTGCATTAGGGAGTGGATAAAATCAAAACATTTCGAAGACCCTTAAGCAGGCCCCAGACCCCTTGCCACGAATTTGGTCTTTGTGCTCGCAGGTCCGCCCCTCCCCAAATCAGTTGTTCCGAGATATTTGCCCTTGATGGTACGTGTTTGGGGTATGCATGTATTGTAGTACTGTATATTAAAGCAAATTACCCATTATATGAAAATATCGTTTGACCATGAAGGAGAAAAGATACCAAACTGAATGTTCTTAATAATTATATGCATAGATAGGATACAATATTTTAAGATGTGAGAGTTTCAGTTACATTTCGTCCCTAATTTGCCATTGTGACCAATCCCGAATTAAGTTGGCATAGTGACCAATGCGGTATTGGTCACTTTGCCAAATTACAAAAATAGCCAGTTAGAGCATTCGTCATTTGAATGCATGCTCTATCTCCAAAACTATAAGGAATACATGCATGTGGATTAGATACAATGGTAGGTCTCTTCCTGACTGTACTAATGGGCGGGAAAACTTAAAACTGAAAAACGTCTGATTGGTCACTATGGCAAATTAGGGACGAATTGATATGATATGATGGTATACATGCATATAAAAATAATCATTGTTGGCAAAACAGCTTCTAAGAGTATGCTTACTCCTTTTTAATAATTAATAAAAATAAAAAAACCTGTGAACGTTTCAGCCTATTACACTGTGTGGTAAACGAGAAAAAAAAAATAAAATAAAATGCAATTTGCTTTTTAAGTCGGCAAACAAAAAACTTCGTACGCCTTCTAATCATGTATTTGTATATCAGAGTCGGGAATACTGAACATTTATTACACGTTATTTTTATTTAAACACTTTTGGTTATTCCAAAAATCCACAATCGAAATATGATTCAATACCTTCAAGTGATTTAAAGCTGGTGATATTTATTATACAAATATTGAGTGCCTTACTGTAAAATGGCCTGGGAAGTATACTTTCACGAGTGAACAAAATGTTTTATTTTTTTCATGAAATTAAGTTTATTTGGCATCGTTGCTTTGAATAGTTAAAAAGTCCTAAAGACATTTTAAATGTGATCCAAAAATATTAATAGTCGGCTGCACCCCCAGCCTCTAATTGACCTCCTTCCAAATATTAGACCAATCCAGATGTTTGTAAACAGCTTACTAGACTTATCAAATAAATATGAGGATTTTTATCTAACTCTAAATATACTCGTTTTATGACTGCCATTTTGTTGACAAGATTTGTGAATGGACCACAACTTTGTCCACATCGTTTTCATCACTTTTGGGGTCGATACTGCTCAAAAGCGTTGGGGAAGAGGTTGATCCGAGGATCCAAATTACAAGTTCTTTGGAATGCTATTGGATACCAACTAGTACCTCCCTTTTCTTTAGAGTGGAGGCGCAAATGGTAATATTAGTTGATGACATGTGATATGTTTCACCAATCAAATTACAATGACCTGTGTAGAAGGTTTATAATGAACACCACTGGATAAACTTTATTTAAGAGAAAATGGTATGTCTTACTATCTACTAATCTTTGACCAAATTATTCCCTCGCAGCACACCTTTCTGCTCACAAGCGTTGTGACCGTACTGCGAAGGTTTGTTAAAAACTGATTAAAAATGTTCCATAATTTGATTCCATATTTTCCAGCAGTGATTATCAGCATGTCAATATCATCTAGTAAGATGCCGCTGATGTCTCTGCGTCAGTGGGATTATGACAGGAAGACAACAAAGGTTGACTACGACCATTCTCAGGCAAGACCAATCACCAGGAAGAACAAAATCAAGAAGAGCAGACAGGCAGCTTTCATGTCTGCTTTGACGCAGAGGAAACAGCCGTCTGGACTGCATCATCAAGCCGAGACAACAACGTCAGATTCATTGAACCAAGAACAATGTCAAGCACAATCAGAAACGTAACTTCAATGGCGAATGCTTTATTTGTTATTTCTATTAATAGTCAGCTAATAATGAACACTCTTTCATAATGGTGTTTGATTAGCCCATATGCGCCGAAATGGCAGCAATTGAGCTGTATACTCCCAGGGAGCTGAGATGGTTTCTGGAATGATTTATGCGCCTGATGAACAGGGGTAATAATGTACAGCGCTTTGATACCTTGTTTAAAAGCGCTTTAAAATACCCGACATTATTAA
>CM055830.1:2343180-2424644 GCA_029582265.1 Zoroaster sp. YZ-2022 | reverse complement strand
GAACCCTGAATAGAATAACAAAATAATCATAATAATAATTGTTCAGTACATACATTAAAGATGTATTGCTTGTGTTTTCAATATTTTAACAGTAATTTTCACTTTCTGTGGAATATGACTACAGGTACATGTGTTTGCTTGAGGAACGGAAAACAAATGCTGTAAAATTACACATTTCTCAAAGAAATCGTAAGAAGCATGATTTTCAACCAGAAATACATTTGGCCATTTTGTTATTATTTTGATATTTTTTAACCCTCTCAATACCGAATTGTTTTGACATAAACAACCGCTGGTGACTGCATTGTTTGACCACTCAAGCGTGAAACACACGTTCTTACACAACAGAAAGCTTGTGTTCAAAGGCCAATTTTACAAACTCTATTATCACCTTGAAGATATCGTTTTACAGAAAAATAATTAATAATAATTATCTTACTTATTTAATTCCCTTTCATATAATCCAAAAATCATTAAGATCGGTCAATAAATGTCCAAGTTCTCAATCTTTGTTTCCTCATCAGTGTGATCTGTAAACTCAAACACTATTTTGTTCACAAACAAATGGCACTCCGTAGGTGTTTGGCATTTCGGATCTTTCAACTCCAATTTGAAGGGATTGCATAATAGCAACCTTATTTTATTTCACCATCAGTATAAAGATCCGATCTTTCTCTTTCCAACCACTGTAAGCTTGGGTATAGAGGGTGAACATGGACAAAACTACAGCTTTATAACAAATGGCCTTTATGCTCAGGCTAGAGTGTTTTTTTGTGTTGAAGCTTGGTTGACAAAAGTCGCCTATGGTAAAGAAGAGGGGGTATGAGTGCAGTCGACAAAAGTCGCCTATGGTAAGGAAAGGGTTAACCAAGCTTCTGACAACTATTTTGTGAAAAATCTCATTTCAAAATATTCATTTGTTTTTTCTAAAAGAAAATCATCTATTTTCAAAAGAACATCTTTACAGGAAATTGTTGGTAAAAAAGTGAAAAGCACAGGCAATAGATGTTTGTATTATGCAAACTACTTTTATAACAGCGAGAGTGGAAAATAATGTTGAATTAAAAATTAAACCTAAAATAAAAAAAAACATGTGAAAGTTTTTGTTGATTTCTCAAAAATGTGACCACTAATTATGAAGAAAAATTTCCACAGGTTAGTTTGATGGCACGTCTTCAAAACCACTGGAATAAAACGATCTGTGTTGTGACTTGACTCAGAGAGCCTCGGTTTCAATGCAGAAGTGCGCGGACTGGGTCAATTTGAAATTTGTCTATGTATGTTTATGTCTATAAGTGTATTCAAACCTCGGATGTTGTTATCAACCAGGGTGCGTTTCAGCAGACACTGCAGCGACGCGATCAGAATGTGAATCAGCTGCAAGTCATTGGTCATCTGAATGGCCAGATCCTCGTTGCTGAAGAGCTGGACACTGATGTGGACGACGCGGCTGGAGAGCTTGTCCGAGTGGGTGGAGATAGCTAGGGACATGGCAATGCGGCCGTAGAACTTCACAAATGACTTGGTGAAGAGTTCCTGGGGGGGAGCACACAGATACAGTGTAGGGATAAAAGGCAGGATATAGAATTGGTTTGAGGAGCAGTGTTCCTGATGTCATTGAGGAAAAGTGCTTTTGGCCAATCAACAACTGTCATTCAAAATTACTAACTGGCCAAATTGGATTTGTTGTTAAGCTGCATGCCGAGAAATTTTTCCTAGAAACCATATCACCAATAATTAGACAAGCACATATCTTCTTGTACATACACACATATTGGATTTAGCAGAGTTTTGGCCAGTAGGTGTTACGTAGATAAATTGTCCATTGTCTTAACAAGTAAAGACTGTTTGCGGTAATACCATGTGAAAAAAATTATCTTTTGAGTGGTAATTAGTTCTGAAAAATAACTGGTGGTTACAGCTCAACGTTTTGATCAGTATTGTATAAGATCAGAGCATACTGATCGAAACACCAGTTTTTACTACTCAAAAGAGACTATTTGCACATGGCGTCACCGCAAATAGTCTTTTCTTATCCTTTTTACCATGCAAAGCTACAAATCTTAATAATCTTATCTTTCAGTCCCTCCAGCTTCTATTGGAACAAGCTTGTCAGAAACAATGGTGCTCTTTTTATGTGTGTTTACCTGATAGCATGGTTATGTAACAAATTTGATTGGACAAGAGGAGATTTTGTGAACAGCTGCCAATGACGTCACAAACACAGCTGCTATCATTACAACCACACAAAGTTTGTCCAAGGTCAATTTATTTTTAGAAGTAAGGCAATCAATGTTTACTTAAAATGAAAAAAAAAATTGGCGGAAATTATTTTTTTCAAAGCATCACCATCAAACAATGACAAATGTTTTACAAAGAGGCTAGAGAGTACCTTATATGTATTATCAGGCAGCATTTTAAGGAGAAGGGTGACAATTTTCTCCGGGAACTCAAAGATGACGGCCCAGAAAAGTAGTTCCTCAACGAAACTCATCGGAACTAGAGGATACGCAACGGCAGGATTACCTAGAATTAAAGAAAAAAGCAAGGTGAAATTATACAAATCTTTGACACGACGAAGCCAATTGCACCATTCAGGCATCATTTTATTGTTCCATACATGTACATGCTATACAGTGATCCAAGTATTAAGCCCATCATTTGAATGATTTTAGGAGTAAGATTTATGAGTTACAATCAGAGTATATATTAATCGAAATGTCAAGTTATTTCACCACCAGATCTTCTCAGAACCAACCATTATTGCCTAAATTCCTTTTAAATATAAACCAGAACTGCTTCTGGCTTCATCTCATCCTCTTGCTGTACACGAATAAGGACTTTTTTCTCGTCCACATTTGTTATCACAGAATAAACTCTTTCCTCGCAACCATTACATACAACACTGGGAAAGTTGTCAAAACTGCATCTATTGTAATCAAGATGCATTATACAACTCAGTCATAAGAAAAGTTTGAAAAAGCATTCTGATTTTATTTACAGAATACAAATGGAGCAAAATGAGAGGACTTCAGACAAAATAATTATGATTGGTATGTTGACCCCAAAAGTTCACTTTTGGATAATAATTCAGTAATTTGGTAATAACTCATGTTGTACATGTACCTTTCATTTATTGTACCTTCCCTAAATGCCCTGACAATAGCCACCCATTTATTGTACCTTCCCTAGATGCCCTGACAATAGCCACTCATTTATTGTACCTTCCCTAAATGCCCTGACAATAGCCACTCATTTATTGTACCTTCCCTAAATGCCCTGACAATAGCCACTCATTTATTGTACCTTCCCTAAATGCCCCGACAATAGCCACTCATTTATTGCACCTTCCCTAAATGCCCTGACAACAGCCACCCATTTATTGTACCTTCCCTAAATGCCCTGACAATAGCCACTCATTTATTGTACCTTCCCTAAATGCCCTGACAATAGCCACTCATTTATTGTACCTTCCCTAGATGCCCTGACAATAGCCACTCATTTATTGTACCTTCCATAAATGCCCTGACAATAGCCACTCATTTATTGTACCTTCCCTAAATGCCCTGACAATAGCCACTCATTTATTGTACCTTCCCTAAATGCCCTGACAATAGCCACTCATTTATTGTACCTTCCCTAAATGCCCTGACAATAGCCACCCATTTATTGTACCTTCCCTAAATGCCCTGACAATAGCCACCCACTTATTGTACCTTCCCTAAATGCCCTCATAGCCACCCATTTACTGTACCTTCCCTAAATGCCCTGACAATAGCCACTCATTTATTGTACCTTCCCTAAATGCCCTGACAATAGCCACCCATTTATTGTACCTTCCCTAAATGCCCTGACAATAGCCACCCACTTATTGTACCTTCCCTAAATGCCCTCATAGCCACCCATTTACTGTACCTTCCCTAAATGCCCTGACAATAGCCACTCATTTATTGTACCTTCCCTAAATGCCCTGACAATAGCCACTCATTTATTGTACCTTCCCTAAATGCCCTGACAATAGCCACTCATTTATTGCACCTTCCCTAAATGCCCTGACAATAGCCACTCATTTATTGTACCTTCCCTAAATGCCCTGACAATAGCCACTCATTTATTGCACCTTCCCTAAATGCCCTGACAATAGCCACTCATTTACTGTACCTTCCCTAAATGCCCTGACAATAGCCACTCATTTATTGTACCTTCCCTAAATGCCCTGACAATAGCCACTCATTTATTGTACCTTCCCTAAATGCCCTGACAATAGCCACTCATTTATTGTACCTTCCCTAAATGCCCTGACAATAGCCACTTATTTATTGTACCTTCCCTAAATGCCCTGACAATAGCCATTGCCGGAGAGCAGGGCGCCCTCATTCACAGAACAGAATTACAACAAAAGGGAATTAACCTCATTACTGAACTAAGTAAGACTAATTGCGGTGACACTATGTGGAATCTCAATTGAGTAGTAATTAGTTCTGAAAAGAACTGGAGGTACAACTCGACGTTTCGATCAGTATGCTCTGATCGTCCTCAGAGCATACTGAACTGACAGACAAACAAAAAGGACAGACAGATGACCAAGGACAAATGACCAAGTGGATATTGTAATGGAATAATTAACAAAAGAACATACTGATACTTAATAAGTAGATACAAAAAAGAAATGTAAGGCCAAAAAAAGGTTTCTGGTCATTGGTCAACTTCAAAATCGGTGCAGTGATACATTGTATACGCGTGGACCAAATTTCCCATACAAAGTGCGGTGGCTAAGAGAGCCCTCACAAAATCAGGCAAGCATTCATACCCCTATGTGAAAAAGTCATTTAAAACACAGCATGGCAGGATTCCAATCAATCCAGCAATTTTGGCTTCAATTGGACATCGTTTCATAGCAAAAAAAAAAGCAAATTAAAAATGCTGACACGCAGCTCTGAGACGACGCGCAGGGAGACCCGAAACCTAATGAAGAAAAGCAACTATTATTTTAAGATAAGATAATGTTTCTGGGAGTTCTTAAACCAGCCTACAGAGAGATTTGTCTTCAAGGTTTGGCCAATGCCATACCAAAATAGAAAATGATAATTATTCTGTGTTTCTGTACCTCTTAAAACTTTGGGAGTTTTGGGGCTTACAAGGCTACTTCATGCATTTTGTAAGATATCTTGTGTTTGGCTGATGTGAGATTTGAGCTGACTGTAACATCCAGCAGACCCTGTAAATGACAAAGAAGTAATCCATATAATTATTAGACAATAGTCAATTTGTGATAGTCCTTTAAACCCAGTATACAGTTTTAGTAAAATGTCTGTAAATGCATCCATACTGTATAAGAATCAAGATACATGTACAAAACCAACTATCAGCTTATTTCAGTGTAGTTAACAAGAAATTAGTAAATGCATATATGTAGATAGTTTGTATTCATTCAAATGTGGAATTTCTGTCTTGGGATGACAGAAATTCACTTTGGAGATGATTTCACAAATTTTACTAAAAAAATGAAAGCACCTGAGACAGAAATACATACAGTATTTCAACAGATGTTTTTATATCATCATCAACTTTACTCCAAGTAAAGTTCCAGATGTTGCAATTTGTTTAAAACAAATTAATTAACCCTCCTAGTATTGATGCACTTAGTGGGAAGTACATGTAGCTATAGAGGTCAAAACCAGTGAACTGCTTGTTTTGACTGTTGACCCAAATGTGCACACAGGGGCATTTCTGATTGGTTTTCACTGTCATTTTGACCACCC
Organism: Zoroaster sp. YZ-2022; assembly: GCA_029582265.1. Classification (NCBI taxonomy): domain Eukaryota; kingdom Metazoa; phylum Echinodermata; class Asteroidea; order Forcipulatida; family Zoroasteridae; genus Zoroaster; species Zoroaster sp. YZ-2022. The sequence goes on along the minus strand of CM055830.1, from coordinate 2,418,882 downwards.
TGAACAATACCAGACAATGCTTTTACCAGTTAAAAACAGTCGACTCATTTTGACCTGTAAATGTACTGACAGTGTTTGACTTTTAAGTGCACTAGATATACCTTGGAAAGTATTTCAACATTTTGACTGACTTTTGCCCTTATTGTAGTAGGAGGGTTAAGGTCTCTCCAGACAGCATACAAATAGAATAACAAATAAAACCGGATGCCAAAAAGGAGGAGTGGAGGGGTGGAGGGGTGGAGGGGTGGAGGGGTGGAGGGGTGGAGGGGTGGAGGGGTGGAAGGGTGGATCAGTACCCCCCTGGACCCCCTCTAGATCCGCCTCTGTGATTTTCCCTTCTTTTTATACAAAACCAAAGACAATTTAACCAAATAAATAGAAACTACCATCAGTGTGATTCTTGTACAGCTCTGGATCTGTCAACGCCCTTGTCATAACAGTTCGCATGGCTCCGCCCATGTTGCATAATTTATGAAGCAGGCCCAAGAGTGGCTCTCCCTCATTCAAGTTGAAGCGGATTGTCGGAAGTTCAGAGTCTGCACAAAATATAAATGTAAGCAGGAGATTGTGGTTTGTATGTTTGGAAAAAAACTGCTGTTGAGAGTATGCTAGTAAGGCAATTGTCTTAACAGCTTGGATTTAAGGAGTTTTAAGCTTGTCATTTACAAAAACTTTAATTCTAACCTCAAATAAAATAGAAATGTTCCAATGGAAACGAAAATTGCCTGAAATGACAGGTAAAAATCGCCAAAAACATGGGCGATATATCCTTAAAGGTTTCTACAAATGACAATACATACTTCTGTCAAAGATTTCTCGCAGATATAGCACAAATCTAAACACAAGTCTGGGAACAACAACATCAGCCATGGGTAGCAAGTCACTTGGAACAGTGCGATTCTTGGGTTTATCAGGACCATGTGAACAGCAAAACCTGAAAGTAACAAGTTTTAACAAAAGAGTAATTATTTAATTTTGGAACAACTGACCCTATTTATCTACCAAAGATGACCAAAGTTATAAAAAGACTCAGATGCTTCTGTACACATATATATTTTTTTCTTTCCTTCTTCCCCCATTTTTCCTCATGGAAAATAGAAGAAACTGACAAAACTGCTGGTGTAATAACCAAATAAATGGAACATACACACAGTGTATATCGTGTGGGGTACCATGCCTGAGCGATCTAGCACATCAGATTTGTGTTCTGATGGGCCGAGTCATCAGAATGTGGGTTCAAATCCTGGCTGCGACCATGAGCCATGAGCAAGACATTATTTATTGTGCATTGCTTCTTAACCCTTTCAACTCAGCCCTGTGTAAAAATCGATTGCTGGCAATTAGGGGTGGATGATATCCTGATAATATCGTAACGATACGATATTTTAAAAAATATCGGTTAAATCGGTTATGGTTTTGAAGATATCGAAATATCGCCATATTGACGATATTCCAAAAAATAATATTAACAAAGTTACGGTACCGTGATATTATTAATTTGTAAAGCTTCACATCAATTATAAGGAAAAAAATCTCATCCTTTGATGATCTGTGTCATCTGCATTAATGTATTAATATACATTAATATTAACAAAAATACAGTACCGTGAAGAGCTAAAAACAGTTTGAAATCGCAACACCGTGAGCGGGTTCCCCGGACCATACCATTATGAAAATTCCATCATTTTAAAATGGGGAAACATGGGGTACATTATGAGAGGGTCAATCAAAAGTCAACCAAGAATTTCAGACACAGCACCAACAAGTAAATTTTAACATCATATTTCTGAACAAAAGAAGGCATTTATAAACCACAGGTTTGTTTATGGACGTCACAGTGAGTTATTTGTTATGTTTGTCATACCGAGCGGCAAAAATCTAAGAACTCGGTTCGTTTTGAAGTGATTCAATTGAGTTTTTGATAATTTTCAAAACTGTTTAGGCTATTACCTACTCAACATCCCTGTAGAACTTGCATGTAAAAATAGTTCATGTTTCGGTGTTGAATGTCGTTAATGTAGGATACGAGTCATTCCACGTCAAATCACACACTTTCCGAGGTCAATCTCACAGATTTTTTTTTACTTTCTAGGTTTGTTTGGTTGTATGAGAAAACTTCAAAACTGAAATTTGAGCGTTTTTGGTCATGTGGTTTCTGAGTTACAGGTCGTTGAACTTTTTACCTTTCCTTTGACCTCTACAACTTTGGAAATCTTAACTCCGGTTAAGAATATTGTAAGAAAGTGATTTTTATGTTTCAGGACGATTGTTTCTTATAGCAACTTCACATCAGGTTACATATGTACATGAAGCTTTCAGACACATGTAGCTTTCAGACACATGTAGCTTTCAGACACATGTAGCTTTCAGACACATGTAGCTTTCAGACACATGTAGCTTTCAGACACATGTAGCTTTCAGACACATGTAGCTTTCAGACACATGTAGCTTTCAGACACATGTAGCTTTCAGACACATGTAGCTTTCAGACACATGTAGCTTTCAGACACATGTAGCTTTCAGACACATGTAGCTTTCAGACACATGTAGCTTTCAGACACATGTAGCTTTCAGACACATGTAGCTTTCAGACACATGTAGCTTTCAGACACATGTAGCTTTCAGACACATGTAGCTTTCAGACACATGTAGCTTTCAGACACATGTAGCTTTCAGACACATGTAGCTTTCAGACACATGTAGCTTTCAGACACATGTAGCTTTCAGACACATGTAGCTTTCAGACACATGTAGCTTTCAGACACATGTAGCTTTCAGACACATGTAGCTTTCAGACACATGTAGCTTTCAGACACATGTAGCTTTCAGACACATGTAGCTTTCAGACACATGTAGCTTTCAGACACATGTAGCTTTCAGACACATGTAGCTTTCAGACACATGTAGCTTTCGAGACACATGTAGCTTTCAGACACATGTAGCTTTCAGACACATGTAGCTTTCAGACACATGTAGCTTTCAGACACATGTAGCTTTCAGACACATGTAGCTTTCAGACACATGTAGCTTTCAGACACATGTAGCTTTCAGACACATGTAGCTTTCAGACACATGTAGCTTTCAGACACATGTAGCTTTCAGACACATGTAGCTTTCAGACACATGTACATGTAGCTTTCAGACACATGTAATACAGGCATGGGATTTCTCAGGATTTTTTATATATCTCCCTTTGCCTTAAAATGTTCTTGAACGAAGAGAAGTAGCCACCAAGGAACAAAAGAAGCACACGTGGAGTAGCCTGTATTGTGTCCAAACCTCTAGTTTCTTGTTTGTGTGGGGGATGTGGAGAGTCTGTAAATCCTCGAAAATTAAACATCCAGGAGGTTCAGGGGGCTTGGTCCTCTACAGGGATGTGATTAGACAAATTAAAGTAAAAAATCCTAAAAAATGGGGAGCGGGCCTGGGTCTCCCTTAGGGCTGAAGGACGAAGCCCCCTAAACCTCCTGGATGTTTAATTTTCGAGGATTTACAAACTCTCCACATCCCCACAAACTTTAGACTTTTGGACACAACACAAGCTAACTGCTTTCTTTCCTTGGTGGTTACTTCTCTTCCTTTAAGAAAATTCTGAGGCAAAGGGAGATTTGTTAAAATCCTAAGATCAGGAAAAATCCTGAGAAATCACAGGCCTGCCTCTAGACCAAAAGGAGACCCAGGCCCGCTTCCCACTTTTTTAGATTTTTTACTTTTGTCACACCCCTGGGTAATAGTTTGGTGATTTTCTAATCGTGCAATTATAGTTCTAATTGTTGTACCTTCCCTTGATAATAATTGTCTTACCCAGCAGTCCTCATTACGCTAGGATCTCCGCAGTCACACGCCCCACCGGCTTGGCTGCGAAACATGTTAAAATCATGGTCTTCATGGTCCCCACCGTGGAAGCAGTCTGCACATATCGACATGCAGGGAGATATACCACAAGTTCGACATCTATCAAAAGGGAAAAGATCATTCACTAAAAAGTCAGTTCAACAGGCTTCTTTGGGCTTCACAGGAATGATACAGGAGTGATGACAATGCTCAATTATCACAATGAAAGAAAAACATGGCACTAGTACTCAAGAACCTGCTGATTCCTGCATTAAAACACTGGAGAAATGTATTCAAGAGATTCGAAGTTGGATGAGACAAAACTTCCTGAAATTGAACGATGAAAAAACAGAATTTGGATCACGTCAGCAATTGTCTAAAGTTTCTCTTCCATTTATTACAATTGGTGACTCGCAGATAACCCCCTCATTACATGCACGTAATTTGGGTGTTATATTTGACTCGACAATGACTTTAATACCACATACATGTATCTCCAACATTGTTCGCATATCATCATTTCATATCAGAAATATAAGCCGAATTAGGAAATACTTGAATAAAAGTGCTGCTGAACAAATTATACATGCATTTGTCACATCACGGCTCGATAACGGAATGCTCTCCACGGTCTTCCGCAGAATCAAATATCTCGTCTTCAGCACATACAAAACACAGCAGCTCGTGTTGTGACTTTGTCCAGAAAGTCATGCCATATCACGCCAATCTTGAAAGAACTGCACTGGCTTCCTGTTTCACAGAGAATTGTTTTTAAACTTATGCTAATTGTTCACAAATCTTTTAATAACATTGCTCCAATTTATATTTCTGAACTACTTAAAGTCTACACTCCATCACGCAATGTCACTCCTCAAGGAACCAACTTCAAAACGGAACTGGGGTGATAGGTCGTTTTCTGTCGCAGCTCCGAGACTCTGGAATCATCTTCCAACTAAACTCAAATCTTGTCATAGTATAACCAGATTCAAGTCGATGCTTAAAACTCATCTTATGTCACAACTCTATATTTGTAATTGCATTGTAGGTACATGTATCTCGGTACATAATTTGTTTTCCCTATGCTATCATTGTATATTGTTTGTATTAATGTTTTTTCTTTGTTTCCGCGCCTTGAGCGCCCAGCAGGGTGGATATGTGCGCGCTAAAAATCTTTATTATTATTATTATTAACTAATCGCAACTAATTGACCGCATTATAAACCATACACATGTAGTTAGTATGCATTAGTCATAGCCAAGGTTATTGGTTATTCACATACATGTATTTCAACATAACTCTCACAAAAACTTTGTTTAAAAACAAATCATGTTTTACAAAAATTATTCTGAAGACTTGATATTATTTCTGATTGTATGTCTTACATAAAAACAATTAAATAAATACAGATTTGAAGTCTAAGTTGGTGTTTGGCTTAATTTGTTGCTTGTTCCGTGATATTTGCAACTATTTTGACACACTAGATACATTCCTCACATGTTGAACTAAAAAAAACTGTGATTTTACTTACATTAAAATTTTGTGACACATGGGACTGAAAATGTTACGCTTGGCAGTTTGCAGACTTCAATGAAGGCGGCCATTTTAATTTAATTCAGCTTACACACGCAACAATTTTATAACGGCTGTTTGATGTGTGCACAGATGTGGGGTTTTTGTTTTGTTTTTTTGCACAGTGAAATAAGCGTGCAAAACTACAAGTGCAAGTCTGTGCACACATCAAACAGCCATCGTTAAATTGTTTCAAATGAAATTAAAATAGCTGCCTCCATAGAAATCTGCAAACTAAGATATTTATTTCATGAAAAATCAGGCATTTTTGGTACATGTATACGATGACTTCCTCAGTCAATGTCTGTCTGATCTTGTCAACTCCCCCATAAGTGACCAACACGGTCATTGTACATTGTACATGCGCAGTGGCAACTAGTATAGGATCCTTCTATTTTCTGAAGGGGAGGATTTTTTTAGAAGGGAAATCAAGTCCGAAAACCATCATAAAAGTGGATTTTAAGATAGTTTTCGCTTTCTGTACCCCCAAAAATCGATGGAATGATTTTTAAACTGGTTAGTGACCAGTTGTAAAAAAATTCCAAAAACCCTTAAATAAAAAGAGGCGGTCGGATACGACATTCTTTCCTATTTTTGTACATGTGGTGCTAGGGCCAAGGATACAGAGTGAGTCCATCAGTATTGGCCCTAGAATGGGGCTAACATCAAAGTTCAAACAGCCGTCGTAATATTGTTTCACACGCAGGTTGAATCAAATTAAAATGGCCGCCAAAATGGCCACCTTCATTGAAATCTGCAAACTACCGAGCATAGCATAATATTTTCAGTCCAATATGTCACGAATATAAATGTAAGCAAAGACAATATTTTGTTGCCGCTGCCTTTGCGTTTGGTTCAACATTAGTCATTTAGTCATTAGGAATAATGTAGGCTTAGGCCAAAAGAATGAAAGTCATAGATTTGCGTCCGGGAAATTTCGAAAACACATGAGGCTTTTTTTCATTATTCATTATTCATTATTTCCATTGATCATTAATAACAGCGCAATCACAAGATGTTTCTTCTAATTTGACGTATTCTTAATTAATCACTTTGTGTACATGCTTTCTACCTGCGAGAGAGAGAGAGAGAGGGAAGGGTGAAAAGAGGAGTAACAAGGAGCATTTTGGTCATTAAGGCTCTTTTTATTGTTTTGCACATCTTTATTGGGAGAGGAGATTGAACATTCCTGTGCACGTGCGTGTCGCCGTATGTATGGTCGCCTGTGTACATGTACGTACGTGCATCATTATACGTGCGGGCCGCACACACAGGCATAAGATACGAAGGCTCAACTGCGAACGTGTTGTGCATAGCGCATGTGAAGGGCGGTACAGTTGCAGGTGCGGATCGGACGGAGTTTACCAAACAGTTTTAGCGCGATGCGACCTTTTTTGTGAACGACGTACGCGGGACTAAGACGTGTATTAAGAGAACATGTGCTATAGTATAAATAAATGATTATAGTGCACATACTGGTGGAAATTTGGTAAAAACTTCGTTTTACTGATGTGGATGATTTGGAACTAAATTTGTTTGGTGGAAATACCTTTTTTGTGCAAATAATGATTTTTTTGGCAAATAATGAAAAATTTAGGCGGGAGCTTTCGGGACATGCGGGCGGAGGACGCAAATCTATGACTTTCATTCTTTTGGCCTTAGCCTTAAGTTAGGGCACTATCTACTAAGTAGCCTACTATGTCAAAATAGGTGCAAATATCGTCAATTTGAGCGCTAAGAATTTACAAAATCGAGACAAGTGTTAGCAGTGTCAACTCAATGGAAAAGTGTGTGGTGAATCATTCAGGTCTGTGCCACACTAGTGGGGCTAGGACGTAACTGTACGTACCTGTGTAAGCGACAAAATTTGACGTCCACACAAGACCGCACGTCGTTGCATTATCATACTGCCGGACGGTCTTCGCAAATTCATCAAATGTACTCCCGCCTGCAATCAACGATCGGCACCAGTCCAGATTATCACTGTTTTCTAGCGATGTCTCCGGATGTAGGACAATATCCAACAATGCCTGTAGCTGCTGCTGTCCCGTATTTCGAGTGATTTCAGCCTTCAGTTGTGCGGAAACTTTGAGTTTGTCACCTTTCAAGAGAGTCGCCATGTTTACCTCTGAAAGTTGATTGACCCCACATACGTCAAAGGTCAATGCACTTGTTCGTTTCAATTCGGTCGATTCACAACAAGGGCGCCGCCAGCGGCAAGCCGGGAAAAGGCCAAATTACGCAGTGCATCATGGGAAAAAGTCGACATCGGAAAACGGAAGCGGGTATTGCCAATGCATCGACCGTACTTCTTACACCCCTTCCCCGCTAAATCTATCAACTCTTCTCTCTTCTTTCCCGCACAAGGTATGCCCCGATTAGTCAAACATTGATTTAACTCATCCACTCGCATTCGCGCGAAATCCATACTGCTGTACTGACCACCATCTAATACAACGCGATAGACGCGATGTCGACCCTGAAAGTTTGAAATTGGCCTTTCCCGGCTTGCCGCTGGCGGCGCACTGAGTTGTGAATCGACCGAATTCTCTGTCACTAGCTGCAACTAAAATTTCACTTGCATGTGGCGTGAATTAAAGGGGCGGGGGTGATCAACAATTACATTAGAAAGATTGACACATTAATGAGGTGGCACGAGCTTACGTTAACTTCATGGACCCTGTATTTCCAGGAAATATTTATATTTTATATGGGTCATTCCATTCTACGGAGCCCCTAAGGGGACAGGTAAAAAAAAAAATCGGGAAGGTAAAAAAAAGGGGGGAAATGTATTTCGTTCCTTCGAATTAATATTTCGTTCCCTCGAAATAACATTTCGTTCCCTCGAAATAATATTTCGTGGGAATGAAACAAATTATTTCGAGGGAACGAAATAAATTATTTCGTTCCTATTATTTCGAGGGAACGAAATGTTATTTCGAGGGAACAACGAAATGTTATTTCGAGGGAACGAAATGTTATTTCGAGGGAACAAAATGATTTCGAGGGAACGAAATAATATTACGAGTGAACGAAATAATATTTCGAGGGAGCGAAATGAATTCGAGGGAACGAAATGTTATTTCGAGGGAACGAAATACATTTCCCCCTTTTTTTTTACCTGTCCCCTTAGGGGCTCCGTACGTAGTCCACAGATCATTCCCCGCAGATATTCTGCACCATGACACTTCGCTGTGGACTAGGGGACTGAACGAACTCTATAAAGTATGCGGCGGTGAGTTGAAGGGGGACACGCCCCTTTTTACATTTAGTATCTTTATACTTTTAATCATTTCTATGAACACAGGCGATATAGGCGTACATCTTTAACCTTCTGCAGACAAATACATTGTGCAACATTCTTCTTCTTCGTCATCAGGTATCGAATTACGATAATTCAAAGTTTAATATTTCAAAATTGAAATTGAAAAAAACTGAACTAGGCCTACACAATAGATTATTACAATCTTTATACCATCGAAAAGGTTTCGAGAAATCGAACAAAATTTGCACAGACATGACCCTAATTTGCCTCTGTCTTCCTGTCCAAACAGGAAGTTAAAGTGAAAAACATATTCACTAGCCTCATTTTGAGGTGTGGAGCCAACACAAAAGGAAATTCAGACATGGTTCCTGTATATGAAATGACAATTAACCGTTGTCCTTTTCAAATATATAATTGATGAGGTCGATGTTTGACAGCACCCTCTGGTGACAAATTAAAAAAATATATTATTTTTCAAACTCAAAATATATTTAATTAATTAACCAAATGCTACCAATTTAAAAACAATATTAGATAACATCTATAAAAGCCCATTTATGAAATATGAAGAAAAAAAATCGAGCAGGTGAAACGGAAATTATGGCTAAATTAAGGTGCCGTTTTCTGTGCGATCAGTGAGCGACCAACGTATTAATAGCCAGTATGCATATGCGTGTGTGACGTTTTTATCACATCCATCGTATATACAAACTTGAGTACACATAATTGCAAGGTTCACATAACGTCTAAATTTCACACGTGGATAAAACATAACATGGACATAAACTCATCGTTGTGACGTCATGATGACGTTGCCAGGGGTTGGATTACATTATCTCAAAGTTATTATTTCAAAAGTTTATAATTACTGAACTGTATAAGATATTTTCACACTGTCATATGGAAGGTCTTGAAAAAATAACTTAAACTTAAGTTAATAAGTTAAACTTAAGTTACCCCAATTTTTTTATCTTGATCAAAGTTCAAGTGAAACAGATATTCCCAACCACTACGTTTGGATATGCAGCCGGCCAATATAAAGATGAATTTCTTTTTGGTTTCTGCGCATGAAATAATGGGTGAACCTTGACCTCTTCAAATATACTAATGATGACCTCATCATATATAACAACGCCCTCTTGTGACAAGTTCAAAAAAATATCACTTTGCTAGAAACAGGTTGCATGCTGAAATCCGTACAAAACCTGGCACATACTTAAATCTTAAAGCATTAATAAATTAGAAATGACATAATGATGACGCTGTCAGTTGTCGAATTACATTAATTCAAAGTTTTTTTTTAAACATTCATATCTAAAGACCAACAGCTCGTATTATTTTAATTTGTGGGTCATATGGTAAGGTTTGGTGTATAGTATATTTTTATGTATACATGTACTCCTGCCTATGACCTTGCTGCCTGTACAAACACACACATGACAAAGCGAAGCATTCTATTCGTGTTTTTTTCTTCTCCATTTGATTTATTTTACATAGCGTATAACACATAAAACTGTAATAATAGAATTATCAATAAAACATCCAAGAATATTAACTCTTGTCTTTTAACAACTTTATGTCATTATTACAACGTTTAATTAAGTCAAGTTTAGTTTACGCTTGATTCATGGTCTAATCTCTACCTCCATTGTCAACTCCACATTTTCGAGGACTAAAACTTGTCACAATTAGGGCCGGCACACTGTATGCCGCTAGATATTCCCAGGACGCGTGAATCACCATGCTCGCTCCATGTCCATCGGGATCCCACAGAATGCAGCGACTAGACTAGAGCGACTGGTTTCCACAGTCCTGTAATGATGGGCGTAATGGTAAATCTTCGTTCCGTTCCGGTGCCAGACGTAGGTTGGTCACAAGATCACGCCCTCATGCGCCGACACATTTTGTTCGGGATTCTGTCCTCGTTTTGATCTTCTCTCCGTAAATTGGGTACCCAAATTCCGTCGGTCCCTCAGTCTCACCTCAGTCAAAAAGATGTTCGCGGAGACTCAATTAATTTGACGTGATAGGCCGTCTGCCGCTGGCCCTCGATCTGAACCAAATTCTCGAGGACGAATGTCGTAGCTAGAATGTCGATAGTTTATAGACATTTCTTGGCAACTACCGACCAGCAATCCTACCGACTACGCCATTATTATAACCAATATATAGAATAGAATAAATTGTTGTCTCACTCGTGTTTGGTTTCGAATTGAATTTTATTTCTGCGTGTACTGCATCTCCGTGAACATATCTCTATGTTTTCCGAATCTCGAATGTCCAGCAACAAAGACATACTTTCAAACCTCCATCAACCTTTGAACTTGGCACTCAACGTGAAGTGGAAATAACTGTTCCTTTCACGTCATCATAATGCCATCGGATATCGAATAACACTATTTAAAAGTTTATTTCAAAAAATCATATCCCAACAACCACACGAGATAAATTAACATGGGCGGATCCAGAACATTTTTTATGGGGGGGGGGGGGGCTGAGAATCAAAAACAATTATTTTCCAGTACTACAAAAATTACAATGAAATAATCAAAGGGAGAGAAAAACAAAGCACACTAGTGGGAATGGGAGTGCGTTCTCCCTTCCCCTCCCCTCTCTCTCTCTCTCTCTCTCTCTCTTTCTCTCGCTTTTTTTTTCTTTTACGAATTTAGGGGGGGGGGGCTACAGCCCCCTTAGCCCCCCTGGATCCGCCAATGATTAAGGCCTCAATTTTTGTGCCATCTTACATTTCGTAGGGTCAAAAATCTTACTGAGGTGACTCCAATTTGACCTTTGCTTCCAGTTCAATTTAAACAAATTCTGGAGCCAATGTGGTAGCGAATTTGAAGACGGTTTATGTGCATGAAAAATAAATTGACATGTGAATCTTTCACAAATATGATTGATGACGTGATGATACGTCACAGCGAAAACGTATAATAGGTTGAAAAAATATGACTTCTTTTTTCAGGTCTACGTTTTGAGGCTTTGCATGGTGGAATATCGATATCGTTTCGGTTTGCGGTAACACCATGTGTTTATCTCAACTAACGTGAAACTGATGGTACATGTTCTGAAAAGAACCGTATCGCACAACTCGTATCTCAACCTTCGTTAAGTGAGAAAAGTTCAAGGGAGAACCAATTTCGGGACACTCGTTTTTCTCTACTGTCGCTAAGTGAACCATATTTCTCACTTAGCGACAGTAGAGAAAAACGAGTTGCCCGAAATTGGTTCTCCCTTGAACCTTTCTCACTTAACGAAGGTTGAGATACGAGTTGTGCGATACGGTTCTTTTCAGAACCTGTACCTCAGTTTCACGTTAGTTGAGATAAACACATGGTGTTACCGCAAACCGAAACGATATTTTTTTAGGTCATGAAACATTTTTTGGAAAAGTCACTATTTTAGTCACTTTATGAATGAATAAAAACCTTACTTTTACGAATAATGCTTCATATGTTTATACCTTTATTTATCTATTTTTGCTGTTTATAGACAGATCTGAAAAATATCCTGTCTCTTCTACACGTTTCCCCGTTTTGACCAATCGGTCATTATTGGTACCTTCAAATGAAAGGTCTACTATTCCCACAAATTTTATTGTCAAATGGACAAACATTAGAAATAGTCAGATACGGATCCACTGTATTTCAATTTGTATGATAAATGCATATTGAAAAACAAAAACAAAAAGTCAACAAAGATCGAGTGTCACTGAATGGGATTGCACCATCACTCTTTACTACTAAAATATAATTAAACATATCATGAAGTTATTACATAAAATAACAATTAAAATTACAATTAGTGCTGGTATGGTTAAACAAAAAACCAGAACTAACCATTCAGAAATTTGCTAACCGGCAAATCAAAGCCAATATTTAAAAAATAAATACCCAACAATTTTGGGAAAAATTACTGACCATTTTGTTGTTCTCTTTTTTCTAGACTCTTGTTTGGTTATTAAACAATCATTGTGGGAAGTTTATTTATGCTTTTCGATTAAACATTTATACACATTATTCCATTTGCACAATTAAATTCAATTAATAAGTTGATAAAATAATAAAAAGAAAATAAATAAACTACATACATGTAAGTTACAAAATGTCTGGATCTCTTCCCTCAAAATCTAAAGTAATTCATTTTGTATTTAAATTAACTGCAGTGCCTCAACCCTTTTCACCCCATTTCAAATTCAAGCCACGTCTTTAACAAAATTACATTTACAAAATTGTATGTTTTGGTGTCTCAGAATAATTTTTACCAAAGGTGCAATGCTGAGTGTTGACAAAATTCATTTTAAAAAATGCTGCAGTTTTGTCATCAATACATAAATATAAATCTTATATTGAAAAGTTCTTATTTTCACCTCCTGGCTAATCTTAAAATCTTCTAATCTGGTCTGTGCTCTGACCATTTAAAAAAAAAGTACGGCTGTTCTTTCTGAATGATGGACACATCAGGGTATTTCACTGCAGTGGTAACTTCTAGTGGCTTGGGTTCCTCTAAAGGTTGGTTATCAACATTCACCACCAGTTCATGTGAGTCATGTCGCACTAAGTGCTTTTCGTTTCTTCTTACACTGGAAGATAATAAATACATAATTTAAATTTCAAATGTTTTTAGCACATACTCTTTCAATAAAAACACAGATCTTTGTGTTGTCAAAAATAGAATTATTATGAGCCCATCAGTAACACTCATTCTGGAACTTCTAACATACTTCTAACAATATCAATTTGTGAAATGTCTCATTTTAAGGTGATTAACTTCCTCACTACAAGTGAAATACAAGTAGCCAGGGAAGAAACAAATACATGGACCATACATCACCTACTGTGTGATACTGTAAAAGTATAAACGGCTTATAAATCAAATAAGGTTTTGACCTTTTTGAGATTTTTTTAGATACTTTTGTATGCCTACTGGATAGTGGGCCTGGGGCCCAAAATGATTAAAGATGGACTACAACGAGAACTCTCACATTAAATTGACTATCGAACCTTGTTTATGTTGTGTTCAGGTAACAATTTATTGTTGTGGTCATGTTTTTCTCTTTATAATTTTGTTGCAATTTGACCGAAAAAATTAGACCCCGCTTCTTCGATTTTTGAAATTTCCCGCCCTGCACTGGTTCCCGACAAAGACCCATTGAAAATCCACTATGAAATCCACGATATAGTACCAGCGGACTTGTAAACCAGCGAAAAGGGATGACGTATAACCATGAACACCCGCTGTTGTTCCGCATTGCATGTATGGTAAATGCATACAGTACACACGATCGACTGTTGTGCGTGGGAGTAACAAAGCGTCATGGGTGCCACGTCACACACGAAGTATGAATTATTCATGAGTTGAGGGCTTTTGGTGAAACTGGGCTTTTCTGGGTCGTAGAACGCCGATTAAATTGATTTTTTTTGCATGAAGGAACAAGTTTTATTGAATAATAATAATATGTTAGTAATCATTACACATTTCTCGAACGAAAACAGCAACACAGCACTTATCATTATTCCGTTGTAGTCCATCTTTAACATCTCCAAAATATCTGATGAAAAGTAAAGATGTGAATACAATAAATTGACTTAGTCTTAAGTGCAGTACATATGCCACAGAATGCAGCGTCTAGACTAGCGCGAAAGGTTTCCACCGTCCTGTAATGACGGGCGTAAAGGGCCTGTCCCAATTGGGCGACTTTTTAGGCGACTGCCGGCGACCGTCATAGTCGTAGCAGGTCGCCGAAAAACCGGCGACTGGACCCCCTTACGACAATGTCTACGACAAGCTACAACAACCTACCACCTAGTCGACGTCAAGCTACGGCAAGCTACCGACAACCGGCGACCCAATCGTCGCGACTAAGGACGACCACCTACGAACACACCTACGACAACCTACGACCACACAGGCGACAACCTACGACAAACGAAGTCATTTAACCTACGTCCACCCGCGACAAGCTACGGCCCTGTCGGCGACAACTGAAGACAACTGAAGACAAATGAAGAGAATTTACTTGACTTCTCTTGACGCCAGTACCTGTTGCCGGTTAACGTAGGTTGACGTAGTAGTCGCCAATGGAATTCACCGAGGTCAGCACCGGCGACAACCTACGACATCACCTACGTCAGTAGAAGTCAAGCTACGCTCATTGGCGTCAAACCCACTGTCGCCGAAATTTTTTGAACATTTTGAAAATCCCGCGGCGACCAGAAAGAGGCTACGACTCTTTGGGCGACTGAGGAGACTACTCCCGACCATACAGGCGACACCCCGGCGACCATGTGGCGACAGCCTGGTCGCCTGTAGTCGCCTAAAAAATCGCCTAAGTGGGACAGGGGCATAAAGTTTACGCTTGATTCATCAGTGGTCTAATCTCCACCTCCATTGTCAACTCCACATTTTCGAGGACTAAAACTTGTCACTAGGTGACCACACCGTATGCCGCTAGATCTTCCCAGTACGGCCGGACTGAATCACCATGCTCGCTCCATGTCCATCGGGATCCCACAGAATGCAGCGTTTAGACTAGCGCGACTGGTTTCCGCCGTCCTGTAATGATGGGCGTAATGGTAAATCTTCGTTCCGGTGCCAGACGTAGGTTGGTCACAAGATCACGCCCTCGTGCGCCGACACATTTTGTTCGGGATTCTGTCCTCGTTTTGATCTTCTCTCCGTAAATTGGGTACCCAAATTCCGTCGGTCCCTCAGTCTCACTTCGGTCAGAGACTCAATTAATTTGACGTGATAGGCCGTCTGCAGCCGGCCCTCTATACCAGATTCTCTAGGAATGTCGCAGCTATAGAATGTCGATAGTTCGTAGAAATTTCTCGGCAACTACCAACCAGCAATCCTACCGACTACGCCATTATTATAACCAATATATAGAATAGAATAAATTCATATTGTCTCACTCGTGTCTGGTTTCGAATTTAATTTTATTTCTGCGTGTACTGCATCTCCATGAACATATATCTTTTCCCCCCGAATCTCGAATGTTCAGCAACAAAGACATAGGCCTACTTTCAAACCTCCAACAACCTCAGAACTTGGCATTTATTTAGAACTCAACGTGAAGTAGAAATAACTGTTCCTTTCACGTCATCATAATGCCATCGGACATCGAATAACACTATTTCAAAGTTTCTTTTTTTCAAAAAATCATATCCCAAGAACCACAAGAGATAAATTAAGGCCTATTGTGCCATCTTACATTTCGTAGGGTCAAAAATCTTACAGAGGTGACCCCAATTTGACCTTTGCTTCCAGTTCAATTTAAACAAATTCTGGAGCCAATGTGGTAGGGAATTTAAAGACGGTTTACATGTATGTGCATGGAATATAGATTGACATGTGCATTTTTCACAAATATGATTGATGACGTGATGGCTACGTCACAGCGAAAACGTATAATAGGTTGAAAAAATATGACTTTTCTTTTTAAGTCATGAAACATTTTTTTGAAAAGTCACTATTCTTTTTAAAAACACGTATGAAGTGCTTAATATTTAAAAGTCAACTAATTTTAATCTTAAAACTATAAGAAAAATTACCTTGTATAGGTACTGGAAAGTCATATAGGCAAAACATCTGCTATGACAGTCTGAGTGTTGTAACTGTAGTTCACCCGTTCTATTTTATTAATTAAAGCAAGATTCTGCAAAGTAGTCATGTCATACTGCAGGACATGTACTATACAAATGCCGCATTCAGTGAGAATGGTGTAAATTTCCATGCATTTTCCCACAGAAAGACCTATACATGTATATGTCATACCTTAACCTGTAGTATATCTCCAAGTTTGTTGTATTGAGAGGTGATGAATTAAGGAAGGAACATTTTGTGACCCAATATTATGTAAAAAAGGAGAAATTGTCCACGTCCCCTCACGTAAACATTAAGACCTCGTGCTGTGTGTAGGGCCTACATACTACATACTCTGTGCACGCGCGATATGGGCTATTCGTACATATAGGGAAAAGTTAAAGTGCTGTGAATTTTGCAACTATCCCTCTCACTGAGAAGAAGAAAAAGTTTTTTTTTTTTAAATTAAAAAATCAATAACAAGAGGTGTTCGCGCTGTAGCTCGAAAACCTAAAAATCGCAAACAAATGGATCCAATTCAAATGTGGAAATACGACCCAGATTGACTTGCACGGTCTGTTGTCAATAGGATAGTGTATCCATAGTTAAAAGTTATGAATAATGAATTAATAAGTATGAAACATGCCACTCTTTGAGAAATGTTTACTTTAAAAGTGACGCTATATTTAAAACGTTTTTCTTATTTTTGTTGAAAACCACTGAATGGACTTGGATAAATATTCACTTTAAGTCTTCCAAACGTCTACCTAGCGCATATCATCCCTTTCAATGACAGTTATTTATAACAAAACGCAGAGATCATAGGTAAATACAACCACTTCACCATGCTGCATTCTCTCATTTATTTTCTATTTATTTGATTTACATAATACATGCAAGTTAACATCTGCACACGATTGTATCCTTTATTTTGTATCCTTACGTTTCTAATAATATTGTGTATAAATTTGAAGTACTTTGTGATGTTCATTAAATCTAATTAAAAATATATTATAAAATGATATATTTGGTAATTCATTTAAACAACTCATTATTACATTGTTTTAACAATTATGAATTTTAAATTTGTTTAATTTCACATTTTGAGTACTATGCATTTGCGCTATAGTCAAGTACGAACCTGCTTTAGGTTCAATAATAGCAACAACTTATACAATTTTGCAAAATTATTTTACAATACAGGCCAATGATAATGTGTATACTATATTAGATATACATTACATCATATCATTATCATTACAGGTCAGAGCATCCTCTACCAATACAATTCATAAAATAAATATTCTTTGAAATATTCTGCGGATGCCTAAAAACGTATGTTTTGTCTTTTAACGCTGAATTTGTAAGGTCAGTTCATTACAATTTTCTTTCTATCCTCGGGAACATTTTCAAAGGTTTTCTACAATGTGAACATAACCATTTATCTTAGAGACAACTTCACACAATCAATGTGGATAACATACAACATGTGACATTTCATACAAATATCACATCCAGGATAATCTTCAAATGACTGCAGCTCACCCGAGATTATTACCACAAAAAAAAACATTACCACAAAAAAAAAAAAAAAAAAAAAAAAAAAAAAAAAATTGCATTTTTCTAAATAAACACTGCATGGTTTATTCATTTCAATTCATCTGAATTATACAGTCCACTCACACCTTAATAACACAGGTTGCATGCTCAAAATTATATAACATTAATAATAATAATAATAATTAAAGAAACTTCATCGCATTGTTTTTGTACCCTAAAATATTGATTTTTATTAAAGCTTCCTGTTGACCCGGAAGTAGAGGTCATTATGAGGTCACGATACCACAGCGCACATTCACAGTACCCATTATGTCTATAACTGCAAAAAGTTTAAGTATCAAGTGTATACTTCTTGAGTTATGGTTCAAAATGGATTTGCTAATTAAATATTCATGAGACTGTAAATGGAAACCGGATGACATCACGATGACGAAATTTAGTTTTTCATACTAAGTTTACAATTTGGTGTATAGTTTGACCCAATACAATAAAGTTTAATTTTGAACCGGAAGTAGAGGTCATTATGAGGTCACGATGCCACAGCGCACATTCACAGTACCCATCAAGTCTATAACTGCAAAATGTTTAAGTATCGAGTGTATACTTCTTGAGTTATGGTTAAAAATGGTTTGCTAATTAAATATTCATGAGACTGTAAATGGAAACCGGATGACATAACGATGACGAAATTTAGTTTTTCATACTAAGTTTACAATTTGGTGTATAGTTTGACCCAATACAATAAAGTTTAATTTTGAACCGGAAGTAGAGGTCACGATGCCACAGCGCACAGTCACAGTACCCATCAAGTCTATAACTGCAAAAAGTTTAAGTATCGAGTGTATACTTCTTGAGTTATGGTTCAAAATGGATTTGCTAATGAAATATTCATGAGACTGTAAATGGAAACCGGATGACATCACGATGACGAAATTTAGTTTTTCATACTAAGTTTACAATTTGGTGTATAGTTTGACCCAATACAATAAAGTTTAATTTTCGGCCCTTTGCATTGTACACTGTAATTTGCAACGCTAAGAACAATGGTTATGTCACTTTTAAAACCGGTCACTTGAGGGCGCTATACGCGAGTAAATCTATAATTTTTAAGACTTTGGACCTCATGTTTGATATCTGACGCACAAACTTCACAAAAATCTTAATTACATCGTTGTTGTCCCCTAAAATATTGATTTTTAGTCAGACTTCCTGTTGAACCGGAAGTAGAAGTCAATATGGGTCATTCCGAGAATATGCCACAAAGATTATCAATATCTGCCATGTGGTTCAGAAGATATGAATTGTTGATTAATGTTGACCTGGATTCTGGGTCTAATGAAATAAGCATGTATTCCATGTATTAAGAAGCCTTATCCATGGCAGGAAATCAAATAAAACAATGTCATTGTTTTTTATGTAACATTCAGCTGAATCATTACCTTTAAACTGTACATCTTTTATAAGGAACACATGCTTACATTGTTAGGATGGCCTAGGAGACAACACATTGTAATTTGAAGGATAACTGTAAAATGAACAGAAACAAACAATAATGAAATGATCTTCTGATTGTTTTATGTATTTATTTCTCTGTAACTGTTGAAAATACATGTTCATAAATAGTCTTTGTAAAGTTATTGTTTAAATGTGGCTTTTAGAGTTCATGTTGTAGATGAACTCAGTGACTGAAAATAATATTCACATGATAAGGTCATATTCGTGTTGCTGCTGCATAAATGAGCCAGTAATTTTCAGTCAATGTGTTTATCTTTAACAAGGACACCGATTCCATGCCCTGTAGAAAGTCTGCTCTGATTGTGGCAATACTGTCCCTTTAATATCTTTACACCAACTTGTGTTTATGGGATTGATGGTCAGTACTTGGGTTCAACTATCCTAAATGCTTGCATAAAAATAACTATGACCTTGAATTGGATAATCTGACAAAATGTATAGCAAGGCTGACAAGAGTGGGGGATGTTTACTATGTTTACATAGCCCAACTCTCAGTAATATACATTTTACTAGATCACACAACAGATATTGTTTTATAATAACTACACGTGTGGGGAATTTTTGGTCTAGTCCAAAAACATTTCCTGTGTACTATGATTGTTCTAACATGTTAAAAAAAATACCTTAAATTAGTTAGATGTGTTTTAAGGTACTGAAAACAATTCTCATGAAGGTACAGACTTCTACAGATAGGATAGATCCATATAAATTAATTTGAAACATACATTAACTCCTTTTTGAAGAATCGACTTCAACTCTTGGCCATTGGATCGAAAAGTTATACAGACTCTGACACACCTCGTAGCAGTAGCAAGTGTTCTTTGGTTTCAATCTGGAGTAAAAAGGGTGGAAAACTTTATTTTACAAGTGTGAAGGATTAATACTTGTGTGTAGTTATGATACGATGGGCTGTAGACAATTACATGTACTATTTATACTAATTAAGATACATGTGTATTCAATATATACTGATAGTGTATATAATATTGGTGTGGTCCCCTTTAAGTTTTTCTAGATATTGAAATTCCTAAATTGTTATTCATAATTAAGGTTCTGCTAATACAAACTCAGCTTAGATGGTGATGATACATGCCTAAGAATTGATGGCCAATTAATCACTTATTCAATGTAAAAAGAAACAATAAACATTTTAAGCTTTCTCAATAGACCTTATGCATTGACGTCATCACGCCGCCATCTTAGAGGTAAAATGATGATGAAACAATGGAAAACGCACATTTATACACACGCGGTGCACAGATTGGGCCAATGAGCAACCTTCTTTTGACCTCTAGCCGAGGGCGCCCTACTCAAATGACGTCATGTGCATAAGGTCTATACATGCTTGCTAGGAATTGAGCGACAACACATATCTTTAAAAATTTGGTGCAAAATAACCAATAATGCACAGCCCTAAGTAATATTAGTTTTCCACACTAAATCTGCCCATAAAATGCTTTTATTTTCTCATTTTGTCTTTTTCTGTTCGGGGGGGGGGATAGATTCATCAAAAGTTAATTAATAATTGTTTGAGTGCAGAAAAACTTACATGATGTTCATCATCCACACCATTATAAGTAGTGTAAACTGTAGATGTTTTACCTACTACTACTAGTAACGTTAATAGTAGTGTAACATCCCCCATGTGTGTGTATTTTGTTAATAAAACAGCGAACAGATCATGTCCACATATCATGGTGACCCCTCCATCCATATTTGTACAGAACAATGACATTGACAATGGTTGTACACATAGCTATACTACAGTCAACCCGTACACACATACACATTTACATGGCCAGCACACTAATGACAAAATGTTAACGTTAGTTTTGTATCGTCATTAGCTGTATACATGTATAATTAATGTGAAAGTTTACATACCTTCAAATGAAACAAAGTAATGAAGACCCCTTCCATTAACTGTGAAACGATTCTCCAACGATCATTGGGACGAAAACAAATGATATCGTATCGTCACATTTACAGACCTAACTTTCTAACTCAAAAATACACAACGTCAGTTTTAACACTCACGGACAAGTTGTGCATGAGAAACTCCAACTACAATTGCGTTATCAGACATCGTCATTTAAATAGACTCGATTAAGTCGCTCGATTAAGTCTGTGTGTATTATGTACGAAGGTATTATGGAGAATCACTTCCGAATAATGTAGGACTTGGTCACATAGTCCATGTGTTTTGTACACAGATACAAAACGCGCTATAAATGATGTCATGATGACGTCACAAGAAATTCTAGGCCAAAAGGCACATCTACAGTACCCCACAAATGTATAACTGAAAAAAGTTTGATGATCGGGTGTATACTTCTTGAGATATGGTGGTAACAAGATTGCCTAATTAAATATTCACGTGACTATAACCAAGCTAATTAATTAAGAATTTTAGTCTAATGACATTTAGAAACTACGTCAAGGCATAAGCTTCCATATGGTATATGATTTTACTCTTTCTGATATTCCTAAGAAGGACTTTTTGCCACCAAGACCTCTCACACGTTAAGGCAATAGGGTTTTGTCGGAAATAAAGAATAATAATAATAATAATAATAAAAAAAATAAAAATCTTGACAGAAACAATAGCTGTTCCGACTAACAGGTCGTAACAGCTAATAATGTGTGGACTTATATAGCGCACGTATCCACCAACTAAGTGGTGCTCAAGGCGCATTCTTTTTTACGTGCATTACACAACACACGGGATCTACGGCTTTACGTCCCATCCGAAGGACGAAGCAATTATGGTTAAGTACCTTGCTCAAGGACACAAGTGTCACGACCGGGGCTCGAACTCACACGCTGCTGCTGGCAACACCAGAACTTGAGTTCGGTGCGCTAGACCGCTCGGCCACGACACTCCATATTAAGCATATACTCAATTCTTAAAACATTAATCATAAATTGCCAATTACGTAATGTTGACGTCAAAAGATGTCAGATTAAATTTAATACAACCTTTATTATTTCTAACATTCATATTTCCTGAACTACATAAGATATTTTCACAATCAATAGGTCATATAAATTAATATTATGTAGAAAATCAAACGAAACTTACATTAACACAACCCCATTTTGACCTTATCTTCCGGTTCAAACCGGAAGTTGAGATGAACAAATATATTCCCGGAGCTTATTTTTGAGTATTCAGTCAATATTAAAGACAACGTCTTTATGGTTCCTGTGTATGAAATAATGTGTCAATGCATACAATAATGAGAAATAAGAAATTACAAGAGGAACATAACGAACTTGCCTAATAATATGATTTCAATCTATGAATCTTATAGTAACATTATAGTAACATATGATAGATGTAATATTTTTATATGTAGTAGTGACCTGATTTGTGAAAACATATTTATTACTTTAGAATACTACTGTACTTCTACAATAAGGATCACCAATTAAAAAAACTTCCTCAAACCCAAACATCGTGTTTGTAATTCAAATCACCAAATTCTACTTTTATTAATTGTTGGCCTCAATATGACTCTTGTCATAACACTCAGTAACACAATTGTACGATATGAAATTCAGTAACACAGAGAAATGGATGTAAATGCATCCATACTTTATAGGAATCAAGATATAAACCAAACTGTGATAGTTCAAGTTGTATCACTGTATCGTTTCATGAGAAAATAGTATTAAAAAAATGCATTCGAATTTGTTATTTATTTTAAAGTTCTCTTTCCTGACTTCGAACTAGAAATTGTTGCAATTTTCTTAAAAGTGACAGAACATCAGACAAAATTATTTCTAGACAAGATTGTTACCATTGTCATATATAGGACTAGGCCTACACCAATTAAGTTTTCAAATTTACAATTGGACCGTTTTTGGTAATTTTTTACTTAATATTGTATTACCTTTAAAAAATACTTCGCGTTCATTGTAAGAGAATTATAAAACAAACATATTTGGACTTTATATTGACATTATTATTTCTGCTACCAAATTAATTTCCACTGGCGGATCCAGGGCATGGAGGGAGTCTTGTTGGGGGGGGGGGGGGGAGGCTGAAGCTTAGCTACACGAGCTTTCCCATGACAAAACCCAATAAGCCACCCCTATCTATTGAACGGATTTCGTTTAGATGAGCACAATTGGGGAAATATATTCTACGCCTGCTCGGTTCTCCCCGTTAAGCATTTTTGTAGATGCCCATTTTCTGGAGAAACAACTTTTGCTCCCCTCCCATTTCATTTCTGTATCTGTGTCGAATCCAGGCTTTGGCCAAAATGGGCACACATCCCGGATAGCACAGCCTCACCCTGCTTTTAGACATTACATTTAGGCACAACAATCGCGAGTTTGTAAAAAAATTTTTGTATTTTTTTTATATATATTTTTTTATTTTAAGAAATATTACCCTTTTCATCGGAAGTTTCATATACTTGAGGAAAGGACAACAAATGCTTTAAAATGATGCATTTCTTAAAATAATGATGAGAGGCACGGTTTTACAGTAAACCATTCATTTTAGCACATCATTTCTATTAAACCAAACTATTTTGTGATATATCTCATTACGAAATATTTGTTTTCCTTTCTAAAAAGATTTAATTAATGTTTTGATGAACACATGCGATATAGGCCTACATCTTTCACCTCATGCAGACAACAATCGCGAGTTTGTAAATAAAATTCTCACACTAAAACTAATAGAAAAAGTTAAATAAAAAACAATAATAACAAATCCAGCTGGAACCGATTGGCCCCAGAAATTGTTTGATTCTAGACGCTTTCTCCTTTGTCTGGTCCCAGACCCAGTACATTACTCCGCTTCTTGTACCGCTTCTTTTGTGTTCCTTTCACACCTGACTAACTTATGGCCACTCCTGTGTTACATTTGTATGTATTTCTGTATATCGTCCATTTTGCCTTTGAGAAACAACCTGCTACGTTTGAAGCGAAAGGCCATTAACGACTACTTTATAAATAAAAAAACAGTTGCGTATAAAATTTGCAGTACATCTACACTACCAATGATATACAATGAAACATACCTCAATATCCGTAATCAGCCACATTTAATATCCAATTAATCTTCTGCAGACGTACATGTATATGACTGCAATCATTTAGAGTCAATATCTTCAGAGAAGGAACAGGGGCGTTATCTAGACTGACTGTAATCCATGGAAATTGTTTTTCTCCAAGAAAACCTGCTTTATACTGCCTGCAGATGCTATGATAGAGAAAAGTGGCTTAATATCATCACTCATCAGACTAAACTCATTTAGAGTCAATATCTCCAAAGAAGGAACAGGAGTTATCTGGACTGACTGTAATCCATGGAAATTGTTTTTCTCCAAGAAAACCTGCTTTATACTGCCTGCAGATGCTATGATAGAGAAAAGTGGCTCAATGTCATCACTCATCAGACTGCACTCATTTAGAGTCAATATCTCCAAAGAAGGAACAGGAGTTATCTGGACTGACTGTAATCCATGGAAATTGTTTTCATCAAGTGCAACATGTTTTATACTGCCTGCAGATGCTATGATAGAGAAACGTGGCTCAATATCATCACTCATCAGACTGCACTCGTTTAGAGTAATTATCTCCACAGAAGGAACAGGCGTTATCTGGACTGACTGTAATCCATGGAAATTGTTTTTCTCCAAGAAAACCTGCTTTATACTGCCTGCAGATGCTATGATAGAGAAAACTGGCTCAATGTCATCACTCATCAGACTGCACTCCATTAGAGTAATTATCTCCAAAGAAGGAGCATGCGTTATCTGGACTGACTGTAATCCATGGAAATTGTTTTTATCCAAGAAAACCTGCTTTATACTGCCTGCAGATGCTATGATAGAGAAAACTGACTCAATATCATCACTCATCAGACTGCACTTCATTAGAGTAATTATCTCCAAAGAAGGAGCAGGCGTTATCTGGACTGACTGTAATCCATGGAAATTGTTTTTATCCAAGAAAACCTGCTTTATACTGCCTGCAGATGCTATGATAGAGAAAACTGACTCAATATCATCACTCATCAGACTGCACTTCATTAGAGTAATTATCTCCAAAGAAGGAACAGGAGTTATCTGGACTGACTGTAATCCATGGAAATTGTTTCTATCCAAGAAAACCTGCTTTATACTGCCTGCAGATGCTATGTTAGAGAAAACTGGTTCAATATCATCACTCATCAGACTGCACTCCATTAGAGTAATTATCTCCAAAAAAGAAACAGGCGTTATCTGGACTGACTGTAATCTATGGAAATTGTTTTTATCCAAGAAAACCTGCTTTATACCGCCTGCAGATGCTATGATAGAGAAAACTGGCTCAATATCATCACTCATCAGACTGCACTCCATTAGAGTAATTATCTCCAAAGAAGGAACAGGCGTTATCTGGACTGACTGTAATCCATGGAAATTGTTTTCATCCAATAAAACCTGCTTTATATTGCCTGCAGATGCTATGATAGAGAAAACTGGCTCAATATCATCACTCATCAGACTGCACTTCATTAGAGTAATTATCTCCAAAAAAGGAACAGGCGTTATCTGGACTGACTGTAATCTATGGAAATTGTTTTTATCCAAGAAAACCTGCTTTATACTGCCTGCAGATGCTATGATAGAGAAAACTGGCTCAATATCATCACTCATCAGACTGCACTCCATTAGAGTAATTATCTCCAAAGAAGGAACAGGCGTTATCTGGACTGACTGTAATCCATGGAAATTGTTTTCATCCAATAAAACCTGCTTTATATTGCCTGCAGATGCTATGATAGAGAAAACTGGCTCAATATCATCACTCATCAGACTGCACTTCATTAGAGTAATTATCTCCAAAGAAGGAACAGGAGTTATCTGGACTGACTGTAATCCATGGAAATTGTATCTATCCAAGAAAACCTGCTTTATACTGCCTGCAGATGCTATGATAGAGAAAACTGGTTCAATATCATCACTCATCAGACTGCACTCCATTAGAGTAATTATCTCCAAAGAAGGAACAGGCGTTATCTGGACTGACTGTAATCCATGGAAATTGTTTTCATCAAGTGCAACATGTTTTATACTGCCTGCAGATGCTATGATAGAGAAAAGTGGCTCAATATCATCACTCATCAGACTGCACTCGTTTAGAGTAATTATCTCCACAGAAGGAACAGGCGTTATCTGGACTGACTGTAATCCATGGAAATTGTTTTTCTCCAAGAAAACCTGCTTTATACTGCCTGCAGATGCTATGATAGAGAAAACTGGCTCAATGTCATCACTCATCAGACTGCACTCCATTAGAGTAATTATCTCCAAAGAAGGAGCAGGCGTTATCTGGACTGACTGTAATCCATGGAAATTGTTTTTATCCAAGAAAACCTGCTTTATACTGCCTGCAGATGCTATGATAGAGAAAACTTACTCAATATCATCACTCATCAGACTGCACTTCATTAGAGTAATTATCTCCAAAGAAGGAACAGGAGTTATCTGGACTGACTGTAATCCATGGAAATTGTTTCTATCCAAGAAAACCTGCTTTATACTGCCTGCAGATGCTATGATAGAGATAACTGGCTCAATATCATCACTCATCAGACTGCACTACATTAGAGTAATTATCTCCAAAGAAGGAACAGGCGTTATCTGGACTGACTGTAATCCATGGAAATTGTTTTCATCCAATAAAACCTGCTTTATATTGCCTGCAGATGCTATGATAGAGAAAATTGGCTCAATATCATCACTCATCACATTGCACTTGTTTAGAGTAATTATCTCCAAAGAAGGAACAGGCGTTATCTGGACTGACTGTAATCCATGGAAATTGTTTTTATCCAAGAAAACCTGCTTTATACTGCCTGCAGATGCTATGATAGAGAAAAGTGGCTCAATATCATCACTCATCACATTGCACTTGTTTAGAGTAATTATCTCCAAAGAAGGAACAGGCGTTATCTGGACTGACTGTAATCCATGGAAATTGTTTTTATCCAACAAAACCTGCTTTATACTACCTGCAGATGCTATGATAGAGAAAAGTGGCTCAATATCATCACTCATCAGACTGCACTCCTTCAGAGTAATTATCTCCAAAGAAGGAACAGGCGTTATCTGGACTGACTGTAATCCATGGAAATTGTTTTTCTCCAAGAAAACCTGCTTTATACTGCCTGCAGATGCTATGATAGAGAAAACTGGCTCAATGTCATCACTCATCAGACTGCACTCCATTAGAGTAATTATCTCCAAAGAAGGAGCAGGCGTTATCTGGACTGACTGTAATCCATGGAAATTGTTTTTATCCAAGAAAACCTGCTTTATACTGCCTGCAGATGCTATGATAGAGAAAACTGACTCAATATCATCACTCATCAGACTGCACTTCATTAGAGTAATTATCTCCAAAGAAGGAACAGGAGTTATCTGGACTGACTGTAATCCATGGAAATTGTTTCTATCCAAGAAAACCTGCTTTATACTGCCTGCAGATGCTATGATAGAGAAAACTGGTTCAATATCATCACTCATCAGACTGCACTCCATTAGAGTAATTATCTCCAAAGAAGGAACAGGCGTTATCTGGACTGACTGTAATCCATGGAAATTGTTTTCATCAAGTGCAACATGTTTTATACTGCCTGCAGATGCTATGATAGAGAAAAGTGGCTCAATATCATCACTCATCAGACTGCACTCGTTTAGAGTAATTATCTCCACAGAAGTAACAGGCGTTATCTGGACTGACTGTAATCCATGGAAATTGTTTTTCTCCAAGAAAACCTGCTTTATACTGCCTGCAGATGCTATGATAGAGAAAACTGACTCAATATCATCACTCATCAGACTGCACTTCATTAGAGTAATTATCTCAAAAGAAGGAACAGGAGTTATCTGGACTGACTGTAATCCATGGAAATTGTTTCTATCCAAGAAAACCTGCTTTATACTGCCTGCAGATGCTATGATAGAGAAAACTGGCTCAATATCATCACTCATCAGACTGCACTCCATTAGAGTAATTATCTCCAAAGAAGGAACAGGCGTTATCTGGACTGACTGTAATCCATGGAAATTGTTTTTATCCAAGAAAACCTGCTTTATACTGCCTGCAGATGCTATGATAGAGAAAAGTGGCTCAATATCATCACTCATCACATTGCACTTGTTTAGAGTAATTATCTCCAAAGAAGGAACAGGAGTTATCTGGACTGACTGTAATCCATGGAAATTTGTTTTTATCAAGTTCAACCTGCTTTATACTACCTGCAGATGCTATGATAGAGAAAAGTAGCTCAATGTCATCACTCATCAGACTGCACTCCATTAGAGTAATTATCTCCAAAGAAGGAACAGGCGTTATCTGGACTGACTGTAATCCATGGCAATTGTTTTTATCCAACAACACCAGCTGTATACTGCCTGCAGATGCTATGATAGAGAAAAGAGGCTCAATATCATCACTCATCAGACTGCACTTCATTAGAGTAATTATCTCCAAAGAAGGAACAGGAGTTATCTGGACTGACTGTAATCCATGGAAATTGTTTCTATCCAAGAAAACCTGCTTTATACTGCCTGCAGATGCTATGATAGAGAAAACTGGTTCAATATCATCACTCATCAGACTGCACTCCATTAGAGTAATTATCTCCAAAAAAGGAACAGGCGTTATCTGGACTGACTGTAATCTATGGAAATTGTTTTTATCCAAGAAAACCTGCTTTATACCGCCTGCAGATGCTATGATAGAGAAAACTGGCTCAATATCATCACTCATCAGACTGCACTCCATTAGAGTAATTATCTCCAAAGAAGGAACAGGCGTTATCTGGACTGACTGTAATCCATGGAAATTGTTTTCATCCAATAAAACCTGCTTTATATTGCCTGCAGATGCTATGATAGAGAAAACTGGCTCAATATCATCACTCATCAGACTGCACTTCATTAGAGTAATTATCTCCAAAAAAGGAACAGGCGTTATCTGGACTGACTGTAATCCATGGAAATTGTATCTATCCAAGAAAACCTGCTTTATACTGCCTGCAGATGCTATGATAGAGAAAACTGGTTCAATATCATCACTCATCAGACTGCACTCCATTAGAGTAATTATCTCCAAAGAAGGAACAGGCGTTATCTGGACTGACTGTAATCCATGGAAATTGTTTTCATCAAGTGCAACATGTTTTATACTGCCTGCAGATGCTATGATAGAGAAAAGTGGCTCAATATCATCACTCATCAGACTGCACTCGTTTAGAGTAATTATCTCCACAGAAGGAACAGGCGTTATCTGGACTGACTGTAATCCATGGAAATTGTTTTTCTCCAAGAAAACCTGCTTTATACTGCCTGCAGATGCTATGATAGAGAAAACTGGCTCAATGTCATCACTCATCAGACTGCACTCCATTAGAGTAATTATCTCCAAAGAAGGAGCAGGCGTTATCTGGACTGACTGTAATCCATGGAAATTGTTTTTATCCAAGAAAACCTGCTTTATACTGCCTGCAGATGCTATGATAGAGAAAACTGACTCAATATCATCACTCATCAGACTGCACTTCATTAGAGTAATTATCTCCAAAGAAGGAACAGGAGTTATCTGGACTGACTGTAATCCATGGAAATTGTTTCTATCCAAGAAAACCTGCTTTATACTGCCTGCAGATGCTATGATAGAGAAAACTGGCTCAATATCATCACTCATCAGACTGCACTCCATTAGAGTAATTATCTCCAAAGAAGGAACAGGCGTTATCTGGACTGACTGTAATCCATGGAAATTGTTTTCATCCAATAAAACCTGCTTTATATTGCCTGCATATGCTATGATAGAGAAAATTGGCTCAATATCATCACTCATCACATTGCACTTGTTTAGAGTAATTATCTCCAAAGAAGGAACAGGCATTATCTGGACTGACTGTAATCCATGGAAATTGTTTTTATCCAAGAAAACCTGCTTTATACTGCCTGCAGATGCTATGATAGAGAAAAGTGGCTCAATATCATCACTCATCACATTGCACTTGTTTAGAGTAATTATCTCCAAAGTAGGAACAGGCGTTATCTGGACTGACTGTAATCCATGGAAATTGTTTTTATCCAAGAAAACCTGCTTTATACTGCCTGCAGATGCTATGATAGAGAAAAGTGGCTCAATATCATCACTCATCAGACTGCACTCGTTTAGAGTAATTATCTCCACAGAAGGAACAGGCGTTATCTGGACTGACTGTAATCCATGGAAATTGTTTTCATCCAGGTGAACCTCCTTTATACTGCCTGCAGATGCTATGATAGAGAAAACTGGCTCAATATCATCACTCATCAGACAGCACTCATTTAGAGTCAATATCTCCAAAGAAGGAACAGGCGTTATCTGGACTGACTGTAATCCATGGAAATTGTTTTTATCCAAGAAAACCTGCTTTATACTGCCTGCAGATGCTATGATAGAGAAAACTGGCTCAATGTCATCACTCATCAGACTGCACTTCATTAGAGTAATTATCTCCAAAGAAGGAACAGGAGTTATCTGGACTGACTGTAATCCATGGAAATTGTTTCTATCCAAGAAAACCTGCTTTATACTGCCTGCAGATGCTATGGTAGAGAAAACTGGTTCAATATCATCACTCATCAGACTGCACTCCATTAGAGTAATTATCTCCAAAGAAGGAACAGGCGTTATCTGGACTGACTGTAATCCATGGAAATTGTTTTCATCAAGTGCAACATGTTTTATACTGCCTGCAGATGCTATGATAGAGAAAAGTGGCTCAATATCATCACTCATCAGACTGCACTCGTTTAGAGTAATTATCTCCACAGAAGGAACAGGCGTTATCTGGACTGACTGTAATCCATGGAAATTGTTTTACTCCAAGAAAACCTGCTTTATACTGCCTGCAGATGCTATGATAGAGAAAACTGACTCAATATCATCACTCATCAGACTGCACTTCATTAGAGTAATTATCTCCAAAGAAGGAACAGGAGTTATCTGGACTGACTGTAATCCATGGAAATTGTTTCTATCCAAGAAAACCTGCTTTATACTGCCTGCAGATGCTATGATAGAGAAAACTGGCTCAATATCATCACTCATCAGACTGCACTCCATTAGAGTAATTATCTCCAAAGAAGGAACAGGCGTTATCTGGACTGACTGTACTGTAATCCATGGAAATTGTTTTTATCCAAGAAAACCTGCTTTATACTGCCTGCAGATGCTATGATAGAGAAAAGTGGCTCAATATCATCACTCATCACATTGCACTTGTTTAGAGTAATTATCTCCAAAGAAGGAACAGGAGTTATCTGGACTGACTGTAATCCATGGAAATTGTTTTTATCAAGTTCAACCTGCTTTATACTACCTGCAGATGCTATGATAGAGAAAAGTAGCTCAATGTCATCACTCATCAGACTGCACTCCTTTAGAGTAATTAGCTCCAAAGAAGGAACAGGCGTTATCTGGACTGACTGTAATCCATGGAAATTGTTTTCATCAAGTGCAACATGTTTTATACTGCCTGCAGATGCCATGATAGAGAAAAGTGGCTCAATATCATCACTCATCAGACTGCACTCGTTTAGAGTAATTATCTCCACAGAAGGAACAGGCGTTATCTGGACTGACTGTAATCCATGGAAATTGTTTTTCTCCAAGAAAACCTGCTTTATACTGCCTGCAGATGCTATGATAGAGAAAACTGACTCAATATCATCACTCATCAGACTGCACTTCATTAGAGTAATTATCTCAAAAGAAGGAACAGGAGTTATCTGGACTGACTGTAATCCATGGAAATTGTTTCTATCCAAGAAAACCTGCTTTATACTGCCTGCAGATGCTATGATAGAGAAAACTGGCTCAATATCATCACTCATCAGACTGCACTCCATTAGAGTAATTATCTCCAAAGAAGGAACAGGCGTTGTCTGGACTGACTGTACTGTAATCCATGGAAATTGTTTTTATCCAAGAAAACCTGCTTTATACTGCCTGCAGATGCTATGATAGAGAAAAGTGGCTCAATATCATCACTCATCACATTGCACTTGTTTAGAGTAATTATCTCCAAAGAAGGAACAGGAGTTATCTGGACTGACTGTAATCCATGGAAATTGTTTTTATCAAGTTCAACCTGCTTTATACTACCTGCAGATGCTATGATAGAGAAAAGTAGCTCAATGTCATCACTCATCAGACTGCACTCCTTTAGAGTAATTAGCTCCAAAGAAGGAACAGGCGTTATCTGGACTGACTGTAATCCATGGAAATTGTTTTTATCCAACAACACCAGCTGTATACTGCCTGCAGATGCTATGATAGAGAAAAGAGGCTCAATATCATCACTCATCAGACTGCACTCCTTTAGCAACAATATCTCCAGAGAAGGAACAGGCGTTATCTGGACTGACTGTAATCCATGGAATTTGTTTTTATCAAGTTCAACATGTTTTATACTGCCTGCAGATGCTATGATAGAGAAAAGTGGCTCAACATCATCACTCATCAGACTGCACTCATTTAGAATCAATTCCTCCAAAGAAGGAACAGGAGTTATCTGGACTGACTGTAAACCATGGAAATTGTTTTTGCTGAGATCAATTTTCTTTATGATGCCTGAACTTTTAAACATGCGCAATAGTTGAGTGATATCACTGTTGTTTAACTGACAATCCTTCATACATAGAGAAGTCACACAACCTGAAATGCTTCAGAGAGTTTCCATCTTACCATTCATGTTGGTTTTTAGGAGTTTCAATGATATTTTACATGGTCTGTGAGATATAATTTGTTTTACGAGGTTTAAATCGTCAACAGATCCACACGTCACATTGATATCCGATACATATTGAAGCCTGGAATGCTTCGGTAAATTTGTAATGAAATAGTGTGCAGCCAAGAGGTCCTCGCCTCTTAATTCGTATGGGAACTTTACCCATTCTTCTACTGGAAATGTTTTCAGTTCAGCCTCAAATAAAACCAACATCCAAATTTTATGTAACGAAATATACCTTTGACATTTATCATTATGAATGTCTGAAATCTTTGGATTGTGTTTCAAAAGTTGTTCATGTGTTAGTCTTACAATCAGTTCAGCAGCTTTTTTATCAATCCCACAACAGAAACGGAGTAAGTACTCCATGCTTTCTACGTCACCTTCTAATATTTGTGACAGGTACTCATTAAATTGGACAGGATCAGACGTTGCCAAACCCGCAAGGTGAGTTGCAGCACAGTATTCAATGAAAGTCTTGTGGGGAAATGTCACATACTCAACTTGTGTGAAACAACTTGTGATTTGCGTTTTAGTTAGCAAGCCGACTTCGCATCCACATCTGACAAGGTCTTCTGAATCGAATTCTGATAATTCAAAATTAAGCTTTTTACCACTTTGATTCATCAAACCTTTAAGAGCAACCCGCCCAATTTCCTGCATATGTTTGTCAAATGTATCTCTAGTCCTTGTATCAGAGGGACTTGTCGTTTGGTCTTTGCTTTTCTTTTGCTGATACAGTACCTCGATTACATCATGAAAAAGTACAGTGATCCTTTCAGGTAGATTACGGCGTTCGACCATTAATGTACACATAAGCCAAAGAAATAAACGTATCTCCCCTAAACTGCGAAAGGTATCAGACTTATTTATCTCTGCAAGAACATGTTCTCGGTATTGTGATTCTTTCTTAGCCAAGTATTTTTCAACATATTCCTGCTTATTCTTGTCATCAAATCCAGTTATATTAATTCTTGTGAAGTTTGGATTCCACTTCAGCAACTTCGGTGTAGTAAACTGTCGACTTGTTACAATTACCATGCACGATTTAAGTGATTTGAATGAAAGGACAGTTTTAACGTTGTACGTATAGCTTTCTTTGCCACTTTCTAATGTCTCAAAGGACATCTCATCTGCTCCTTCTAGGAGAATCAGAACTTCATCGGAATGTTTCTTGATGTAATTTTCCAGACCTGGTTTCGTAAAATCATTTGTAACAGGTAAAATCTGAGAAAACATTGCATCAATGATGTTGAAATTGGTGCCCATTTCGTTTAGATTCAGAAGAAAGACAAGCTTATACTTTGATAGAGGGGATGACTCAGCTTGTGGATCAGTTGACTTGGATATTTTCTGTAAAACAGCCCAGTCGTAAGCTATCTTTTTGAAAAGTGTTGATTTACCATATCCACTTTCAGCTTTGATTAAGATTCGCTTTTTATCAAGCTCTAACATTTCCTTGTATGATTCGAGGAGAATTTGTTCTGTTTCTATTTGATCGACCTGCTGCTTGTCTTTTATACCAGACTGCGTTAAGCTATTTTGTCACCTGAATGTTGTAATGAGTCGGCTGGACGATTGGTTTCTATCAGATGCTGTGAACTTACATAAATGTCATCCATTTCCATGGCCTTGTCCTTACACATAGGATTTGTGCTCACTTTAACTGTCTCCATATAATGATTCGCTATGTCTTTGCCACAAGCGACGACGTCGAATGAACCACTGATTATATCTGTAATAAATCAAATGCTTTATTAATAGAACCACTTTTAAATGCTAAATTTCACCTAAGATAGCAGTCAGTTTGTCACAATCAGCAAATGTATTAAATCGGGTTACATGTTAAGTGAATTCAACAGATTCAGAACAGAACACATCAACACCTTACGGTTGATGAGCAGGTAGCAACACCTACAATTCTTTATTCATTTATTACATTTATACGAGTAAAAAACAAAAGCGCTAGTTAAATGGATGCTAATGTAGAATACGTATAACCATCGTAGAACTGTGTGGAAAGCTGATTTTACTTTTTAGAAATAAATTTAGATTTTTAATTTCTCTTTTTGGGTCAACATCGTTATGAACTTCATCCATGATCACGTAATGACAAAGCATAAATTACTTCATGACGTGAATCCATTAGTGGTTAGTTTTCTAATCAACATTGAGTATGTGTTTTAAACTGATTTTCAGTAAAGTTACAAGAGAAATTACAATTTACAAATACAATGTTTCAAAAGTATACATGATCTATGTATACATGATAGGATATTATATACTTCAACCGCCACGTTACGAAAGTACAATTTGAAGTAACTGTAAGAAATGAAATATTTGGTGGTCTTACCTGATATTTCTGATGCCATATCGGCACGGCCTATTGTATCCAGAGCTTTTGCCAAGTTGTCTCTTGCTTCATTGTCGTTCGTTTGCTTCCTTCTCCAAGCCACGAACATATGAAAAGCTTGTTCCTCGAGGCTGTCCTTGTAGTCGCATTCAAATGATTCAATATTTGCTTTCTTGAAACCCAACTCAGTCCCGAGTTCCATCCAGTCTTTCCCGATGTTTTCAGCTAGAATGCGTAACGACTTCTCATCCAAATCAATGCGTTGTTTTGCTGTAGCGGATGTTGGCTGGTTTTCTGCTTCCAAGGAAACATGTTCATAAACTAAAATAAAACAAAACGAACCTCACTCTAAAACTCATGGGTGTCAGACCTATTTTGGGGTCAGGCTGACCCGGAAACTGGGTCAGATAGATCAGAGATTTCTCGGATCAGAAATATCCGGCAGTCCAGTCAGTCGATCTCTATGGTTTTCAGCTATGGCCCGCAAACATTTTAGTTTACATGTTTGTTAAGATTATTTTGAGAAATGTGTCATTTATAACAGCATTATATTATTTTCAAAAACTTTAGGGCCTACTTGGTGAAAAACTATCCTGAAAAATTATTCCGTCTGAAGTACCTTCCTGCGCTTTACAACATTATTTGTCGATTCCCCTAAATGAAATGAATAGAATAATAACAACATAACATATCACCAATCAAACGGCAATCATGAATTCCCCCAGACAGTTGATGTATTCTGATTGGTGGAGAGCTGTTTTCAAACACGTTTTATGCTTACCAATTTACAAAAATACCCCACAATTTTGAAAATGAAATCTGGAGGGCAATCATGAATATGATAAATGCTCTCTTTCTAATAGGCGATAATAATTAGACCGTCTGTACAATCACCATAGGCTCACAGAAACGATATACATGTAGTAAGTATTCTTAAATTGTCCGTTAAAAGTCAAAACCATCCCATTATTGCATATTAGAAAGCGAACATTATCCTAAATAATGCAATTATAAAAACAAATCTCAACATAAAAGCTTGAAAACTTACCACGCTGTTGTTTTTCTGTATGAGAATCTGCTTGGTCTCCCGTTGGCTGGTCCACACTTTCTGGTTTCACTGTAGAACTCTCCAGAGCTAAATGAATAGAATAATAACATTATATGATTTGTAGCTTTGCATGGTGAAAAAGATAAATAAAGACTTTCTGCGGTAACACCATGTGAAAAGAATTATCTTTTGAGTAGTAATTCTGAAAAGAACTGGTAGTTATAACTTGAACGATCAGTACGGAGAATGTTGGACTCTGGGAGATGCTGCTGCTTAAATGAGACTTTCCTGCGGGACATAGCTGAAAACATCGGGATCGACTGGAAACGACTAGCAACAAACTTAGTGTTCAAAACAGCACAGATTACCGCATTTGAGCAAGACAACCGGGTCAACTTGAAGGAGCAGGCTTTTAAGATGTTCGTCGCTTGGCAAAATAAACAAACTGACATTGAAGGAACAAGACGCAGTTTTAAAAAAGAGGCTCTGGTTAAAATTGAACGGCCTGATTTGGCTTCAAGAATACCAGGTATCAGTTATTATGATTATTATTATCTCTTCGATTAAAATCTTAATTTGGGTCAGAAAATATTGACATGGATTCGTTCTGACTAAGTTCCGGGTAATTTTTGACCCATAAGTTAATTGTGATTGTACCGGTCTTATCATAACACCGTACCCCAGGACATCGGCTTCTACCTCAGCGACATTTGGCGACCTCTACAACGGACTGAAGGATCTTCTGTATCCAAAGTCAACATCCCACCTCAGACTGAGGGATCTGCTAAGTCACCCACCCTCCTGCTCCCGTGATTATTTCTAACTGATTCAGTTCAGTGAGCACACACACTCCTCTCCCCACTCTAAGGATCCTAGTTGCACTAATTTCCCAGCATCCATTGTTAGCACAAATCCCTTAGCAGTCTACTTAATGTACCTTCCACTGCCGTATAAATTATTTGAAATTTATTATTATTTAAATTTCCATAGGCCTTGCAGAAATGCCAAACTCCCTCTGCATTCAACTCATACATTGTGTTCACACATTCACGGCATGCGGCTTATGGGATAATAATTCAAATTGAAGCACCACAATTAAACATCATTTTTAATCTACTATTGATGAAAGCTGTTTGTCATTAAAGACAAGTTGAAAAACTGCCTCTACGAATTATACTTTACAACATTTGGCAAAAAGAGGAAAAAAAATCGGCAAAGAGAATGCAACAATAGCATGTTTGGTAATTAACGTGTTATTTTCAAAAACCTTAGACCCTACTTGGTGTAAAATTATCATGAGAAATTATTCCGTCTGAAGTGCCTTCCTGTGCTTTAAAACATTATTTGTCGATTCCCTTAAAACGTGGACATCTATTGTGATGAAACTTTGACAGGTTATTATTGTTATGATATATAAACTAAAGGGTTGAACTGCGGAAAGTACATTTCCACATACCAATGTTTTACCTTCCATAAGGAATTCTACACTATCAGTAAAATGTTTGTAAATGCATCCATAAGAATCATGAGATATGTACAGAAATCATCCTCAAAAATGTTTGAAAAAATAGTCAGATTGTTTGCATTCAATTTAATGTGGAAAATTGATCACGGTCGTGATTGACATTTCACGTTTTGTCATAAATGACAGCATCTCAAACGTAGTTATTTCTAAGGATGTTTGATCATTACCAACTTCACATCAAGATTATAATTCAGTCAATTTGTAATCATATACTAAACAGAGGTGCCATTACTTACCAATGCTGTGCACTTCCTTTAAATAATCCCAATATCCCAACATGAAAACATGAAACCTACCACGATGTTTTGCTGTATGAGAATCTGCTTGACCTTCTGTTGGCTTGTCCACACTTTCTGGTTTGACTGTAGAACTTTCCAGAGCTAAATGAAATGAATAGAATAATAACATATCAGCAATCAAACGGTATTCATTAATTCCCCCAGACAGTTGATGTATTCTGATTGGTGGAGAGCTGCTTTCGTGGATATAATTAGACATCTGCTTTATCTGACCACAGATGACTGGACATACACAAGTCTAATAGGCAATAAGTCACGTGTTTCCAAAGACATTTTATGTTTACCAATGTACAAAAATACCCCACAATTTTGAAAATGAAATTTGGAGGCCAATCATGAATATGATGAATGCTCTCTTTCTAATAGGCGATAATAATTAGACCGTCTGTACAATCACCATAGGCTCGACCAAACGATATACATGTACATGTACATGTAGTAAGTAATCTCTACAAGTCAAAATGTTTCAAGGATAAAATGTGAGGCTGAGCTGTGTGAAGTCATAAAAGCCATCATCAGAGTGCGTCTGGGAGGAGAATGAAGTATTTATATTGTACATGAAACGTCGCGTCATGACTGGTGTCACTGCCAGATGCTCTCTTACCAATGCACATCACATGTAAGTATATCTTTCTCTTCCACGTACTTTGTCTATACAGGGAAACTGATGTAACGATAACGCACGCTTATAAGGGGAAACTGATGTGAAGAGAGCGCACAATTATTAGCAAGCTGTGTCAAAAAGTAGGAGAATCGCTTTTCAAATGTTTTCTTATCAACACAATTTGAATTCCTGTTAATAAAATATAATTGTATTACATTCCCTCCATATAAATGTGCATTTATCTAAATATGAAAAAAGAGATGCAATACAAAGCACATCTGCCAATACCTTCTAAATGACCTGCACACAATAATATTCACCCAAACTTGAACAAGTTGTTACCGCAGATTGACTACGCGACGCCGATTCCAACTGGGATGGATGTGTAACTCGGACCATTCCTAACCAGCCTTTCACCTGTGATAAAGGCGGTGGGGATGAGCGAAAATTCAGCCCAAGTTCATATCGCCTGATGTACAGTGTACACATTCATGTATGTACATGTACATGTACAAATAATGAACGGAAATGTTAATACGACCAGCGACCAGCGGATGGGCTGTTATGCCAGTTATGCAATACCTGGTATCTTTGATGCTAAATCAGGACGGCCAAATCGAGTCAATACACCTCTTAACCATTCTCCTGCTTCTTCTTTGTTAGGTTGTTTTCTCCATCAAGTAACTAACATCTGACAAGCCTGTTCCTCAAGGTTGTTCTCACTGTTCATTTCCAATGCGCCAACCTCTACTGCCTTGAAACCCAACATTGTTGCTAGTCGCTTCCAGTCTCTCATGATTTTTCGAGCTACATTCTGCAGGAAATTCTCGTCTAATGTAACAGCCCGCGCAATGGAATCTATTTGGA
Source organism: Zoroaster sp. YZ-2022 (assembly GCA_029582265.1). NCBI lineage: Eukaryota > Metazoa > Echinodermata > Asteroidea > Forcipulatida > Zoroasteridae > Zoroaster > Zoroaster sp. YZ-2022. The sequence goes on along the minus strand of CM055830.1, from coordinate 2,379,051 downwards.
AATTAAAAGTTAGTTGCTAATTGTTTTCAGTCTTTCGTGTTGTTGTTTGTGTCAAAGACAATTTGTTAATTGGAATTTGTCATTATTTGAACTGCATAAAATTATACTAAGTTTTTTCTTTTATAGAACAAATATATGTACCTTGAGTTTCCAACTGTCTGCAGGACTTTTTTGGTTGTGGTGCTTGTCCAGGTGATCCTTTTCCTGTAAACCAAAATTTCAATTACCTATATTTAATAATTAATATCGCAAGTCATTTACCTATTCAATAATTCCAACCGGCTCTTCTCAGATCCATCACTTCTTCCAAGAGATCATTACATGGTGTCACCCGAAAGAACTCAATTATATCCATTAAATCCATTATACACTATTTGTCTGCCTAATGTTGGCAGAACTGCTTCTTAAACTTTCTATGAATAAGGATATACGTTATACAACAGACATGTTAAAGTTTCATCTTATTACAATGTGTTGGTTTCTAGAGATAATGAAAATACATTTAGATTGTTGTATTTAATTATATATTATGTATATTGTCCCCGGACGGCAAACATTTAATTTGGGAAATTGTTGTACTAATGTTACAAAAAAGGAACGTCAGGCAGAAATATTACAAGAGAAGTTTGAAACCATTATCTACACTATAAGTAAGTTTCTTATAAAACTGATTATTTATATTTTTATAGATTATCAATAGCTTAAAGGGGCTTTTAGTCGTTGCAATGAAAATAACAAATTCCATTTGAAACATACGTTTTGGTCCACCACCCAATAAGCCTTGTACAAGGCGTACTTCAATGTTTTCATCCTTCTCAATACCATGATCTTCTAGCGTCAGGAAGTCACAAAGCTGGTAAAATAAAATTGAAAATCATTAATTTCAAAGCAAGTATAATTTAGTTCGTTAAATGGAAGACATAAATTTGGGAATCTTGACACAATTGCCACTGTGTACTGACTTTGAATCAAATTATTTATTTATTAATGTATTGATGAATGTATTGATGTATTGATGTATTGATGGATTTGACGTATTTGATGGATTTGATGGATTTGATGGATTTGACGGATTTGACGGATTTGACGGATTGATTGATTGGATTGGAATTCTCCCGCGACTTCTTCACACAGGGGTATGAATCTTTACACTGCAAAAACTGTAGTGTTAAAAACTACACCATTAGTGTTTATATTAGGCAACTCGCTCAATATAAACACTATTGAAGAATAAAGTAGACACCAAGAGTGTTATTTTACACCTCAATTTTTGCAGGGTACCCAGTTTGTGTGGCTTGCCACCATGCTTTGTGTATGGGAAATTTTGTTTGGTTCCAATACCGTAACTGCGTAGACACGTATACCGTATTTCACTTGGGAGCGGGAACAAACAAAAAGAAGATAATTTAACGCGAAACCGCACCGATTTTTTAAGCCGACCTGTGCCCAGAAACAGGAGACCTTTTTTTGGCCTAAGGTGAAAGATATAGTCAAGTTAGTCAAACTGTAATGTGAAAGTAAAACTTACTTGATGTAAAGCTGATGATTGTATTAATCTTCCCTAGAAATGATTTTGTATTCGGTGCTGTCACTTTGAAGAAAAGTGAAATCATTTCAAGTTTTAATTGAGGAAAGAGTACTCTTTGCATGATTTCACGTTGGATTAATACAACAAATCTGAACACGCTTTCACTATTTTCAAGTTTTAATTGATGAGAGAGTACTCTTTGCATGATTTCACGTTGGATTAATACAACAAATCTCAACACGCTTTCACTATTTTCAAGTTTTAATTGAGGAATGAGTACTCTTTGCATGATTTCACGTTGAATTAATACAACAAATCTCAACACGCTTTCACTATTTTCAAGTTTTAATTGAGGAAAGAGTACTCTTTGCATGATTTCACGTTGAATTAATACAACAAATCTCAACACGCTTTCACTATTTTCTCGTAATAGGCCTTAACTCATGAGAGGTTGGTTCTTTTACGTAAAACGTTTTGCCAACATAACCAATACTTTACTTTCCTCTTGAAGGATTTGAATAATAATGTACCGGTGGAAAAGCTGCAAAAGTATTTTCCCTACGAATAAAAAAACTCCAATACGTGTAAAAGGATAACAGTATAGATTGGTCAAATGATATTATAGCAATTTAGACGGTAGGCTACCGCTTCATTTAATTCTTCTACCGACTTCTACTCAGCAAGGGAAATAATGCTGTTTTTATAAAATAAATAAACAGCACCTTTACTTTTAACACAGGTGTATTTGGGTTTTTATTTTAAAACTGGAAAAGTTAACTACGACAAAGCGCTGTAGCACTTGCATCGCTGCAGTACTTGCATAAAGCAAGAATTGCTTATTAATACCACTGTAGATATTGATAATTGTACCCAATGATATCGTGGTTGGCAATTTATAACTTTAACAGGTTGGTAAATACATCGAAAAAAAAAATTGGAAACCCGTACTTTTTTTGTTTTTTGTTTTTTTGGCCCGGCAACGAATATTCAAAACATTGGTCTGAATATTTGAGAAAAAAAAAAAAATTTGTTGATTTTTAGTGTCGAGAAAACGAATTGCGAAAAAAAATCGTGAAGGCTACGTCTCTGTGAACTTGAATAGCATAAGTTTCGATCACGCATCCATACGTGCCGTCCTGATGATGTGCATCGGCCCAGCCGGCCGCGCGGCACACAGTAAGTTGCTTGGACGGTACTTATATCCGACTCTGTGCCTCCCTCATGTCTTCATATAAAATACATACAGCGCAGCGCAGCGTGCTTAACCGTGAAAACAGCCCATGTGCACTGTTCGGTGCTAGACCAGCGGCCGTAGGATTGGGCGTTAGACGGAAAGTGTAATACGCGATGTAAACATAATAGTTTAATACCCGTCCCTTAATACATTAATGTAAACAAAATGCCATGTCGCACGTTCGTCCTGTCAGCAAATAATACTTTTCTGAATTCTGTGACTGTAAAGGAGGGAGGAAAGCTGGATAAACGCCTTATTGCCCTCTCCCTTGATGAAAGTATTGGTTAATTGTCCAATGCAATGGGCATCGGTGAACAATCCCTTACAAATTACAATCACTGCAAGTGCCATCGACATGACTGCCTCCGGAACGGCTAGAAATGTGATAACTGACGTTAGGGCAGGCAAAGCCTATTAGTAATACTAATAATTAATACAGGCCACAGCTTCGTTCGGGTGGAAATTTATCGAAATGAAGATAAACCCTGCGGAAAAGCATGGAGGAAGGAAGAGAAGCAATCCACTTCTACTTCTGCTAGTGTAGCACTAGTGAAGAATGTCGTCTCCGACCGCCATATTTTATGAGGATTTTTGGATTTTTTTTGCAACCACTAACCAGGTCTATTATAGTCAAGTAACCCACACACACTGCAACTTAGTATTTATGTGATTCCTTTTTACAAACACATTGGTTTGCCCTACAAATAACCAATATTTATATTGATAAGGAAATAAACATCCTTTTATCTTTTGTTGAAATTCCCCGGGACCATCCAGGTGGTTGAAAGCTTACGAGCGACGGACTGATTTTTAATTTTTTCCTTCTATATCCCTCCCCCCTGACACTAAAAAATATCGAGTATATAGGTGACAAAAAGGGCCAAATGTAATAACAAACTAGACCTAGGTGTTCTAACACAGGGGTTTCGGTTTAAAAGCTGTCATTATAAGAACAGTGTACGTTTGAAAAAAGTTCAAGCAAAATGTATATAGGCCTAGATGCATGGTTTGTCAACATGAATACATAAAGGTTGAAGTGAAGCGCAAACATGCTTTTGTAAAGTTTTCTTAATTTCTTACCCCGATATACCCACGCACATTGTAGATTATTATAGTGATGTCTACCGTGACTTCTAGTAAAAACATGGAGTGTGAAGCAATATGATGACAATAAAAGCTATACGTTTGGTCTGTTGTTGTAGTTCCCATGAACCTTCACTTCAACATTTATTCGTTTTCATACACCATGCATCAATGCCATGATATTTTATGCATGATATATTGTGCAAAATGTTTACAAACACTCTGCAAGGACAATTCAAATGTACACTCTTCTCAGAGTTTTGAAACACAGTCAATAGGCTGCCGTAATGTTATCTGCAATTCAGCTCAAGTGAATATCACATTTATTTTGTATCATTTCGAAATATTTTTTTATGTATTGGTTATTCTTCTTCAAATGCCGGTTTATAGCCAATATTTGTTTGATACCCCCAGACATCGTGGTGGATTGAGATCATTTGTTAATCTAAAGGATCTCAAATAATTTGTTTTGTGCGAATATTTTAAGACGGAAAGACATTATTCAAAATAAGGATTTTCCTCACATCAGTTGACCTGAAAGATACTCATTTCTCCAATTTTATATGTAATTAAGAACAACCTTGTTTATCATGGGCATAAAAGTGTTACTGCTTCAAGCTTCACTTGTCTTCCCTTTTCCTCGGCCTCACGAATTTTCACCGAGAAGTAGAGGCGTTCGCTTTGTCTTTATATGGATGATATCCTAATTATGTCATCATCTACACAGGAGAGTATCACAAATACACAATTTGCCTTATATATAGATGATATCCTAATTATGTCCTCATCTACACAGGAGAGTATCACAAATACATAATTTGTCTTATATATGGATGATATCCTAATTATGTCCTCATCTACACAGGAGAGTATCACAAAAACACAATTTGTCTTATATATGGATGATATCCTAATTATGTCCTCATCTACACAGGAGAGTATCACAAAAACACAATTTGTCTTATATATGGATGATATCCTAATTATGTCCTCATCTACACAGGAGAGTATCACAAAAACACAATTTGTCTTATATATGGATGATATCCTAATTATGTCCTCATCTACACAGGAGAGTATCACAAATACACAATTTGTCTTATATATGGATGATATCCTAATTATGTCCTCATCTACACAGGAGAGTATCACAAATACACAATTTGTCTTATATATGGATGATATCGTAATTATGTCCACATCTACACAGGGAGAGTATCACAAATACAATTTGTCTTATATATGGATGATATCCTAATTATGTCCTCATCTAGACAGGAGAGTACCACAAATACACAATTTGTCTTATATATGGATGATATCCTAATTATGTACTCATCTACACAGGAGAGTATCACAAATACACAATTTGTCTTATATATGGATGATATCCTAATTATGTCCTCATCTACACAGGAGAGTATCACAAATACACAAATTTGTCTTATATATGGATGATATCCTAATTATGTACTCATCTACACAGGAGAGTATCACAAATACACAATTTGTCTTATATATGGATGATATCCTAATTATGTCCTCATCTACACAGGAGAGTATCACAAATACACAATTTGTCTTATATATGGATGATATCGTAATTATGTCCTCATCTACACAGGAGAGTATCACAAATACATAATTTGTCTTATATATGGATGATATCCTAATTATGTCCTCATCTACACAGGAGAGTATCACAAAAACACAATTTGTCTTATATATGGATGATATCCTAATTATGTCCTCATCTACACAGGAGAGTATCACAAATACACAATTTGTCTTATATATGGATGATATCCTAATTATGTCCTCATCTACACAGGAGAGTATCACAAAAACACAATTTGTCTTATATATGGATGACATCCTAATTATGTCCTCATCTACACAGGAGAGTATCACAAATACACAATTTGTCTTATATATGGATGACATCCTAATTATGTCCTCATCTACACAGGAGAGTATCACAATACACAATTTGTCTTATATATGGATGACATCGTAATTATGTCCTCATCTACACAGGAGAGTATCACAAATACACAATTTGTCTTATATATGGATGATATCCTAATTATGTCATCATCTACACAGGAGAGTATCACAAATACATAATTTGTCTTATATATGGATGATATCGTAATTATATCCTCATCTAGACAGGAGAGTACCACAAATACACAATTTGTCTTATATATGGATGATATCCTAATTATGTACTCATCTACACAGGAGAGTATCACAAATACACAATTTGTCTTATATATGGATGATATCCTAATTATGTCCTCATCTACACAGGAGAGTATCACAAATACACAATTTGTCTTATATATGGATGATATCCTAATTATGTCCTCATCTACACAGGAGAGTATCACAAATACATAATTTGTCTTATATATGGATGATATCCTAATTATGTCCTCATCTACACAGGAGAGTATCACAAAAACACAATTTGTCTTATATATGGATGATATCCTAATTATGTCCTCATCTACACAGGAGAGTATCACAAATACACAATTTGTCTTATATATGGATGATATCCTAATTATGTCCTCATCTACACAGGAGAGTATCACAAAAACACAATTTGTCTTATATATGGATGATATCCTAATTCTGTCCTCATCTACACAGGAGAGTATCACAAAAACACAATTTGTCTTATATATGGATGATATCCTAATTATGTCCTCATCTACACAGGAGAGTATCACAAATACACAATTTGTCTTATATATGGATGATATCCTAATTATGTCCTCATCTACACAGGAGAGTATCACAATACACAATTTGTCTTATATATGGATGATATCGTAATTATGTCCTCATCTACACAGGAGAGTATCACAAATACACAATTTGTCTTATATATGGATGATATCCTTATTATGTCCTCATCTACACAGGAGAGTATCACAAAAACACAATTTGTCTTATATATGGATGATATCCTAATTATGTCCTCATCTACACAGGAGAGTATCACAATACACAATTTGTCTTATATATGGATGATATCCTAATTATGTCCTCATCTACACAGGAGAGTATCACAAATACACAATTTGTCTTATATATGGATGATATCGTAATTATGTCCTCATCTACACAGGAGAGTATCACAAATACACAATTTGTCTTATATATGGATGATATCCTAATTATGTCATCATCTACACAGGAGAGTATCACAAATACATAATTTGTCTTATATATGGATGATATCCTAATTATGTCCTCATCTACACAGGAGAGTATCACAAATACACAATTTGTCTTATATATGGATGATATCCTAATTATGTCCTCATCTACACAGGAGAGTATCACAAAAACACAATTTGTCTTATATATGGATGATATCCTAATTATGTCCTCATCTACACAGGAGAGTATCACAAATACACAATTTGTCTTATATATGGATGATATCCTAATTATGTCATCATCTACACAGGAGAGTATCACAAATACATAATTTGTCTTATATATGGATGATATCGTAATTATGTCCTCATCTACACAGGAGAGTATCACAAATACACAATTTGTCTTATATATGGATGATATCCTAATTATGTACTCATCTACACAGGAGAGTATCACAAATACACAATTTGTCTTATATATGGATGATATCCTAATTATGTCCTCATCTACACAGGAGAGTATCACAAATACACAATTTGTCTTATATATGGATGATATCGTAATTATGTCCTCATCTACACAGGAGAGTATCACAAATACATAATTTGTTTTATATATGGATGATATCCTAATTATGTCCTCATCTACACAGGAGAGTATCACAAAAACACAATTTGTCTTATATATGGATGATATCCTAATTATGTCCTCATCTACACAGGAGAGTATCACAAATACACAATTTGTCTTATATATGGATGATATCCTAATTATGTCCTCATCTACACAGGAGAGTATCACAAATACACAATTTGTCTTATATATGGATGATATCCTAATTATGTCCTCATCTACACAGGAGAGTATCACAAATACACAATTTGTGAAAAAATCTACTTCAGAATCTGAATTTTGTGATACGTGACCAAAAAATACTGTATTATCCCGAACACCCAAATTACTTACTTAGGTTTTGAAGTTAACTCGAAATCATTGACAATGCATGTCCCTATAAAACTAACGTTTACAAAATCAAGTTTGAAGGCCACCAACTAGTTTCTAAGAAAACGGCCACTATTCACCATCTTGCAAGATGCTTTTGCTTTAAATATTCCAATTTTTGAACCTTTTCTTCAAGGCAAACTAGTTTACGGACAATTAGACGTAGCCAAAGTAGAGTCAGTTCAAACTATACAAGGCAATTTGAGATCAAGTTTGTGATCAATTCATACATTATTGCTGAAATTCAGTGGTGGTTATCTGTTCCCATGATGAGATCATTATGTAATATCAAATTACCACCCGTTGATATGGTTATTTCCACAAATGCTAGTAAAAAGGACAGCTCTTCACGGGGTAAAATGGCCAGAATCCAAATAAACATTCTGTAGCCAATAGGAGATGTGCTCATCAAATCAGATAACAGTATGACTGTTTTACATCGCAAAGATGAGAGGAACGATTGGTACATCCACTATTTATGATTGGTGTTTACATAAGAACATTCACCTATCGGCAACACATATTGCTGGAAAAACCAACGTGACTGCCGATTATCTTTCCCGTTAAGAGTTCAACAAGGAAATGGAGCCTTCATTCGGCTGTTTCTGAAGACATTGTAAACCTCACGTTTTGCCCCAATATTGACCTCTTTACATCCTGTGCAAATCATAAATTAGATTGTTTTGTTTCTTGAAAAAATACCCATACGCTTGGGCTATTGATGCTTTTACAATCTCATGGACAAATACGACTCCTTATATCCCCCCCCCCCCCCCAACAATCCTGGACATAGTTTCCAGAGACAATATTCATGACACAATACATGTATAAGTTGTAAGTCCTGCTCCCGGCCATGGGGAGGCCTGTCTCAGACATCTCTCACATGAAACTATGAGACTCACCAATTTCCTTAAATACCTTTCTCTTTTGATGTGAGTTTTATGCAAGAACATTTCTTTAATTTATTACACATTGTCAAGAATAATTGTGTGCAATTTTGAAAACAACCAATGCCCTTTTCAATTTCAATGGTGCAGCTACTCCAAAATTATACACTTTTTTCCCCATTCATATAAATTAGAACTTCTCTGAATTTTCAAATACTTTATTCTTGGTCCATGTACTTATATAACTTTCCTATTATTTTTTACAGCATGTTGACTCCAATACATCATGGCTCAGACTAAGTTCCAGCCTACAGCACCCCGAGACACCACATCCAACTGCAGTATCGTAATTGTTCAAGTCATCAACAATCTTCAGTTTGTAGGCTACACGATGGTATGGTTTAACGTCTTACGTTAACAGATCATTTGAGAATCCGTGCACAATTAATGGAAGTGGTCTTCATTACTTGGTTTCGTTTGAAGGTATGTAAACTTTCACATTTTTTATAGAATAAGATGTATGTTCGTTTTAGTATAATTTTATAGATATTGACTACATAAAACCATGGTTAACGTTAAAAACCTTAGTGTGGCAATGGTATCACATGTGCCGTGCCTGGAGTGAAACAGGTCAACTAATATGCGTGCCAACTCGTACTTTTACCAATTCACACTTATTTTGGTCAACTCAACCCGGAAAAATAGTTATTATTGAATATTTACTGGCATGCGTACGGGTTGACATCCGGTGGAGAACGCGTTGGTAGAAGTACAAGTTAATTTAGCTACACTATAGTGTTTGTAGTTCCTCATAATACTAGTAGTACTTATGTCCTGTGTGGTGATGGCTGCATTGCAGTTTACTTTATACTAGCACTTAATTTTCTCACTAAAGTAGACCAGAAACAAATGTCAGCACCTTTATTGAGATAATGAAACGGTCACATCATGGAGGAAGGAAGACGTCACATGTAACTTTCTATTCCATTGTAAAACCTAACTTAAAGGCATTGTTCTGAAGGGATCATTTTTCTGAAGTTACATCAATCCATCATCCTGATAATAACATATAAGGCCATTCTAAGTTATGTGTGTTTTGTTAGCATGACCCATTATTCTTCGTCCCTCTTTGAAAACATTTAATATTTTTTTTGCATGATTCGTTTATATTTCAGATCAACGATATCCATTTGTGCTACTGCTACAAGGTGTGTTAGAGTCTGTGTAACTTTGTGATCCAATGGCCAGTATTTGAAGTTTATCCATTCATCAAAGGAGTTAATGTATTATTCAAATTATTTTATGTGGACTTATCCTATCTGTGGCAGTCTTTACCCTCAAGGGAATTGTTTTTTCAGGACCTCAAGACACATCTAGGTCTTTCTAGGAATTTCTTTAACGTGTTAGAAAAAAAATAGTACTGAGGAATTCTTATTATTTTTTTGACTGGATCCAAACATCCTCACAAATGTAGTTATTAAGCAATATCTGTTGGTGATCTAGTAAAATGTATATTGCCGACAGTGAATCACTGGCAGTTGGGCCATATAAACATAGTAAACATACCCCCCCCCCCCCCAATCTTCATTGCATGGGTGTGTCAGCCTTGGAATACCTTTTCCCAGATCACCCAATTAAAGTTCCTATTTATTTGTATGCTCGCATTGGGATAGTACTGACCATCAATCCCATAAACACAATTGGTTAAACAGATAGTATCGTCACGATCAGAGCAGACTGTCTACAAACAGGCCATGGAATTGGTGTCCTAGTTTAAGACGAACATAGTGACTGAAAATTACTGGCTCATTTATGCAGCAGCAACGCGAATATGACCTTATCATGTGAGTATTATTTTCAGTCAATGAGTCAAACTAGAACTTGAACTCTGATTCCATGCCCTGTTGATCGTGAAGATATTGCCACCTTTAAACAATAACTTTAACATTACTATTTATGAAAATGTATTTTCAACAGTTAATGACACATAAATACATATACATGTAACAATCAGAAGATCATTTCAGTATTGTTTGTTTCTTTTTATTTTACAGTTATCCTTCAAATTACATCGTGTTGTCTCTTCCCTATAAGTATTGTTTTAAAAAACTGTACCAAATATTTAAATATTATAACACTTGATCGAATTTGTCATTGTATTGTACAAGACCTGCACACACCTCACCTCGGGGCCAAAAATGTGTAATGATAAAGCTGTGATGATACAGTATATAATTCCACCACAACGTAATTAGCGTAACAGCTCTGTATTCGTCCAAAGGACAAACACCTAATGTCGTACAGATCGTTAATTGTCAAAAAATATTTACAAAAAGGTGACCCCACTTTGACCTTTACGTCCTGTCCAAACCGGAAGTCAAAGTTTAATATTTAAAAAAAATCATATCTCAGCAACCACAAGAGGTAAATTTAAATTTGTTGCACCATTGAACTGATCGTTATTTGTCAAAAAATGTTTACAAAAAGGTGACCCCAATTTGACCTTTACGTCCTGTCCAAACTGGAACTCAAAGTTTAATATTTAAAAAAACATCATATCTCAGCAACCACAAGAGGTAAATTTAAAAAAATTGCACCATTGTACTGATCGTTAATTGTCAAAAAATATTTACAAAAAGGTGACCCCAATTCGACCTTTACTTCCTGTCCACACCGGAAGTCAAAGTTTAATATTTAAAACAATCTACTTCCTCCCGAACACCTTTCTTCTCCTTCTTCTTCTTCTCCCCATAGATTGTCTACAAAAACCACATACTTGCAAACTTCACATGAACTTGAAACTTGGCATATACTTAGAACATAAGACGTAGATGAAACATAATTTGTGACGTCATTATTAGGTCATCAGATACCGAATTACGATAAATCAAAGTTTAATATTTAAATAAATCATATCTCAACAACCACATAAGGTAAATTCACAATTTTTGTACCATTGTACAGATCGTTAATTGTCAAACAATATTTACAAAAAGATGACCCCAATTTGACCTTACTTCCGGTCCAAACTGGAAGTCAAAGTTTAATATTAAAAAAAATCATATCTCAACAACCACAAGAGGTAAATTGACATTTTGTGTACCATTGTATAGATTGTTAATTGTCGAAAAATATTTACACAAAGGTGACCCCCAATTTGACCTTACTTCCTGTCTAAACTGGAGGTCAAATTTTAATATTTAAAAAATCAAATCACAATAACCACAAGAGGTAAATTAACAGTTTTTCACCATTGTACAGATCGTTAATTGTCAAAAAATATTTACAAAAAGGTGACCCGAATTTGACCTTTACTTCCTGTCCAAACCGGAAGTCAAAGTTTAATATTAACAAAAATTGTGTCTGAACAACCACAATTTTTGCACCGTTGTATAGATTGTTAATTGTCGAAAAATATTTACACAAAGGTGACCCCAATTTGACATTACTGCCTGTCCAAACCAGAAGTCAAAGTTTTTTTTTTTTTAAATCATATCTCAACAACCACAAGAGGTAAATTCACAGTTTTTGCACCATTGTACAGATCGTTAATTGTCAAAAAATATTTAAACAAAGCTGACCTCAATTTGACCTTTACGCGTCCCGAACACCTAGTGTTTGTTAATACAAACACCAATCTCTAGTCTTGTTTTTGTGTAAGGTTTGTTAGAGTTATGTTGACCAGTGTATGAATTTTAATCTTAAACAGTGATATAGATGTGATTATGTCTGCCTCTGTTGTACATTTGGCGACAAAAATCCACTTTTTGGGTTAGGATTTTCAATAATAATGTTTTTGGTATAAATATCATTCTGGCCACAGCGTATTCCAGTGTTGTTATATTATTTATTTTTTACTAAAGACAACATATTTTGGATGACAAATTTGGATACAAACGTAAAATTACAGTTTTTGAACAAAAAAAACTTCACAAATGTGGATAAAGCGCTCCATAAATATGACATTATGGACATTTTGTTGACATTAGCCGAAAGATTTAGTGGAACTTGTCATCACTACGACACAATACGAAAATCGGCTGAAGTATAAATACAATATGTGTACACGGAAATATCTAAATAGGTAAATATCTCTGAATTTCCTTACTTACATAGATATGATACAAAAGTTTAAGATGTATGTTTCAGTTACGTGGGTAGTGGCCCACCTGGTCAACCATCCATTAGATGGAGGTGGTTTTCAGACCCCAGCCAAACTAAATGCATATGTTTGCCCCCAAACAAGGATGGACCAATACTACCTTCATTGGTAGGATAGATTTGTTGTGTGTTCACTACTCCCATTGAGGTATGTTGAAAACACAACAAAACAGGTGCGATAGGGTTTAACTTAAAACATGCCTTATTTTTCGTTGGATTTGATTGTCCTTTTATACAATGTAAATTTCATCACAATGTTTGTAATGCTGACACGGTAACTGATTGACTGATTGTGTAGAGAGTATGATGTATATGTAGGGAGTTTTTGTGCATTGTCTGTGTTTTTCGCTATATAAAAGGAAAATATCGTAGCGATCAACAGGGCATGGAATCGGAGTGCTTGTTTTAGATTAACTCAGTTACTGTAAGTGAAAGCCCCTTTAAGTTTCTAGAACTTTCTTTCAGTAACTAAAGATACGTGAAGCAGTTTGTTGACCTTTCTTTCAATAATGAAACGTGTGTGTAGAAGTTTCTGTATAAAAATAGCTTTTCTGAGAAAGCTCAATTGTAAACGTTTAGAATTTGCTAGGATAGTTTTCGTATAAAAGTGGGACACCTTCGGTATAAAATAAAGGAATGTAGTATAGAAATGTGTGTGGAAGACATGTGGAGAAGGTGTGTGGTTCTTCACCAAATCAATAGCAGACTATAGTGTTAAGAGAATTCGCTGGTCGTCAGAATGATTGGATTTTCATGTGAGTTTTATTGCGAGTCTGCCAGGAGTTTGTGACTTCACGTTAAGCTGGGAATAATACAGTTATATAGAAGTCTTCAAAGAGTCTAATACTGAAGTTTGTGAACTGCACAGTTTCAGTGATTCCAGTGTGTTTGGAAATCAGCGTACTACAATCGTCAGTTGCAGTCACCAAGTTAATCAAAAATAGAGAGCATCTGGGTGCTTAAGTATCAGAAATGCAACGACTGCCGCTGGAAGGTGTAAAGCCACTTGAAGTTGTAAGTCACTTGTAATTTTGATAATTAACGATCATTGTATTAGGCTTGATTTAAACTATAATAATAACTATAACTGTAATAATCGTGCAAACTGAATAATTAAACCACTTGAATAATTGTTGTTACCAATAATGAGTGTAACCTTGTTTGAGTTATTTGTTGCATCTATAATTTTTTTTATAAGAAATACCTCACTGCAAAGTATTTGTTTTTCCTGTCGAAGAAAATTTGGTGGAGCAATGTGATTCAGGAAAACATGTTGCTTGAATCCCCAGGTACGAGATTGGTTTTTATTTTGGTCGTTGGAAGAAACATCACGTGACATCACCTAGTCTTCCCAACGCTTTTGAGCTATATATTTATAAATATCCTGGCTACAAGGTTGCGATCCAAACAACAGTTTCTCCATTACGCTAAACACAAAAACCAAATTGAATAGAAATGTAAAAGTCACACAGGAATTGATGTTTTCGTACCAACCAGTGTTGAGCTTGTTAATTACGTCAAACCTATTTAGTTGAGTAGACCATTATGTCTTCATATTTCATGAACATAAAATAACATGGACATAAAAAAAATCTATTCGTGTATTATTTAACGCACAAATCGAGTGTCTTAGTGCTGTACAGAAGCAACACTATTTTATCACGAGGTGACATCTGGAACAATCCAAATTAATTTGTCTAGATTTACCTCGTGATTTATTATTGTTGCAATTTTACGAAATGGGATTATACTATTTAATATGTTTATATACTAATCGATGAAATTAATGTTTGTATATATTGTATTAAATACACCTCTGTTGAACAAACACCCAAATTATAGCTTTTGTACATACATTAACGCAGTAATTCAATAAAGGGAGGGGACCAAATACCAATATTTACAATTATCAAGATACCATTGTTAACGCAAAAACGTTTTTTGATACAAAATAGTCTACGAATTAATTATCTCTTAATTATTTTCTTAAAGAGTAAAACGAATAGTCGAAATGTTTAAAATTCACTGTAATTGAAATTATGTACACATCACGCTGTTTTTAGTTAACCATAATTGAATCAATCACTGTACAGTATGGTTTTTGTACGTCTGGGTAATTACAGATTATGAATGAATTTACAGACAATTTGTATAACACAAAGTGTTATGTTTAACGAAAGTATTACGTTATTGGAAATAACATAAACAACACATAATTTGTTTACTCCTTATACAAAATATGCACCTAAAACCGTAACATCAGCCAAAAAATAGTATTAGCATTTGTATCTACGGTATATTAAAATCAAATTACTACGCAGTTTACATTCTTTGAAGGAAATTATTTTACTGGTGCCTTCATAATACGTATAATTATGTCAATTCATTTATCTAGGTCATAAAGCAATCAACAAAACAGTATATTTATTTAATTAAACAACTTACTTGAAATAAAGATAGTCGGTTAATAAATTTGTAACGCTTTCCATGACTGTGGTATTTAAACCATTCACATTGTTTTCACAACAAATGTGCAAATCATACCTCTTGAAATCAATGGTTTGCATAATAAAATATGTATTTTTATTGTATTATTTGTCTGAAGGTTCAGCTCTTTGGATATTGATTACAACACAGCTACCGTCACCATGCATACAAGAACAATAAATGAATTTAAAGTTTAAAATACAATTATCCACAGAGATTTACGAAATTTGAACGTGCCCGATTTATTAAAATTATGTTTGAATTTATATTCCTTGTTTAAAATTATACTCCACTAAAACCTGTTGCGAATGTATGTTTTGAAGAAGGTTCAAACATATTAAGACTTGATATGACGACCCGATATGATATATACTTGGTACTTTTCATAATATCTAATAATATAGTTTCCCTCAAAAAACTAGTTCTAATAATGTACACATAGCTTGGAATTTAAAGGCAGTAAATCAATATTTTAATGTATTATTATTTTTGTTTCGGCATGGCTTGAATAATCGTCACATTTTGAAATTTTGTTTGAGAGAATTATATTTGTTAACCTGACATGATTTAATGATAAAGGTACACTGGTTAGCAAGACCTGTATCTACAAACTATTCCTGTTTTATTTAGATATGTCTAAATCTACTGCATTATAATTGGATCAAATAATGCATCCAATGAGCTTTTGTAAGAAGAACATTAATTAAAATATGTAGGGACAAAACGAAGCACGGAAATGTGTTACAAATGTTCTGTAGGGTTTTGGGCCATCACATTGGTTTTAGTTCAATCCCCCTTTAACCGCTTTATACATAACATGTGAAAGCTGGTTACATCAGATGCGCATTCTATTGAAATATTTTGTTTGTGTGGCAGGTATTTATTTTGTGTCAGACGTTCAGTTTATCTTTCTATCTAGTAAAGACTAGTATGTGTTTGAAGTAAAACACAAATTCAAAGCTGCTCGTCTTATTGTTTGGCCCTTTTTTGGAATTTAATAAATGTCGTATAACGGTCTCCTGAAAATGTACATTAAATCCTATTATTTGTCTAGGTCACACAAAGAAACATATATTATAGGTTATATTATCTACAATCGATGCGCTTCTATTGATATCATGAATGGCCAATTAAAAAATTAAAAATAAACAAATAAATAAACAAACAAATAAATAAATAAAAATAAATCAATTAAAACAAAATCAAAACATTGATGTCCTCATTACGACACACAAATCAACCTATACATACGTTATTTTATATACATTTGATGCGCTTCTATATACACATTCTTACATGTTTTCCAGATCATTTATTTTACATCCGAGCTGCTTGTATTTTAGCGGAGAAAAGCTTCATGTCGAAAAAAGTGAATTTCCCAAAGTTTCCAAACAAATTCATACCTACGAATTTATATGCTTTACTCACCCGGTTGCGATTTGTTCTGCAGTACACTATATGCATTTGAATTATAAAAATAAATAATTCCCCCACAGCCATGAATTACTATTGTACAGAAATGCTTTGCTTCTGAATTATTTTGTTTTTGTAAAAAAAAAAAAAAAAACAATTCATAGAACACACTTATAAAATGTTGACAAAACCTAGTCTTGATCCCAAGGCCAGCTACGTTGAAGGCGATCGTTCTAACCACTAGATTACTATGCCACTCGAATTTGTTGCGGAATTTATATGTATTAACGTGACGTCTTCTCAACAGCTATAGTACAGTGAGATAATATTTTATTAAATTATACTTCTACAATAATCAGACCTATTTAATTAGCTTGTTAGCAGGACAATACAATTTAGTAGGACTATAAAATTTAGAAACCTGTCATACTATGGTATTTCATGCCAACAGGGGATGTTTTAAAGAAATGTTTTGTTAAAAAGTGTTGAAAGCATGAGATGAAGCATGAGATATGGGCACATGTACAGTGGAAGGACTATCGACAATACGTCACCTAATAATAAATCATATGCTGCATCTAACTGGGTTTATATAGTATATTCCGATACCCGAAATGTTGCCCATGTCTGAGAAGCTACAATTATTTCCAAACTGAATTTGCGTCTTAATAATATCCATAACGTTTTTGCCAATAGAAAATTGTTTTGTATTATTACTACTATTATCATTACTATTAGGCCTACAACCAGAAATACAGAGCAAAGCAAACAGCTAGAAATACTGGTGCCAAATGACATAAAAACATAAAATACACACACAAAAATTTAATGCAAAAAGATATAATGATAGAAGGGTAACTAGTTGATCTAAATGAACATGATTGAAATGCTTATGAACTCCATCAATCCGAAGGACAACATCTTACAATCTGTCCTCTGCAATCTGGTTCAATCTGTACTCGTACGACATTTCCCCTCGTCTTTGCCCAAGAGCAAGGCGAGTAGCTGTCCGTCTCAAGCTGTTGTTATTGAAATAAGGTGTAGGGATGCAATGCTGGGAAACCATACTGTAAGACCTATACAATGTGATAAAACAATAAATTGCTCCTAAAATCGCTCATATTTCATCAAAGAGTGCCTATCTATAATACACAAATTTTAGTAGCCCTTAAGCGGGCCACTTAGGCACCAGAACCAGAATTCCCACCACCGTCATGAATAGCTCTCCAGCATTTGGCCACCGAAACTTTGGGTCTAGATCCGCCCTTGTCCGGTGTTTACCTGTTTCTTGACCCTACTCTCGTTGAAAGAACAGCATGCTGGTAACCCTTCGGTTTAATTGCTGAACAAGATCATTACGTTCAACCTTCTCAAGTTTTTCAGCAAGAGACTTGAATGCAGTATCTCCAAAGCCTCCCATTCTTTGCATCCACTTCATCAGCATACGGAATATCTGATTTTCCATGTTTCCTTTATTATCTTCCTTTAATGCGTGCACGTCACTATCCAGTATGCCTAGATATGTAGCCATCTTCTCCCACTGTGCTGGTAGCTTATCAGCGAGTTCTCGAAAGCATATCTCAACAGCAATGCCAGTCTGAAAGAAAATATGAAGTGGTACATTATTAATTCAACATGACAAAACCTGTTTAAAAAGCGGAAATATGCGTCATTTAAGGGACTTTTGTAAACTAAAATATCACATGACAGCGAATACCCCCAGCAGGGCAACCCAAATAATATTTAGGTAAAGTTGGAGGGTGGCCACTCGCAGCATTCAGTTGATATATTCAGTTGCATTGGTATGAATATAAGACATTCTATACTTACCAACGGGTTATCCTGAAGATCCTGTGGAACATTTACTCTTTTTTCATTCTCTGTCGAATCTTAAAAATAATTACAATAAACACACAAGCTTCAAAACCTTGACTTGTTTTAATGGGCATTAAACTTGTTTATTTTCTTTCGCAGCGTTTTAGTTTGTTTACATAACACTCGGACGAACGTTATGGTTTTACTCACATTGATTAACGTAAACTGATATCACGAGATTGATTGTCATGGCAATGTACGTAGGAACCGCAGGCCACATCCCCGAAAAGATGCTTGAGGCTGCCCCAGAAAACAAACAAACAAAAACAAACAAACAAAACACCCCAACAAACAAACAAACTCAGAAACAAATGCGTGCAATTTGTATGGAGAAATCAATGCATTACTAGGCTAGCAATAGTCAACCTTCAAAGCACGATGCCTGTTCCTCACGATTTCAGTATGAAATTTTCAGGTGCCAAAAATAGGGCAAATAACAATCAAGTAGCATAATTACTATTTTCGTAGATCAGCAAAACGCCACATTTCTGAAAAAAATTATTTAGGTTTTGTTTTTCAATCAAACTCCAATTATACAAACCCCTATGTAATTATTTCACAAAGTTGGCCTGTAGTAAGCTCATGTAACACTGTCAAATCAATATTTATTTTGAAGACTAATTCTGGTGGTTATATTTGTAAATAGCTCAAAATATGATCCAAAGAGTTTTCTTTATGTAAATTTATCCAATTCTCCGAAACGAGTTAACACCCAGCCTGTATCCCCAGTCATTAATCATACCACGAAAATATTATTATACTAATTGCAAATAAATCAATTGACAGATATGGGGGGAAATTAAATTTATCACAGCTACAGCTGGTAACAACTTTTCGGATAAAATAAGGTAATATAAGTTCCTGGCGAAGTTATGCTGTTATAAGTTTGTTTATCTGGGGTAGGTACGTGTCAGTACGATGACATGTTCCCAAATATTGGCCCGGCAATTAATATAATAAAGGAAATAGCCTCAAAATTAAATAGTTAATAGAGCTTATAATTTACATATATAATTTACATATATATATAATTTACACGAACAGGTTTGTCCCAGTGAGAAAGTTTAAGGAGTGATATTTACCCAGTTGACCAGGGGCAATAATGTAAAGCGCTTAGAGTATCACATCGTGAAGATTTCGCGCTATTTAACATTGTCACATCCTGATGGAACCACATCCTTAATGAAATTGTTGGACTTTAAGTAGGCCTATTTATGTTACCTAAAACATGTTGTAAAACGTCATTGTTGAATAGATGTCATTACATTACTACTTAAGCCGATGCTTAATTAAGCCGATGGTTTTAATTGTGAGTCAAATGGTCAAATCTGTACTGGATTTCCTTTTGATAACTGCCCTCAATATATATTTTATGAGATAATTTCCATCCGTCCATTTCAATCAGGTCAACCAGTGGCGTTTCTATGATAGGAATAAGGAAGCAATTCATACTGTTTACGAAAACGATGACACGTACCTGATACATTTATTATCCTGACAGCTTCTTCGATTTTTAGGTGACGTAACACTTGTTTCAGATATTGCACAGCAACCTCGTTAGATATGTGATGTCGTACACACTCCGAGAAGTAGATTTTCAGTATTTCCTTGTTTGTGGCTATCGCAGATATATAACCCATACCGGAGAGGTAGTCAGTGAGTAGTTCTGTATCTCTATTACGTGTGTCAAGTAATATGCAAAGATCGCTAACTGTTTCCTCTGTTAAACCACCATAATCTCCGAACTGTTGCCGTTGCTCTCTTATTTTAAGTGCCTTCTCCATTTCTCTCTACATTGTGAAAGAATACACATATGGTACTGTTAGCAAGTTATTAAAGGTAAGTTAAAGGACTGTTAAAGCTGAAAGAATCAAAGAGTCAAATTGTTGATTGTATTTATTATTCCTATAAATAAATGTCCGAGGTTCTGTAATTTTTAAGACAAGTTTCCTAAATAATATAAACAAATTAATATATCAAATCGTAATGCATTTTTTCGATTTCCTCGTAAAACACACTGCATTTCACCTAATGATTGTTTAATGTATAACTCGATCAAAGGGATTCAAGAAGATTCAAAGAGTTAATTATATTCATAAAAGCGTGTTTTAAATCTATTTAGTTTTGTGTTTTTTATGTTGTATTAATTACAAATGATGTTTCGTGATGCCCTGACAAAAGTCTGCGATTAAAACAAACTGCTGTCTCAATCCGTTTCCTGAATCGTTTGCAGTCTTCATATTATGTATTACAAGTTTTACCTCAAATTTGTCCAATAAGTAATTGAGTAATATTATTTTAAAAGCTTAATTAATGACTTGACAGAATGTATTTACTTTGCTCTTTTTATACCCTTTTTTCTGATTAAGATAAGATATAAAAACTAATAAGTTACTGTGTTTCCTTTTCAAAATAAAATAATACCCATATTATTTCACTTACTTTGACAGTTGTCATTGGCAGTTGCAGAGAAACGTAACCCGGTCCATCGATGTTGGTTTCAGCAGGCTGTGAATGCTGAAAACAAGATATATGCATGTCAATGTTTCAAGTTGTCATTAAGAAAATAAATACCGGTATTGTTTGCAGATTGCACGATACTTGAGGTTCATGCATGAAAAGTGCGATTATTCAAATGCATCTTACACACGCGCAATGCGTAAGACGCTTTTTTTTGCTCGTGACGCTTGCCATTATTTTATTCAGTTAATGATCAAGAGAAAGTTTGAAAAACCGACAGAACAAAAAGAATGACGGGAATAACGTATTTCGCAGATTTCATGGTTGATCATGTATGTAGTACAAAATACATTTCCCAAAGGGTTTACAACCTATAAACTGAAACACAAGGACTTACTCATGCAGTTGCTATGACAATTGAAGGTCGCAAACTAATTTGTTTGGTAATGACGTATTATATTCACTATTAAGGGTAATTTTTGGTTTATAGATTTAAGAAATTTCATGATTAAAGGCTCATATGCCGTAACAAATAAAACCGTTCCGCATACCGTTTGGAACTAAATCTAAAATGTTCTTGTGATTTAACAATTATCCTATCAAAGAAACAATACAAATCAAGTGGGCATCTGTTTCACTGGAGAAAGGCCTCTTTAACATTGTAAAGTCTTAAATTATAAACCCAATTCTTACATCATGACATCTGGCGCTGAACGATACGTTCGTTTGTCCGATATTAGTGTTTGACACGTTTATATGAGATGGAGAAGGATTACTTTCATTATATTGCAGTTATATTTATTACCACATACTTTATTTTTTATATTTTATTATTGTTATTCATTGATATACAATCAGTTTTTATTGCTGTTATATTTATTTATTTATTCATTATTCTTTTGTGGTTATTTAAATGTGATATAACCATTGCCAAATAAAAAAAGTAAAAAACAACAACAACACATAAATGAATTTATTGGACATATGTGTCGCTGGAGAAAGGTCTCTTTTATAGTGTAAGATTACTGAGTTATTGTAATAAATTATAAACCCAACTCTTACATTTTGACATCTGGCGAGGCATGATTCGTTTTCTACTGCACCACTTTCCACGACATTGTTGTTTGGACAGTGTATCTATGATGGAAAAGGTTTAATCAGTTTTCAGTTATTTGTTATTCCCATATGCATGTGACTTTATTTTTTTGGTTTTATTTATTTTGGTTTGGTTATATTTAAGTATTGTTTGTCATTGATATACAATCAGTCTTCATTGATGTTTACTTACTTGTTTTGGCCTGAGTGACATACGGACTGTATCTCCACGCCATTCACCTACTCCAGAACCAAGTTGGTAGCAATAGGCAACACAGTATGGACCATCATCTGTCATATGTTTCCTTGTTTTGTTGTCTTGTCTTGTCAGTTCAAATGTTACAGAATTATGGGAAAACGTCCATATATTTCTTCTGAAGACAATTTGTTTCTGAAAAAAAATATAGCAAATACAAATTTGATTACGAGTGAAAAAATATATATATTTTTTTCTCTAATATAAAAACACTCATGTGGGAATAATTGTACCAATTTTACACACTAATTTAAAATACCAAGGTTGGGGTTAGGGTTAGGGTTAGAAAGGTATCCTTTACATTACTTATTTAAACGGACAAGATTGTTTACTAGCAAAAACAAAACTATATAGTAAACACATTTAAAACACTTTTTCACCTATGACCAACAACAAATACAAAACTGTGTCACTTTTGTGATGGGTAAATTTGTTTACCTGTGATGTGTTTGGCTGCATTCCCCAGCCTTCCTTGATATCCGAAATCTCAACGGACATGTCTCCTTTACCTCTGAATATGACCAAGTCTCTGAAAGCATCCAAAGTCTCTGACTGAAATCGCTTCTCCATATCCAATACCCCCTGCACGGCAGAAGAAATAAAAACACATTTAACATACTTGGGTTTTATTTTGTTCTTGACTTAACCCCCATTGGTGTCTTATCAACACTTCTGTAAAAAGTCTTGTTGCACGGTAATCTGTTTTACTGTATTTTTGTTATTCTGTTCTTTCTATTGTTATTTTATACATATACATGGCACAAGAATGTTTTTTGTTTTTTTTCATTTATGCATATTTGCCCTGAACAAGGCTACAATAGAAGAAAAAATAATAAAAAAAGTCAAGGAATTGCGAAGAGATTTACGTTACATAGCAGAAGTGTTTAATGTCTGGGCACTTCAAATTTAAACATGGACTGATTTGGGTCACAGTAACATATGTAATTCAAATGAAATCTGCTTATTGATTGACAGTAAGCATCATATCAAGTTCAGTTTAAAGGTTTAAAACATTGCTCAAAAATAATAACTACAAAATTTAAGAATGCAGCCATTCATAAAATGGATTGGTTTACATTTGCATTAGAAGCCATATGTTCTAAGTTTTCATGATTATACTAAAATGTAATGTATCACATACCTGCGTTGAAACCGCGTCATTTTTCCAAATGTAAATCCGTATCGTATGCCATCCTTGTTTTGATTTGAAGATATCTCCAAAAGCACCAATTTGAACTTCTTTACTATTGCGAAAGGGTCGGCCGCTTAATGAAAACCTAGTGAAGTGATTAACCAGGAAGATTGCCTTATTTCCCTTTGAAGACACTAATTTGCCACCGGTGCTGCTATCAAGGACTTTCCAGGTTTGTGAATCATCATCGTCAGTGCACATCCGAGCACTAAGTTCCCATTCAGATGTGTCATTGGCATGATGAGGAAAAGACAAAACCACACTGTCCAAAAACGAGAGACCTGGAGGACCACACTGGATCACTGGTGACAATATATCCTCTTCATCATTGCCCAAATCAACAGGTGGAAAATCAGGGTCGACATATATGTATACCTGCTTTAGCTGACCCTCAGGTATTGCGCCACGTGGAATGTATAAATGGACATCATATTTATCAAGTGACAAATATCCACCTTTGTTAGTGAAAAAGCCGATGGCGATGTACGTTAGCTGTAAGAAAATTTCAGCCTTCTCGCTTTCACTGAAGTTTGCTGTCTGTTCATTGTACTCTTTCAGTATCTCCTGCAGGTGAGATGGTTTGTCTGCAATAGTAAAAATTGACGTTGTCTAAATTAACATGTCTTTTTGAAATATGGAATATGTCGTGAATGAAAAGAAGGGCAATGTTTCTCTAATTATCTGACACGGTACATTCATATGGTTATTTTCACAATTGGAACCGTTGTTACCTTTTATTAATCTTTTATTTATTAATCTTTTTAACAAAGAAACAATTACTAAAGCGGAATTTGAGCCAAGTGATGTTTATTTGCAGTGATGATTAGGCCTTATCCTAGCTGTGAGTAGCCTTGATCAAGCGCGTTGGAACGGTTTGGTCGCAAAGTTTTGCCCAGCTATCCAAAACCAAGCGCATATGTACATAATAAGTACAACATACATTAATATACATTGTATAGCATGTACATACAGTGACCATTCGTCGTCGCGCCTTGATCCTTCTGTACATGCCAAAATATAGGCGGGGCTCATTAATGCTAATATACGAAATTCAAAAACGAAAGACGTATTCTCATTGGTTGGCCCAACAACTGCTCGCTGTGCGCGATGTACATTCTACTGTACATGTACAACTATAGCCAAGGTTGGACTTTGACCTCCGTTTCACTGTACATGTATACAGAGACGGAGTCCATATTTGGGCTAATGTACAACGTGTGTGTGCATTCATTGTCCTGTGATTCTGATTGGCCATCATTTAAAATAAACCGCCCACAAATCAACAATTCTTGCATATGACTTTCCATTGGAAGTCCAATGGGAAAATAAAGAAACACATAAGTTTTCGATTACAGAAATACCAAGGCTGTTGGTTCAGTTCGAAAATACGAGGTTGCAATACACAACCGTATTCATGACTCAGTAATTGATCTCGCTGTGCAGTGTACGTGTGCGGGGCTGGGGACTGTGCATCAGCCTTGTGCGCTAAATTACTCGGGCCAGACATTGGCACGAGGTGGGAGTACCATGGTAAATGCGCACTACGATAACATCGTTGGTCAAGGCTAAGCTGTGAGTAACCTATATATTACAAACCTTGCAAGGTCTGTTCGTCATGAGAAGTTCCCAATGGTTCCATTTTCGAAGGAGACAACAAGAGATCACTGGTACCCTGTGTCAACGAAGTAGTTGGTAAATCGCCTTGAGACTTCTCTGCAGCTGCTATGTCACCACAAGACGGATCTTTTTTCTTTTCGGTAAGACCATACCATTATACAGATAATAAAATGAGCGACTGAAATTCCTGAAACTAACTTTCACTTTAAGAAGCCTTAGTTTTCCAAGGTAAATTATAATAGGATAAATACTGGGAACAGTTATGCTTTCTTTCAGTATCATTTCCGTTATCTGTCTCCGATTTCTGGTCTCAGCGCGCGTCACATCATAGCCGCGTCGACATTTTTATTTTTATTTAGTTTTTTTGCTATGAAACAATGTCCATTTGCAGCCAAAAGTGCTGGATCGATTGAAGATGGCCGAAAAAAAGCCGCGTCACTGCACTTATTTTGAAGCCGATTGATGACCAGAAACCTGAGACCTTTTTGGTGGCCTTAACTGTAATTTTATCTAGATTGGTAAAATTCTTGCGTCGGGAGATAAACAATTGATTTAATTTTGCCCTACACCGACGTGTGTATAGCACTGTATGCTCAGTGCTTTCCGAGTGTCTGTGAAAAACTACACAGACGACTCTGGCGGGATTCGAACCCACGACCTCCTGCTTACTAGTGCAGACGTCTTAACCTCTCGACCACCGAGCTTGCCCGATGACGATTGGCCGGCTAGAATCCTACATAGCAGCGGGTTCCGCGATATATATAGATTGGTAAAATTCTTGCGTCAGCAGATAAACAATTTATTTAATTTTGCCCTACACCGACGTGTGTATAGCACTGTATGCTCAGTGCTTTCCGAGTGTCTGTGAAAATACCACACAGGCGACTCAGGCGGGATTCGAACCGACGTAGGGCAAAATTAAATCAATTGTTTATCTCCTGACGCAAGAATTTCACCAATCTATATGTATCGCAGAACCCGCTGCTATATAGGATTCTAGCCGGCCAATCGTCATCAAGCAAGCTCGGTGGTCGAGAGGTTATTAAGACGTCTGCACTAGTAAGCAGGAGGTCGTGGGTTCGAATCCCACCCGAGTCGCAAAATTAAATCAATTGTAATTTTATCATCAGTGGCTATTACATTATTCCCATTGTTTGTTAAATTTAAATTCACGTGGTTTTGCGTCCCTGTCTGTGTGCCCAAGCCGTCCATTGTACATCAGCCTGAGCAGGGTGGATCAAGGGTCCCCTCTTTGACATTGGCATGTATTGAATCGTGTACAAAATATACAGAACCATCCAGTTCTTAAGTCTTACCGATGTTGGTGTATCAATATCATCAGACTGCACTCGTTTAAAGTAATTAGCTCCAAATTTATCCAGGAAAACCTTCTTTATACTGCCGGCAGATGCTATGATAGAGACAAGTGGCTCAATATCATCAATAAAGAAACACATAAGTTTTCGATTACAGAAATACCAAGGCTGTTGGTTCAGTTCAAAAATACGAGGTTGCAATACACAACCGTATCCATGACTCAGTAATTGATCTCGCTGTGCAGTGTACGTGTGCGGGGCTGGGGACAGTGCATCGGCCGTGTGCGCTAAATTGGCACGAGGTGGGAGTACCATGGTAAATGCGCACTACGATAACATCGTTGGTCAAGGCTAAGCTGTGAGTAACCTATATATTACAAACCTTGCAATGTCTGTCCGTCATGAGAAGTTCCCAATGGTTCCATTTTCGAAGGAGACAACAAGAGATCACTGGTACCCTGTGTCAACGAAGTAGTTGGTAAATCGCCTTGAGACTTCTCTGCAGCTGCTATGTCACCACAAGACGGATCTTTTTTCTTTTCGGTAAGACCATACCATTATACAGATAATAAAATGAGCGACTGAAATTCCTGAAGCTAACTTTCACTTTAAGAAGCCTTAGTTTTCCAAGGTAAATTATAATAGGATAAATACTGGGAACAGTTATGCTTTCTTTCAGTATCATTTCCGTTATCTGTCTCCGATTTCTGGTCTCAGCGCGCGTCACATCATAGCCGCGTCGACATTTTTATTTTTATTTAGTTTTTTGGCTATGAAACAATGTCCATTTGCAGCCAAAAGTGCTGGATCGATTGAGGATGGCCGAAAAAAAAAGCCGCGTCACTGCACTTAATTTGAAGCCGATTGATGACCAGAAACCTGAGACTTTTTGGTGGCCTTAACTGTAATTTTATCTAGATTGGTAAAATTCTTGCGTCGGGAGATAAACAATTGATTTAATTTTGCCCTACACCGACGCAAGAATTTCACCAATCTATATATATCGCAGAACCCGCTGCTATATAGGATTCTAGCCGGCCAATCGTCATCAGGCAAGCTCGGTGGTCGAGAGGTTATTAAGACGTCTGCACTAGTAAGCAGGAGGTCGTGGGTTCGAATCCCGCCCGAGTCGCCTGTGTAGTTTTTTCACAGACACTCAGAAAGCACTGAGCATACAGTGCTATACACACGTCGGTGTAGGGCAAAATTAAATCAATTGTAATTTTATCATCAGTAGCTATTACATTATTCCCATTGTTTGTTAAATTTAAATTCATGTGGTTTTGCGTCCCTGTCTGTGTGCCCAAGCCGTCCATTGTACATCAGCCTGAGCAGGGTGGATCAAGGGTCCCCTCTTTGACATTGGCATGTATTGAATCGTGTACAAAATATACAGAACCATCCAGTTCTTAAGTCTTACCGATGTTGGTGTATCAATATCATCAGACTGCACTCGTTTAAAGTAATTAGCTCCAAATTTATCCAGGAAAACCTTCTTTATACTGCCTGCAGATGCTATGATAGAGAAAAGTGGCTCAATGTCATCACTCATCAGACTGCACTCCTTTAGAGTCAATATCTCCAGAGAAGGAACATGCGTTATCTGGACTGACTGTAATCCATGGAAATTATTGTTATCAAGTTCAACCTTCTTTATACTGCCTGCAGATGCTATGATAGAGAAAAGTGGCTCAATATCATCACTCATCAGACTGCACTCCTTTATAGTCAATATCTCCAAAGAAGGAACAGGCGTTATCTGGACTGACTGTAATCCATGGAAATTATTGTTATCAAGTTCAACCTTCTTTATACTGCCAGCAGATGCTATGATGGAGAAAAGTGGCTCAATGTCATCACTCATCAGACTGCACTCCTTTACAGTAATTATCTCCAAAGAAGGAACAGGCGTTATCTGGACTGACTGTAATCCATGGAAATTGTTTTTATCCAACAAAACTGTCTTTATACTGCCTGCAGATGCTATGATAGAGAAAAGTGGCTCAATGTCATCACTCATCAGACTGCACTCCGTTAGAAATAATATCTCCAAAGAAGGAACAGGCGTTATCTGGACTGACTGTAATCCATGGAAATTGTTTTTATCCAGGAAAACATTCTTTATACTGCCTGCAGATGCTATGATGGAGAAAACTGCCTCAATATCATCACTCATCAGACTGCACTCCGGTACACTCAATACCTCCAAAGAAGGAACAGGAGATATCTGGACTGGCTGTAATCCATGGAAATTGTTTTTATCCAGCCAAACCTTCTTTACACTGCCTGCAGATGCTATGATAGAGAAAACTGCCTCAATATCATCACTCATCAGACTGCACTCCTGTAGACTCAATACCTCCAAAGAAGGAACAGGAGATATCTGGACTGGCTGTAATTCATGGAAATTGTTTGTATCCAGCCCAACCGTCTTTACACTGCCTGCAGATGCTATGATAGAGAAAACTACCTCAATATCATCACTCATCAGACTGCACTCTTGTAGTCTCAATACCTCCAAAGAAGGAACAGGAGATATCTGGACTGGCTGTAATCCATGGAAATTGTTTTTATCCAGCGAAACCTGCTTTATACTGCCTGCGGATGCTATGATAGAGAAAACTGCCTTAATATCATAACTCATCAGACTGCACTCCTGTAAAGTCAATACCTCCAAAGAAGGAACAGGAGATATCTGGACTGGCTGTAATCCATGGAAATTGTTTGTATCCAGCCCAATCGTCTTTACACTGCCTGCAGATGCTATGATAGAGAAAACAGACTCAATATCATCACTCATCAGACTGCACTCATGTAGACTCAATACCTCCAAAGAAGGAACAGGAGATATCTGGACTGGCTGTAAACCATGGAAATTGTTTTTATCCAGGTAAACCTTCTTTACACTGCCTGTGGATGCTATGATAGAGAAAACTGCCTCAATATCATCACTCATCAGACTGCACTCTTGTAGTCTCAATACCTCCAAAGAAGGAACAGGAGATATCTGGACTGGCTGTAATCCATGGAAATTATTTTTATCCAGCGAAACCTGCTTTATACTGCCTGCGGATGCTATGATAGAGAAAACTGCCTCAATATCATCACTCATCAGACTGCACTCCTGTAAAGTCAATACCTCCAAAGAAGGAACAGGAGATATCTGGACTGGCTGTAATCCATGGAAATTGATTTTATCGAGCGAAACCTGCTTTATACTGCCTGCGGATGCTATGATAGAGAAAACTGCCTCAATATCATCACTCATCAGACTGCACTCTTGTAGTCTCAATACCTCCAAAGAAGGAACAGGAGATATCTGGACTGGCTGTAATCCATGGAAATTGTTTTTATGCAGCGAAACCTGCTTTATACTGCCTGCGGATGCTATGATAGAGAAAACTGCCTTAATATCATCACTCATCAGACTGCACTCCTCTAAAGTCAATACCTCCAAAGAAGGAACAGGAGATATCTGGACTGGCTGTAATCCATGGAAATTGTTTGTATCCAGCCCAACCGTCTTTACACTGCCTGCAGATGCTATGATAGAGAAAACTGCCTTAATATCATCACTCATCAGACTGCACTCCTGTAGACTCAATACCTCCAAAGAAGGAACAGGAGATATCTGGACTGGCTGTAATCCATGGAAATTGTTTTTATCCAGCGAAACCTGCTTTATACTGCCTGCGGATGCTATGATAGAGAAAACTGCCTTAATATCATCACTCATCAGACTGCACTCTTGTAGTCTCAATAGCTCCAAAGAAGGAACAGGAGATATCTGGACTGGCTGTAATCCATGGAAATTGTTTTTATCCAGCGAAACCTGCTTTATACTGCCTGCGGATGCTATGATAGAGAAAACTGCCTTAATATCATCACTCATCAGACTGCACTCCTGTAGACTCAATACCTCCAAAGAAGGAACAGGAGATATCTGGACTGGCTGTAAATCATGGAAATTGTTTTTATGCAGCCAAACCGTCTTTACACTGCCTGCAGATGCTATGATAGAGAAAACTGCCTCAATATCATCACTCATCAGACTGCACTCCTCTAGACTCAATTCCTCCAAAGAAGGAACAGGAGATATCCGGACTGGCTGTAATCCATGGAAATTGTTTTGATTGAGATCAATTCTCTTTATACTGCACGAACCTTTAAAGATCCGCAATAGTTGATTGATGTCACTGTTGTTTAACTGGCAGTCCCTCATACATAGAGATGTCAAACAACGTGATATGCTTCTGAGATTATCCAACTTACCATTCATGTTGGTTTTGAGGAGTTTCAGTGATATCTTACACGGTCTATGGGATATTATTTCTTTAACGAGTTTCAAATCGTCCACAGATCCACACGTCACATTGATATGCGATACATATTGAAGCCTGAAATTCTTCGGTAAATTTTTAATGAAGTAGTGTGCAGCCAATAGGTCATCGCCTTTTAATTCATAGGGGAACTTTACCCATTCTTCTACTGGAAATGTTTTCACCAACGAACCCAGTTCAGCCTCGAATAAAACCAACATCATCATTTTGTGTAAATAAATATACCTTTGACATTTCTCATTATGAATGTCTGAAATCTTTGGATTGTGTTTCAAAAGTTGTTCATGTGTTAGTCTTACAATCAGTTCAGCCGCTTTTTTATCAATCCCACAACAGAAACGGAGTAAGTACTCCATGCTTTCTACGTCACCTTGTAATATTTGTGACAGGAACTCATTAAATTGATCAGGATCGGACGTTGCCAAACCCGCAAGGTGAGTTGCAGCACAGTACTCAATGAAAGTCTTGTGGGCAAATGTCACATACTCAACTTGTTTGAAACGACGTGTGATTTGTGTTTTAGTCAGCAAGCCGACTTCGCATCCAAAACTGACAAGGTCTTTTGAATCGAATTCTGATATATCAAAATAAAGCTTTTGACCACTCTGATTCATCAAACCTTTAAGAGCAGCCTGCCCAAGTTCTAGCATAAGTTTGTCAAATAAATCTCTAGTCCTTGTATCAGGAGAACTTGACGGTTGGTCTTTGCTTCTCTTTTGCTGATACAGTACCTCGATTACATCATGAAAAAGTACTGTGATCCTTTCAGGTAGATTACGGCGTTCGACCATTAATGTACACATAAGCCAAAGGAATAAAGGTATCTCCCCTAAACTGCGAAAGGTTTCGTTCTTCTGTAATTCTGCAAGAACATTTTCTATGTGTTGTGAGTCGAAATATTTACTAACATAATCCTGCTTATTCTTGTCATCAAATCCGCTCATATAAATTCTTGTGAAGTTGGGATTCCAATTCAGCAACTTAATTGCTGTAGATGGTCGACTTGTTACAATAACCTTACACGATTTAAGTGATTTGAATGAAAGGACATCCTTAACGCTGTATTCATAGCTTTGTTTGGCACTATCTAATGACTGAAAGGAAATCTCATCTGCTCCATCCAGGAGAATCAGAACTTCATTGGGATGTTTATTTATGTACTTCACGAGGTCTTGTTTTTTAAAATCATTTGAATCAGAACATATCTGAGAAAATATTGCATCAATGATGTTGAAATTGGTCCCCATTTTGTTGATATTCAGGAGAAAGATGAGCTTATACTTTGACAGAGGGGACGGCTCTGCTTGTGGATCAGTCGACTTGGATGTTGTTTTCTGTAAAACAGCCCAGTCGTGAGCTATCTTTTTGAAAAGTGTCGATTTACCATACCCACTTTCAGCTGTGATTAAGATTCGCTTTTTATCAAGCCCTAACATTTCCTTGTATGACTGCAGGGGACGTTTTTCTGTTTCTATTTGATCAACGTGCTGCTTGTCTTTGATACCAGACTGTGTTAAGCTACCAAGACCACGGATTTCCGATGTCATCGGATTGATATCCTGATGCTGTTTGTTGCCTGACTGTGATGATGAGTTGGCTAGACAATGTTTTGGTGGTCGGTTGGTTTCCATCAGAAGCTGTGAACTTACATAAAGGTTGTCCAGTTCCATGGCTTTTTCCTTAGACATAGGATATGTGCTCATTTTAATCGTTTCCTTGTAATGATTCGCTATGTCTTTGCTACAGGAGTCGACGTCGAATGAGCCACCGTCGAATGAGCCACCGATGTCACACCGACGAGCCACATCTGTAATTAATCAAACGCTTTATTAATAGAATCACCGTTAAAATAATGCTAAACTTCACCTCAGATAGACACCAAGTTACGAAAAAATATGAAGTAACTGCCAGAAATTAAATATTTGGTCTTTCCTGATATTTCTGATGACATACCAGCACGGCCTATTGTATCCAGAGCTTTTGCCAACTTCTCTCTCGTTTCATTGTCCTTTGCTTGCTTATTTCTCCAAGCAACAAACATCCGAAAAGCTTGTTCCTCGAGACTGTCCTTGTTGTTGTATTTAAACGCGTCAATCTGTGCTACACTGAAACCCAACTGGGTCCCGAGTCGCTCCCAGTCTTTCCCGATGTTTTCAGCTAGAGAGCGTAACAACTTGTCATCCAAAACAATGCGTTGTTTTGCTGTAACAGATATTGGCTGGTCTTCTGCTCCGAAGGAAACATGTTCTGAACCTAAAATGAAATAACACGAACCTTTTTCACGTTTTCTTTTCACGTTTTCTTAAACCACGTTTGGATCAGTATGCTCTGATCTTCATCATGAGAATGCCGGACTTTGCGATACGCTGCTGCTTAAGTAGACTGCTGGGGGATTTGCGCTAACACCGGATGCTGGGGGATTAGTGCATTGTTGCGTGCAGGAGGGAACTTCTGAAACTACAATCCTTAGAGTGGGGGAGAGGAGTGTTTGCTCACTGAACTGAATCAGTTAGTAATAAAGCAAGGGGCGGGAGGGTGGATGACTTAGGATGTAGGAGAACCCTCAGTCTAGGGTGGGATGTTGACTTTGGATACAGAAGATCCTTCAGTCCGTAGTAGAGGTTGCCAATTGTCGCTGAGGTAGAAGCCGATGTTCTGGGGTACGGTAGGTCACAAATAACCCGGAACTTGGCCAGAACGAATCCATGTCAGAATTTTCTGACCCGAATTAAGATATTAATCTAAGAGATATTAATAATCAAAATAAATGTTACCTGGTATTCTTGAAGCCAAATCAGTCCGTTCAATTTTAACCAGGGCCTCTATCAAACTGCGTCTTGTTCCTTCAATGTCAGTTTGTTTATTTTGCCAAGCAACGAACATCTTAAAAGCCTGCTCCTTCAAGTTGTCCCGGTTGTCGTGCTCAAAAGCGGTAATCTGTGCTGTTTTGAACCCTAAGTTTGTTGCTAGTCGTTTCCAGTCGATCCCGATGTTTTCAGCTATGTCCCGAAGGAAACTCTCACTTAATTTACCTTCCGCTTCTGTATAAATTATTTGAAATGTATTATTATCATTTGAGTTTCCGTAGGCCTTGCAAAAATGCCAAACTCCCTCTACATTCAACTCATACACTCTGTTCACACATTTACTGCACGTTAAATCTACGAATGCGGATATTCCCCGTGGCTTATACAGGAAACTAATTCAAATTGAAGAACCGCAATTAACAATCGTGAAAAAAAATCGGCAAACAGATTGCAACAATAGTAAGTTGTTTGTGTTTTTGTTTAGGCCTATAGGGAAGGGAAGGAAATATCATGAGAACTTATTCCACCTGAAGTGCCTTCCCATGTTTTAAAACCTGTAACAATTTTTGTCTATTCTTCAAAATGTGGGCATCTATTATGATGAACCTTTCACAGGTTATGATATATAAACTAAAGGGTTGAACTGCGGAAAGTACATTTCCACATACCAATGTTTTACCTTCCATAAGGAATTCTACACTATCAGTAAAATGTTTGTAAATGTTTCCATAAGAATCATGAGATATATACAGAAACTATCCTCAAAAATGTTTGAAAATATAGTCAGATTGTTTGCATTCAATTTAATGTGGAAAATTGATCACGGACATGATTTACATTTCACAGCATCTCAGGATGTTTGGGATAATCACCAACGTCACATAAAAATTATAATTTAGTAAATTTGTAATCATGTAATAACCAAAGGCGCACACTAATTACCATTGATGTGAACTTTCTTTAAATAATCCCATTATCCCAACATGAAAACATGAAAACCTACCATGCTGTTGTTTTGCTGTATGAGAATCTGCTTGGCCTTCCGTTGGCTGGTCCGCACTTTCTGGTTTGACTGTAGAAATTTCCAGAGCTAAATGAGTATAATAATAACAACATAACATATCAGTAATCAAACGGCAATACATGCTTTAAACATTCCCATTATAAACAAATGTCAATATGAAAGCTTGAAAACTTACCACGCTGTTGTTTTACTGGATGAGAATGTGCTTGGTATTCCGTTGCCTGGTCCGCACTTTCTGATTTTACTGTAGAACTTTCCAGAGCTAAATGAATAATAACAACATTAGTACGATTAAACCACGTTTGGATCAGTATGCTCTGATCTTCATCATGAGAATGCCGGACTTTGCGATACGCTGCTGCTAATGCTAGCTTCCCACTGTCGTGCGATCCGTTACGAACGCCACGATTGGCCATTCGTAGCTGATCGTGGAATTTTTGTTTCCTTTTCTGAAATTTCACGTTTGGATGCGAGTTGATGCGAGTCGATACGTTCTGGTACGATTTGGTGCGCTTGGATGCGATATAGGCACGATTGGTCAATTTCAGATGACACGATCTGTCACGATCTGGTGTCCCGATCTGACACGATCATCACGATCGGGGTCCCCGATTTTGGACGATCTGATACGTGCAGATACGTTCGGATACGTTCCGATACGATCATCACGAACCGATGCGCTCTTTTGCGATCGGATACGATTGTGGTGGCGATGTCTTTCACGATCGGGATGGAGAGTGATCACGATTTGAGCCACGATTGAACCCCGACGGGTACATATACAGCCCGACTGACCATGGACTTCATTGTTTCTTGAACTTCTACAGAGTGAAGACTACAACCCACAATCATTGACCAAACAAATGTGCTCTCTTCAAGTGTAGATCGATGAATGAAGCTCAATCAATCTTGTCCGG
>CM055830.1:2301802-2342680 GCA_029582265.1 Zoroaster sp. YZ-2022 | reverse complement strand
GTACAAGCCATGTTTTTGCACAATAGAAAGTGCTTAAAACTTCCTGTGTACTAATTCCAGCTTAGGAACTCAACTATAAATAATGGGACAGAAACTTGTGCAAACTGTATGGAACAACCACATTCGGGAAACTATTTTCTGCCTTTTCGTCATATCTAACCTATATTACCATCAATCATTGTAAATGCTTGAGTACAAAATGTGATTTCAGCAGGGATAAATTCAATATGGTGTGTACATTTGACAATGATTTCTGAAATGAGTTCCCTCGTGAATGACTTTGCACACAGTTCAATAGTGGCGGCACACTGCCGATTTGTATCAACATTTGTTGTTAGTTTTTTAAAGCAGCAGCATTAAACTTACAGTTGGTGAAACTATATCGTGCTTGAGTCCATGTGCTTAGAAAAGCAAAAGCAAAACCACTCAATAGATGTAAACTAGGCCTATATCATGCATAATTAGTACCATCTTTGAACCGCGTCACTGCAGGCGTCTCGTTTGTTTACATGTGAACGCCCTCTTTGATTATCAACGGATGCATGAAAACATTTTATAAAAGGTGCGTTGGTTTTTATTTCATTGGACACTGAAGGTTTCACTGAACTGGCGAAGAGTCCACATAAAAAGTGTTTCAAGTCCAAAATAGATTATGTATAAAGTACAAATATCACATTTGTACATTACGAACCTAAATATGCAATGATAATTATACAATAATTATGCATTATAACGATACCTGTATCACTTTTAGGCCCCTATTTCATGAATCGAGCAAGGTCAATCGCCCTTCCGACTTCTGTAGATAAGCAGAGTAAATAATAGTATCAAATTATTATAATTATATTAAATAATAACAATAATATCAAATAATAATAATAATAATAATAATAAACATTTGTAGCGCGCACAGATCCACCTGCTGGCGCTCAAGCGTGAAACAAAGAAAAAACATGAATAAAACAATATACAATGATATCATAGGAGAAAATTATGTACATCAGTTGCAAGCGCGTCCTGAATCCCTTCTGTGTACCACAACATTTGCCACATCGTGCAGTAGGTCTCGGTGAGATATCTAAAGGCAGGCGGCATGCTGCAACATGTCCAAATGCGTTGTGACTACAGTCTGCTACGACTGCTCTATTTATGTGTAAAATTAGCCGATCATGGCATTATT
This sequence comes from Zoroaster sp. YZ-2022, assembly GCA_029582265.1. Classification (NCBI taxonomy): domain Eukaryota; kingdom Metazoa; phylum Echinodermata; class Asteroidea; order Forcipulatida; family Zoroasteridae; genus Zoroaster; species Zoroaster sp. YZ-2022. The sequence continues at coordinate 2,341,500 of CM055830.1, read as the reverse complement.
TTGATCGGTTGAAATGATTAACCGACAATATACTTTACCAATAATCCCGAATTGGGTTAAATTAACTTTATTGTCCTAACAGTCTTACATAAGTCTCACACAAGTCTTCCATTCTCTCAAAGAAAAAACCTTCAATGTGAAACATCTGTCATTATAGTGGATGCTTGTAAATATTCAAACATTCCTGAGTACCCAATACGGGCGCCTGGCGGTGATTGGATGTCACCAGGGTTCTGGCTCAACGGTAAAGGTTGACGGTTTACCATTTTAAAGTAAAAAGACTATTTTAAAGACTATCAAAATCTTACTAGAGATACCAAATGGTGAACCCGTGTGCATGTTTCTAATGGGGTTGGGGAAAAGTATATGGTAAAGTGGTAAACCGTTCACTTTAAAGGGACCAACCTAGCGTCCTTTTGAATATTGCGTGTGCACAATGCATGCTTGACCCAGTGCATTCCGCTGCCTATATATACTGGGGTGCAATTATACAGTGTACTACTATTAGTCGGTGGCAAATCATTTTGACAACTGAGCAGCAGAGACAGGAAGGAAATCGGATAACGGGGCAAACCTTGAATCAGTGGAAGATGCGATACAGGTAAATTAGGTGCCTCTCTACTGACATTTTTTATTTCTCATTCCACAGAGTGACTACAGACCATGTTGCATTTCTTATTGCCCTGTGTATGTGGTTCAAAATGAATTGCTCAACCACAATCTGCACAACATAATGGGATGCGCCAATAAAAGTATACCAAAAGCATGCTGTGGTAAGGAGGGTGAGCTACTGCCTTGCAAAGGCTGGTACTGAAAATGGTTAATAAAATAGCTGATTTATACTGTATTCATAGTGCATTGTTTTACGATAATTGTTATTCATTATTTTTTACATACTTGACTCATTGAAGTTCAGACAAATATTGCTTGTGTTAACTGCCAACGTTTAGCTTTAATTTGACACCAGAATTATTATATTTAATTTTTAATGCAGGTGGTTTCGTTCAGCTAAAGGAAAACCACTTTTGAGGATAAACACATTTAAAATTGAGCATTTTTGGTTGTTTTCATGGTTTATCAGAGGAATTACCGCGGAAAAAAAACTGGGTGAAAGATAAAGAGATTAATGCCACCAAGTCCAAACAAAACTGCAAATACAAAATTCAAAACATTTTCACCCCATTTTATTTTATCCGGTCATAAGCGCAAAATCAGCCTGTGCGACTTGTTTATTAGTTGCCTTCACATTAATAGAGCATGCTGTGGTAAGGAGGCTATGCCTTACAGAAGTGGCTGGAACTGGAAAGTGTTAATAAATAGCTGATTTAGCTAATGTATTCATAGTGCATTGTTCTGTGATAATTATTATGTAATAGTATTTACATACTTCACTCATTGTTCAGACAAATATTGTTTGTTAACCCCTCAAGCCAAAAAAAATAAATAAATAAAAATGTAGGAAATATGTTTTCATAGTGGCACCATCGACTATCTTTCTTGAGTTGTAGGTTCTTAAAAAAGAACCGTTGGTTTTCAACCAAGTTGTTCTTTTAAGACCCTACACAACGAAAGATATTGGTCTGTCAATGGTGCCACCACTCTTTATCGTGTCATTCCACTATGCATAGCCTGAAGTGTTATGTTATCACTAAATTACTGAGTTAGGTTATTCCTTGCAAAGAGTGCCAACAAAGCTTGGTGACTTAGTCATAATTATGTCTAAATTGTAATACTTTGTGTTTTTGTGCCAAGAAATAAACACTGCATGAATAAAAGCATAAATCACCACAGTTTTGGTTTTATTGGCTAAATTTTTATTGTTTTGACTTCTGTTTTACATTTCCACATTTGTGACCTACTCTCACAAAACCATAAACAAGTCATATTTTGTTGAGATTAAGTTTCTGGTACAGATGGAAAGAGGACAACGTTTAGCTTTAAATTTGACACAAATTATTGTTATATTAATTTCATTATGGGTGGTTTCATTCAGCTAAAGGAAAACTTGAGCACTTTTTCTTGTTTTCATGGTTTATCAGAGGTGCAGGATTTTACCAATTGACCGATGTTTGTTCTTGCAAATAAACAAAATAACACGGTGAAAGATAAAGAGATTAATGTCACTAAATCCACCCAAAACTGCAAATACTAAATTCACTAAATTTTCACCCCCATTTTATTTCATCCGGTCCATAGTACAAAAATCAGCGTGTGCGACTTGTTTTGTTTTGTTGAAAACAGGTCACATTTATTAGTTACGATAATTAATACTTACATATTTGCATTTTCGTTTGTTGAACTGAAATACCTAGCAGCAGGTCAAACAAAAGAAAAACTGTGAATTACCAGTACACCATAATTGACAATCTCTGATCCAGAAACTAAGTAATGAGTCATTTTTTTAAATATTTATCAAGGGGCATTGCAAGTCATTTTTTGGTTACACTGGGCCCAACACCAATTTTCTAAACAAAGTCTATTTTAACAATATACCCAATCCAAAAGAAAGTCCCTCCCCTTATACTTTTTGTTCTAATTCACAAACTATTGAGCACTTTTCGGTGAAATAACCAATAATCAATAGAAACTCTAGGAATCCAGCCACTCTATTTTATAAACAATTTTATGGATGAAATTAAGCAATTTATGTCCAAGGTGCTGAAAAAAGTTGCAATTGAGAAAGAGTGGACCAATATATTATTAACCATTACATTGAAACAATTATTTTGTTCACTGAACTTTTAAGAACATGACAATTATGCACACCAAACGGGAGAAAAAGATTAATGGTTATTTTACTGAAAAGTGCTCAGTTAGTTTTGAATCAGACCAAAATTTATTTTTTTTTTGGGAAGGGAGGCTTTGTTTTTGGTTGGGTGTATATTTACTAATCGTGCACAGTTTAGTATACACCATATGCAAACATAAAAAAAACTTTGTGAATTATTATAGAAATACCTTACTTGACTGTAAGTGGTAACAGTTTCCAGCATCTTGTGAAATAACGGCACATGTGCTGTGCTGTGGTCCTCAAGAAAATTGAATTATGTATCAATTTTCAACGATTGCCTGACCGGCAATCATTGGAAAAACCAACATTTTCAAACACTGACCTAGACTACCAGAACAGCATTTTTATTTTTGGAGGATTTTCAAGAATCTATGAACACAAAACTTTAAAACAGGTCACCGTCACAATATTTACTATAATATGAATCCCCTAACCCATCCATGTTCGAAAATTACAGCAAAAGCAAATGGTGTATACTACCTTTTTAAACCGCAAAATGACAACGCATTTGGACATGTTGCATACATACACACTGTCAGTCGACAAATGAAAAGTGGTCATGACTATGACATTTTAAATAATTCAGGCAAGATGCATGATTTGACTTAATCTGAACAATGTTTTGTTCATAGTATTTCTTAATATCAATTCATAACAAACAAATTATAAACTCATTGACAAATATGTGGCGGGGGGGGGGGCGTATGTGTGTAAATCTATCATCAAATTGTTTTTGGATTGGTTATAAATTATTTTAATAGGTTCTAGTACTGGTTTGATTTGTTAAAATTCAATACGTGTCATTCGAGCATGAACTCAACAGAGAACCCAACATTTGAGTTAGTCACCACGGGACCTCTGGGCGAGTTCATATGGAATGACCCAGCACTGATGTAACAACTTCATACCATTTGAAAATCTTTGGTTTGAAATCGTCTTATTTGGGATGTTTAATTATTATCCATATTGGCTATTTTCACTAGGGTATAATGAGACATCAGCTGTTTCAGTAATCGGCAGAAATGGACCTTGTTTTCCCTTAAGATTTTGTTTAGTAACTTTTCAAGTACACAATATGTTAATGGCAGAACAGAATCAACTCGGGTATGCAATTGTATCAGTTTGTGACCAATGTAGCAACTCACAAAATTACTACCACTACTTTGGTCATGAGGGTAGTAATTTTAATTTAACAATAATCATTTATAAAATGCAATGATTGCATTGTAGTACCTCATTTAAATCATCTTCATTAATATTATCCGTAGCAAATGTGCAAAGCAAAAGGACATGCAGGTATATCCTTTTTGTTATTCTTTTTGAAATTTGATATGAAAATGCAAATGTGTTCCACCTAACAGACATCATCTCAATCTTGTGTTCATCTACAGAATACCACTAATGTAAACCAAGGGCTGCTTTCCACTGCAAAATGTGGGAGGCGTCCTTATCAAAAGTTAGATCTCTTGCATAATGACTCTTGGGTGCTGATATGGACTGTTTGCCCTTCTAATAAAAAGCAGCATATCATTCAAAGGCAATACTTGTGCAGTACAACAAAAATCGTTAAGAAACACAAACTCACTTATTTCTCTGCTCCAACCCAGGCAAATGTACCTGTCACTGGATTGGTGAAGGTTTTGAATAATGTTATTTAATGAATTCAATAGAAAAAGTTTGCCACAATTAGCTGGCCGGTTATCTTATGTTTCTGTATTTCCCTCTCCCATATACCGTATACAAATGTACTTATCTCAATTTTATTTTGAATCAATATTTCTCGGGCACAGTACAGCTACTCCATTGCAATTACAGCCAGACTAGGGCAGCTTGGTGAAGGAGTTCAATTCACGTGAGAGTATCCCGTGTAGCTCCCATGCATTCTGTGAAAACATAATTTGAGACAGTCCGTATTATAAATATGACTGATTGGATTATATTTTGACACTTGGTAGTCAGGGAATGGAAGGGAAGTGGGGTAAGGTCTTCCCAAAAAGTTAAAGTATAAACAAAACAGGGACAATAGAGGGTCTACGACTGCAGGTATCTACAAAGCCGAGTGAGTGGGTGGGTAAAACAACAATGCATTTCTTTGGCGTTACGGACAGGGAGAATATACAATGGTGCAATCACGTGACAGTGCACAATTATGTACAAGCCATGTTTTGCACAATAGAAAGAGTGCTTAAAAACTTCCTTGTACTAATTCCAGCTTAGGAACTCAACTATAAATAATGGGACAGAAACATGCAAACTGTATGGAACAACCACATTCGGAAACTATTTTTCTGCCACTTTCTCGTCATATCTAACCTATATTACCATCAATCATTGTAAATGCGAGTACAAAATGTGATTTCAGCAACGAGATAAATTCAATATGGTGTGTACATTTGACAATGATTTCTGAGCTGAGACCCCTAAGTAGACTTTGCACACAGTTCAATAGTGGCGGCACACTGCCGATTTTGTATCAACATTTGTTAGTTTTAAACATAGCAGCATTAAACTTACAGTTGGTGAAACTATATAGTTATTATGAGTCCATGTTCTTAGAAAAGCAAAAGAAAAACCACTAAATATATTTAAACTAGTCCTATATAATTCATAATTAGTACCATCTTATGAACCAGCGTCACTGCAGGCGTCTGGTTTGTTTACATGTGAAGCGCCCTCTTTTCGTTATCAACGGATGCATGAAAACATTTTATAAAGGTGCGCATTGTCGTTTTATTTCATTGGACACTGAAGGTTTCACTGAACTGGCGAAGAGTCCACATAAAAGTGTTTCCAAGTCCAAAATAGATTATGTATAAAGTACAAATATCACATTTGTACATTACGAACCTAAATATGCAATGATAATTATACAATAATTATGCATTATAACGATACCTGTATCACTTTTACGTCCACTTTCTGGCCCCTATTTCGCATAATAGATCGAGCAAGGTCAATGCATCCTTCGACTTCTGTAGATAAGCAGAGTAAATAATAGTATCAAATGATAATAATAATATAAAATAATAACAATAATATCAAATAATAATAATAATAATAATAATAAACATTTGTAAGCTGCAGCACATATCCACCCTGCTGGGCGCTCAAAGGCGTGAAACAAAGAAAAAACATGAATACAAACAATATACAATTATATCATAGTGAGAAAATTATGTACATCATTTGCAAAAGCGTCCTGAATCCCTTCTGTGTACCACAACATTTGCCACATCGTGCAGTAGGTCTCGGTGAATATCTAAGGCGGGCGGCATGCTAGCAACATGTCCAAATGCGTTGTGACTACAGTCTGCTACGACTGCTCTATTTATGTGTAAAATTAGCCGATCATGGCATTATTTTGATCGGTTGAAATGATTAACCGACAATATACTTTACCAATAATCCACGAATTGGGTTAAATTAACTTTATTGTCCTAACAGTCTTACATAAGTCTCACACTAAGTCTTCCATTCTCTCAAAGAAAAAACCTTCAATGTGAAACATCTGTCATTATAAGTGGATGCTTGTAAATATTCAAACATTCCTGAGTACTGTCTGAGCGCCTAGCGGTGATTGGATGTCACCAGGGTTCTGCTCAAGCGGTAAGGTTGACGGTTTACCATTTAAAGTAAAAAGACTATTTAAAGACTATCAAAATCTTACTAGAGATGCCAAATGGTAGACCGTGTGCATGTTTCTAATGGGGTTGGGGAAAAGTATATGGTAAAAGTGGTAAACCGTTCACTTTAAAGGGACCAACCTAGGCGTCCCTTTTGAATATTACTGCGATATTACAATGCATACTTGACCAATTGCATTCCGCTGCCTATATATACTGGGGTGCAATTATACAGTGTACTACTATTAAATCGGTGGCAAATCATTTTGACAACTGAGCAGCAGAGACAGGAAGGAAATCGGATAACCGGGGCAAGCGAATTGGTCGTGGAAGATGCGATACAGGTAAATTAGGTGCCTCTCTACTGACATTTTTATTTCTCATTCCACAGAGTGACTACAGACCATGTTGCATTTCTTATTGCCCTGTGTATGTGGTTCAAAATAGATTGCTCAACCACAATCTGCACAACATAATGGGATCGTAATAAAGTATACCAAAGCATGCTGTGGTAAGGAGGGGTGAGCTACTGCCTTGCAAAGGCTGGTACTGAAAATGGTTAATAAAATAGCTGATTTAGCTACTGTATTCATAGTGCATTGTTTTACGATAATTGTTATTCATTATTTTTACATACTTGACTCATTGAAGTTCAGACAAATATTGCTTGTGTTAACTGTAGCGTTTAGCTTTAATTTGACACAGAATTATTATGTTAATTTTAATGCAGAATTGGTTTCGTTCAGCTAAAGGAAAACCACTTTTGAGATAAACACATTTAAAATTGAGCATTTTTGGTTGTTTTCATGGTTTTATCAGAGGAATTGCACGGAAAAAAAACTGGGTGAAAGATAAAGAGATTAATGCCACCAAGTCCAAACAAAACTGCAAATACAAAATTCAAAACATTTTTCACCCCGTTTTATTTTATCCGGTCATAGCGCAAAATCAGCCTGTGCGACTTGTTTATTAGTTGCCTTCACATTAATAGAGCATGCTGTGGTAAGGAGGGCTATGCCTTACAAGTGGCTGGAACTGGAAAGTGTTAATAAATAGCTGATTTAGCTAATGTATTCATAGTGCATTGTTCTGTGATAATTATTATTAATGATATTTACATACTTCACTCATTGTTCAGACAAATATTGTTTGTTAACCCCTCAAGCCAAAAAAAAATAAATAAATAAAAATGTAGGAAATATGTTTTCATAGTGGCACCATGCGACTATCTTTCTTGAGTTGTGGGTTCTTAAAAGAACCGTTTGGTTTCAACCAAGTTGTTCTTTTAAGAACCAACACAACTATTGAAAGATATTAGTCACATGGTGCAACCCAAAACTATATATTGTCATTCAACTAAGAATAGCATGAAGTGTTATTAAAAACTAAATTACAGAGTTAGGTTATTCCTTGCAAAGAGTGCCAACAAAGGCTTGGTGACTTAGTCATAAGTATGTCTAAATTGTAATACTTTGTGTTTTTGTGCCAAGAAATAAACACTGCATGAATAAAGCATAAATCACACCACAGTTTTGGTTTTTTTTGGCTAAATTTTTATTGTTTTGACTTCTGTTTTACATTTCCACATTTGTGACCTACTCTCACAAAACCATAAACAAGTCATATTTTGTTGAGATTAAGTTTCTGGTACAGATGGAAAGAGGACAACGTTTAGCTTTAAATTTGACACCAGAATTATTGTTATATTAATTTCATTATGGGTGGTTTCATTCAGCTAAAGGAAAACTTGAGCACTTTTTCTTGTTTTCATGGTTTATCAGAGGAATTGCAGGATTTTACCAATTGACGATGTTTGTTCTTGCAAAATAAACAAAAAATAACACGGTGAAAGATAAAGAGATTAATGTCACTAAATCCACCCAAAACTGCAAATACTAAATTCACTAAATTTTCACCCCATTTTATTTCATCCGGTCATAGTACAAAAATCAGCGTGTGCGACTTGTTTTGTTTTGTTGAAACAGGTCACATTTATTAGTTACATTAATTAATACTTACATATTTGCATTTTTTCGTTTGTTGAACTGAAATACCTAGCAGGTCCAAACAAAAGGAAAAACTGTTAATTACCAGTACACCATAATTGACAATCTCTGATCCAGAAACTAAGTAATGAGTCATTTTTAAATATTTAATATCAAGGGCATTACCGTCATTTTTGGTTACACTGGGCCCAACACCAATTTTCTAAACAAAGTCTATTTTAACAATATACCCAATCCAAAAGAAAGTCCCCTCCTTATACTTTTTGTTCTAATTCACAAACTATTGAGCACTTTTCGGTGAAATAACCAATAATCAATAGAAACTCTAGGAATCCAGCCACTCTATTTTGCTAAACAATTTTATGGATGAAATTAAGCAATTTATGTCCAAAGGTGCTGAAAAAAGTTGCAATTGAAAGTGGACCAATATATTATTAACCATTACATTGAAACAATTATTTTGTTCACTGAACTTTTAAAGAACATGACAATTATGCACACGCAAGCAGGGGAGAAAAGATTAATGGTTATTTTACTGAAAAAGTGCTCAGTTAGTTTTTGAATCAGACCAAAATTTATTTTTTTTTTTTTTTTTATGGAAGGGGGGCTTTGTTTTTGGTTGGGTGTATATTTACTAATCGTGCACAGTTTAGTATACACCATTTGCAAACATAAAAAAAAACTTGTGAATTATTGAAATACCTTACTTGACTGTAGAGTGAGTAACAGTTTCCAGCATCTTGTGAAATAACGGCACATGCTGTGCTGTGGTCCTCAAGAAAATTGGAATTATGTATCAATTTTCAGCGATTGCCGACGGCAATCATTGGAAAAACAACATTTTCAAACACTGACCACAAGACTACCAGAACAGCATTTTATTTTGGAGGGGGGGGGGGGGGATTTTCAAGAATCTATGAACACAAAACTTTAAAACAGGTCACCGTCACAATATTTACTATAATATGAAACCCCAAACCCAACCATTTTAGAAAATTACAGCAAAAGCAAATGGTGTATACTACCTTTTTAAACCGCAAAATGACAACGCATTTGGACATGTTGCACATACATAAACACTGTAAGTAGACAAATGAAAAGTGGTCATGAATATTACATTTTAAATAATTCATTCAAGATGCATTATTTGACTTAATCTGAACAATGTTTTGTTCATAGTATTTCATAATATCAATTCATAACAAACAAATTAAACTCATTGACAAATATGTGGCCGGGGGGCGTATGTGTGTAAATCTATCATCAAATTGTTTTGGATTGGTTATAAATTATTTTAATAGGTTCTAGTACTGGTTTGATTTGTTAAAATTCCAATACGTGTCATTCGACATGAACTCAACCAGAGAACCCAACATTTGAGTTAGTCACCACGGGACCTCTGGGCGAGTTCATATGGAATGACCCATGTACAATTGTAACAACTTCATACCATTTGAAAATCTTTGGTTTGAAATCGTCTTATTTGGGATGTTTAATTATTATCCTTATTGGCTATTTTCACTAGGGTATAATGAGACATCGGCTGTTTCAATGTCGGCAGAAATGGACCTTGTTTTCCCTTAAGATTTTGTTTAGTAACTTTTCAAGTACACAATATGTTAATGGCAGAGCAGAATCAACTCGGAGTATGCAATTGTATCAGTTTGTGACCAGTAGCAACTCACAAAATTACTACCACTACTTTGGTCATGAGGGTAGTAATTTTAATTTAACAATAGTCATTTATAAAATGCAATGATTGCATTGTAGTACCTCATTTAAATCATCTTCATTAATATTATCCAGTATGAAATGTGCAAAGCAAAAGGGACATGCAGGTATATCCTTTTTGTTATTCTTTTGAAATTTGATATGAAAATGCAAATGTGTTCCACCTAACAGACATCATCTCAATCTTGTGTTCATCTACAGAGCCACCATAATGTAAACCAAGGGCTGCTTTCCACTGCAAAATGTGGGGCGTCCTTATCAAAGATTAGATCTCTTGCATAATGACTCTTGGGTGCTGATATGGACTGTTTGCCCTTCTAATAAAAGCAGCATATCATTCCAAGGCAATACTTGTGCAGTACAACAAAAATCGTTAGAAACACAAGCTCACTTATTTCTGCTCCAACAGGCAAATGTACCTGTCACTGGATTGGTGAAGGTTTTGAATAATGTTATTTAATGAATTCAATAGAAAAGTTTTGCCACAATTGGCTGGCCGGTTATCTTATGTTTCTGTATTTCCCTCTCCCATATACGTATACAAATGTACTTATCTCAATTTTATTTTGAATCAATATTTCTCGAGCACAGTACAGCTACTCCATTGCAATTACAGCCAGACTGGGCAGCTTGGTGAAGGAGTTCAATTCACGTGAGAGTATCCCGTGTAGCTCCCATGCATTCTGTGAAAACATAATTTGAGACAGTCCGTATTATAAATATGACTGATTGGATTATATTTTGACACTTGGTAGTCAGGGAATGGAAGGGAAGTGGGTAGGTCTTCCCAAAAAGTTAAAGTATAAACAAAACAGGGACAATAGAGGTCTACGACTGCAGGTATCTACAAAGCCGAGTGAGTGGGTGGGTAAAACAACAATGCATTTCTTTGGCCGTGCACGGACAAGGAGAATATACAATGGTGCAATCACGTGACAGTGCACAAATTATGTACAAGCCATGTTTTGCACAATAGAAGAGTGCTTAAAAACTTCCTTGTACTAATTCCAGCTTAGGAACTCAACTATAAATAATGGGACAGAAACTTGTGCAAACTGTATGGAACAACCACATTCGGAAACTATTTTTCTGCCACTTTTCTCGTCATATCTAACCTATATTACCATCAATCATTGTAAATGCAGTACAAAATGTGATTTCAGCAGAGATAAATTCAATATGGTGTGTACATTTGACAATGATTTCTGAGCTGAGACCCCTCGTAGACTTTGCACACAGTTCAATAGTGGCGGCACACTGCCGATTTTGTATCAACATTTGTTAGTTTTAAACGCAACAGCATTAAACTTACAGTTGGTGAAACTATATCGTGCTTCAGGTCCATGTGCTTAGAAAAGCAAAAGCAAAACCACTCAATAGATGTAAACTAGGCCTATATCATGCATAATTAGTACCATCTTATGAACCAGCGTCACTGCAGACGTCTCGTTTGTTTACATGTGAGCGCCCTCTTTCGTTATCAACGGATGCATGAAAACATTTTATAAAGGTGCGCATTGTCGTTTTTATTTCATTGGACACTGAAGGTTTCACTGAACTGGCGAAGAGTCCACATAAAAGTGTTTCAAGTCCAAAATAGATTATGTATAAAGTACAAATATCACATTTGTACATTACGAACCTAAATATGCAATGATAATTATACAATAATTATGCATTATAACGTACCTGTATCACTTTTCGTCCACTTTCTGGCCCCTATTTCATAATGAATCGAGCAAGGTCAGTACGCGCCTTCCGACTTCTGTAGATAAGCAGAGTAAATAATAGTATCAAATGATAATAATAATATAAAATAATAACAATAATATCAAATAATAATAATAATAATAATAATAATAAACATTTGTAGCGCGCACATATCCACCCTGCTGGGCGCTCAAGGCGCCGGAAACAAAAAGAAAAACATGAATACAAACAATATACAATGATATCATAGGGAGAAAATTATGTACATCAGTTGCAAACGCGTCCTGAATCCCTTCTGTGTACCACAACATTTGCCACATCGTACAGTAGGTCTCGGTAGATATCTAAGACGGAAGCGGCATGCTAGCAACATGTCCAAATGCGTTGTGACTACAGTCTGCTACGACTGCTCTATTTATGTGTAAAATTAGCCGATCATGGCATTATTTTGATCGGTTGAAATGATTAACCGACAATATACTTTACCAATAATCCACGAATTGGGTTAAATTAACTTTATTGTCCTAACAGTCTTACATAAGTCTCACACAAGTCTTCCATTCTCTCAAAGAAAAAACCTTCAATGTGAAACATCTGTCATTATAGTGGATGCTTGTAAATATTCAAACATTCCTGAGTGCCCAATACGAGCGCCTGACGGTGATTGGATGTCACCAGGGTTACGCGAAAACAAACGGTAAAGGTTGACGGTTTACCATTTAAAGTAAAAAAAGACTATTTTAAAGACTATCAAAATCTTACTAGAGATACCAAATGGTAGACCGTGTGCATGTTTCTAATGGGGTTGGGGGAAAAGTATATGGTAAAGTGGTAAACCGTTCACTTTAAAGGGACCAGCCTAGGCGTCCCTTTTGAATATTACACGTGTGCACAATGCATGCCAGCCAATTGCATTCCGCTGCCTATATATACTGGGGTGCAATTATACAGTGTACTACTATTCGTCGGTGGCAAATCATTTTGACAACTGAGCAGCAGAGACAGGAAGGGAAATCGGATAACCGGGGCAAGCGAATTCGAATCGTGGAAGATGCGATACAGGTAAATTAGGTGCCTCTCTACTGACATTTTTTTATTTCTCATTCCACAGAGTGACTACAGACCATGTTGCATTTCTTATTGCCCTGTGTATGTGGTTCAAAAATGAATTGCTCAACCACAATCTGCACAACATAATGGGATGCGCCAATAAAGTATACCAAAGCATGCTGTGGTAAGGAGGGTGAGCTACTGCCTTGCAAAGGCTGGTACTGAAAATGGTTAATAAAATAGCTGATTTAGCTACTGTATTCATAGTGCATTGTTTTACGATAATTGTTATTCATTATTTTTACATACTTGACTCATTGAAGTTCAGACAAATATTGCTTGTGTTAACTGCCAACGTTTAGCTTTAATTTGACACCAAATTATTATGTTAATTTTAGTACGGGTGGTTTCGTTCAGCTAAAGGAAAACCACTTTTGAGATAAACACATTTTAAAATTGAGCATTTTTGGTTGTTTTCATGGTTTATCAGAGGAATTGCACGGAAAAAAACTGGGTGAAAGATAAAGAGATTAATGCCACCAAGTCCAAACAAAACTGCAAATACAAAATTCAAAACATTTTCACCCCGTTTTTTATTTTATCCGGTCATAGCGCAAAATCAGCCTGTGCGACTTGTTTTATTAGTTGCCTTCATTAACCCTTTCGATCCACGGGCTCTAAAAGAGCCTTTGTTGTGATACGCTTCCTTCCCGTGGGCTCTAAAGGTGCCGGGAATCGGCATGCCCTTGACGACCACGGCGACTTAAATCACCACCGGAAAATGCTTGAGTTGTTTTGGGGTTGGCGCCCTCTATTGACAGGAATGCAGTGTATAAAGTTTATGAAAAGAAAAGTGCGTCACTTTGTGGTTTTGGTGCTATAGCGTCCACTCGCTTCTAACGGTCAGTTGAATTTAGTTGCAATCATGATGGAAACGGACATAAATGATGACATTTTGGCTGAGATTTTGGCAGACAGTGGCTCAGAATCAGATGACGAAGTAATGGATGACGACGACGACGACGTTGAACTTGAAGAGGTGAGCCAAAATCACGGTAAAATGAATAACTAATATTAATAACAGTTAACGTTACTCTTCCTGGCCCAATGGCAATACAAATTAACGTAATTCACTTATTTTCCTAGGCTATAGCGTAAATAGCGTTAGAACTGTTGGAGTTGAGTAATGTAAATTTAGAAAATGGATCCCTTTTAATAGGATTGACCAAATCCCACCCCTGGACTGGGTCAAAAACGTCAAGTGAAAATGTACAATTATTAGTAGTTTGTTGGGGTAATATTTGTATTCATTGAAACAACAAGTTGATGTACTATAGATATAGCATAGAAATTTTAACATTTACCCATAGCCGGTCGTGCTGTTTAGCGTTAACAGGCTGAAAATGCACTCTTAGTATTATGCAAGAAGTTGAAATTCACATTCACAATCCCACATTAAAGCGAAAATTTATCGATAACGAGTTTTGGAGAGTGGATGGAATCTGCCATATTTTTTTCTCAGCACAATATTCATTTTGCGCATGACCCGTGTGGCCTGTGTGCACATGCAGCAAAGTAGCATTGAGATATTGTATTTACAAATGTATGATCGAGATTAATCCTCCTTTGCCTTGTTTTTCTGTTGCAGCCGACCTACCAAGGTGATAGCCGACCCGAGATCAGGAGGGCGACAGGAAAGTTAGATTTCCGATCTGGTTGGGAACGGCGAGACCATTACAGAGTGTGGGACTGTGCAGTTCACTGGAAATTCTGGCCCCACCGGCGACTTTGCCACACTGTCGGCAGTAGAGATCTTCAAGCTGTATTTTTGTCAACTTGTGTGGAATATGCTGCGTCGGCCGAGACTAATCGCTATCTTGCAGCAAACAATAGAATCAATTCCTGATGAACAATTCTCCTGGCACCCAACCAACATTCCAGAAATGATGGCATTTGTGGCACTTCTCATTGCTATGGGCATAAACAAATCCTCTCAATACAAGATGTACTGGTCGACATCTGAAATTCTTCACATCCCATTCTATCCGTCGATCATGTCCCGTGTCGGTTCAGTTCAATTCTTGATTCCTCCACATCTCAAATAACCAAATTCCTCGTAGAGCCTTGGCTAAGCAGGACAAACTTTCAAAGTTGCCCTTGATAGAAGTCCTCGTCCAGAAGTTTCTCAACCTGTATAACCCTCGCAGAATCTGTCTCCAGGCAGAGTATGTTGAAATTCAAGGGGCAACAGGTTTTGTTCAGTACATGCCTAACAAACCTATCAAGCGAGGGTATTAAAGCCTTCTCCCTGAGCAGGTCCAAAACAGGATACACGTGTGCTTGGAAACTGTACACAGGAGCGACGACACACCCAAACTGTTTGTGATGCAGGCGTAGAATTTCAATTCATCAGACTGCCATCCACCAAACCCAACAGTTGCAGGAAAAGTCGTCATTGATCTGGTCCATGGACTTGAGAATAAGGGACCACGTAATATATTGTGATAATTACTATACTAGCCCAGCTCTTGTAGCTAAACTTGCTAAACTAGGATTCGGATGTTGTGGAACTGTTAGATTTACACTACACAGGGGAATACCCCAGGCACATAAACCCAAAAACCATAAAATGAAGAAAGGAGATGACCCATTTTTTTGGTGAAAGGTGGGCAATTGTGTATCGTTTGGCAAGACAAAAATCTGTAACACTTTTAACTAATGTAGGCAACACTGATTTGTCCAAAAGCAAATTCGGTGTAATAAAAGCACAAGTGGATTTTTGATGTTATGAAGCCAATGTATTGAAGATTACAACAAAAACATGGGTGGAACTGATCTTGCCAACCAATGTTTTCAGTACTACAATCATACACACAGAAGCTTGAAATGGTGGAAAAGAGTTTTTTCCATATGCTGAATATCTGTATTGTCAATAGCAGAGTAATATTCACCAGCATAGCAGGAACAAAAATGTCAGTAATCTTGATTTTCGTATAGGGATTGTACAGGGCTTGCTGTTGGGTTTGGGAGCGTAGCAACAAGTCAATTGAGATACCATATTCCTATTGAGTTGACAGGGCAACAGCACTATCCTGGCAAAACCCCAATGGAAAGAAAGCAGCGACTGCATTGTTTGCAGTAACCGAAAATTAGGCAGGCGAAAACAAACAAAGATGATCTGTAAACAATGTGCACCCTATGTGCATAGTTCCTTGCTTTGAGAAATACCACATCACTTGATTGTAAATCTATACTATTTGCCTTCAAACCCCCCCCCCCCCCCGTTCAATGTTGGGAATGGGCGGACAACCCGCAGATTAAAGTCCAAACCAAAATTTAATTGGAAAGTGAGAAAGTGAAGATACATGGATTGTGTTGTATTTACACTGAATACAAGTAAATGGTTCATTTCCAAGTAGATAACCAAAAAAAATCCCCCAAAATCTCATCCAAGTTGTTTTTCACATGGAAACAAAATCTTATACCTGTACCGTATTTGCATGAAATATCACCCATTTGTATTACTTTACTTTAGTGTAAATACTGATCCAAATATTTAATTGTTTGCTTTACATAAAAAATCTGCAGATTAGTCCAAACCAACATTGAATTGGGGTGTTAGCATGGATTGTGATGTATTTACACTGAATACAAGTAAATGGTTCATTTCAAGTAGATACAAAAAAATCCCCCAAAATCTCATCCAAGTTGTTTTTCACATGGAAACAAAATCTTATACCTGTACCGTATTTGCATGAAATATCACCCATTTGTATTACTTTACTTTAGTGTAAATACTGATCCAAATATTTAATTGTTTTGCTTTTACACTTAAAAAATCTGCAGATTAGTCCAAACCAACATTGAATTGGGGGTGTTAGCATGGATTGTGATGTATTTACACTGAATACAAGTAAATGGTTCATTTCAAGTAGATACAACCAAAAAAATCCCCAAAATCTCATCAAGTTGTTTTCACATGGAAACAAAATCTTATACCTGTACCGTATTTGCATGAAATATCACCCATTTGTATTACTTTACTTTAGTGTAAATACTGATCCAAATATTTAATTGTTTTGCTTTTACACTTAAAAATCTGCAGATTAGTCCAAACCAACATTGAATTGGGGGGGGGGGGGGTGTTAGCATGGATTGTGATGTATTTACACTGAATACAAGTAAATGGTTCAATTCCAATTAGATAAAACCAAAAAAATCCCCAAAATCTCATCAAGTTGTTTTTCACATGGAAACAAAATCTTATACCTGTACCGTATTTGCATGAAATATCACCCATTTGTATTACTTTACTTTAGTGTAAATACTGATCCAAATATTTAATTGTTTTGCTTTTACACTTAAAAAATCTGCAGATTAGTCCAAACCAACATTGAATTGGGGGGGGGGGGGGTGTTAGCATGGATTGTGATGTATTTACACTGAAAACAAGTAAATGGTTAAATTCCAAGTAGAAACAACCAAAAAAAAACCCCCAAAATCTCATCAAGTTGTTTTCACATGGAAAAAAATCTTATACCTGTACCGTGTTGCATGAAATATCACCCATTTGTATTACTTTACTTTAGTGTAAATACTGATCCAAATATTTAGCTTTTGCACAATGTTTTCCTCTCTTTGTGTATACTCATTTTACATACAAATGAGAAAGTTAAAACAATGTCTATTCCTGCCGTGTGGAGCACATCAATGAAATTGTGAAAAATCCACTGGTGCTGAAGTGACATTGGGCTCCTAATTACTGTGGTAAAGAAGGGTAATCTCTGCCATAACTGGCTGGTAATGAAAAGGGTTAATAGAGCATGCTGTGGTAAGGAGGGCTATGCCTTACAGAAGTGGCTGGAACTGGAAAGTGTTAATAAATAGCTGATTTAGCTAATGTATTCATAGTGCATTGTTCTGTGATAATTATTATTAATGATATTTACATACTTCACTCATTGTTCAGACAAATATTGTTTGTTAACCCCTCAAGCCAAAAAAAAAAAAAAATAAATAAAAAATGTAGGAAATATGTTTTCATAGTGGCACCATCGACTATCTTTCTTGAGTTGTAGGTTCTTAAAAGAACCGTTTGGTTTTCCAACAAGTTGTTCTTTTAAGAACCTACACAACTTGTGAAAGATATTAGTCACATGGTGCCACCTCAACTATCGTGTCATTCCACTATGCATAGCCTGAAGTGTTATTTATCACTAAATTACTGAGTTAGGTTATTCCTTGCAAAGAGTGCCAACAAAGGCTTGGTGACTTAGTCATAATTATGTCTAAATTGTAATACTTTGTGTTTTGTGCCAAGAAATAAACACTGCATGAATAAAGCATAAATCACACCACAGTTTTGGTTTTTATTGGCTAAATTTTTATTGTTTTGACTTCTGTTTTACATTTCCACATTTGTGACCTACTCTCACAAAACCATAAACAAGTCATATTTTGTTGAGATTAAGTTTCTGGTACAGATGGAAGAGGACAACGTTTAGCTTTAAATTTGACACCAGAATTATTGTTATGTTAATTTCATTATGGGTGGTTTCATTCAGCTAAAGGAAAACTTGAGCACTTTTTCTTGTTTTCATGGTTTATCAGAGGAATTGCAGGATTTTACCAATTGACCGATGTTTGTTCTTGCAAAATAAACAAAAATAACACGGTGAAAGATAAGATTAATGTCACTAAATCCACCCAAAACTGCAAATACTAAATTCACTAAATTTTCACCCCCATTTTATTTCATCCGGTCATAGTACAAAAATCAGCGTGTGCGACTTGTTTTTGTTTTTGTTGAAACAGGTCACATTTATTAGTTACATTAATTAATACTTACATATTTGCATTTTTTCGTTTGTTGAACTGAAATACCTAGCAGCAGGTCCAAACAAAAGGAAAAACTGTTAATTACCAGTACACCATAATTGACAATCTCTGATCCAGAAACTAAGTAATGAGTCATTTTTTAAATATTTAATATCAAGGGCATTACCGTCATTTTTGGTTACACTGGGCCCAACACCAATTTTCTAAACAAAGTCTATTTTAACAATATACCCAATCCAAAGAAAGTCCCTCCCTTATACTTTTTGTTCTAATTCACAAACTATTGAGCACTTTTCGGTGAAATAACCAATAATCAATAGAAACTCTAGGAATCCAGCCACTCTATTTTGCTAAACAATTTTATGGATGAAATTAAGCAATTTATGTCCAAAGGTGCTGAAAAAAGTTGCAATTGAGAAAGTGGACCAATATATTATTAACCATTACATTGAAACAATTATTTTGTTCACTGAACTTTTAAGAACATGACAATTATGCACCAAACGGGAGAAAAGATTAATGGTTATTTTACTGAAAAGTGCTCAGTTAGTTTTGAATCAGACCAAAATTTATTTTTTTTTTTTTTTTGGGAAGGGGGCTTTGTTTTTGGTTGGGTGTATATTTACTAATCGTGCACAGTTTAGTATACACCATTTGCAAACATAAAAAAAACTTGTGGTATTATGAAATACCTTACTTGACTGTAAGTGAGTAACAGTCTCCAGCATCTTGTGAAATAACGGCACATGCTGTGCTGTGGTCCTCAAGAAAATTGGAATTATGTATCAATTTTCAACGATTGCCGACCGGCAATCATTGGAAAAACAACATTTTCAAACACTGACCACAAGACTACCAGAACAGCATTTTATTTTGGAGGATTTTCAAGAATCTATGAACACAAAACTTTAAAACAGGTCACCGTCACAATATTTACTATAATATGAATCCCTAACCCATCCATGTTCGAAAATTACAGCAAAAGCAAATGGTGTATACTACCTTTTAAACATAAAATGACAACGCATTTGGACATGTTGCACATACATAAACACTGTAAGTAGACAAATGAAAAGTGGTCATGAATATTACATTTTAAATAATTCATTCAAGATGCATTATTTGACTTAATCTGAACAATGTTTTGTTCATAGTATTTCTTAATATCAATTCATAACAAACAAATTATAAACTCATTGACAAATATGTGGCGGGGGGGGGGGCGTATGTGTGTAAATCTATCATCAAATTGTTTTTGGATTGGTTATAAATTATTTTAATAGGTTCTAGTACTGGTTTGATTTGTTAAAATTCCAATACGTGTCATTCGACATGAACTCAACCAGAGAACCCAACATTTGAGTTAGTCACCACGGGACCTCTGGGCGAGTTCATATGGAATGACCCATGTACAATTGTAACAACTTCATACCATTTGAAAATCTTTGGTTTGAAATCGTCTTATTTGGGATGTTTAATTATTATCCTTATTGGCTATTTTCACTAGGGTATAATGAGACATCGGCTGTTTCAATGTCGGCAGAAATGGACCTTGTTTTCCCTTAAGATTTTGTTTAGTAACTTTTCAAGTACACAATATGTTAATGGCAGAGCAGAATCAACTCGGAGTATGCAATTGTATCAGTTTGTGACCAGTAGCAACTCACAAAATTACTACCACTACTTTGGTCATGAGGGTAGTAATTTTAATTTAACAATAGTCATTTATAAAATGCAATGATTGCATTGTAGTACCTCATTTAAATCATCTTCATTAATATTATCCAGTATGAAATGTGCAAAGCAAAGGGACATGCAGGTATATCCTTTTTGTTATTCTTTTGAAATTTGATATGAAAATGCAAATGTGTTCCACCTAACAGACATCATCTCAATCTTGTGTTCATCTACAGAGCCACCACTAATGTAAACCAAGGGCTGCTTTCCACTGCAAAATGTGGGGCGTCCTTATCAAAGATTAGATCTCTTGCATAATGACTCTTGGGTGCTGATATGGACTGTTTGCCCTTCTAATAAAAGCAGCATATCATTCCAAGGCAATACTTGTGCAGTACAACAAAAATCGTTAAAACACAAGCTCACTTATTTCTGCTCCAACCCAGGCAAATGTACCTGTCACTGGATTGGTGAAGGTTTTGAATAATGTTATTTAATGAATTCAATAGAAAAGTTTTGCCACAATTGGCTGGCCGGTTATCTTATGTTTCTGTATTTCCCTCTCCCATATACGTATACAAATGTACTTATCTCAATTTTATTTTGAATCAATATTTCTCGAGCACAGTACAGCTACTCCATTGCAATTACAGCCAGACTGGGCAGCTTGGTGAAGAGTTCAATTCACGTGAGAGTATCCCGTGTAGCTCCCATGCATTCTGTGAAAACATAATTTGAGACA
This sequence comes from Zoroaster sp. YZ-2022, assembly GCA_029582265.1. Taxonomy (NCBI): domain Eukaryota; kingdom Metazoa; phylum Echinodermata; class Asteroidea; order Forcipulatida; family Zoroasteridae; genus Zoroaster; species Zoroaster sp. YZ-2022. The sequence continues at coordinate 2,320,332 of CM055830.1, read as the reverse complement.
GTCCGTATTATAAATATGACTGATTGGATTATATTTTGACACTTGGTAGTCAGGGAATGGAAGGAAGTGGGGTAAGGTCTTCCCAAAAGTTAAAGTATAAACAAAACAGGGACAATAGAGGGTCTACGACTGCAGGTATCTACAAAGCCGAGTGGTGGGTGGGTAAAACAACAATGCATTTCTTTGGCCGTGCACAGACAAGGAGAATATACAATGGTGCAATCACGTGACAGTGCACAAATTATGTACAAGCCATGTTTTGCACAATAGAAAGAGTGCTTAAAAACTTCCTTGTACTAATTCCAGCTTAGGAACTCAACTATAAATAATGGGACAGAAACTTGTGCAAACTGTATGGAACAACCACATTCGGAAACTATTTTTCTGCCACTTTTCTCGTCATATCTAACCTATATTACCATCAATCATTGTAAATGCGAGTACAAAATGTGATTTCAGCAGAGATAAATTCAATATGGTGTGTACATTTGACAATGATTTCTGAGCTGAGACCCTCGTAGACTTTGCACACAGTTCAATAGTGGCGGCACACTGCCGATTTTGTATCAACATTTGTTGGTTTTAAGCGCATAGCAGCATTAAACTTACAGTTGGTGAAACTATATCGTGCTTGAGTCCATGTGCTTAGAAAAGCAAAAGCAAAACCACTCAATAGATGTAAACTAGGCCTATATCATGCATAATTAGTACCATCTTATGAACCAGCGTCACTGCAGGCGTCTCGTTTGTTTACATGTGAGCGCCCTCTTTCGTTATCAGCGGATGCATGAAAACATTTTATAAAAGGTGCGCATTGTCGTTTTATTTCATTGGACACTGAAGGTTTCACTGAACTGGCGAAGAGTCCACATAAAAGTGTTTCCAAGTCCAAAATAGATTATGTATAAAGTACAAATATCACATTTGTACATTCTGAACCTAAATATGCAATGATAATTATACAATAATTATGCATTATAACGTACCTGTATCACTTTTCGTCCACTTTCTGGCCCCTATTTCATAATGAATCGAGCAAGGTCAGTCGCCCTTCCGACTTCTGTAGATAAGCAGAGTAAATAATAGTATCAAATGATAATAATAATATAAAATAATAACAATAATATCAAATAATAATAATAATAATAATAATAATAAACATTTGTGGCGCACATATCCACCCTGCTGGGCGCTCAAGGCGCGGAAACAAAGAAAAACATGAATACAAACAATATACAATGATATCATAGGGAGAAAATTATGTACATCAGTTGCAAGCGCGTCCTGAATCCCTTCTGTGTACCACAACATTTGCCACATCGTGCAGTAGGTCTCGGTAGATATCTAAGGCAGGCGGCATGCTAGCAACATGTCCAAATGCGTTGTGACTACAGTCTGCTCTGACTGCTCTATTTATGTGTAAAATTAGCCGATCATGGCATTATTTTGATCGGTTGAAATGATTAACCGACAATATACTTTACCAATAATCCACGAATTGGGTTAAATAACTTTATTGTCCTAACAGTCTTACATAAGTCTCACACAAGTCTTCCATTCTCTCAAAGAAAAAACCTTCAATGTGAAACATCTGTCATTATAGTGGATGCTTGTAAATATTCAAACATTCCTGAGTGCTTGTCTGGCGCCTGGCGGTGATTGGATGTCACCAGGGTTCTGTGGCTCAAGCGGTAAGGTTGACGGTTTACCATTTTAAAGTAAAAAAGACTATTTTAAAGACTATCAAAATCTTACTAGAGATACCAAATGGTGAACCGTGTGCATGTTTCTAATGGGGTTTGGGGAAAAGTATAATGTAAAGTTGTAAAACCTTAACATTAAAGGGACCAGCCTAGGCGTCCCTTTTGAATATTACTGCGTGTGCACAATGCATACTTGACCAATTGCATTCCGCTGCCTATATATACTGGGGTGCAATTATACAGTGTACTACTATTCGTCGGTGGCAAATCATTTTGACAACTGAGCAGCAGAGACAGGAAGGGAAATCGGATAACCGGGGCAAGCGAATTCGAATCGTGGAAGATGCGATACAGGTAAATTAGGTGCCTCTCTACTGACATTTTTTTATTTCTCATTCCACAGAGTGACTACAGACCATGTTGCATTTCTTATTGCCCTGTATATGTGGTTCAAAAATGAATTGCTCAACCACAATCTGCACAACATAATGGGATGCGCCAATAAAGTATACCAAAGCATGCTGTGGTAAGGAGGGTGAGCTACTGCCTTGCAAAGGCTGGTACTGAAAATGGTTAATAAAATAGCTGATTTAGCTACTGTATTCATAGTGCATTGTTTTACGATAATTGTTATTCATTATTTTTACATACTTGACTCATTGAAGTTCAGACAAATATTGCTTGTGTTAACTGCCAACGTTTAGCTTTAATTTGACACCAGAATTATTATGTTAATTTTTAATGCATTGGTTTCGTTCAGCTAAAGGAAAACCACTTTTGAGATAAACACATTTAAAATTGAGCATTTTGGTTGTTTTCATGGTTTATCAGAGGAATTTACGGAAAAAAACTGGGTGAAAGATAAAGAGATTAAATGCACCAAGTCCAAACAAAACTGCAAATACAAAATTCAAAACATTTTCACCCCGTTTTTATTTTATCCGGTCATGGCGCAAAATCAGCCTGTGCGACTTGTTTATTAGTTGCCTTCACATTAATAGAGCATGCTGTGGTAAGGAGGGCTATGCCTTACAGAAGTGGCTGGAACTGGAAAGTGTTAATAAATAGCTGATTTAGCTAATGTATTCATAGTGCATTGTTCTGTGATAATTATTATTAATGATATTTACATACTTCACTCATTGTTCAGACAAATATTGTTTGTTAACCCCTCAAACCAAAAAAAATAAATAAAAATAAAAAATGTAGGAAATATGTTTTCATAGTGGCACCATGCGACTATCTTTCTTGAGTTGTAGGTTCTTAAAAAGACCGTTTGGTTTCAACAAGTTGTTCTTTTAAGAACCTACACAACTTGTGAAAGATATTAGTCACATGGTGCCACATAAACTTTTATCGTGTCATTCCACTATGCATAGCCTGAAGTGTTATTTATCACTAAATTACTGAGTTAGGTTATTCCTTGCAAAGAGTGCCAACAAAGGCTTGGTGACTTAGTCATAATTATGTCTAAATTGTAATACTTTGTGTTTTGTGCCAGAAATAAACACTGCATGAATAAAAGCATAAATCACACCACAGTTTTTGGTTTTATTGGCTAAATTTTTATTGTTTTGACTTCTGTTTTACATTTCCACATTTGTGACCTACTCTCACAAAACCATAAACAAGTCATATTTTGTTGAGATTAAGTTTCTGGTACAGATGGAAAGAGGACAACGTTTAGCTTTAAATTTGACACCAGAATTATTGTTATGTTAATTTCATTATGGGTGGTTTCATTCAGCTAAAGGAAAACTTGAGCACTTTCTTGTTTTCATGGTTTATCAGAGGAATTGCAGGATTTTACCAATTGACCGATGTTTGTTCTTGCAAAATAAACAAAAATAACACGGTGAAAGATAAAGAGATTAATGTCACTAAATCCACCCAAAACTGCAAATACTAAATTCACTAAATTTTCACCCCATTTTATTTCATCCGGTCATAGTACAAAAATCAGCGTGTGCGACTTGTTTTTGTTGAAACAGGTCACATTTATTAGTTACATTAATTAATACTTACATATTTGCATTTTTTCGTTTGTTGAACTGAAATACCTAGCAGCAGGTCCAAACAAAAGGAAAAACTGTTAATTACCAGTACACCATAATTGACAATCTCTGATCCAGAAACTAAGTAATGAGTCATTTTTTTAAATATTTAATATCAAGGGGCATTACCGTCATTTTTTGGTTACACTGGGCCCAACACCAATTTTCTAAACAAAGTCTATTTTAACAATATACCCAATCCAAAAGAAAGTCCCCTCCCCTTATACTTTTTTGTTCTAATTCACAAACTATTGAGCACTTTTCGGTGAAATAACCAATAATCAATAGAGAAACTCTAGGAATCCAGCCACTCTATTTTGCTAAACAATTTTATGGATGAAATTAAGCAATTTATGTCCAAAGGTGCTGAAAAAAAGTTGCAATTGAGAAAGTGGACCAATATATTATTAACCATTACATTGAAACAATTATTTTGTTCACTGAACTTTTAAGAACATGACAATTATGCACACCAAACGGGGAGAAAAGATTAATGGTTATTTTACTGAAAAGTGCTCAGTTAGTTTTTGAATCAGACCAAAATTTATTTTTTTTTTTTGGGAAGGGGGGGGGGGCTTTGTTTTTTGGTTGGGTGTATATTTACTAATCGTGCACAGTTTAGTATACACCATTTGCAAACATAAAAAAAAACTTGTGAATTATTATGAAATACCTTACTTGACTGTAAGTGAGTAACAGTTTCCAGCATCTTGTGAAATAACGGCACATGCTGTGCTGTGGTCCTCAAGAAAATTGGAATTATGTATCAATTTTCAACGATTGCCGGCCGGCAATCATTGGAAAAACCCAACATTTTCAAACACTGACCACAAGACTACCAGAACAGCATTTTATTTTGGAGAAGTTTTCAAGAATCTATGAACACAAAACTTTAAAACAGGTCACCGTCACAATATTTACTATAATATGAATCCCCTAACCCATCCATGTTCGAAAATTACAGCAAAAGCAAATGGTGTATACTACCTTTTTAAACCGCAAAATGACAACGCATTTGGACATGTTGCACATACATAAACACTGTAAGTAGACAAATGAAAAGTGGTCATGAATATTACATTTTAAATAATTCATTCAAGATGCATTATTTGACTTAATCTGAGACAATGTTTTGTTCATAGTATTTCTTAATATCAATTCATAACAAACAAATTAAACTCATTGACAAATATGTGGCGGGGCGTATGTGTGTAAATCTATCATCAAATTGTTTTGGGATTGGTTATAAATTATTTTAATAGGTTCTAGTACTGGTTTGATTTGTTAAAATTCCAATACGTGTCATTCGACATGAACTCAACCAGAGAACCCAACATTTGAGTTAGTCACCACGGGACCTCTGGGCGAGTTCATATGGAATGACCCATGTACAAAAGTAACAACTTCATACCATTTGAAAATCTTTGGTTTGAAATCGTCTTATTTGGGATGTTTAATTATTATCCTTATTGGCTATTTTCACTAGGGTATAATGAGACATCGGCTGTTTCAATGTCGGCAGAAATGGACCTTGTTTTCCCTTAAGATTTTGTTTAGTAACTTTTCAAGTACACAATATGTTAATGGCAGAGCAGAATCAACTCGGAGTATGCAATTGTATCAGTTTGTGACCAGTAGCAACTCACAAAATTACTACCACTACTTTGGTCATGAGGGTAGTAATTTTAATTTAACAATAGTCATTTATAAAATGCAATGATTGCATTGTAGTACCTCATTTAAATCATCTTCATTAATATTATCCAGTATGAAATGTGCAAAGCAAAAGGGACATGCAGGTATATCCTTTTTGTTATTCTTTTGAAATTTGATATGAAAATGCAAATGTGTTCCACCTAACAGACATCATCTCAATCTTGTGTTCATCTACAGAGCCACCACTAATGTAAACCAAGGGCTGCTTTCCACTGCAAAATGTGGGGCGTCCTTATCAAAGTTAGATCTCTTGCATAATGACTCTTGGGTGCTGATATGGACTGTTTGCCCTTCTAATAAAAGCAGCATATCATTCCAAGGCAATACTTGTGCAGTACAACAAAATCGTTAGAAACACAAGCTCACTTATTTCTGCTCCAACCCAGGCAAATGTACCTGTCACTGGATTGGTGAAGGTTTTGAATAATGTTATTTAATGAATTCAATAGAAAAGTTTTGCCACAATTGGCTGGCCCGGTTATCTTATGTTTCTGTATTTCCCTCTCCCATATACGTATACAAATGTACTTATCTCAATTTTATTTTGAATCAATATTTCTCGAGCACAGTACAGCTACTCCATTGCAATTACAGCCAGACTGGGCAGCTTGGTGAAGGAGTTCAATTCACGTGAGAGTATCCGTGTAGCTCCATGCATTCTGTGAAAACATAATTTGAGACAGTCCGTATTATAAATATGACTGATTGGATTATATTTTGACACTTGGTAGTCAGGGAATGGAAGGAAGTGGGGTAAGGTCTTCCCAAAAGTTAAAGTACAAACAAAACAGGGACAATAGAGGGTCTACGACTGCAGGTATCTACAAAGCCGAGTGAGTGGGTGGGTAAAACAACAATGCATTTCTTTGGCCGTGCACAGACAAGGAGAATATACAATGGTGCAATCACGTGACAGTGCACAAATTATGTACAAGCCATGTTTTGCACAATAGAAAAGTGCTTAAAAACTTCCTTGTACTAATTCCAGCTTAGGAACTCAACTATAAATAATGGGACAGAAACTTGTGCAAACTGTATGGAACAACCACATTCGGAAACTATTTTTCTGCCACTTTTCTCATCATATCTAACCTATATTACCATCAATCATTGTAAATCTTGAGTACAAAATGTGATTTCAGCAGAGATAAATTCAATATGGTGTGTACATTTGACAATGATTTCTGAGCTGAGACCCTCGTAGACTTTGCACACAGTTCAATAGTGGCGGCACACTGCCGATTTTGTATCAACATTTGTTGGTTTTTAAGCAACAGCATTAAACTTACAGTTGGTGAAACTATATAGGTGCTTGAGTCCATGTGCTTAGAAAAGCAAAAGCAAAACCACTCAATAGATGTAAACTAGGCCTATATCATGCATAAGTAGTACCATCTTATGAACCAGCGTCACTGCAGGCGTCTCGTTTGTTTACATGTGAGCGCCCTCTTTCGTTATCAGCGGATGCATGAAAACATTTTATAAAAGGTGCGCATTGTCGTTTTTATTTCATTGGACACTGAAGGTTTCACTGAACTGGCGAAGAGTCCACATAAAAGTGTTTCAAGTCCAAAATAGATTATGTATAAAGTACAAATATCACATTTGTACATTACGAACCTAAATATGCAATGATAATTATACAATAATTATGCATTATAACGTACCTGTATCACTTTAGGTCCACTTTCTGGGCCCTATTTCATAATGAATCGAGCAAGGTCAATCGCCCTTCCGACTTCTGTAGATAAGCAGAGTAAATAATAGTATCAAATGATAATAATAATATAAAATAATAACAATAATATCAAATAATAATAATAATAATAATAATAAACATTTGTAGCGCACATATCCACCCTGCTGGGCGCTCAAGGCGCGGAAACAAAAGAAAAACATGAATACAAACAATATACAATGATATCATAGGGAGAAAATTATGTACATCAGTTGCAAGCAGCGTCCTGAATCCCTTCTGTGTACCACAACATTTGCCACATCGTGCAGTAGGTCTCGGTAGATATCTAAGGCAGGCGGCATGCTAGCAACATGTCCAAATGCGTTGTGACTACAGTCTGCTACGACTGCTCTATTTATGTGTAAAATTAGCCGATCATGGCATTATTTTGATCGGTTGAAATGATTAACCGACAATATACTTTACCAATAATCCACGAATTGGGTTAAATTAACTTTATTGTCCTAACAGTCTTACATAAGTCTCACACAAGTCTTCCATTCTCTCAAAGAAAAAACCTTCAATGTGAAACATCTGTCATTATAGTGGATGCTTGTAAATATTCAAACATTCCTGAGTGCCTTGTCTGGCGCCTGGCGGTGATTGGATGTCACCAGGGTTCTGTGGCTCAAGCAGTAAAGGTTGACGGTTTACCATTTTAAAGTAAAAAAGACTATTTTAAAGACTATCAAAATCTTACTAGAGATACCAAATGGTGAACCCGTGTGCATGTTTCTAATGGGGTTGGGGAAAAGTATATGGTAAAGTGGTAAACCGTTCACTTTAAAGGGACCAGCCTAGGCGTCCTTTTGAATATTACTGCGTGTGCACAATGCATGCCGACCAATTGCATTCCGCTGCCTATATATACTGGGGTGCAATTATACAGTGTACTACTATTAAGTCGGTGGCAAATCATTTTGACAACTGAGCAGCAGAGACAGGAAGGAAATCGGATAACCGGGCAAGCGAATTCGAATCGTGGAAGATGCGATACAGGTAAATTAGGTGCCTCTCTACTGACATTTTTTATTTCTCATTCCACAGAGTGACTACAGACCATGTTGCATTTCTTATTGCCCTGTGTATGTGGTTCAAAATGAATTGCTCAACCACAATCTGCACAACATAATGGGATGCGCCAATAAAGTATACCAAAGCATGCTGTGGTAAGGAGGGTGAGCTACTGCCTTGCAAAGGCTGGTACTGAAAATGGTTAATAAAATAGCTGATTTAGCTACTGTATTCATAGTGCATTGTTTTACGATAATTGTTATTCATTATTTTTACATACTTGACTCATTGAAGTTCAGACAAATATTGCTTGTGTTAACTGCCAACGTTTAACTTTAATTTGACACCAGAATTATTATGTTAATTTTTAGTACGGGTGGTTTCGTTCAGCTAAAGGAAAACCACTTTTGAGATAAACACATTTTAAAATTGAGCATTTTGGTTTGTTTTCATGGTTTATCAGAGGAATTGCACGGAAAAAAACTGGGTGAAAGATAAGAGATTAATGCCACCAAGTCCAAACAAAACTGCAAATACAAAATTCAAAACATTTTCACCCCGTTTTATTTTATCCGGTCATAGCGCAAAATCAGCCTGTGCGACTTGTTTTATTAGTTGCCTTCACATTAATAGAGCATGCTGTGGTAAGGAGGGCTATGCCTTACAGAAGTGGCTGGAACTGGAAAGTGTTAATAAATAGCTGATTTAGCTAATGTATTCATAGTGCATTGTTCTGTGATAATTATTATTAATGATATTTACATACTTCACTCATTGTTCAGACAAATATTGTTTGTTAACCCTCAAGCCAAAAAAAAATAAATAAATAAAAAATGTAGGAAATATGTTTTCATAGTGGCACCATGCGACTATCTTTCTTGAGGTGTAGGTTCTTAAAAGAACCGTTTGGTTTCAACCAAGTTGTTCTTTTAAGAACCTACACAACTTGTGAAGATATTAGTCACATGGTGCCACCTCTTTATCGTGTCATTCCACTATGCATAGCCTGAAGTGTTATTTATCACTAAATTACTGAGTTAGGTTATTCCTTGCAAAGAGTGCCAACAAAGGCTTGGTGACTTAGTCATAATTATGTCTAAATTGTAATACTTTGTGTTTTGTGCCAAGAAATAAACACTGCATGAATAAAACATAAATCACACCACAGTTTTGGTTTTATTGGCTAAATTTTATTGTTTTGACTTCTGTTTTACATTTCCACATTTGTGACCTACTCTCACAAAACCATAAACAAGTCATATTTTGTTGAGATTAAGTTTCTGGTACAGATGGAAAGAGGACAACGTTTAGCTTTAAATTTGACACCAGAATTATTGTTATATTAATTTCATTATGGGTGGTTTCATTCAGCTAAAGGAAAACTTGAGCACTTTTCTTGTTTTCATGGTTTATCAGAGGAATTGCAGGATTTTACCAATTGACCGATGTTTGTTCTTGCAAAATAAACAAAAAATAACACGGTGAAAGATAAAGAGATTAATGTCACTAAATCCACCCAAAACTGCAAATACTAAATTCAATAAATTTTCAACCCCATTTTATTTCATCCGGTCATAGTACAAAAATCAGCGTGTGCGACTTGTTTTTGTTTTTGTTGAAACAGGTCACATTTATTAGTTACATTAATTAATACTTACATATTTGCATTTTTTCGTTTGTTGAACTGAAATACCTAGCAGCAGGTCCAAACAAAAGGAAAAACTGTTGATACCAGTACACCATAATTGACAATCTCTGATCCAGAAACTAAGTAATGAGTCATTTTTTAAATATTTAATATCAAGGGGCATTACCGTCATTTTTGGTTACACTGGGCCCCAACACCAATTTTCTAAACAAAGTCTATTTTAACAATATACCCAATCCAAAAGAAAGTCCCCTCCTTATACTTTTTGTTCTAATTCACAAACTATTGAGCACTTTTCGGTGAAATAACCAATAATCAATAGAAACTCTAGGAATCCAGCCACTCTATTTTGCTAAACAATTTTATGGATGAAATTAAGCAATTTATGTCCAAAGGTGCTGAAAAAAAGTTGCAATTGAGAAAGTGGACCAATATATTATTAACCATTACATTGAAACAATTATTTTGTTCACTGAACTTTTAAGAACATGACAATTATGCACACCAAGCGGAGAAAAAGATTAATGGTTATTTTACTGAAAAAGTGCTCAGTTAGTTTTGAATCAGACCAAAATTTATTTTTTTTTGGGAAGGGGGCTTTGTTTTTGGTTGGGTGTATATTTACTAATCGTGCACAGTTTAGTATACACCATTTGCAAACATAAAAAAACTTGTGAATTATTATGAAATACCTTACTTGACTGTAAGTGAGTAACAGTTTCCAGCATCTTGTGAAATAACGGCACATGCTGTGCTGTGGTCCTCAAGAAAATTGGAATTATGTATCAATTTTCAACGATTGCAGTCCGGCAATCAGTGGAAAAACCAACATATTCAAACACTGACCACAAGAATACCAGAACAGCATTTTATTTTGGAGAGATTTTCAAGAATCTATGAACACAAAACTTTAAAACAGGTCACCGTCACAATATTTACTATAATATGAATCCCTAACCCATCCATGTTCGAAAATTACAGCAAAAGCAAATGGTGTATACTACCTTTTAAACCGCAAAATGACAACGCATTTGGACATGTTGCACATACATAAACACTGTAAGTAGACAAATGAAAAGTGGTCATGAATATTACATTTTAAATAATTCATTCAAGATGCATTATTTGACTTAATCTGAACAATGTTTTGTTCATAGTATTTCTTAATATCAATTCATAACAAACAAATTAAACTCATTGACAAATATGTGGCGGGGGCGTATGTGTGTAAATCTATCATCAAATTGTTTTTGGATTGGTTATAAATTATTTTAATAGGTTCTAGTACTGGTTTGATTTGTTAAAATTCCAATACGTGTCATTCGACATGAACTCAACCAGAGAACCCAACATTTGAGTTAGTCACCACAGGACCTCTGGGCGAGTTCATATGGAATGACCCATGTACAATTGTAACAACTTCATACCATTTGAAAATCTTTGGTTTGAAATCGTCTTATTTGGGATGTTTAATTATTATCCTTATTGGCTATTTTCACTAGGGTATAATGAGACATCGGCTGTTTCAATGTCGGCAGAAATGGACCTTGTTTTCCCTTAAGATTTTGTTTAGTAACTTTTCAAGTACACAATATGTTAATGGCAGAGCAGAATCAACTCGGAGTATGCAATTGTATCAGTTTGTGACCAGTAGCAACTCACAAAATTACTACCACTACTTTGGTCATGAGGGTAGTAATTTTAATTTAACAATAGTCATTTATAAAATGCAATGATTGCATTGTAGTACCTCATTTAAATCATCTTCATTAATATTATCCAGTATGAAATGTGCAAAGCAAAAGGGACATGCAGGTATATCCTTTTTGTTATTCTTTTGAAATTTGATATGAAAATGCAAATGTGTTCCACCTAACAGACATCATCTCAATCTTGTGTTCATCTACAGAGCCACCACTAATGTAAACCAAGGGCTGCTTTCCACTGCAAAATGTGGGGCGTCCTTATCAAAGGATTAGATCTCTTGCATAATGACTCTTGGGTGCTGATATGGACTGTTTGCCCTTCTAATAAAAGCAGCATATCATTCAAGGCAATACTTGTGCAGTACAACAAAAATCGTTAGAAACACAAGCTCACTTATTTCTGCTCCAACCCAGGCAAATGTACCTGTCACTGGATTGGTGAAGGTTTTGAATAATGTTATTTAATGAATTCAATAGAAAAGTTTTGCCACAATTGGCTGGCCCGGTTATCTTATGTTTCTGTATTTCCCTCTCCCATATTCCGTATACAAATGTACTTATCTCAATTTTATTTTGAATCAATATTTCTCGAGCACAGTACAGCTACTCCATTGCAATTACAGCCAGACTGGGCAGCTTGGTGAAGGAGTTCAATTCACGTGAGAGTATCCCGTGTAGCTCCCATGCATTCTGTGAAAACATAATTTGAGACAGTCCGTATTATAAATATGACTGATTGGATTATATTTTGACACTTGGTAGTCAGGGAATGGAAGGAAGTGGGGTAAGGTCTTCCCAAAAGTTAAAGTATAAACAAAACAGGGACAATAGAGGGTCTACGACTGCAGGTATCTACAAAAGCCGAGTGAGTGGGTGGGTAAAACAACAATGCATTTCTTTGGCCGTGCACAGGGAGAATATACAATGGTGCAATCACGTGACAGTGCACAAATTATGTACAAGCCATGTTTTGCACAATAGAAAAGAGTGCTTAAAAACTTCCTTGTACTAATTCCAGCTTAGGAACTCAACTATAAATAATGGGACAGAAACTTGTGCAAACTGTATGGAACAACCACATTCGGAAACTATTTTTCTGCCACTTTTCTCGTCATATCTAACCTATATTACCATCAATCATTGTAAATCACGGTACAAAATGTGATTTCAAGCAGAGATAAATTCAATATGGTGTGTACATTTGACAATGATTTCTGAGCTGAGACCCCTCGTAGACTTTGCACACAGTTCAATAGTGGCGGCACACTGCCGATTTTGTATCAACATTTGTTGGTTTTAAGCGCAACAGCATTAAACTTACAGTTGGTGAAACTATATCGTGCTTGAGTCCATGTGCTTAGAAAAGCAAAAGCTAAACCACGCAATAGATGTCAACGAGGCCTATCGCATGCCTCATGCGTACCAGCTTATGAACCAGCGTCACTGCAGGCGTCTCGTTTGTTTACATGTGAGCGCCCTCTTTCGTTATCAGCGGATGCATGAAAACATTTTATAAAAAGGTGCGCATTGTCGTTTTATTTCATTGGACACTGAAGGTTTCACTGAACTGGCGAAGAGTCCACATAAAAGTGTTTCAAGTCCAAAATAGATTATGTATAAAGTACAAATATCACATTTGTACATTACGAACCTAAATATGCAATGATAATTATACAATAATTATGCATTATAACGATACCTGTATCACTTTTCGTCCACTTTCTGGCCCCTATTTCATAATGAATCGAGCAAGGTCAGTCGCCCTTCCGACTTCTGTAGATAAGCAGAGTAAATAATAGTATCAAATGATAATAATAATATAAAATAATAACAATAATATCAAATAATAATAATAATAATAATAATAATAAACATTTGTAGCGCACATATCCACCCTGCTGGGCGCTCAAGGCGGCGGAAACAAAGAAAAACATGAATACAAACAATATACAATGATATCATAGGGAGAAAATTATGTACATCAGTTGCAAGCGGCGTCCTGAATCCCTTCTGTGTACCACAACATTTGCCACATCGTACAGTAGGTCTCGGTAGATATCTAAGGCAGGCGGCATGCTAGCAACATGTCCAAATGCGTTGTGACTACAGTCTGCTACGACTGCTCTATTTATGTGTAAAATTAGCCGATCATGGCATTATTTTGATCGGTTGAAATGATTAACCGACAATATACTTTACCAATAATCCAATTGGGTTAAATTAACTTTATTGTCCTAACAGTCTTACATAAGTCTCACACAAGTCTTCCATTCTCTCAAAGAAAAAACCTTCAATTTGAAACATCTGTCATTATATTGTATGCTTGTAAATATTCAAAAATTCCTGAGTGCTTGTCTGACGCCTGGCGGTGATTGGATGTCACCAGGGTTCTGTGGCTCAAAGCGGTAAGGTTGACGGTTTACCATTTTAAAGTAAAAAAAGACTATTTTAAAGACTATCAAAATCTTACTAGAGATACCAAATGGTAGACCGTGTGCATGTTTCTAATGGGGTTGGGGGAAAAGTATATGGTAAAGTGGTAAACCGTTCACTTTAAAGGGACCAGCCTAGGCGTCGCTTTTGAATATTACTGCGTGTGCACAATGCATGCCGACCAATTGCATTCCGCTGCCTATATATACTGGGGTGCAATTATACAGTGTACTACTATTCGTCGGTGGCAAATCATTTTGACAACTGAGCAGCAGAGACAGGAAGGGAAATCGGATAACCGGGGCAAGCGAATTCGAATCGTGGAAGATGCGATACAGGTAAATTAGGTGCCTCTCTACTGACATTTTTTTATTTCTCATTCCACAGAGTGACTACAGACCATGTTGCATTTCTTATTGCCCTGTGTATGTGGTTCAAAAATGAATTGCTCAACCACATTCTGCACAACATAATGGGATGCGCCAATAAAGTATACCTTAAAAAGCATGCTGTGGTAAGGAGGGGTAGGCTACTGCCTTGCAAAGGCTGGTACTGAAAAAGGTTAATACAATAGCTGATTTAGCTACTGTATTCATAGTGCATTGTTTTACGATAATTGTTATTCATTATTTTTACATACTTGACTCATTGAAGTTCAGACAAATATTGCTTGTGTTAACTGCCAACGTTTAGCTTTAATTTGACACCAGAATTATTATGTTAATTTTAGTACGGGTGGTTTCGTTCAGCTAAAGGAAAACCACTTTTGAGATAAACACATTTTAAAATTGAGCATTTTGGTTGTTTTCATGGTTTATCAGAGGAATTGCACGGAAAAAAACTGGGTGAAAGATAAAGAGATTAATGCCACCAAGTCCAAACAAAACTGCAAATACAAAATTCAAAACATTTTCACCCCCGTTTTTATTTTATCCGGTCATAGCGCAAAATCAGCCTGTGCGACTTGTTTATTAGTTGCCTTCACATTAATAGAGCATGCTGTGGTAAGGAGGGCTATGCCTTACAGAAGTGGCTGGAACTGGAAAGTGTTAATAAATAGCTGATTTAGCTAATGTATTCATAGTGCATTGTTCTGTGATAATTATTATTAATGATATTTACATACTTCACTCATTGTTCAGACAAATATTGTTTGTTAACCCCTCAAGCCAAAAAAAAAATAAATAAATAAAAAATGTAGGAAATATGTTTTCATAGTGGCACCATGCGACTATCTTTCTTGAGTTGTAGGTTCTTAAAAGAACCGTTTGGTTTCCAACCAAGTTGTTCTTTTAAGAACCTACACAACTTGTGAAAGATATTAGTCACATGGTGCCACCTCTTTATCGTGTCATTCCACTATGCATAGCCTGAAGTGTTATTTATCACTAAATTACTGAGTTAGGTTATTCCTTGCAAAAGTGCCAACAAAGGCTTGGTGACTTAGTCATAATTATGTCTAAATTGTAATACTTTGTGTTTTGTGCCAAGAAATAAACACTGCATGAATAAACATAAATCACACCACAGTTTTGGTTTTTATTGGCTAAATTTTATTGTTTTGACTTCTGTTTTACATTTCCACATTTGTGACCTACTCTCACAAAACCATAAACAAGTCATATTTTGTTGAGATTAAGTTTCTGGTACAGATGGGAAGAGGACAACGTTTAGCTTTAAATTTGACACCAGAATTATTGTTATATTAATTTCATTATGGGTGGTTTCATTCAGCTAAAGGAAAACTTGAGCACTTTTTCTTGTTTTCATGGTTTATCAGAGGAATTGCAGGATTTTACCAATTGACCGATGTTTGTTCTTGCAAAATAAACAAAAATAACACGGTGAAAGATAAGAGATTAATGTCACTAAATCCACCCAAAACTGCAAATACTAAATTCACTAAATTTTCACCCCCATTTTATTTCATCCGGTCATAGTACAAAAATCAGCGTGTGCGACTTGTTTTTGTTTTTGTTGAAACAGGTCACATTTATTAGTTACATTAATTAATACTTACATATTTGCATTTTTTCGTTTGTTGAACTGAAATACCTAGCAGCAGGTCCAAACAAAAGGAAAAACTGTTAATTACCAGTACACCATAATTGACAATCTCTGATCCAGAAACTAAGTAATGAGTCATTTTTTTAAATATTTAATATCAAGGGGCATTACGTCGTCATTTTTGGTTACACTGGGCCCAACACCAATTTTCTAAACAAAGTCTATTTTAACAATATACCCAATCCAAAAGAAAGTCCCTCCCTTATACTTTTTGTTCTAATTCACAAACTATTGAGCACTTTTCGGTGAAATAACCAATAATCAATAGAAACTCTAGGAATCCAGCCACTCTATTTTGCTAAACAATTTTATGGATGAAATTAAGCAATTTATGTCCAAAGGTGCTGAAAAAAGTTGCAATTGAGAAAGTGGACCAATATATTATTAACCATTACATTGAAACAATTATTTTGTTCACTGAACTTTTAAGAACATGACAATTATGCACACCAAACGGGGAGAAAAGATTAATGGTTATTTTACTGAAAAGTGCTCAGTTAGTTTTTGAATCAGACCAAAATTTATTTTTTTTTTTTGGGAAGGGGGGGGGGGGCTTTGTTTTTTGGTTGGGTGTATATTTACTAATCGTGCACAGTTTAGTATACACCATTTGCAAACATAAAAAAAAACTTGTGAATTATTATGAAATACCTTACTTGACTGTAAGTGAGTAACAGTTTCCAGCATCTTGTGAAATAACGGCACATGCTGTGCTGTGGTCCTCAAGAAAATTGGAATTATGTATCAATTTTCAACGATTGCCGGCCGGCAATCATTGGAAAAACAACATTTTCAAACACTGACCACAAGACTACCAGAACAGCATTTTTATTTTGGAGGGGGATTTTCAAGAATCTATGAACACAAAACTTTAAAACAGGTCACCGTCACAATATTTACTATAATATGAATCCCTAACCCATCCATGTTCGAAAATTACAGCAAAAAGCAAATGGTGTATACTACCTTTTTAAACCATAAAATGACAACGCATTTGGACATGTTGCACATACATAAACACTGTAAGTAGACAAATGAAAAGTGGTCATGAATATTACATTTAAATAATTCATTCAAGATGCATTATTTGACTTAATCACTGAACAATGTTTTGTTCATAGTATTTCTTAATATCAATTCATAACAAACAAATTAAACTCATTGACAAATATGTGGCGGGGGCGTATGTGTGTAAATCTATCATCAAATTGTTTTGGATTGGTTATAAATTATTTTAATAGGTTCTAGTACTGGTTTGATTTGTTAAAATTCCAATACGTGTCATTCGACATGAACTCAACCAGAGAACCCAACATTTGAGTTAGTCACCACGGGACCTCTGGGCGAGTTCATATGGAATGACCCATGTACAATGTAACAACTTCATACCATTTGAAAATCTTTGGTTTGAAATCGTCTTATTTGGGATGTTTAATTATTATCCTTATTGGCTATTTTCACTAGGGTATAATGAGACATCGGCTGTTTCAATGTCGGCGAAATGGACCTTGTTTTCCCTTAAGATTTTGTTTAGTAACTTTTCAAGTACACAATATGTTAATGGCAGAGCAGAATCAACTCGGAGTATGCAATTGTATCAGTTTGTGACCAGTAGCAACTCACAAAATTACTACCACTACTTTGGTCATGAGGGTAGTAATTTTAATTTAACAATAGTCATTTATAAAATACAATGATTGCATTGTAGTACCTCATTTAAATCATCTTCATTAATATTATCCAGTATGAAATGTGCAAAGCAAAAGGACATGCAGGTATATCCTTTTTGTTATTCTTTTGAAATTTGATATGAAAATGCAAATGTGTTCCACCTAACAGACATCATCTCAATCTTGTGTTCATCTACAGAGCCACCACTAATGTAAACCAAGGGCTGCTTTCCACTGCAAAATGTGGGGGCGTCCTTATCAAAAGTTAGATCTCTTGCATAATGACTCTTGGGTGCTGATATGGACTGTTTGCCCTTCTAATAAAAGCAGCATATCATTCCAAGGCAATACTTGTGCAGTACAACAAAAATCGTTAAGAAACACAAGCTCACTTATTTCTGCTCCAACCCAGGCAAATGTACCTGTCACTGGATTGGTGAAGGTTTGAATAATGTTATTTAATGAATTCAATAGAAAAGTTTTGCCACAATTGGCTGGCCGGTTATCTTATGTTTCTGTATTTCCCTCTCCCATATGCCGTATACAAATGTACTTATCTCAATTTTATTTTGAATCAATATTTCTCGAGCACAGTACAGCTACTCCATTGCAATTACAGCCAGACTGGGCAGCTTGGTGAAAGGAGTTCAATTCACGTGAGGAGTATCCGTGTAACTCCCATGCATTCTGTGAAAACATAATTTGAGACAAGTCCGTATTATAAATATGACTGATTGGGTTATTTTTGCCGGGGGAGTCAGGGGAAGGGGGGGGGGGAAAT
>CM055830.1:2252021-2301302 GCA_029582265.1 Zoroaster sp. YZ-2022 | reverse complement strand
CCATAATACTTTCATATGGAATCTATCAAACCAGTTCTGGACCACAAGCTTATTGTATAAGTTTGAACTGCGTTTAATTTTCAAATTTTGAAGTGAAATTCTTTGGTACATTATCGTTTTATGTGATAAACCACTGAACCATTATTATATGGTTCATTGACGCGTCGAACCATCCTATTATTTCTTCCGTATTCTCGTCCAAACAAAATCTCACTCTTGAAATTATCCGTTAAACCCTTTCCATAATGAAATTTATTTTCATTCACTTTTTGTACATCAAAGATTACACCTTGGCTTTATTTTAATGCAGAAATGTTCCAAGTTATTTTCATAATGTGAATATAAGATATTTCAATTAAGACAGTTCTGGAAATAGTGACGGCTTTTATAATCGACAATGGTCGGATGTTTTTCTATTGACAGGGAATGGTTGCTCTTAATTTTTTTTCTTGTATGCTGTCTTACTTTTGCAGAAAGTAAAGTATCGAAGTATGAAGCTGGAACAAGCCAAGTAGCAGCGGGATTCCCCAAATCAATCGCGTCAGTGTTTGCCGGGCTTCCAAATGACGTTGACGCTGCCCTGCACTACCCAAATGGAAAAACATACATTTTTAAGGTACGGGCCAATCACATATCAGTCCATCCAAAGGGGTAGGTCCAAGCTGGTTTAAAGGGGGGCACAACACACGGAGAACTTGCTAGTGGTCTTCTCGGACTGATTTTGTCTGTATATTAATGTGTATAGGGTGCTTTCGCGTAACTTCCCCCGAGGTAACCAGAGTAAGTCACACGGACAAGTTCCCAGCACCAGCAGTTAATCAAACGAGCATTCGCCCTCTCGTGGTCGTTAAGCGATGTGAAAAATGTAAAAGGTCGCACGGTCATGGGCCGATCTCTAAACTAATTAAGTTTCATTTTTTTTAAATGTGTTTTTTCCTGCTGTGCTTCTGGAGTTGTAAGCCTATATGGGAATGGGAAATATTTTAGAAAGTAGGCCTGTGCCTAAAATTGGATAATGCGTGTGTCTATAACAGAAAATACAATGGAATGCTATAATGACTTGTGTGCGCTTTGAAAAGTTAGATTAAGAAGGGATGGTAGTTATTGGGGTTGCCATTACCGCCCACGTCATTGGGGGATTTGTCACCCCACACCCACCCGTCCCTCGGGGGTCGCCGCCCATAGCTGGTTTAGTGGCCTGGGTGACTAATCAGTCGGGTCATTATTATATTCTGAAATAATATTAATCATTTACGTATTAAAACATTTGTAATTTCAGGGAAGTCAGTATTGGCGCTTCACAAATGAAGCGATGGATGCAGGGTACCCGCTAGACATCGGTACTTAACCCTTTCGATCCCACGGGCTCTAAAAAGAGCCTTTGTTGTGATACGCTTCCTTCCCGTGGGCTCTAAAAGGTGCCGGGAATCGGCATGCCCTTGACGACCACGGCGACTTAAATCACCACCTGAAAATGCTTGAGTGGTTTTTGGGGTTGGCGCCCTCTATTGACAGGAATGCAGTGTATAAAAGTTTATGAAAAGAAAAGTGCGTCACTTTGCGGTTTTTGTATGGTGCTAGCGTCCAGTTGAATTTAGTTGCAATCATGATGGAAACGGACATAAATGATGGCATTTTGGCTGAGATTTTGGCAGACAGTGGCTCAGAATCAGATGACGAAGTAATGGATGACGACGACGACGACGTTGAACTTGAAGAGGTAGGCCAAAATCACAGTAAAATGAATAACTAATATTAATAACAGTTAACGTTACTCTTCCTGGCCCAATGGCAATGCCAATTAACGTAATTCACTTAGTTTCCTAGGCGATAGCGTCAATAGCGGTAGCACTGTGGGAGTTGCGTCTTGTCAATGTTGAAAATGGATCCCTTTTAATAGGATTGACCAAATCCCCACCCCCTGGACTGGGTCAAAAACGTCAAGTGAAAATGTACAATTATTAGTAGTTTGTTGGGGTAATATTTGTATTCATTGAAACAGCAAGTTGATGTATAGATATAGCATAGAAATTTTAACATTTACCCATAGCCGGTCGTGCTGTTTAGCGTTAACAGGCTGAAAATGCACTCTTAGTCTGAAGCTTCCAAAAGAATAGCCTTGTATTCGAAAGGCCCTCATAAGTCGTATTATGCAAGAAGTTGGGGGAATTCACATTCACAATCCCACATTAAAACGAACATTTCTCGATAACGAGTTTTGGAGAGTGGATGGAATC
The DNA here is from genome assembly GCA_029582265.1 of Zoroaster sp. YZ-2022. NCBI lineage: Eukaryota > Metazoa > Echinodermata > Asteroidea > Forcipulatida > Zoroasteridae > Zoroaster > Zoroaster sp. YZ-2022. The sequence continues at coordinate 2,299,065 of CM055830.1, read as the reverse complement.
TGCCATATTTTTTTTTCCAGCACAATATTCATTTTGCGCATGACCCCTGTGGCCTGTGTGCACATGCAGCAAAGTAGCATTGAGATATTGTATTTACAAATGTATGATCGAGATTAATCCTCCTTTGTTTTTCTGTTGCAGCCGACCTACCAAGGTGATAGCCGACCGAGATCAAGGAGGACGACAGGAAAGTTAGATTTCCGATCTGGTTGGGAACGACGAGACCATTACGAGTGTGGGACTGTGCAGTTCACTGGAAATTCTGGCCCCACCGGCGACTTTGCCACACTGTCGGCAGTAGAGATCTTCAAGCTGTATTTTTGTCAACTTGTGTGGAATATGCTCGTCGACGAGACTAATCGCTATGCGCAGCAAACAATAGAATCAATTCCTGATGAACAATTCTCCTGGCACCCAACCAACATTCCAGAAATGATGGCATTTGTGGCACTTCTCATTGCTATGGGCATAAACAAATCCTCTCAATACAAGATGTACTGGTCGACATCTGAAATTCTTCACATCCCATTCTATCCGTCGATCATGTCCCGTAATCGGTTCAGTTCAATTCTTCGGTTCCTCCACATCTCAAATAACCAAATTCCTCGTAGAGCCTTGGCTAAACAGGACAAACTTTCCAAAGTTCGGCCCTTGATAGAAGTCCTCGTCCAGAAGTTTCTCAACCTGTATAACCCTGCGCAGAATCTGTCTCCAGACGAGAGTATGTTGAAATTCAAGGACGCTTGAGTTTTGTTCAGTACATGCCTAACAAACCTATCAAACGGGGTATTAAAGCCTTCTCCTGAACGAGTCCAAAACAGGATACACGTGTGCTTGGAAACTGTACACAGGAGCCGACGACACCCAAACTGTTTGTGATGCAGACGTAGATTTCAATTCATCAGACTGCCATCCACCAAACCCAACAGTTGCAGGAAAAGTCGTCATTGATCTGGTCCATGGACTTGAGAATAAGGGACACGTAATATATTGTGATAATTACTATACTAGCCCAGCTCTTGTAGCTAAACTTGCTAAACTAGGATTCGGATGTTGTGGAACTGTTCGTTACACTACACAGGAATACCCCAGGCCGCAACCCAAAAACCATAAAATGAAGAAAGGAGATGACCCATTTTTTGGTGAAAGGTGGGCAATTGTGTATCGTTTGGCAAGACAAAAAATCTGTAACACTTTTAACTAATGTAGGCAACACTGATTTGTCCAAAAGCAAATTCGGTGTAATAAAAGCACAAGTGGATTTTGTGATGTTATGAAGCCCAATTGTATTGAGATTACACAACAAAAACATGGGTGGAACTGATCTTGCCAACCAATGTTTTCAGTACTACAATCATACACACAGAAGCTTGAAATGGTGGAAAGAGTTTTTTCCATATGCTGAATATCTGTATTGTCAATAGCAGAGTAATATTCACCAGCATAGCAGGGAACAAAAATGTCAGTAATCTTGATTTTCGTATAGGGATTGTACAGGGCTTGCTGTTGGGTTGGGCGTGCAACAAGTCAATTGAGATACCATATTCCTATTGAGTTGACAGGGCAACAGCACTATCCTGGCAAAACCCCCAATGGAAAGAAACGCGACTGCATTGTTTGCAGTAACCGAAAATTAGGCAGGCGAAAACAACAAACAAAGATGATCTGTAAACAATGTGCACACCCTATGTGCATAGTTCCTTGCTTTGAGAAATACCACATCACTTGATTGTAAATCTATATTATTTGCCTTCAAACCCCCCCCCCCCCGTTCAATGTTGGGAATGGTCAGACAAGCCGCAGATTACAGTCCAAACCAACATTGAATTGGGGGGTGGGGGGGGGTGGGGTGTTAGCATGGATTGTGATGTATTTACACTGAATACAAGTAAATGGTTCATTTCCAAGTAGATAACCAAAAAAAATCCCCCAAAATCTCATCCAAGTTGTTTTTCACTTTGAAAAAAAATCTTATACCTGTACCGTATTTGCATGAAATCACCCATTTGTATTACTTTACTTTAGTGTAAATACTGATCCAAATATTTAATTGTTTTGCTTTTACACTTACAAAATCTGCAGATTAGTCCAAACCAACATTGAATTGAAGTGTTAGCATGGATTGTGATGTATTTACACTGAATACAAGTAAATGGTTCATTTCCAAGTAGATAACCAAAAACAATCCCCCAAAATCTCATCCAAGTTGTTTTTCACATGGAAAAAAAATCTTATACCTGTACCGTATTTGCATGAAATATCACCCATTTGTATTACTTTACTTTAGTGTAAATACTGATCCAAATATTTAGCTTTTGCACAATGTTTTCCTCTCTTTTGTATACTCATTTTTACATACAAATGAGAAAGTTAAAACAATGTCTATTCCTGCCGTGTGAGGGCGCACTTCAATGAAATTGTGAAAAATCCACTGGTGCTGAAGTGACATTGGGCTCCTAATTACTGTGGTAAAGAAGGGTAATCTCTGCCATAACTGGCTGGTAATGAAAGGGTTAATAGAGCATGCTGTGGTAAGGAGGGCTATGCCTTACAGAAGTGGCTGGAACTGGAAAGTGTTAATAAATAGCTGATTTAGCTAATGTATTCATAGTGCATTGTTCTGTGATAATTATTATTAATGATATTTACATACTTCACTCATTGTTCAGACAAATATTGTTTGTTAACCCCTCAAACCAAAAAAAATAAAAATAAATGTAGGAAATATGTTTTCATAGTGGCACCATGCGACTATCTTTCTTGAGTTGTAGGTTCTTAAAAGAACCGTTTGGTTTCAACCAAGTTGTTCTTTTAAGAACCTACACAACTTGTGAAAGATATTAGTCACATGGTGCCACCTAACTTTATCGTGTCATTCCACTATGCATAGCCTGAAGTGTTATTTATCACTAAATTACTGAGTTAGGTTATTCCTTGCAAAAGAGTGCCAAAAAAGGCTTGGTGACTTAGTCATAATTATGTCTAAATTGTAATACTTTGTGTTTTTGTGCCAAGAAATAAACACTGCATGAATAAAACGCAAATCACACCACAGATTTGGTTTTATTTGCTAAATTTTTATTGTTTTGACTTCTGTTTTACATTTCCACATTTGTGACCTACTCACAAAACCATAAACAAGTCATATTTTGTTGAGATTAAGTTTCTGGTACAGATGGAAAGAGGACAACGTTTAGCTTTAAATTTGACACCAGAATTATTGTTATGTTAATTTCAGTATGGGTGGTTTCATTCAGCTAAAGGAAAACTTGAGCACTTTTTCTTGTTTTCATGGTTTATCAGAGGAATTGCAGGATTTTACCAATTGACCGATGTTTGTTCTTGCAAAATAAACAAAAATAACACGGTGAAAGATAAGAGATTAATGTCACTAAATCCACCCAAAACTGCAAATACTAAATTCACTAAATTTTCACCCACATTTTATTTCATCCGGTCATAGTACAAAAATCAGCGTGTGCGACTTTTTTTTGTTTTTGTTGAAACAGGTCACATTTATTAGTTACATTAATTAATACTTACATATTTGCATTTTTTCGTTTGTTGAACTGAAATACCTAGCAGCAGGTCCAAACAAAAAGGAAAAACTGTTAATTACCAGTACACCATAATTGACAATCTCTGATCCAGAAACTAAGTAATGAGTCATTTTTTTAAATATTTAATATCAAGGGGCATTACCGTCATTTTTTGGTTACACTGGGCCCAACACCAATTTTCTAAACAAAGTCTATTTTAACAATATACCCAATCCAAAAAGAAAGTCCCCTCCCCTTATACTTTTTTGTTCTAATTCACAAACTATTGAGCACTTTTTTTTTTTTGGGGGGGGGGGGGCTTTGTTTTTTGGTTGGGTGTATATCAGTTTAGTATACACCATTTGCAAACATAAAAAAGAACTAGTGAATTATTATGAAATACCTTACTTTACTGTAAGTGAGTAACAGTCTCCAGCATCTTGTGAAATAACGGCACATGCTGTGCTGTGGTCCTCAAGAAAATTGGAATTATGTATCAATTTTCAACGATTGCCGGCCGGCAATCATTGGAAAAACCCAACATTTTCAAACACTGACCACAAGACTACCAGAACAGCATTTTATTTTGGAGGGGGGGGAGGGGGGGGGATTTTCAAGAATCTATGAACACAAAACTTTAAAACAGGTCACCGTCACAATATTTACTATAATATGAATCCCCTAACCCATCCATGTTCGAAAATTACAGCAAAAGCAAATGGTGTATACTACCGTTTAAACATAAAATGACAACGCATTTGGACATGTTGCACATACATAAACACTGTAAGTAGACAAATGAAAAGTGGTCATGAATATTACATTTTAAATAATTCATTCAAGATGCATTATTTGACTTAATCACAGACAATGTTTTGTTCATAGTATTTCTTAATATCAATTCATAACAAACAAATTAAACTCATTGACAAATATGGCGGGGGGCGGATGTGTGTGAATCTATCATCAAATTATTTTTGGATTGGTTATAAATTATTTTAATAGTTTCTAGTACTGGTTTGATTTGTTAAAATTCCAATACGTGTCATTCCAGATGAACTCAACCAGAGAACCCAAAATTTGAGTTAGTCACCACGGGACCTCTGGGCGAGTTCATATGGAATGACCCATGTACAATTCTAACAACTTCAAACCATTTGAAAATCTTTGGTTTGAAATCGTCTTATTTGGGATGCTTAATTATTATCCTTATTGGCTATTTTTTATTGGCTAAATTTTATTTGTTTTGACTTCTGTTTTACATTTCCACATTTGTGACCTACTCTCACAAAACCATAAACAAGTCATATTTTGTTGAAATTAAGTTTCTGGTACAGATGGAAAGAGGACAACGTTTAGCTTTAAATTTGACACCAGAATTATTGTTATATGTTAATTTCAGTATGGGTGGTTTCATTCAGCTAAAGGAAAACTTGAGCACTCTTTCTTGTTTTCATGGTTTATCAGAGGAATTGCAGGATTTTACCAATTGACCAATGTTTGTTCTTGCAAAATAAACAAAAATAACACGGTGAAAGATAAGAGATTAATGTCACTAAATCCACCCAAAACTGCAAATACTAAATTCACTAAATTTTCACCCCCATTTTATTTCATCCGGTCATAGTACAAAAATCAGCGTGTGCGACTTTTTTTTGTTTTTGTTGAAACAGGTCACATTTATTAGTTACATTAATTAATACTTACATATTTGCATTTTTTCGTTTGTTGAACTGAAATACCTAGCAGCAGGTCCAAACAAAAAGGAAAAACTGTTAATTACCAGTACACCATAATTGACAATCTCTGATCCAGAAACTAAGTAATGAGTCATTTTTTTAAATATTTAATATCAAGGGGCATTACCGTCATTTTTTGGTTACACTGGGCCCAACACCAATTTTCTAAACAAAGTCTATTTTAACAATATACCCAATCCAAAAAGAAAGTCCCCTCCCCTTATACTTTTTTGTTCTAATTCACAAACTATTGAGCACTTTTTTTTTTTTTGGGGGGGGGGGCTTTGTTTTTTGGTTGGGTGTATATCAGTTTAGTATACACCATTTGCAAACATAAAAAAGAACTAGTGAATTATTATGAAATACCTTACTTTACTGTAAGTGAGTAACAGTCTCCAGCATCTTGTGAAATAACGGCACATGCTGTGCTGTGGTCCTCAAGAAAATTGGAATTATGTATCAATTTTCAACGATTGCCGGCCGGCAATCATTGGAAAAACCCAACATTTTCAAACACTGACCACAAGACTACCAGAACAGCATTTTATTTGGGAGGGGGGGGGGGGATTTTCAAGAATCTATGAACACAAAACTTTAAAACAGGTCACCGTCACAATATTTACTATAATATGAATCCCTAACCCATCCATGTTCGAAAATTACAGCAAAAGCAAATGGTGTATACTACCTTTTTAAACCGCAAAATGACAACGCATTTGGACATGTTGCACATACATAAACACTGTAAGTAGACAAATGAAAAGTGGTCATGAATATTACATTTTAAATAATTCATTCAAGATGCATTATTTGACTTAATCACAGACAATGTTTTGTTCATAGTATTTCTTAATATCAATTCATAACAAACAAATTAAACTCATTGACAAATATGGCGGGGGGGCGCGGATGTGTGTGAATCTATCATCAAATTATTTTTGGATTGGTTATAAATTATTTTAATAGTTTCTAGTACTGGTTTGATTTGTTAAAATTCCAATACGTGTCATTCCAGATGAACTCAACCAGAGAACCCAAAATTTGAGTTAGTCACCACGGGACCTCTGGGCGAGTTCATATGGAATGACCCATGTATAATTCTAACAACTTCCAACCATTTGTAAATCTTTGGTTTGTAATCGTATTTATTGGGATGCTTAATTATTATCCTTATTGGCTATTTTTTATTGGCTAAATTTTATTTGTTTTGACTTCTGTTTTACATTTCCACATTTGTGACCTACTCTCACAAAACCATAAACAAGTCATATTTTGTTGAAATTAAGTTTCTGGTACAGATGGAAAGAGGACAACGTTTAGCTTTAAATTTGACACCAGAATTATTGTTATATGTTAATTTCAGTATGGGTGGTTTCATTCAGCTAAAGGAAAACTTGAGCACTCTTTCTTGTTTTCATGGTTTATCAGAGGAATTGCAGGATTTTACCAATTGACCAATGTTTGTTCTTGCAAAATAAACAAAAATAACACGGTGAAAGATAAGAGATTAATGTCACTAAATCCACCCAAAACTGCAAATACTAAATTCACTAAATTTTCACCCCATTTTATTTCATCCGGTCATAGCACAAAAATCAGCATGTGCGACTTGTTTTTGTTTTCGTTGAAACAGGTCACATTTATTAGTTACATTAATTCATACTTACATATTTGCATTTTTCGTTTGTTGAACTGAAATACCTAGCAGCAGGTCCAAACAAAAGGAAAAACTGTTAATTACCAGTACACCATAATTGACAATCTCTGATCCAGAAACTAAGTAATGAGTCATTTTTTTAAATATTTAATATCAAGGGGCATTACCGTCATTTTTGGTTACACTGGGCCCAACACCAATTTTCTAAACAAAGTCTATTTTAACAATATACCCAATCCAAAAAGAAAGTCCCCTCCCCTTATACTTTTTTGTTCTAATTCACAAACTATTGAGCACTTTTTTCTTTTTTTGGGGGGGGGCTTTGTTTTTTGTTTGGGTGTATATCAGTTTAGTATACACCATTTGCAAACATAAAAAAGAACTAGTGAATTATTATGAAATACCTTACTTGACTGTAAGTGAGTAACAGTCTCCAGCATCTTGTGAAATAACGGCACATGCTGTGCTGTGGTCCTCAAGAAAAGTGGAATTATGTATCAATTTTCAACGATTGCCGGCCGGCAATCATTGGAAAAACCCAACATTTTCAAACACTGACCACAAGACTACCAGAACAGCATTTTATTTTGGCGGGGGGGGGGGGATTTTCAAGAATCTATGAACACAAAACTTTAAAACAGGTCACCGTCACAATATTTACTATAATATGAATCCCCTAACCCATCCATGTTCGAAAATTACAGCAAAAGCAAATGGTGTATACTACCTTTTAAACCGCAAAATGACAACGCATTTGGACATGTTGCACATACATAAACACTGTAAGTAGACAAATGAAAAGTGGTCATGAATATTACATTTTAAATAATTCATTCAAGATGCATTATTTGACTTAATCACAGACAATGTTTTGTTCATAGTATTTCTTAATATCAATTCATAACAAACAAATTAAACTCATTGACAAATATGTGGCGGGGGGCGCATGTGTGTAAATCTATCATCAAATTGTTTTTGGATTGGTTATAAATTATTTTAATAGGTTCTAGTACTGGTTTGATTTGTTAAAATTCCAATACGTGTCATTCGACATGAACTCAACCAGAGAACCCAACATTTGAGTTAGTCACCACGGGACCTCTGGGCGAGTTCATATGGAATGACCCATGTACAATTGTAACAACTTCATACCATTTGAAAATCTTTGGTTTGAAATCGTCTTATTTGGGATGTTTAATTATTATCCTTATTGGCTATTTTCACTAGGGTATAATGAGACATCGGCTGTTTCAGTAATCGGCAGAAATGGACCTTGTTTTCCCTTAAGATTTTGTTTAGTAACTTTTCAAGTACACAATATGTTAATGGCAGAGCAGAATCAACTCGGAGTATGCAATTGTATCAGTTTGTGACCAGTAGCAACTCACAAGAATTACTACTACTACTTTGGTCATGAGGGTAGTAATTTTAATTTAACAATAGTCATTTATAAAATGCAATGATTGCATTGTAGTGCCTCATTTAAATCATCTTCATTAATATTATCCAGTATGAAATGTGCAAAGCAAAAGGGACATGCAGGTATATCCTTTTTGTTATTCTTTTGAAATTTGATATGAAAATGCAAATGTGTTCCACCTAACAGACATCATCTCAATCTTGTGTTCATCTACAGAGCCACCACTAATGTAAACCAAGGGCTGCTTTCCACTGCAAAATGTGGGAGCGTCCTTATCAAAAGTTAGATCTCTTGCATAATGACTCTTGGGTGCTGATATGGACTGTTTGCCCTTCTAATAAAAGCAGCATATCATTCCAAGGCAATACTTGTGCAGTACAACAAAAATCGTTAAGAAACACAAGCTCACTTATTTCTGCTCCAACCCAGGCAAATGTACCTGTCACTGGATTGGTGAAGGTTTTGAATAATGTTATTTAATGAATTCAATCGAAAAGTTTTGCCACAATTTGCTGGCCGGTTATCTTATGTTTCTGTATCCCTCTCCCATATGCCGTATACAAATGTACTTACCGTATCTCAATTTTATTTTGAATCAATATTTCTCGAGCACAGTACAGCTACTCCATTGCAATTACAGCCAGACTGGGCAGCTTGGTGAAGGAGTTCAATTCACGTGAGAGTAGCCCGTGTAGCTCCCATGCATTCTGTGAAAACATAATTTGAGACAGTCCGTATTATAAATATGACTGATTGGATTATATTTTGACACTTGGTAGTCAGGAATGGAAGGGAAGTGGGGTAAGGTCTTCCCAAAAAGTTAAAGTACAAACAAAACAGGGACAATAGAGGGTCTACGACTGCAGGTATCTACAAAGCCGAGTGAGTGGGTGGGTAAAACAACAATGCATTTCTTTGGCCGTGCACGGACAAGGAGAATATACAATGAATTGCAATCACGTGACAGTGCACAAATTATGTACAAGCCATGTTTTGCACAATAGAAAGAGTGCTTAAAAACTTCCTTGTACTAATTCCAGCTTAGGAACTCAACTATAAATAATGGGACAGAAACTTGTGCAAACTGTATGGAACAACCACATTCGGAAACTATTTTTCTGCCACTTTTCTCGTCATATCTAACCTATATTACCATCAATCATTGTAAATGCGAGTACAAAATGTGATTTCAGCAGAGATAAATTCAATATGGTGTGTACATTTGACAATGATTTCTGAGACCCCTCGTAGACTTTGCACACAGTTCAATAGTGGCGGCACACTGCCGATTTTGTATCAACATTTGTTAGTTTTTAAACGCAACAGCATTAAACTTACAGTTGGTGAAACTATATCGTGCTTCGGGGTCCATGTGCTTAGAAAAGCAAAAGCAAAACCACTCAATAGATGTAAACTAGGCCTATATCATGCATAATTAGTACCATCTTATGAACCAGCGTCACTGCAGACGTCTCGTTTGTTTACATGTGAAGCGCCCTCTTTCGTTATCAACGGATGCATGAAAACTTTTTATAAAAAGGTGCGCATTGTCGTTTTATTTCATTGGACACTGAAGGTTTCACTGAACTGGCGAAGAGTCCACATAAAAGTGTTTCCAAGTCCAAAATAGATTATGTATAAAGTACAAATATCACATTTGTACATTACGAACCTAAATATGCAATGATAATTATACAATAATTATGCATTATAACGTACCTGTATCACTTTTGGCCCCTATTTCATAATGAATCGAGCAAGGTCAGTACGCCCTTCCGACTTCTGTAGATAAGCAGAGTAAATAATAGTATCAAATGATAATAATAATATAAAATAATAATATAATATAGAACAATAACAATAATATCATATAATAATAATAATAATAATAATAATAATAAAGATTTGTAGCGCGCACATATCCACCCTGCTGGGCGCTCAAGGCGCGGAAACAAAGAAAAAACATGAATACAAACAATATACAATGATATCATAGGGAGAAAATTATGTACATCAGTTGCAAACGCGTCCTGAATCCCTTCTGTGTACCACAACATTTGCCACATCGTACGAAGTAGGTCTCGGTAGATATCTAAGACGGAAGCGGCATGCAGTGCAACATGTCCAAATGCGTTGTGACTACAGTCTGCTACGACTGCTGTATTTATGTGTAAATTAGCCGATCATGGCATTATTTTGATCGGTTGAAATGATTAACTGACAATATACTTTACCAATAATCCACGAATTGGGTTAAATTAACTTTATTGTCCTAACAGTCTTACATAAGTCTCACACAAGTCTTCCATTCTCTCAAAGAAAAAACCTTCAATGTGAAACATCTGTCATTATAGTGGATGCTTGTAAATATTCAAACATTCCTGAGTGCCCAATACGAGCGCCTGACGGTGATTGGATGTCACCAGGGTTACGCGAAAACAAACGGTAAAGGTTGACGGTTTACCATTTTAAAGTAAAAAAAGATTTTAAAGACTATCAAAATCTTACTAGAGATACCAAATGGTAGACCGTGTGCATGTTTCTAATGGGGTTGGGGGAAAAGTATATGGTAAAGTGGTAAACCGTTCACTTTACAGGGACCAGCCTAGGAGTCCCTTTTGAAAATTGCACGTGTGCACAACGCATGCCCGGCCCATTGCATTCCGCTGCCTATATATACTGGGGTGCAATTTTACAGTGTATTACTATTCGTCGGTGGCAAATCATTTTGACAACTGAGCAGCAGAGACAGGAAGGGAAATCGGATAACCGGGGCAAGCGAATTCGAATCGTGGAAGATGCGATACAGGTAAATTAGGTGCCTCTCTACTGACATTTTTTCTTTCTCATTCCACAGAGTGACTACAGACCATGTTGCATTTCTTATTGCCCTGTGTATGTGGTTCAAAAATGAATTGCTCAACCACAATCTGCACAACATAATGGGATGCGCCAATAAAGTATACCAAAGCATGCTGTGGTAAGGAGGGGGTAGGCTACTGCCTTGCAAAGGCTGGTACTGAAAATGGTTAATAAAGTAGCTGATTTAGCTACTGTATTCATAGTGCATTGTTTTACGATAATTGTTATTCATTATGTTTTACATACTTGACTCATTGAAGTTCAGACAAATATTGCTTGTGTTAACTGCCAACGTTTAGCTTTAATTTGACACCAGAATTATTATGTTAATTTTAGTACGGGTGGTTTCGTTCAGCTAAAGGAAAACCACTTTTGAGATAAACACATTTTAAAATTGAGCATTTTTTGTTGTTTTTCATGGTTTATCAGAGGAATTGCACGAAAAAAAAACTGGGTGAAAGATAAGAGATTAATGCCACCAAGTCCAAACAAAACTGCAAATACAAAATTCAAAACATTTTCACCCCCGTTTTTATTTTATCCGGTCATAGCGCAAAATCTGCCTGTGCGACTTGTTTATTAGTTGCCTTCACATTAACCCTTTCGATCCCACGGGCTCTAAAAAGAGCCTTTGTTGTGATACGCTTCCTTCCCGTGGGCTCTAAAAGGTGCCGGGAATCGGCATGCCCTTGACGACCACGGCGACTTAAATCACCACCTGAAAATGCTTGAGTGGTTTTTGGGGTTGGCGCCCTCTATTGACAGGAATGCAGTGTATAAAAGTTTATGAAAAGAAAAGTGCGTCACTTTGCGGTTTTTGTATGGTGCTAGCGTCCAGTTGAATTTAGTTGCAATCATGATGGAAACGGACATAAATGATGGCATTTTGGCTGAGATTTTGGCAGACAGTGGCTCAGAATCAGATGACGAAGTAATGGATGACGACGACGACGACGTTGAACTTGAAGAGGTAGGCCAAAATCACAGTAAAAATGAATAACTAATATTAATAACAGTTAACGTTACTCTTCCTGGCCCAATGGCAATGCAAATTAACGTAATTCACTTATTTTCCTAGGCTATAGCGTAAATAGCGTTAGAACTGTTGGAGTTGAGTAATGTAAATTTAGAAAATGGATCCCTTTTAATAGGATTGACCAAATCCCCACCCCCTGGACTGGGTCAAAAACGTCAAGTGAAAATGTACAATTATTAGTAGTTTGTTGGGGTAATATTTGTATTCATTGAAACAGCAAGTTGATGTATAGATATAGCATAGAAATTTTAACATTTACCCATAGCCGGTCGTGCTGTTTAGCGTTAACAGGCTGAAAATGCACTCTTAGTCTGAAGCTTCCAAAAGAATAGCCTTGTATTCGAAAGGCCCTCATAAGTCGTATTATGCAAGAAGTTGGGGGAATTCACATTCACAATCCCACATTAAAACGAACATTTCTCGATAACGAGTTTTGGAGAGTGGATGGAATCTGCCATATTTTTGTTTCAGCACAATATTCATTTTGCGCATGACCCCCTGTGGCCTGTGTGCACATGCAGCAAAGTAGCATTGAGATATTGTATTTACAAATGTATGATCGAGATTAATCCTCCTTTGTTTTTCTGTTGCAGCCGACCTACCAAGGTGATAGCCGACCGAGATCAAGGAGGACGACAGGAAAGTTAGATTTCCGATCTGGTTGGGAACGACGAGACCATTACGAGTGTGGGACTGTGCAGTTCACTGGAAATTCTGGCCCCACCGGCGACTTTGCCACACTGTCGGCAGTAGAGATCTTCAAGCTGTATTTTTGTCAACTTGTGTGGAATATGCTCGTCGACGAGACTAATCGCTATGCGCAGCAAACAATAGAATCAATTCCTGATGAACAATTCTCCTGGCACCCAACCAACATTCCAGAAATGATGGCATTTGTGGCACTTCTCATTGCTATGGGCATAAACAAATCCTCTCAATACAAGATGTACTGGTCGACATCTGAAATTCTTCACATCCCATTCTATCCGTCGATCATGTCCCGTAATCGGTTCAGTTCAATTCTTCGGTTCCTCCACATCTCAAATAACCAAATTCCTCGTAGAGCCTTGGCTAAACAGGGACAAACTTTCCAAAGTTCGGCCCTTGATAGAAGTCCTCGTCCAGAAGTTTCTCAACCTGTATAACCCTGCGCAGAATCTGTCTCCAGACGAGAGTATGTTGAAATTCAAGGACGCTTGAGTTTTGTTCAGTACATGCCTAACAAACCTATCAAACGGGGTATTAAAGCCTTCTCCCTGAACGAGTCCAAAACAGGATACACGTGTGCTTGGAAACTGTACACAGGAGCCGACGACACCCAAACTGTTTGTGATGCAGACGTAGATTTCAATTCATCAGACTGCCATCCACCAAACCCAACAGTTGCAGGAAAAGTCGTCATTGATCTGGTCCATGGACTTGAGAATAAGGGACACGTAATATATTGTGATAATTACTATACTAGCCCAGCTCTTGTAGCTAAACTTGCTAAACTAGGATTCGGATGTTGTGGAACTGTTCGTTACACTCAACAGGGAATACCCCAGGCCGCAAACCCAAAAAACCATAAAATGAAGAAAGGAGATGACCCATTTTTTTTTGGTGAAAGGTGGGCAATTGTGTATCGTTTGGCAAGACAAAAAATCTGTAACACTTTTAACTAATGTAGGCAACACTGATTTGTCCAAAAAGCAAATTCGGTGTAATAAAAGCACAAGTGGATTTTGTGATGTTATGAAGCCCAATTGTATTGAAGATTACAACAAAAACATGGGTGGAACTGATCTTGCCAACCAATGTTTTCAGTACTACAATCATACACACAGAAGCTTGAAATGGTGGAAAAGAGTTTTTTTCCATATGCTGAATATCTGTATTGTCAATAGCAGAGTAATATTCACCAGCATAGCAGGGAACAAAAATGTCAGTAATCTTGATTTTCGTATAGGGATTGTACAGGGCTTGCTGTTGGGTTGGGAACGTAACGCAACAAGTCAATTGAGATACCATATTCCTATTGAGTTGACAGGGCAACAGCACTATCCTGGCAAAACCCCCAATGGAAAGAAACGCGACTGCATTGTTTGCAGTAACCGAAAATTAGGCAGGCGAAAACAAACAAAGATGATCTGTAAACAATGTGCACACCCTATGTGCATAGTTCCTTGCTTTGAGAAATACCACATCACTTGATTGTAAATCTATATTATTTGCCTTCAAACCCCCCCCCCCCCGTTCAATGTTGGGAATGGTCAGACAAGCCGCAGATTACAGTCCAAACCAACATTGAATTGGGGGGTGGGGGGGGGGTGGGGTGTTAGCATGGATTGTGATGTATTTACACTGAATACAAGTAAATGGTTCATTTCCAAGTAGATAACCAAAAAAAATCCCCCAAAATCTCATCCAAGTTGTTTTTCACATGGAAAAAAAATCTTATACCTGTACCGTATTTGCATGAAATCACCCATTTGTATTACTTTACTTTAGTGTAAATACTGATCCAAATATTTAATTGTTTTGCTTTTACACTTACAAAATCTGCAGATTAGTCCAAACCAACATTGAATTGGGGGGGGGGGGGGGTGTTAGCATGGATTGTGATGTATTTACACTGAATACAAGTAAATGGTTCATTTCCAAGTAGATAACCAAAAACAATCCCCCAAAATCTCATCCAAGTTGTTTTTCACATGGAAAAAAATCTTATACCTGTACCGTATTTGCATGAAATATCACCCATTTGTATTACTTTACTTTAGTGTAAATACTGATCCAAATATTTAGCTTTTGCACAATGTTTTCCTCTCTTTTGTATACTCATTTTTACATACAAATGAGAAAGTTAAAACAATGTCTATTCCTGCCGTGTGAGGGCGCACTTCAATGAAATTGTGAAAAATCCACTGGTGCTGAAGTGACATTGGGCTCCTAATTACTGTGGTAAAGAAGGGTAATCTCTGCCATAACTGGCTGGTAATGAAAGGGTTAATAGAGCATGCTGTGGTAAGGAGGGCTATGCCTTACAGAAGTGGCTGGAACTGGAAAGTGTTAATAAATAGCTGATTTAGCTAATGTATTCATAGTGCATTGTTCTGTGATAATTATTATTAATGATATTTACATACTTCACTCATTGTTCAGACAAATATTGTTTGTTAACCCCTCAAACCAAAAAAAATAAAAAATAAATGTAGGAAATATGTTTTCATAGTGGCACCATGCGACTATCTTTCTTGAGTTGTAGGTTCTTAAAAGAACCGTTTGGTTTCCAACCAAGTTGTTCTTTTAAGAACCTACACAACTTGTGAAAGATATTAGTCACATGGTGCCACCGCAAACTTTATCGTGTCATTCCACTATGCATAGCCTGAAGTGTTATTTATCACTAAATTACTGAGTTAGGTTATTCCTTGCAAAAGAGTGCCAAAAAAGGCTTGGTGACTTAGTCATAATTATGTCTAAATTGTAATACTTTGTGTTTTTGTGCCAAGAAATAAACACTGCATGAATAAAACGCAAATCACACCACAGTTTTTGGTTTTTATTTGCTAAATTTTTATTGTTTTGACTTCTGTTTTACATTTCCACATTTGTGACCTACTCTCACAAAACCATAAACAAGTCATATTTTGTTGAGATTAAGTTTCTGGTACAGATGGAAAGAGGACAACGTTTAGCTTTAAATTTGACACCAGAATTATTGTTATGTTAATTTCAGTATGGGTGGTTTCATTCAGCTAAAGGAAAACTTGAGCACTTTTTCTTGTTTTCATGGTTTATCAGAGGAATTGCAGGATTTTACCAATTGACCGATGTTTGTTCTTGCAAAATAAACAAAAATAACACGGTGAAAGATAAGAGATTAATGTCACTAAATCCACCCAAAACTGCAAATACTAAATTCACTAAATTTTCACCCCCATTTTATTTCATCCGGTCATAGTACAAAAATCAGCGTGTGCGACTTTTTTTTGTTTTTGTTGAAACAGGTCACATTTATTAGTTACATTAATTAATACTTACATATTTGCATTTTTTCGTTTGTTGAACTGAAATACCTAGCAGCAGGTCCAAACAAAAGGAAAAACTGTTAATTACCAGTACACCATAATTGACAATCTCTGATCCAGAAACTAAGTAATGAGTCATTTTTAAATATTTAATATCAAGGGCATTACCGTCATTTTTTGGTTACACTGGGCCCAACACCAATTTTCTAAACAAAGTCTATTTTAACAATATACCCAATCCAAAAAGAAAGTCCCCTCCCCTTATACTTTTTTGTTCTAATTCACAAACTATTGAGCACTTTTTTTTTTTTTGGGGGGGGGGGCTTTGTTTTTTGGTTGGGTGTATATCAGTTTAGTATACACCATTTGCAAACATAAAAAAGAACTAGTGAATTATTATGAAATACCTTACTTTACTGTAAGTGAGTAACAGTCTCCAGCATCTTGTGAAATAACGGCACATGCTGTGCTGTGGTCCTCAAGAAAATTGGAATTATGTATCAATTTTCAACGATTGCCGGCCGGCAATCATTGGAAAAACCCAACATTTTCAAACACTGACCACAAGACTACCAGAACAGCATTTTATTTTGGCGGGGGGGGAGGGGGGGGGGGATTTTCAAGAATCTATGAACACAAAACTTTAAAACAGGTCACCGTCACAATATTTACTATAATATGAATCCCCTAACCCATCCATGTTCGAAAATTACAGCAAAAGCAAATGGTGTATACTACCTTTTTAAACCGCAAAATGACAACGCATTTGGACATGTTGCACATACATAAACACTGTAAGTAGACAAATGAAAAGTGGTCATGAATATTACATTTTAAATAATTCATTCAAGATGCATTATTTGACTTAATCACAGACAATGTTTTGTTCATAGTATTTCTTAATATCAATTCATAACAAACAAATTAAACTCATTGACAAATATGGCAGGGGGATGTGTGTGAATCTATCATCAAATTATTTTTGGATTGGTTATAAATTATTTTAATAGTTTCTAGTACTGGTTTGATTTGTTAAAATTCCAATACGTGTCATTCCAGATGAACTCAACCAGAGAACCCAAAATTTGAGTTAGTCACCACGGGACCTCTGGGCGAGTTCATATGGAATGACCCATGTAATTCTAACAACTTCAAACCATTTGAAAATCTTTGGTTTGAAATCGTCTTATTTGGGATGCTTAATTATTATCCTTATTGGCTATGTTTAATTGGCTAAATTTTATTTGTTTTGACTTCTGTTTTACATTTCCACATTTGTGACCTACTCTCACAAAACCATAAACAAGTCATATTTTGTTGAAATTAAGTTTCTGGTACAGATGGAAAGAGGACAACGTTTAGCTTTAAATTTGACACCAGAATTATTGTTATATGTTAATTTCAGTATGGGTGGTTTCATTCAGCTAAAGGAAAACTTGAGCACTCTTTCTTGTTTTCATGGTTTATCAGAGGAATTGCAGGATTTTACCAATTGACCAATGTTTGTTCTTGCAAAATAAACAAAAATAACACGGTGAAAGATAAGAGATTAATGTCACTAAATCCACCCAAAACTGCAAATACTAAATTCACTAAATTTTCACCCCCATTTTATTTCATCCGGTCATAGTACAAAAATCAGCGTGTGCGACTTTTTTTTGTTTTTGTTGAAACAGGTCACATTTATTAGTTACATTAATTAATACTTACATATTTGCATTTTTTCGTTTGTTGAACTGAAATACCTAGCAGCAGGTCCAAACAAAAGGAAAAACTGTTAATTACCAGTACACCATAATTGACAATCTCTGATCCAGAAACTAAGTAATGAGTCATTTTTTTAAATATTTAATATCAAGGGGCATTACCGTCATTTTTGGTTACACTGGGCCCAACACCAATTTTCTAAACAAAGTCTATTTTAACAATATACCCAATCCAAAAAGAAAGTCCCTCCCTTATACTTTTTGTTCTAATTCACAAACTATTGAGCACTTTTTTTTTTTTTTTTTTGGGGGCTTTGTTTTGGTTGAGTGTATATCAGTTTAGTATACACCATTTGCAAACATAAAAAGAACTAGTGAATTATTATGAAATACCTAAATTTACTGTAAGTTAGTAACAGTCTCCAGCATCTTGTTAAATAAAGGCACATGCTGTGCAGAGGTCCTCAAGAAAATTGGAATTATGTATCAATTTTCAACGATTGCCGGCCGGCAATCATTGGAAAAACCCAACATTTTCAAACACTGACCACAAGACTACCAGAACAGCATTTTATTTTGGAGGGGGGGGAGGGGGGGGGGGATTTTCAAGAATCTATGAACACAAAACTTTAAAACAGGTCACCGTCACAATATTTACTATAATATGAATCCCCTAACCCATCCATGTTCGAAAATTACAGCAAAAGCAAATGGTGTATACTACCTTTTTAAACCGCAAAATGACAACGCATTTGGACATGTTGCACATACATAAACACTGTAAGTAGACAAATGAAAAGTGGTCATGAATATTACATTTTAAATAATTCATTCAAGATGCATTATTTGACTTAATCACAGACAATGTTTTGTTCATAGTATTTCTTAATATCAATTCATAACAAACAAATTAAACTCATTGACAAATATGGCGGGGGGGCGCGGATGTGTGTGAATCTATCATCAAATTATTTTTGGATTGGTTATAAATTATTTTAATAGTTTCTAGTACTGGTTTGATTTGTTAAAATTCCAATACGTGTCATTCCAGATGAACTCAACCAGAGAACCCAAAATTTGAGTTAGTCACCACGGGACCTCTGGGCGAGTTCATATGGAATGACCCATGTACAATTCTAACAACTTCAAACCATTTGAAAATCTTTGGTTTGAAATCGTCTTATTTGG
Source organism: Zoroaster sp. YZ-2022 (assembly GCA_029582265.1). Lineage (NCBI taxonomy): Eukaryota > Metazoa > Echinodermata > Asteroidea > Forcipulatida > Zoroasteridae > Zoroaster > Zoroaster sp. YZ-2022. Next base: position 2,279,905 of record CM055830.1, on the reverse strand, counting down.
GATGCTTAATTATTATCCTTATTGGCTATTTTTTATTGGCTAAATTTTATTTGTTTTGACTTCTGTTTTACATTTCCACATTTGTGACCTACTCTCACAAAACCATAAACAAGTCATATTTTGTTGAAATTAAGTTTCTGGTACAGATGGAAAGAGGACAACGTTTAGCTTTAAATTTGACACCAGAATTATTGTTATATGTTAATTTCAGTATGGGTGGTTTCATTCAGCTAAAGGAAAACTTGAGCACTCTTTCTTGTTTTCATGGTTTATCAGAGGAATTGCAGGATTTTACCAATTGACCAATGTTTGTTCTTGCAAAATAAACAAAAATAACACGGTGAAAGATAAGAGATTAATGTCACTAAATCCACCCAAAACTGCAAATACTAAATTCACTAAATTTTCACCCCCATTTTATTTCATCCGGTCATAGCACAAAAATCAGCATGTGCGACTTGTTTTTGTTTTCGTTGAAACAGGTCACATTTATTAGTTACATTAATTCATACTTACATATTTGCATTTTTTCGTTTGTTGAACTGAAATACCTAGCAGCAGGTCCAAACAAAAGGAAAACTGTTAATTACCAGTACACCATAATTGACAATCTCTGATCCAGAAACTAAGTAATGAGTCATTTTTAAATATTTAATATCAAGGGGCATTACCGTCATTTTTGGTTACACTGGGCCCAACACCAATTTTCTAAACAAAGTCTATTTTAACAATATACCCAATCCAAAAGAAAGTCCCCTCCCTTATACTTTTTGTTCTAATTCACAAACTATTGAGCACTTTTTTCTTTTTTTTTTGGGGGCTTTGTTTTTGGTTGGGTGTATATCAGTTTAGTATACACCATTTGCAAACATAAAAAGAACTAGTGAATTATTATGAAATACCTTACTTGACTGTAAGTGAGTAACAGTCTCCAGCATCTTGTGAAATAACGGCACATGCTGTGCTGTGGTCCTCAAGAAAAGTGGAATTATGTATCAATTTTCAACGATTGCCGGCCGGCAATCATTGGACAAACCAACATTTTCAAACACTGACCAAAATAATACCAGAACAGAATTTTATTTTTGGAGGGGGATTTTCAAGAATCTATGAACACAAAACTTTAAAACAGGTCACCGTCACAATATTTACTATAATATGAATCCCTAACCCATCCATGTTCGAAAATTACAGCAAAAGCAAATGGTGTATACTACCTTTTAAACCGCAAAATGACAACGCATTTGGACATGTTGCACATACATAAACACTGTAAGTAGACAAATGAAAAGTGGTCATGAATATTACATTTTAAATAATTCATTCAAGATGCATTATTTGACTTAATCACAGACAATGTTTTGTTCATAGTATTTCTTAATATCAATTCATAACAAACAAATTAAACTCATTGACAAATATGTGGCGGGGGCGCATGTGTGTAAATCTATCATCAAATTGTTTTTGGATTGGTTATAAATTATTTTAATAGGTTCTAGTACTGGTTTGATTTGTTAAAATTCCAATACGTGTCATTCGACATGAACTCAACCAGAGAACCCAACATTTGAGTTAGTCACCACGGGACCTCTGGGCGAGTTCATATGGAATGACCCATGTACAATTGTAACAACTTCATACCATTTGAAAATCTTTGGTTTGAAATCGTCTTATTTGGGATGTTTAATTATTATCCTTATTGGCTATTTTCACTAGGGTATAATGAGACATCGGCTGTTTCAGTAATCGGCAGAAATGGACCTTGTTTTCATTAAGATTTTGTTTAGTAACTTTTCAAGTACACAATATGTTAATGGCAGAGCAGAATCAACTCGGAGTATGCAATTGTATCAGTTTGTGACCAGTAGCAACTCACAAGAATTACTACTACTACTTTGGTCATGAGGGTAGTAATTTTAATTTAACAATAGTCATTTATAAAATGCAATGATTGCATTGTAGTGCCTCATTTAAATCATCTTCATTAATATTATCCAGTATGAAATGTGCAAAGCAAAAGGGACATGCAGGTATATCCTTTTTGTTATTCTTTTGAAATTTGATATGAAAATGCAAATGTGTTCCACCTAACAGACATCATCTCAATCTTGTGTTCATCTACAGAGCCACCACTAATGTAAACCAAGGGCTGCTTTCCACTGCAAAATGTGGGAGCGTCCTTATCAAAAGTTAGATCTCTTGCATAATGACTCTTGGGTGCTGATATGGACTGTTTGCCCTTCTAATAAAAGCAGCATATCATTCCAAGGCAATACTTGTGCAGTACAACAAAAATCGTTAAGAAACACAAGCTCACTTATTTCTGCTCCAACCCAGGCAAATGTACCTGTCACTGGATTGGTGAAGGTTTTGAATAATGTTATTTAATGAATTCAATCGAAAAGTTTTGCCACAATTTGCTGGCCCGGTTATCTTATGTTTCTGTATTTCCCTCTCCCATATGCCGTATACAAATGTACTTACCGTATCTCAATTTTATTTTGAATCAATATTTCTCGAGCACAGTACAGCTACTCCATTGCAATTACAGCCAGACTGGGCAGCTTGGTGAAGGAGTTCAATTCACGTGAGAGTAGCCCGTGTAGCTCCCATGCATTCTGTGAAAACATAATTTGAGACAGTCCGTATTATAAATATGACTGATTGGATTATATTTTGACACTTGGTAGTCAGGGAATGGAAGGAAGTGGGGTAAGGTCTTCCCAAAAGTTAAAGTACAAACAAAACAGGGACAATAGAGGGTCTACGACTGCAGGTATCTACAAAGCCGAGTGAGTGGGTGGGTAAAACAACAATGCATTTCTTTGGCCGTGCACGGACAAGGGAGAATATACAATGAATTGCAATCACGTGACAGTGCACAAATTATGTACAAGCCATGTTTTGCACAATAGAAAGAGTGCTTAAAAACTTCCTTGTACTAATTCCAGCTTAGGAACTCAACTATAAATAATGGGACAGAAACTTGTGCAAACTGTATGGAACAACCACATTCGGAAACTATTTTTCTGCCACTTTTCTCGTCATATCTAACCTATATTACCATCAATCATTGTAAATGCGAGTACAAAATGTGATTTCAGCAGAGATAAATTCAATATGGTGTGTACATTTGACAATGATTTCGTAGACTTTGCACACAGTTCAATAGTGGCGGCACACTGCCGATTTTGTATCAACATTTGTTAGTTTTTAAACGCAACAGCATTAAACTTACAGTTGGTGAAACTATATCGTGCTTCGGAGTCCATGTGCTTAGAAAAGCAAAAGCAAAACCACTCAATAGATGTAAACTAGGCCTATATCATGCATAATTAGTACCATCTTATGAACCAGCGTCACTGCAGACGTCTCGTTTGTTTACATGTGAAGCGCCCTCTTTCGTTATCAACGGATGCATGAAAACTGTTTATAAAAAGGTGCGCATTGTCGTTTTTATTTCATTGGACACTGAAGGTTTCACTGAACTGGCGAAGAGTCCACATAAAAGTGTTTCCAAGTCCAAAATAGATTATGTATAAAGTACAAATATCACATTTGTACATTACGAACCTAAATATGCAATGATAATTATACAATAATTATGCATTATAACGTACCTGTATCACTTTTGGCCCCTATTTCATAATGAATCGAGCAAGGTCAGTACGCCCTTCCGACTTCTGTAGATAAGCAGAGTAAATAATAGTATCAAATGATAATAATAATATAAAATAATAATATAATATAGAACAATAACAATAATATCATATAATAATAATAATAATAATAATAATAATAAAGATTTGTAGCGCGCACATATCCACCCTGCTGGGCGCTCAAGGCGCGGAAACAAAGAAAAAACATGAATACAAACAATATACAATGATATCATAGGGAGAAAATTATGTACATCAGTTGCAAACGCGTCCTGAATCCCTTCTGTGTACCACAACATTTGCCACATCGTACGAAGTAGGTCTCGGTAGATATCTAAGACGGAAGCGGCATGCAGTGCAACATGTCCAAATGCGTTGTGACTACAGTCTGCTACGACTGCTGTATTTATGTAAAATTAGCCGATCATGGCATTATTTTGATCGGTTGAAATGATTAACTGACAATATACTTTACCAATAATCCACGAATTGGGTTAAATTAACTTTATTGTCCTAACAGTCTTACATAAGTCTCACACAAGTCTTCCATTCTCTCAAAGAAAAACCTTCAATGTGAAACATCTGTCATTATAGTGGATGCTTGTAAATATTCAAACATTCCTGAGTGCCCAATACGAGCGCCTGACGGTGATTGGATGTCACCAGGGTTACGCGAAAACAAACGGTAAAGGTTGACGGTTTACCATTTTAAAGTAAAAAAAGACTATTTTAAAGACTATCAAAATCTTACTAGAGATACCAAATGGTAGACCGTGTGCATGTTTCTAATGGGGTTGGGGGAAAAGTATATGGTAAAGTGGTAAACCGTTCACTTTACAGGGACCAGCCTAGGAGTCCCTTTTGAAAATTGCACGTGTGCACAACGCATGCCCGGCCCATTGCATTCCGCTGCCTATATATACTGGGGTGCAATTTTACAGTGTATTACTATTCGTCGGTGGCAAATCATTTTGACAACTGAGCAGCAGAGACAGGAAGGGAAATCGGATAACCGGGGCAAGCGAATTCGAATCGTGGAAGATGCGATACAGGTAAATTAGGTGCCTCTCTACTGACATTTTTTTCTTTCTCATTCCACAGAGTGACTACAGACCATGTTGCATTTCTTATTGCCCTGTGTATGTGGTTCAAAAATGAATTGCTCAACCACAATCTGCACAACATAATGGGATGCGCCAATAAAGTATACCAAAGCATGCTGTGGTAAGGAGGGGGTAGGCTACTGCCTTGCAAAGGCTGGTACTGAAAATGGTTAATAAAGTAGCTGATTTAGCTACTGTATTCATAGTGCATTGTTTTACGATAATTGTTATTCATTATGTTTTACATACTTGACTCATTGAAGTTCAGACAAATATTGCTTGTGTTAACTGCCAACGTTTAGCTTTAATTTGACACCAGAATTATTATGTTAATTTTAGTACGGGTGGTTTCGTTCAGCTAAAGGAAAACCACTTTTGAGATAAACACATTTTAAAATTGAGCATTTTTTGTTGTTTTTCATGGTTTATCAGAGGAATTGCACGAAAAAAAACTGGGTGAAAGATAAGAGATTAATGCCACCAAGTCCAAACAAAACTGCAAATACAAAATTCAAAACATTTTCACCCCCGTTTTTATTTTATCCGGTCATAGCGCAAAATCTGCCTGTGCGACTTGTTTATTAGTTGCCTTCACATTAACCCTTTCGATCCCACGGGCTCTAAAAAGAGCCTTTGTTGTGATACGCTTCCTTCCCGTGGGCTCTAAAAGGTGCCGGGAATCGGCATGCCCTTGACGACCACGGCGACTTAAATCACCACCTGAAAATGCTTGAGTGGTTTTTGGGGTTGGCGCCCTCTATTGACAGGAATGCAGTGTATAAAAGTTTATGAAAAGAAAAGTGCGTCACTTTGCGGTTTTTGTATGGTGCTAGCGTCCAGTTGAATTTAGTTGCAATCATGATGGAAACGGACATAAATGATGGCATTTTGGCTGAGATTTTGGCAGACAGTGGCTCAGAATCAGATGACGAAGTAATGGATGACGACGACGACGACGTTGAACTTGAAGAGGTAGGCCAAAATCACAGTAAAAATGAATAACTAATATTAATAACAGTTAACGTTACTCTTCCTGGCCCAATGGCAATGCAAATTAACGTAATTCACTTATTTTCCTAGGCTATAGCGTAAATAGCGTTAGAACTGTTGGAGTTGAGTAATGTAAATTTAGAAAATGGATCCCTTTTAATAGGATTGACCAAATCCCCACCCCCTGGACTGGGTCAAAAACGTCAAGTGAAAATGTACAATTATTAGTAGTTTGTTGGGGTAATATTTGTATTCATTGAAACAGCAAGTTGATGTATAGATATAGCATAGAAATTTTAACATTTACCCATAGCCGGTCGTGCTGTTTAGCGTTAACAGGCTGAAAATGCACTCTTAGTCTGAAGCTTCCAAAAGAATAGCCTTGTATTCGAAAGGCCCTCATAAGTCGTATTATGCAAGAAGTTGGGGGAATTCACATTCACAATCCCACATTAAAACGAACATTTCTCGATAACGAGTTTTGGAGAGTGGATGGAATCTGCCATATTTTTTTTTCCAGCACAATATTCATTTTGCGCATGACCCCCTGTGGCCTGTGTGCACATGCAGCAAAGTAGCATTGAGATATTGTATTTACAAATGTATGATCGAGATTAATCCTCCTTTGTTTTTCTGTTGCAGCCGACCTACCAAGGTGATAGCCGACCGAGATCAAGGAGGACGACAGGAAAGTTAGATTTCCGATCTGGTTGGGAACGACGAGACCATTACGAGTGTGGGACTGTGCAGTTCACTGGAAATTCTGGCCCCACCGGCGACTTTGCCACACTGTCGGCAGTAGAGATCTTCAAGCTGTATTTTTGTCAACTTGTGTGGAATATGCTCGTCGACGAGACTAATCGCTATGCGCAGCAAACAATAGAATCAATTCCTGATGAACAATTCTCCTGGCACCCAACCAACATTCCAGAAATGATGGCATTTGTGGCACTTCTCATTGCTATGGGCATAAACAAATCCTCTCAATACAAGATGTACTGGTCGACATCTGAAATTCTTCACATCCCATTCTATCCGTCGATCATGTCCCGTAATCGGTTCAGTTCAATTCTTCGGTTCCTCCACATCTCAAATAACCAAATTCCTCGTAGAGCCTTGGCTAAACAGGACAAACTTTCCAAAGTTCGGCCCTTGATAGAAGTCCTCGTCCAGAAGTTTCTCAACCTGTATAACCCTGCGCAGAATCTGTCTCCAGACGAGAGTATGTTGAAATTCAAGGGACGCTTGAGTTTTGTTCAGTACATGCCTAACAAACCTATCAAACGGGGTATTAAAGCCTTCTCCTGAACGAGTCCAAAACAGGATACACGTGTGCTTGGAAACTGTACACAGGAGCCGACGACACCCAAACTGTTTGTGATGCAGACGTAGATTTCAATTCATCAGACTGCCATCCACCAAACCCAACAGTTGCAGGAAAAGTCGTCATTGATCTGGTCCATGGACTTGAGAATAAGGGACACGTAATATATTGTGATAATTACTATACTAGCCCAGCTCTTGTAGCTAAACTTGCTAAACTAGGATTCGGATGTTGTGGAACTGTTCGTTACACTACACAGGAATACCCCAGGCCGCAAACCCAAAAACCATAAAATGAAGAAAGGAGATGACCCATTTTTTTGGTGAAAGGTGGGCAATTGTGTATCGTTTGGCAAGACAAAAATCTGTAACACTTTTAACTAATGTAGGCAACACTGATTTGTCCAAAAAGCAAATTCGGTGTAATAAAAGCACAAGTGGATTTTGTGATGTTATGAAGCCCAATTGTATTGAAGATTACAACAAAAACATGGGTGGAACTGATCTTGCCAACCAATGTTTTCAGTACTACAATCATACACACAGAAGCTTGAAATGGTGGAAAGAGTTTTTTTCCATATGCTGAATATCTGTATTGTCAATAGCAGAGTAATATTCACCAGCATAGCAGGGAACAAAAATGTCAGTAATCTTGATTTTCGTATAGGGATTGTACAGGGCTTGCTGTTGGGTTGGGAACGTAACGCAACAAGTCAATTGAGATACCATATTCCTATTGAGTTGACAGGGCAACAGCACTATCCTGGCAAAACCCCCAATGGAAAGAAACGCGACTGCATTGTTTGCAGTAACCGAAAATTAGGCAGGCGAAAACAAACAAAGATGATCTGTAAACAATGTGCACACCCTATGTGCATAGTTCCTTGCTTTGAGAAATACCACATCACTTGATTGTAAATCTATATTATTTGCCTTAAAACCCCCCCCCCCCCCCCCGTTCAATGTTGGGAATGGTCAGACAAGCCGCAGATTACAGTCCAAACCAACATTGAATTGGAATGGGGGTGGTGTTAGCATGGATTGTGATGTATTTACACTGAATACAAGTAAATGGTTCATTTCAAGTAGATAACCAAAAAATCCCCAAAATCTCATCCAAGTTGTTTTTCACATGGAAAAAAATCTTATACCTGTACCGTATTTGCATGAAATCACCCATTTGTATTACTTTACTTTAGTGTAAATACTGATCCAAATATTTAATTGTTTTGCTTTTACACTTACAAAATCTGCAGATTAGTCCAAACCAACATTGAATTGGGGTGTTAGCATGGATTGTGATGTATTTACACTGAATACAAGTAAATGGTTCATTTCAAGTAGATAACCAAAAACAATCCCCAAAATCTCATCCAAGTTGTTTTTCACATGGAAAAAACATCTTATACCTGTACCGTATTTGCATGAAATATCACCCATTTGTATTACTTTACTTTAGTGTAAATACTGATCCAAATATTTAGCTTTTGCACAATGTTTTCCTCTCTTTTGTATACTCATTTTTACATACAAATGAGAAAGTTAAAACAATGTCTATTCCTGCCGTGTGAGGGCGCACTTCAATGAAATTGTGAAAATCCCACTGGTGCTGAAGTGACATTGGGCTCCTAATTACTGTGGTAAAGAAGGGTAATCTCTGCCATAACTGGCTGGTAATGAAAGGGTTAATAGAGCATGCTGTGGTAAGGAGGGCTATGCCTTACAGAAGTGGCTGGAACTGGAAAGTGTTAATAAATAGCTGATTTAGCTAATGTATTCATAGTGCATTGTTCTGTGATAATTATTATTAATGATATTTACATACTTCACTCATTGTTCAGACAAATATTGTTTGTTAACCCCTCAAACCAAAAAAAAAAAATAAATAAAAAATGTAGGAAATATGTTTTCATAGTGGCACCATGCGACTATCTTTCTTGAGTTGTAGGTTCTTAAAAGAACCGTTTGGTTTCCAACCAAGTTGTTCTTTTAAGAACCTACACAACTTGTGAAAGATATTAGTCACATGGTGCCACCGCAAACTTTATCGTGTCATTCCACTATGCATAGCCTGAAGTGTTATTTATCACTAAATTACTGAGTTAGGTTATTCCTTGCAAAAGAGTGCCAAAAAAGGCTTGGTGACTTAGTCATAATTATGTCTAAATTGTAATACTTTGTGTTTTTGTGCCAAGAAATAAACACTGCATGAATAAAACGCAAATCACACCACAGTTTTTGGTTTTTATTTGCTAAATTTTTATTGTTTTGACTTCTGTTTTACATTTCCACATTTGTGACCTACTCTCACAAAACCATAAACAAGTCATATTTTGTTGAGATTAAGTTTCTGGTACAGATGGAAAGAGGACAACGTTTAGCTTTAAATTTGACACCAGAATTATTGTTATGTTAATTTCAGTATGGGTGGTTTCATTCAGCTAAAGGAAAACTTGAGCACTTTTTCTTGTTTTCATGGTTTATCAGAGGAATTGCAGGATTTTACCAATTGACCGATGTTTGTTCTTGCAAAATAAACAAAAATAACACGGTGAAAGATAAGAGATTAATGTCACTAAATCCACCCAAAACTGCAAATACTAAATTCACTAAATTTTCACCCCATTTTATTTCATCCGGTCATAGTACAAAAATCAGCGTGTGCGACTTTTTTTGTTTTTGTTGAAACAGGTCACATTTATTAGTTACATTAATTAATACTTACATATTTGCATTTTTTCGTTTGTTGAACTGAAATACCTAGCAGCAGGTCCAAACAAAAAGGAAAAACTGTTAATTACCAGTACACCATAATTGACAATCTCTGATCCAGAAACTAAGTAATGAGTCATTTTTTTAAATATTTAATATCAAGGGCATTACCGTCATTTTTGGTTACACTGGGCCCAACACCAATTTTCTAAACAAAGTCTATTTTAACAATATACCCAATCCAAAAAGAAAGTCCCCTCCCCTTATACTTTTTTGTTCTAATTCACAAACTATTGAGCACTTTTTTTTTTGGGGCTTTGTTTTTTGGTTGGGTGTATATCAGTTTAGTATACACCATTTGCAAACATAAAAAAGAACTAGTGAATTATTATGAAATACCTTACTTTACTGTAAGTGAGTAACAGTCTCCAGCATCTTGTGAAATAACGGCACATGCTGTGCTGTGGTCCTCAAGAAAATTGGAATTATGTATCAATTTTCAACGATTGCCGGCCGGCAATCATTGGAAAAACCCAACATTTTCAAACACTGACCACAAGACTACCAGAACAGCATTTTATTTTGGAGGGGGGGGGGGGGATTTTCAAGAATCTATGAACACAAAACTTTAAAACAGGTCACCGTCACAATATTTACTATAATATGAATCCCCTAACCCATCCATGTTCGAAAATTACAGCAAAAGCAAATGGTGTATACTACCTTTTTAAACCGCAAAATGACAACGCATTTGGACATGTTGCACATACATAAACACTGTAAGTAGACAAATGAAAAGTGGTCATGAATATTACATTTTAAATAATTCATTCAAGATGCATTATTTGACTTAATCACAGACAATGTTTTGTTCATAGTATTTCTTAATATCAATTCATAACAAACAAATTAAACTCATTGACAAATATGGCGGGGCGGATGATGTGTGAATCTATCATCAAATTATTTTTGGATTGGTTATAAATTATTTTAATAGTTTCTAGTACTGGTTTGATTTGTTAAAATTCCAATACGTGTCATTCCAGATGAACTCAACCAGAGAACCCAAAATTTGAGTTAGTCACCACGGGACCTCTGGGCGAGTTCATATGGAATGACCCATGTAATTCTAACAACTTCAAACCATTTGAAAATCTTTGGTTTGAAATCGTCTTATTTGGGATGCTTAATTATTATCCTTATTGGCTATTTTTTATTGGCTAAATTTTATTTGTTTTGACTTCTGTTTTACATTTCCACATTTGTGACCTACTCTCACAAAACCATAAACAAGTCATATTTTGTTGAAATTAAGTTTCTGGTACAGATGGAAAGAGGACAACGTTTAGCTTTAAATTTGACACCAGATGAAACAAAACTTGGTCACCCACAATATTTACATTAGAACCCCAATCCATGTTGAAAATTACAGAAAGAAATGGTGTACACTTAAACCAAATGACACATTTGGACATGTTGCACATAACACTTAAGTAGACAAATGAAAGTTAATATTACATTTAAATAATTCATTCAGATGCATTATTTGACTAACAAACAATGTTTTTTCAGTATTTTAATCAAAAACAAATAAATTTGACAAATATGAGGGGTAATCTATCATCAAATTTTTTTGGATTGGTTATAAATTATTTAATAGTTCTAGTACTGTGTTGTTATCCAATCGTGTCTAATGAACTAAGACAAATTGAGTTAGTCACGGACCCGAGTTCATGGAACTTCAATTAAAACTTCAACCATTTGAAAATCTTGTTTGAAACGTCTATGGGATGTAATTATTATCCTTATTGTATTTTATTATGGACTCTGTTTCATTCCAAAATGGACCTTTTTCCTTAAATTTTGTTTATAACGACAATAGAAAAGAACAACCTGTATGCAATTATATGACGTAAATCACAAGAATTACACCTCTTCATAGGGTAGTTAACAGTCTTTAAATCAATGATGTGTCAAACATCTAAATCATATAAATGCAAAGCAAATCAGGATATCCTTTGTTTGTTGAAACAAATTTCACATATCATTCAATCGTTTTCGACACCAAAGTAAACGCGTTCCATAAAATGACCCTTACGTTTATAATATGGGTTAAGGATTGTTCTTACACATTTCAAGAATCTTAGTAAACAAAAAAAACCAACTCCTATTGCCCAACCAAATTACCTTCACTGGTTGGTGAGGTTGAATAATGTTATAATGAATTAATGAAAGTTTTGCAATTGTCTGGTTATATTTATTTCCTTGCCGATACAAATTACTCCTACTCATTATTTGAATCAAATTTCTAAGCACCCCATTGATTAAGCCAACTGCACTTTGAATTCAACCACGTGAGTACCTTACATCATTCGAAAATAATTTAGAACCATATAAAAGCTGATTATTAATTAATTAGTCAGAATGAAGTGGAAGGTTTCCCAAAAACAAACAGACAATAGGGGGCGGTATTACAAGTGAGGGTTAAACAATGATTTTTTCAGACAAGAGAAAATGATTCACCTGCAGTAAAATTAGACCATTTTTGAAAGTTTAAACTCTTACTAATTCACACTAACTATATAAGACAACAGATGTATGAACACCTAATTTTTTTGACTTTCTCATTTAACTATCCTCAATCATAACGAGTACAAAATGATTCGCAGAGATAATAATAGTCATTTAAATGAACCTTAACTTTGAACAGTCAAAGTGGCGGACATGCCGATTTTGTTAACTTTAGTTTAAAGCAGTTAAACTTACAGACATCCCATCCATAAACAAAGCAAACCACAAATGACGCCATATCAAAGTAATCTATGACCGGTCCTGATTCGTTTGTTTAATGAAGCGCTCTTACAACGGAGAAAATTTTAAAAAAGCTTTTATTTCTTGACAGAAGGTTTCACTGAATGGGAAGACAATAAGTGTTTAATCAAAGTTTTGACATTCTTTGTACATTGAACCTAAATACAAATCATAGCATTATAACGTACCGTATCCTTTGCCCTATAATAATCGCAAGTGTAGCCTTCCATGTAGAAATAAATAAAGTATAAATATAATAATAATATAAAATAAAATATAAAAATAAAATAAAAAAAAAAATAATATAATAATATAAGATTTGACACAATCCATCTTGCCTCAGGCGGAAAAAAGAAACATGAATCACAATAAAATCATAGGAAAATTTACATCTTAAACGCCTGAATCTTCTGACACAAATTAATAAATAGTGTGTTCTAAAGGGTGTGCATTTAAATGTTACGACGTGTATTATTAAATTACGACTGATTATTTTGATGGTTGAAATGATTAATGACATATATAAATAATCAGAATTGTAATAATATTAACAGTTTAAAAAGTCTCAACAAGTCTCCATTCTTCAAAGAAAAACCTTCAATGTGAAACATCTGTCATTATAGTGGATGCTTGTAAATATTCAAACATTCCGGCAATACAGCGCCTGAGGTGATTGACAGTTAGAACAACGGTGGTTGACGGTTTACCATTAGAAAGACTATTTTAAAGACTATCAAACTTACGAGATACCAAATGGTACGATGTTCTAGGGGTTGGAAAGTATATGGTAAAGGTAAACCTCACTACAGGACCCTAGAGTCCTTGAAATTGCACGTGGCAGCACCATTGCACTCCATATAACTGGTACAGTATACTATTCGTCGGTAATTGACAACTGAGCGAGACAGGAAGGAAATCGGAAACGGGGCAGAATTGAATCGTGGAAGATGCGACAGGTAAATTAGTCTTCACTGACATTTTTTTTTCATTCCAAATGATAACATGTTGAACGTGGTTCAAATGATGCCAACCATCTGCACAAATAAGATGCAATAAAGTTCAGCATGCTGTGGTAAGAGGTAGGCGCCTTGCAAAGGCTGGTCGAAATGGTTAAGAGCTGATAGTACGTATTCATATGCATTGTTTACAATTGTTATTCATTAGATACCCTTAAGTTCGACAATTGTTGAACGCCAACGTTTAGTTTAATTTGACACCAGAATTATTATGTTAATTTTAGTACGGTGGTTTCGTCAGCAAAGAAAACCACTTTAGAAAACAATTTAAAATTGAGATTTTTGTTGTTTCGGTTTATCAGAGAATTGCACAAAAACTGGGTGAAAGATAGAATAGCCACGTCAAACAAATACAAATTCAACATTACCCCATTTATCGGTGCAATCTGCTGACTGTTGCTTATAACCTCTCCGGCTCTAAGAGCCTTGTTGTGAACCCTTCCTGGCTCAAAGGTGCCGATCGCATGCCTGACGACCGGCGACAAATCACCACCGAAAATGTTATGGTTTTGGGTTGGCGCTTGCAGGAATGAGGTATAAAAGTAGAAAGAAAAGGCGCACTTTGTTTTAGTGTCCAGTTAATTTAGTTGCAATCAAAAACGGATAAATGATGATTTAATTGAGACAGTGCTCAGAATCGATGACGAATGGATGACCACACACGTTGAACTTGAAAGAGGCAAAACAAGTAATGAATAACAATATACAGTTAACGTTACTCTTCCTGCAATGCTCAACGTAATCTTATTCCTAGCAGCGTAAGCTAGAACTGTTGGAGTTGGTAAGTAATTTAGAAAATGGATCCTATAGATTACAAATCCACCGACTGGGTCAAAACGTCATGAGTACAATTAAATGTTATTTATTCATTAAACAGCAAGTTGATGTATAGATATATAGATTTAAATTTACATAGCCGGTCGTGTGTTTAGCGTTAACAGGCTGAAATGCATTTGTCTGAAGTTCCAAAGAATAGCTTTATAGCTCATAAGTCGTATTGCAGAAGTTATTCACATTCACAATCAATTAAACGAATTTTCGATAAGAGTTTTGATGATGGAATTGCCATATTTTTCACAATCATTTTGGCATGACCCCTGTGGCCGCGCACAAAGTAGATTGAGATATTGTATTTCAAAGATGATCAGTTAATCCTCCTGTTTCTGTTGCAGCCGACTAAGGGATACACGATCAAGGAGCACAGGAAAGTAGATTGATCGTTAACCAACCATCGGTGTGATCAGTTCACTGGAAATTCTGGCCACCGATTGCACACTGTCGGAGACTTCTGTATTTTGTCAACTTAATATGCTGCACGAGATAATATCGACAAGAACAATTCCTGATGAACAATTATCCGGCACCCACAACATTCAGAAATGATGGATTGTGTTCATTCTAGATAAACAAACTTCAACAAGATGTACTGTGACTCTGAAATTTTCCACCCATTCTACCGCGATCATGTCCGTCGGTTCACTCGTTCCTCCACATCTCAAATGAGGTTGCAAGGACAAACCAAAGTTCGGCCCTTGATAGAAGTCCTCGCCAGAAGTTTTCAACCTGTAACCAAATCTGTCTCCAGCAATGTTGAATGGCGCTTGAGTTGTTAGACATGCAACAAACCTATCAATATAGCCTCTCCCAACACAAAACAGGATACGCTTGACTGACAGGAGCCGACCACCAAACTGTTGGTGCAGCGATTAATTCATCAGATCATCCACAAACAACAGTTGCAGAAAGTCCATTGATCTGGTCCATGACTGAGAATAAGAAATATGGATAATACTAACAGCAGTTAGCAAACTTTAAATAGATTGATGTTGGGAACTGTTCACACTCCAGGAATACCAGCAAACCCAAAACCATAAATGAAGAGGAGAGACATTTTGTGAAAGGGCAATTGTGTATCGTTTGGCAAGAAAAACTAACACTTTAACTAATGTGGCAACACGATGTCAAAAGCAAATTGTGTAATAAAAGCACAAGTGATTTGTGATGTTATGAGCCCAATGATTGAAGATTAAAAAAACATGTGAACTGATCTCCAACCAATGTTTTAGTACTACCCACAGAAGTTGAAATGGAAAGAGTTTTTCCATATGCTAATATCTGATTGTCAAAGAATATTACCAGCATGAGGAAAAATGTCAGTAATCTGATTGATAGGATTGTACAGGGCTTGCTGTTGGGTGGGAACGAACCAACAAGTCAATTGAGATACATCTATTGAGTTGACAGGCACACACTATCCGGAACCCCCAAGGAAGAAACGACTGCATTGTTTGGTACCGAAAATGGAAAAAACAAAGATGATCTGAAACAAGTAACATGCATAGTTCCTGCTTGAAATACCACACTTATTGAATCTATATTTTAATCCGTCAATGTTGGATTAGTCAGATTAAGTCCAACCAAATTGAATTGGTGGGGAGCATGATTGTGATACACTGAATACAAGAATGGTTCATTCATGATAACCAAACCAAAATCTCCCAAGGCATGGAAAAATTAACCTGTATTTGCTGAACACCCATTGTATATACTTAGTGTAAATGATCCAAATATTTAATTGTTTTGTTTACTTCAATCGCAGATTAGTCCACCATTGATTGTTAGAGATGATTTAATGAATACAAGATGGTTCATTTCAGATAACCAAAATCCCAAAATCTCATCAAGTTGTTTTACGGAAACATACTTACGATTTGCATGAAATATCACCATTTGTATTATTACTAGTGTAATACGATCCAATATTTAGCTTGCACAAGCCTTTATACCTTACAAGAGAAGTTAAAACAATGTCTATTCTCGTGTGAGGGATTCAATGAAATGAAACCACTGGTGCTGAGTGAATTGGCCTAATTACGTGGTAAAGAAGGGACCGCCATAACTGGCTGGTAATGAAAGAGACCTGTGTAAGGGGGCTGCTCCAGAAGTGTGAACTGAAAGTGTTAATAAAAGTGATTTAGCTAATGTATTCATAGCATTGTTCGTATAATTATAAGATATTAATATATTGTTCAGACAAAATTGTTTGTTAACCTCAAACCAAAAAAAAAAAATAAATGTAGAAATATGTAGAACACTTTCTGAGTTTGGTTCTAAGAACGTTGTTTCACGTTGTTCTTTTAGAACCAAAATTGAAGATATTAGTCACATGGTGCCACACTATCGTTTCCACATGCATGCCAATTATTATCACTAAATTACTGAGTTAGTTATTCTAAAGAGTAAGGCTTGGTGACTAGTCATAATTGTCAAATTAATACTTTGTGTTTTTGTGGAAACACGATAATAACGAAACACACCACAGTTTTGGTTTATTTCAATTTATTGTTTTGACTTCGTTTTACATTTATGACCTACTCCAAAACCATAAACAAGAATTGTTGAGATTAAGTTTCTGGTACAGATGGAGGGACAACGTATAAATTTGACACCAGATTATTTTATTAATTTGATGTGGTTTCACAGCTAAAGGAAAACTTGAGCACTTTCTTGTTTATGGTTTATCAGAGAATTGCAGGATTTACCAATGACCGATGTTTGTTCTCAAAATAAACAAAAACGGTGAAAGATAATTAATCACAACACAACTGCAAATAAATTAAAATTTCATCATTTATTCATCCGTCATAGTATCACTGTATTTTTGTTTGTTGAAACAGGTCATTTGTTACATTAATTATACACATTTGATTTTCGTTTGTTGAACTGAAATACAGCAGCGGTCAAACAAAAGGAACTACATCACATAATTACAATTTGATCCAGAAACAAGTAATGAGTCATTAAATTAAATGGCAACGCATTTTTGTTACACTGGGCCCAACACCAATTTCAACAGTCTTTTTAATACCAATCCAAAAAGTCCCTCATACTTTGTTCTAATCCAACTATTGAGACTTTTTTTTGGGGTTTTTTTTGTTGGTATCATTAGTATACCATTTGCAAACAAAGAACAGGAATATTATAACCACTACTGTGGAGACAGTTCCAGCATCGAAATAACGGCAACTGTGGTCTGAATGAATTATTTTTAACATTGCGCGGCAATCATTGAAACAACATTTTCAACACGCCACAAGATCAGAACAGCATTTATTTTGAGGGAGGGGGATTTCAGAATCATGAACACAAACTTTAAAACAGGTCACACAATATTTACTAAATAGAATCTAACCCATCCATGTTGAAATTAAAAGAAATTGTATACTACCTTAAACCCAAAATGACAACATGGATTTGCACATACATAAACACTAAGTAGACAAAGAAAAGGGTCGAATATTACATTAAATAATTCATTCAAGATGCATTATTTGACTTAATCAACAATGTTTGTTCATAGTATTAAATCAATTAAACAACAAATAAACTTTGAAATGGCGGGGCGGATGTGTGAATCATCATCAAATTAATGGTTATAAAATAATAGTTAGTCTGGTGATTTGTTTTCACGGTCATTCCAGATGAACTCAACCAGACCAAAATTTGAGTTAACCGGACCTCTAGTTCTGGAATGACATATCTAAAACTAACCATTTGAAAATCTTGTTTGAAATCGTCTTATTTGATGTTATTATTATCCTTATTTTATTTTTATTGGCTAAATTTTATTTGTTTGACTTGTTATTTCAATTTTACCTTCACAAACCATAAACAAGTCATATTTTGTTGAAATTAAGTTTCGTACAGATGGATAATTTTGTCATGTTTATCAGGGTCAGGATTTTACATCTAATTAAAATTTAAATTTTGGTTGGATTTCATTGGAAGGAAATTACACTCTTTCTTTTTTTGGTTTATTTGATTTGTTTTACAATTCCAATGTTTTTTGCAAAATAAACAAAATAACAGTAAGTAAATTAAGTTTCGTACATGGAAAGGCAACTTTAGTTTAAATTTGACACCAATTTTGTTATATTAATAGGTTGGTTTCATTCAGCAAAGAAAGAGCACTCTTTTGTTTTCATGGTTATAATGGATTTTCTTGAATTCTGCAAATAAACAAAAAAAACTGTAAAGTAAGTAACATAATACAACTGCAAAACTAATATAAATTTTCATTTTTTTATTCATACAAACATGTCCTTTTTTGTTTCTGCACAATTTATTAGTTACTTAAATACAATAAAATTTTCTTTGTTGACAAATACAGCACTCCAACAAAAGAAAACTTAAAACCCTATTGCAATCTATAGAAACTAAATTATTTTAATTAAGTTACATTGAAACTGGCAACATTTCAAACAATCTTTTTACAATTAAATAAAATCCCCAATTTTTCAAAATTAGATTTTTTTGAAATGTTTTTTTGGTGGTTATTCAGTTTTAACATTTGCAACATAAGAACATAAAAGAATATTATTGATGAACATACATTTAAAGCTGAATAAAGCTGTGTGCTGTGGTCCTCAAGAAAGTGGAATTATGTATCATTTTCACATTGCCGGCCGGCAATCATTGGAAAAACCAACATTTTCAAACACTGACCACAATACCAGAACAGATTTTATTTTGGAGGGGTTTTAGAATCTATGAACACAAATTAAAACAGTCAAAATATTTACTATAATATGAATCCCAACCCATCCATGTTCGAAAATTACAGCAAAAGCAAATGGTTATACCTTTTAAACAAAATGACAACGCATTTGGACATTGCATACATAAACACTGTAAGTAGACAAAAAAGGGTCATGAATATTACATTTTAAATAATTCATTAATGCATTATTTGACTTAATCGACAATGTTTTGTTCATAGTATTTCTAATATCAATTATAACAAACAAATTAAACTCATTACAAATATGTGCGGGGGATGTGTAAATCTATCATCAAATTGTTTTTGGATTGGTTATAAATTATTTTAATAGTTCTAGTACTGGTTTGATTTGTTAAATCCAATACGTCATTCGACTGAACTCAACCAGAACCCAACATTTGAGTTAGTCACCACGGACCTCTGGGTCATATGGAATGACCATGTACATGAACAACTTCATACCATTTGAAAATCTTGGTTTGAAATCGTCTTATTTGGGATGTTTAATTATTATCCTTATGGCTATTTTCACTGGGTATAATGGACATCGCTGTTTCAGTAATCGCAGAAATGGACCTTGTTTTCCCTTAAGATTTTGTTTAGTAACTTTTCAAGTACACAATATGTTATGCAGAGCAGAATCAACTCGGTATGCAATTGTATCAGTTTGACCAGTAGCAACCCCAAAACTACTACTACTTTGGTATATATAATTTTATTTAAAATATATTATAATGCTATTAATATCTTCATTAAATATCTATAAATTCAAGAAAGGAAGCAAAGGATCTTTATCTTTTGAATTTTTGAAATGTAAATTCAAAGAATCACAATTTCATCTCAACTTGTACAAGGCTCCATGAAAAGGGGCTTCATCAAAATGTGGGTCTATAAGTTAGTCTTATATGACTTTGTCTATAGACTTTTCAATAAACATTTATCAAAATTTAGTACAAAAATCGTAAGAACAAGTACTTTTGCTAAGTGAAATGTTGTATTAATGAAGTTTTGAAATGTTTTGATTATCAGTTTTGACTTTCCATGTATCATGTTTCTGTATTCTCATTTGATCAAATTTCTGACATCAATTTTTTGAATAACACTGAGCGTAAGTATCCATTCATAGTACTGGTACTTGTAAAAATTAATTTGAGAAGTCCGTTATATGCTGAATATATTTGACATTATAAATGAGATGGTTATTTAATTAGTCAAAAAGGGAAGGGGTCTTCCAAGTTAAAGCAAAAAGGGAAAACATGCGATTCCGGTGGGGGGAAAACAAAATGCATTCTACGTGCAAAGGAAATTGCAAATAGGAAGTGAAATTCCTGTTTTCCAATAGAAAACTAAAAATGACAATCAATGAAACAAATTGACGAAACTTTCCTTTGAACAACCATCAATATTTTCGCAATTTGTATATCAGTAATTCAATATTTGAAAATTTGAAAATGGATCGAGATAAATTCAATATGGGGACATGATTTTGACCTGTAGTTTAACAAGTTAATAGTGGCGATGATTGTTATCCATTGTATTTAACAAAGCAACCATAGAGAAACTAGGCTATTAGAAAAGAAAGCAAACCACTCAATAGATGTTTTAGTACCCTATTAGTATCGAACATCTAGTACGTTTCGTTTTTTTGGCCTTTTCACGATGCAGAACATAAAAGGTCATGTCTTTATTCATGATATTACTAATCAAGTCACATAAGTTCCAATCAAATAATTATAAATAAATATAATACCATTATTGCCTATTAATGAATGCAATATATGCTTAACTCTGTATAAGGGTTTTATAATGATAATATAAATTATTATATAACAAAAAATATCAAATATAATAATAATAATAATAATAATAAATTAGAACAAACACAATACTTTAAAAAAAAAAAATTGACAACATATCACTACAGGGAAATGACAAGAAAACGTCAACTTTGACAGGAAATTATGTCATTGCAAGTCGAACCTCAGGCACGCAACATTGCCATCGAGAGTAGCTCGGCTGATTTAAAAAAGCGTATGCATATGATACTACAATGCTTATTTATGTAAATTGGAATTAATTCACGTAATATAACTACAATCTTCCATTCCAGAAAATTAATTAACTTTTTAGGTTCTAATTACAAGCCATTCTTCCAAAGACCTCAGGAATCTCCAGTAGAAAGAATTAATTCCTTAAGTAAAGACCTAAGTATGATTCACATTAGACAAAGGTAAGTTGCGTTTACTTTAGGGAAAGATATTAAAGTAAATTCTTTAGAGACCAATAGAGGTCCTTTGAATTGAGTTATGAGTTACCGCCCTCAACCAGCTTAATTTGAATTAGTTTTAACATCTCGGCCATCATTGCTGCATAAAGGAAGTGATTACGGATACATTCGTCGTGGAAATCATTACATAAGGCCCCAAGAAATCATCCACAGGATCGACTGGAATCATCGGAAATTGGCCCCATAAATTTTTTCCCTCTCACACAGTGACTCAAAGTTGCAATCCTGTAAGGAAATCTACCTTGACAATTAGATGGAATAAAGTATCATCTGTGTAAGTGCGTCTTAAAGTGTATATGTTAAAAGTATTGATTATATGCTTTATATGAGTTTACTAATTGATTATTATGTTTTATACTGTCTTGTGAAAAATTTAGTAATCAACTTTATAATTGACATTTGTTATTTTTATTTTATAGGTGCGAAAAAAGAAAATGAGATAATCCAAATGACATTTTTATTTTTCAGTTATATTTAATAGGAAAATGCCACGATAAACAATTACTTTCACCCGTTAACCTTTGAAATCTCCGTGGCTTTTAGGTCGCATGACCCTTGCCACGGCCTAAACCTTGGATACGTTTTGTGGCTTTTAAGGGATAAAGTTGAAAAAGTCCACGGGTTTGTGGTTGGTTGGTTATTGCGGAATCATGTAAAGATAAAGAATGGCACTTGGGTTTTTGGCAACGTGCTCAGTGAATTAGTGAATATGAGGAACGGACTAATGAGTGGCGAATTTGGGAGTGGTAAATATACATGAGCGAACGAATTACTTGAGTAGGCAAATCGTAAAAGAAACTTTTATATAATTGAAATGGCCTTTTAATGATACCCACTTCATTTTCAAGTAAGGTAAATATTAGATGTTGGGTATATGTAATTGAAAAATGATTTATAGGATTGAAAATCATTCCACGGTGCTGATTAAAGTAGTGTCATTTGTTACTTAAGAAAGCTTGATTGGAAGTTAAATTTACATAGCGTTGAATCTTAACAGTAAAAGATTTGTAAGTTAAAGAATACCTTTTTCAAAGCCATATCATTTGCGACCGTGGTTACATCAACATTAAAATTTAAAAGTGAAGGATAATCTCCTTTTTTTCAGACTACTTTGTGACCCCAGCAGTCACATGAGAAAGTAGTTTTAAATTAAGACACATTAATTTGTTTCGAACTGCCACCAGATTTGCCACGTCGAGGAAAGTTATTTGAACTGTGGGAAATGCCTACGTGGGACTCGTTCTGGAAATTGACATTGCACATGTCATGAACTTAACGTATCATTTGTGACTTGTGTACAACTAATCATGCGCATTAATTCTTCGTCATTATCCGTCACATTCGAAATGCGTTTTCTTCCCCAACTCAAACAACCAAATCAGCTGGTGACAAAATTTTCATCCCATTTATCCGTCAATTCTCAACGTATAATGTTCTCTCAAACAATTGTGAAATTGGAACGAAATTTTAAATTCCTATAAAGGTTAAAGTTCTCAACAACCAACAGATCGTTAGCAGATGTGAATAAGACCCAATTTTGTGATTGCGACAAATCAACAGTGCTCCCCCTGCAGGAAACTGATCCGGGAAACTGAAAGGGACACAAATGTTTGAATCAACACAATCTTGTAGCTGCCACAAACTCGTTGGGAATCGTTATCAATCCAGGCTGAAAAAAACATAATGAAAAATCCCGCTTTTGGAATGACTAGTTCGTTGGAATTTAATTCTAGAATCGGTCAAAAAAACCTATAAAAAGTGAATTTTGTGAGTGCAAGTGTGCGTTAAAAAAATGGTAACACTTAACTTTAGCACATATCCAAAAGCAAATGGTGAAAAGGAAATTTGAATGTATGAGCCCAAGTAAATTACAACGAAAAAAAGTGAACTTGATTTCCAAATGATTTACATCTGCTGTGTTGAAGGGAAAATCATTGAACCATATTTATTATGAGGAAATCCGCAAAGAAAAAAAACGGACTGATTTTCTAAAAATTACAGGGGGGTGACGTAACAAGTCAATTGGACACCTATTCCTATTGTGAGAAACACATCTAAACCAATAAAGGCACCCTTTTTGAGTAAGAATTACAGCGAACAACAAAGAATTGAAAATGGAATATTGCATAGTTTGTTTGAAAACAATTGATTTAATATAAAAATTCAATCCTCAAGTTGGTTCATGAAAAATCTAACCACATTGATTGAATTGTTATATTTATTTATAATACCAGAAATGTTTTTCTAATAACAAAATTTAAAACAAGTTAGGAAAAAATATTGATGTATTTCATGAAATAATGTTATTATTAAAAATCCCAAATATTTAATTGTTTTTACAAAAAATCTATAGTAACACATTGATTGATATACTTGATTTATTATTTATGAATACATAAATTTATCTTTGCACAATCCTCTCTTATTTTTCAATGGAAAAAATATTATTCGTTTGAGAATTCAATTTAAATCCTTTGAGTAATTGGTCCAATTACTTGAAGTTTCCTCCTAACTCATAACAATGAAAGTTAAAAGCATCGGGTGGAGGCTTCAAGAATTGAAAAATATTGCTGGAGTTCATGG
Source organism: Zoroaster sp. YZ-2022 (assembly GCA_029582265.1). Lineage (NCBI taxonomy): Eukaryota > Metazoa > Echinodermata > Asteroidea > Forcipulatida > Zoroasteridae > Zoroaster > Zoroaster sp. YZ-2022. The sequence continues at coordinate 2,255,861 of CM055830.1, read as the reverse complement.
TCCATTCTGTGAAAAATAATACATACTCTCATGTAACAAATGTTGTAACTAACCAAAAATTAACAAATGTAAAATAGATTTTAGCATACTATTCTTGTTGATATTTTAAAAATTTTCCACCATTGTTCCAAGAACCCAAACCAAAAAAAAATATTAATATTCATATGCACCTGGATATTTTCTGAGTGTGATTCTTAAAGAAGTTGCCAAAGTTTACTACAAATGTTATTAGCACATGTCCAAATTACGTATACAGCATACCTGATTTTTTTTTTTAATTATTGTTGTTCTTAATTCCAATTGCGTACTTATCATAATATGTCAATTTATATTTTTTGTAAGAGAAAAATTGCTAATTTGAACAACAGTTTTTTTTTATGGGTTTATTTACTTACATTTCTTTTCTTCAAAAAACAAGATTTTTTGAAGTTTTTTCAATAAAAACACGTGAGTAAAGAATTATGTACTATAAAATCAATATTTAAATTCCCCTTTAAGGAAAACTTGCACTTTTGTTTTCTTTTGTTGCAGGTTTTACATTAGTGTTTTAAAATAACAAATCGTGGAAGAATATGCACACCAAACAAAAAAATTATAAATTCCCCCATTTATTTCTCGTCAGAAACAAAAATCATTTTAATTTTTTTGGAACGTCAATTTTTATGGCCAACAATTTAAAGCTTTTTCTTATGAACGAAAAAGCCCCAAATTTTTAATTAAACATAATTGAAATTTCAGAAACTAGAAATCATTTTTAAATATTTTATAGAACATTTATGCAAAATTTTAAAAAGTCATTAATTATCCAATCAAGACCTCTTAATTTTTTTAATTACATTAGACGGGCATTTGGTTGTAAATGATACCTTTGAAATAAAGTTGTTATTAAATCCTACTCTGTAAGAGTAACATCGCACTAAAATTGGAATCGTTGCCAAGAAATTAATTTGATACACATGCGCTGGCCCAATGGAAAAACATTTTAACATTGACAAAGATACCGAACATAATTTTAAGGGGATAAGATAGAACACAATTTAAGGTCAGAAAATTCAAATATGAACCAACCTCATGTTCGAAAATTACAGCAAAAGCAAATGGTGTATACTACCTTTTAAACCGCAAAATGACAACGCATTTGGACATGTTGCACATACATAAACACTGTAAGTAGACAAATGAAAAGTGGTCATGAATATTACATTTTAAATAATTCATTCAAGATGCATTATTTGACTTAATCACAGACAATGTTTTGTTCATAGTATTTCTTAATATCAATTCATAACAAACAAATTAAACTCATTGACAAATATGGCGGGGCGGGATGTGTGAATCTATCATCAATTATTTTGGATTGGTTATAAATTATTTTAATAGTTTCTAGTACTGGTTTGATTTGTTAGAAATTCCAATACGTGTCATTCCAGATGAACTCAACCAGAGAACCCAAAATTTGAGTTAGTCACCACGGGACCTCTGGGCGAGTTCATATGGAATGACCCATGTAATTCTAACAACTCAAACCATTTGAAAATCTTTGGTTTGAAATCGTCTTATTTGGGATGCTTAATTATTATCCTTATTGGCTATTTTTATTGGCTAAATTTTATTTGTTTTGACTTCTGTTTTACATTTCACATTTGTGACCTACTCTCACAAAACCATAAACAAGTCATATTTTGTTGAAATTAAGTTTCTGGACAGATGGAAAGAGGACAACGTTTAGCTTTAAATTTGACACCAGAATTATTGTTATATGTTAATTTCAGTATGGTGGTTTCATTCAGCTAAAGGAAAACTTGAGCACTCTTTCTTGTTTTCATGGTTTATCAGAGGAATTGCAGGATTTTACCAATTGACCAATGTTTGTTCTTGCAAAATAAACAAAATAACACGGTGAAAGATAAGAGATTAATGTCACTAATCCACCCAAAACTGCAAATACTAAATTCACTAAATTTTCACCCCATTTTATTTCATCCGGTCATAGCACAAAATCAGCATGTGCGACTTGTTTTTGTTTTCTTGAAACAGGTCACATTTATTAGTTACATTAATTCATACTTACATATTTGCATTTTTCGTTTGTTGAACTGAAATACCTAGCAGCAGGTCCAAACAAAAGGAAAACTGTTAATACCAGTACACCATAATTGACAATCTCTGATCCAGAAACTAAGTAATGAGTCATTTTTAAATATTTAATATCAAGGGCATTACTGTCATTTTTGGTTACACTGGGCCCAACACCAATTTTCTAAACAAAGTCTATTTTAACAATATACCCAATCCAAAAAGAAAGTCCCTCCCTTATACTTTTTGTTCTAATTCACAAACTATTGAGCACTTTTTTTTTTTGGGGGGGGGGGGGTTTGTTTGTTTGTTTGGTGTATATAAGTTTAGTATACACCATTTGCAAACATAAAAAGAACTAGTGAATTATTATGAAATACCTTACTTGACTGTAAGTGAGTAACAGTCTCCAGCATCTTGTGAAATAACGGCACATGCTGCTGTGGTCCTCAAGAAAAGTGGAATTATGTATCATTTTCAACGATTGCCGGCCGGCAATCATTGGAAAAACCCAACATTTTCAAACGCTGACCACAAGACTACCAGAACAGCATTTTATTTTGAGGGGGATTTTCAAGAATCTATGAACACAAACTTTAAAACAGGTCACCGTCACAATATTTACTATAATATGAATCCCTAACCCATCCATGTTCGAAAATTACAGCAAAAGCAAATGGTGTATACTACCTTTTTAAACCGCAAATGACAACGATTTGGACATGTTGCACATACATAAACACTGTAAGTAGACAAATGAAAAGTGGTCATGAATATTACATTTTAAATAATCATTCAAGATGCATTATTTGACTTAATCACAGACAATGTTTTGTTCATAGTATTTTTAATATCAATTCATAACAAACAAATTAAACTCATTGACAAATATGTGGCGGGGGCGCATGTGTAAATCTATCATCAAATTGTTTTTGGATTGGTTATAAATTATTTTAATAGGTTCTAGTACTGGTTGATTTGTTGTCCATACGTGTTTCGACATGAACTCAACCAGAGAACCCAACATTTGAGTTAGTCACCACGGACCTCTGGGCAGTTCATATGGAATGACCATGTACAATTTAACAACTTCATACCATTTGAAATCTTTGTTTGAAATCGTCTTATTTGGGATGTTTAATTATTATCCTTATTGGCTATTTTCACTAGGGTATAATGAGACATCGGCTGTTTCCAGTAATCAGCAGAAATGGACCTTGTTTTCCCTTAAGATTTTGTTTAGTAACTTTTCAAGTACACAATATGTTAATGGCAGAGCAGAATCAACTCGAGTATGCAATTGTATCAGTTGTGACCAGTAGCAACTCACAAGAATTACTACTACTACTTTGGTCATGAGGGTAGTAATTTTAATTTAACAATAGTCATTTATAAAATGCAATGATTGCATTGTAGTGCCTCATTAAATCATCTTCATTAATATTATCCAGTATGAAATGTGCAAAGCAAAAGGGACATGCAGGTATATCCTTTTGTTATTCTTTTGAAATTTGATATGAAAATGCAAATGTGTTCCACCTAACAGACATCATCTCAATCTTGTGTTCATCTACAGAGCTACCACTAATGTAAACCAAGGGCTGCTTTCACTGCAAAATGTGGGAGCGTCCTTATCAAAGTTAGATCTCTTGCATAATGACTCTTGGTGCTGATATGGACGTTTGCCCTTCTAATAAGCAACAATCATTCCAAGGCAATACTGTAGTACAACAAAAAACGTTAAAAAAACAAGCTCACTTTTTT
>CM055830.1:2200834-2251521 GCA_029582265.1 Zoroaster sp. YZ-2022 | reverse complement strand
GGAATAACTTTTAAAGTTTTCAAGGGAGGCCAATAATTTATATCTAAATTAAAGCTTAGGTTCTTCCCTTTCAGAAAAACCCAATACTTTTGAATTTGGATAATTATTTCGTACCTTAAACGGCCTCCATGGACACATAGCCCTCTGTAAAATACCGTCAACTTGCATGCGGTTTCACCGCAAACAATACAGCACTATACAGTGTTACAAAAAAACATTTCTATGGTTGGGAATAACTTTTAAAGTTTTCAAGTGAGGCCGATAATTTTATATCTAAATTAAAGCGTAGGTTCTCCACCTTCAGAAAAACACCATACTTTTGAATTTGGATAATTATTTCGTACCTTAAACGGCCTCCATGGACACATAGCCTCTGTAAAATACCGTCAACTTGCATGCGGTTTCACCGCAAACAATACAGCACTATACAGTGTTACAAAAAAACATTTCTATGGTTGGGAATAACTTTTAAAGTTTTCAACGGAGGCCGATAATTTTATATCTAAATTAAAGCTTAGGTTCTACCATTTCCGAAAAAACCAATACTTTTTAATTTGGATAATTATTTCGCACCTTAAACGGCCTCCATGGACACATAGCCCTCTGTAAAATACCGTCAACTTGCATGCGGTTTCACCGCAAACAATACAGCACTATACAGTGTTACAAAAACATTTCTATGGTTGGGAATAACTTTAAAGTTTTCAAAGGGAGGCCGATAATTTTATATCTAAATTAAAGCTTAGGTTCTCCCTTTCAGAAAAACACCATACTTTTGAATTTGGATAATTATTTCGTACCTTAAACGGCCTCCATGGACACATAGCCCTCTGTAAAATACTGTCAATCTTGCATGCGGTTTCACCGCAAACAATACAGCACTATACAGTGTTACAAAAAACATTTCTATGGTTGGGAATAACTTTTAAAGTTTTCAAGGAGGCCGATAATTTTATATCTAAATTAAAGCTTAGGTTCTCCCCTTTCAGAAAACACCAATACTTTTGAATTTGATAATTATTTCGTACCTTAAACGGCCTCCATGGACACATAGCCCTCTGTAAAATACTGTCAACTTGCATGCGGTTTCACCGCAAACAATACAGCACTATACAGTGTTACAAAAACATTTCTATGGTTGGGAATAACTTTTAAAGTTTTCAAGGAGGCCGATAATTTTATATCTAAATTAAAGCTTAGGTTCTCCCTTTCAGAAAACACCATACTTTTGAATTTGGATAATTATTTCGTACCTTAAACGGCCTCCATGGACACATAGCCCTCTGTAAAATACTGTCAATCCTTGCATGCGGTTTCACCGCAAACAATACAGCACTATACAGTGTTACAAAAACATTTCTATGGTTGGGAATAACTTTAAAGTTTTCAAGGGAGGCCGATAATTTTATATCTAAATTAAAGCTAGGTTCTCCCCTTTCAGAAAAACACCATACTTTTGAATTTGGATAATTATTTCGTACCTTAAACGGCCTCCATGGACACATAGCCCTCTGTAAAATACTGTCAACTTGCATGCGGTTTCACCGCAAACAATACAGCACTATACAGTGTTACAAAAAAAAACATTTCTATGGTTGGGAATAACTTTTAAAGTTTTCAAGGGAGGCCGATAATTTTATATCTAAATTAAAGCTTAGGTTCTCCCCTTTCAGAAAACCCAATACTTTTGAATTTGGAAAATTATTTCGTATCTTAAACGGCCTCCATGGACACATAGCCCTCTGTAAAATACCGTCAACTTGCATGCGGTTTAATACAGCACTATACAGTGTTACAACAAAAAACATTTCTATGGTTGGGAATAACTTTTAAAGTTTTCAAGGAAGGCCGATAATTTTATATCTAAATTAAAGCTTAGGTTCTCCCCTTTCAGAAAAACCCAATACTTTTGAATTTGGATAATTATTTTGTACCTTAAACGGCCTCCATGGACACATAGCCCTCTGTAAAATACCGTCAACTTGCATGCGGTTTCACCGCAAACAATACAGCACTATACAGTGTTACAAAAAAAACATTTCTATGGTTGGGAATAACTTTTAAAGTTTTCAAGGGAGGCCGATAATTTTATATCTAAATTAAAGCTTAGGTTCTCCCCCTTCAGAAAAACCCAATACTTTTGAATTTGGATAATTATTTCGTACCTTAAACGGCCTCCATGGACACATAGCCCTCTGTAAAATACCGTCAACTTGCATGCGGTTTCACCGCAAACAATACAGCACTATACAGTGTTACAAAAGATACATTTCTATGGTTGGGAATAACTTTTAAAGTTTTCAAGGGAGGCCGATAATTTTATATCTAAATTAAAGCTTAGGTTCTCCCCTTTCAGAAAAACACCATACATTTGAATTTGGATAATTATTTCGTACCTTAAACGGCCTCCATGGACACATAGCCCTCTGTAAAATACCGTCAACTTGCATGCGGTTTCACCGCAAACAATACAGCACTATACAGTGTTACAAAAAAAACATTTCTATGGTTGGGAATAACTTTTAAAGTTTTCAAGGGAGGCTGATAATTTTATATCTAAATTAAAGCTTAGGTTCTCCCCTTTCAGAAAAACCCAATACTTTTGAATTTGGATAATTATTTCGTACCTTAAACGGCCTCCATGGACACATAGCCCTCTGTAAAATACCGTCAACTTGCATGCGGTTTAATACAGCACTATACAGTGTTACAACAAAAAACATTTCTGTGGTTGGGAATAACTTTTAAAGTTTTCAAGGGAGGCCAATAATTTTATATCTAAATTAAAGCTTAGGTTCTCCCCTTTCAGAAAAACCCAATACTTTTGAATTTGGATAATTATTTCGTACCTTAAACGGCCTCCATGGACACATAGCCCTCTGTAAAATACCGTCAACTTGCATGCGGTTTCACCGCAAACAATACAGCACTATACAGTGTTACAAAAAAACATTTCTATGGTTGGGAATAACCTTTAAATTTTCAAAGGGAGGCCGATAATTTTATATCTAAATTAAAGCTTAGGTTCTCCCCTTTCAGAAAAACCCAATACTTTTGAATTTGGATAATTATTTCGCACCTTAAACGGCCTCCATGGACACATATACCTCTGTAAAATACCGTCAACTTGCATGCGGTTTCACCGCAAACAATACAGCACTATACAGTGTTACAAAAAACATTTCTATTGTTGGGAATAACTTTAAAGTTTTCAAGGAGGCCGATAATTTTATATCTAAATTAAAGCTTAGGTTCTCCCTTTCAGAAAACACCAATACTTTTGAATTTGGATAATTATTTCGTACCTTAAACGGCCTCCATGGACACATAGCCCTCTGTAAAATACTGTCAACTTGCATGCGGTTTCACCGCAAACAATACAGCACTATACAGTGTTACAAAAAACATTTCTATGGTTGGGAATAACTTTAAAGTTTTCAAGGAGGCCGATAATTTTATATCTAAATTAAAGCTTAGGTTCTCCCCTTCAGAAAAACCCAATACTTTTGAATTTGGATAATTATTTCGTACCTTAAACGGCCTCCATGGACACATAGCCCTCTGTAAAATACTGTCAACTTGCATGCGGTTTCACCGCAAACAATACAGCACTATACAGTGTTACAAAAACATTTCTATGGTTGGGAATAACTTTTAAAGTTTTCAAAGGAGGCTGATAATTTTATATCTAAATTAAAGCTTAGGTTCTCTCCTTCAGAAAACACCATACATTTGAATTTGGATAATTATTTCGTACCTTAAACGGCCTCCATGGACACATAGCCCTCTGTAAAATACTGTCAACTTGCATGCGGTTTCACCGCAAACAATACAGCACTATACAGTGTTACAAAAAACATTTCTATGGTTGGGAATAACTTTAAAGTTTTCAAGGAGGCCGATAATGTTATATCTAAATTAAAGCTTAGGTTCTCCATTTCAGAAAAACACCATACTTTTGAATTTGGATAATTATTTCGTACCTTAAACGGCCTCCATGGACACATAGCCCTCTGTAAAATACCGTCAACTTGCATGCGGTTTCACCGCAAACAATACAGCACTATACAGTGTTACAAAAACATTTCTGTGGTTGGGAATAACTTTAAAGTTTTCAAGGAGGCCAATAATTTTATATCTAAATTAAAGCTTAGGTTCTCCCTTTCAGAAAAACCCAATACTTTTGAATTTGATAATTATTTCGCACCTTAAACGGCCTCCATGGACACATAGCCCTCTGTAAAATACCGTCAACTTGCATGCGGTTTCACCGCAAACAATACAGCACTATACAGTGTTACAAAAAAACATTTCTATGGTTGGGAATAACTTTTAAAGTTTTCAAAGGGAGGCCGATAATTTTATATCTAAATTAAAGCTTAGGTTCTCCCTTTCAGAAAACCCAATACTTTTGAATTTGGATAATTATTTCGTACCTTAAACGGCCTCCATGGACACATAGCCCTGTAAAATACGGTCAACTTGCATGCGGTTTCACCGCAAACAATACAGCACTATACAGTGTTACAAAAAAACATTTCTATGGTTGGGAATAACTTTTAAAGTTTTCAAGGGAGGTCGATAATTTTATATCTAAATTAAAGCTTAGGTTCTCCCCTTTCAGAAAAACCCAATACTTTTGAATTTGGACAATTATTTCGTACCTTAAACGGCCTCCATGGACACATACCCCTCTGTAAAATACGGTCAACTTGCATGCGGTTTCACCGCAAACAATACAGCACTATACAGTGTTACAAAAAAAACATTTCTATGGTTGGGAATAACTTTTAAAGTTTTCAAGGGAGGCCGATAATTTTATATCTAAATTAAAGCTTAGGTTCTCCCCTTTCAGAAAAACCCAATACTTTTGAATTTGGATAATTATTTCGTACCTTAAACGGCCTCCATGGACACATAGCCCTCTGTAAAATACCGTCAACTTGCATGCGGTTTCACCGCAAAAAATACAGCACTATAACAGTGTTACAAAAAAAACATTTCTATGGTTGGGAATAACTTTTAAAGTTTTCAAGGGAGGCCGATAATTTTATATCTAAATTAAAGCTTAGGTTCTCCCCTTTCAGAAAAACACCATACATTTGAATTTGGATAATACTTTCGTACCTTGAACGGCCTCCATGGACACATAGCCCTCTGTAAAATACCGTCAACTTGCATGCGGTTTCACCGCAAACAATACAGCACTATACAGTGTTACAAAAAAACATTTCTAGGGTTGGGAATAACTTTTAAAGTTTTCAAGGCAGGCCGATAATGTTATATCTAAATTAAAACTTAGATTCTCCCCTTTCAGAAAAACACCATACTTTTGAATTTGGATAATTATTTCGTACCTTAAACGGCCTCCATGGACACATAGCCCTCTGTAAAATACCGTCAACTTGCATGCGGTTTAATACAGCACTATACAGTGTTACAAAAAAAAACATTTCTGTGGTTGGGAATAACTTTTAAAGTTTTCAAGGGAGGCCAATAATTTTATATCTAAATTAAAGCTTAGGTTCTCCCCTTTCAGAAAAACCCAATACTTTTGAATTTGGATAATTATTTCGTACCTTAAACGGCCTCCATGGACACATAGCCCTCTGTAAAATACCGTCAACTTGCAGGTTTCACCGCAAACAATACAGCACTATACAGTGTTACAAAAAACATTTCTATGGTTGGGAATAACTTTAAAGTTTTCAAGGGAGGCCGATAATTTTATATCTAAATTAAAGCTTAGGTTCTCCCCTTTCAGAAAAACCCAATACTTTTGAATTTGGATAATTATTTCGTACCTTAAACGGCCTCCATGGACACATAGCCCTCTGTAAAATACCGTCAACTTGCATGCGGTTTCACCGCAAACAATACAGCACTATACAGTGTTACAAAAAAACATTTCTATGGTTGGGAATAACTTTAAAGTTTTCAAGGAGGCCGATAATTTTATATCTAAATTAAAGCTTAGGTTCTCCCTTTCAGAAAACACCATACTTTTGAATTTGGATAATTATTTCGTACCTTAAACGGCCTCCATGGACACATAGCCCTCTGTAAAATACCGTCAACTTGCATGCGGTTTCACCGCAAACAATACAGCACTATACAGTGTTACAAAAGAAACATTTCTATGGTTGGGAATAACTTTTAAAGTTTTAAAGAGCGGCCGATAATTTTATATCTAAATTAAAGCTTAGGTTCTCCCCTTTCAGAAAAACCCAATACCTTTGAATTTGGATAATTATTTCGTACCTTAAACGGCCTCCATGGACACATAGCCCTCTGTAAAATACCGTCAACTTGCATGCGGTTTCACCGCAAACAATACAGCACTATACAGTGTTACAAAACAAACATTTCTATGGTTGGGAATAACTTTAAAGTTTTCAAGGGAGGCCGATAATTTTATATCTAAATTAAAGCTTAGGTTCTCCCCTTTCAGAAAAACACCATACATTTGAATTTGGATAATTATTTCGTACCTTAAACGGCCTCCATGGACACATAGCCCTCTGTAAAATACCGTCAACTTGCATGCGGTTTCACCGCAAACAATACAGCACTATACAGTGTTACAAAAAAACATTTCTATGGTTGGGAATAACTTTTAAAGTTTTCATGGGAGGCTGATAATTTTATATCTAAATTAAAGCTTAGGTTCTCCCCTTTAAGACACACCATACTTTTGAATTTGGATAATTATTTCGTACCTTAAACGGCCTCCATGGACACATAGCCCTCTGTAAAATACCGTCAACTTGCATGCGGTTTAATACAGCACTATACAGTGTTACAAAAAAAAACATTTCTGTGGTTGGGAATAACTTTTAAAGTTTTCAAGGGAGGCCAATAATTTTATATCTAAATTAAAGCTTAGGTTCTCCCTTTCAGAAAAACCCAATACTTTTGAATTTGGATAATTATTTCGTACCTTAAACGGCCTCCATGGACACATAGCCCTCTGTAAAATACCGTCAACTTGCATGCGGTTTCACCGCAAACAATACAGCACTATACAGTGTTACAAAAAACATTTCTATGGTTGGGAATAACTTTTAAAGTTTTCAAGCAGGGCCGATAATTTTATATCTAAATTAAAGCTTAGGTTCTCCCCTTTCAGAAAAACCCAATACTTTTGAATTTGGATAATTATTTCGTACCTTAAACGGCCTCCATGGACACATAGCCCTCTGTAAAATACGGTCAACTTGCATGCGGTTTCACCGCAAACAATACAGCACTATACAGTGTTACAAAAAAACATTTCTATGGTTGGGAATAACTTTTAAAGTTTTCAAGGGAGGCCGATAATTTTATATCTAAATTAAAGCTTAGGTTCTCCCCTTCAGAAAAACCCAATACTTTTGAATTTGGATAATTATTTCGTACCTTAAACGGCCTCCATGGACACATAGCCCTCTGTAAAATACCGTCAACTTGCATGCGGTTTCACCGCAAACAATACAGCACTATACAGTGTTACAAAAAACATTTCTATGGTTGGGAATAACTTTAAAGTTTTCAAGGGAGGCCGATAATTTTATATCTAAATTAAAGCTTAGGTCTCCCCTTTCAGAAAAACACCATACTTTTGAATTTGGATAATTATTTCGTACCTTAAACGGCCTCCATGGACACATAGCCTCTGTAAAATACCGTCAACTTGCATGCGGTTTCACCGCAAACAATACAGCACTATACAGTGTTACAAAAAACATTTCTATGGTTGGGAATAACTTTAAAGTTTTCAAGGAGGCCGATAATTTTATATCTAAATTAAAGCTTAGGTTCTCCCTTCAGAAAACCCAATACTTTTGAATTTGGATAATTATTTCGTACCTTAAACGGCCTCCATGGACACATAGCCCTCTGTAAAATACGGTCAACTTGCATGCGGTTTCACCGCAAACAATACAGCACTATACAGTGTTACAAAAAAAACATTTCTATGGTTGGGAATAACTTTAAAGTTTTCAAGGGAGGCCGATAATGTTATATCTAAATTAAAGCTTAGGTTCTCTTCTTTCAGAAAAACACCATACTTTCGAATTTGGATAATTATTTCGTACCTTAAACGGCCTCCATGGACACATAGCCCTCTGTAAAATACCGACAACTTGCATGCGGTTTCACCGCAAACAATACAGCACTATACAGTGTTACAAAATAAACATTTCTATGGTTGGGAATAACTTTTAAAGTTTTCAAGGGAGGCCGATAATTTTATATCTAAATTAAAGCTTAGGTTCTCCCCTTTCAGAAAAACCCAATACTTTTGAATTTGGATAATTATTTCGTACCTTAAACGGCCTCCATGGACACATAGCCCTCTGTAAAATACCGTCAACTTGCATGCGGTTTAATACAGCACTATACAGTGTTACAAAAAAAACATTTCTGTGGTTGGGAATAACTTTTAAAGTTGTCAAGGGAGGCCAATAATTTTATATCTAAATTAAAGCTTAGGTTCTCCCCTTTCAGAAAAACCCAATACTTTTGAATTTGGATAATTATTTCGTACCTTAAACGGCCTCCATGGACACATAGCCCTCTGTAAAATACCGTCAACTTGCATGCGGTTTCACCGCAAACAATACAGCACTATACAGTGTTACAAAAAAAAACATTTCTATGGTTGGGAATAACTTTTAAAGTTTTCATTGGAGGCCTATAATTGATATCTAAATTAAAGCTTAGGTTCTCCCCTTTCAGAAAAACACCATACTTTTGAATTTGGATAATTATTTCGTACCTTAAACGGCCTCCATGGACACATAGCCCTCTGTAAAATACCGTCAACTTGCATGCGGTTTAATACAGCACTATACAGTGTTACAAAAAAAACATTTCTGTGGTTGGGAATAACTTTTAAAGTTTTCAAGGGAGGCCAATAATTTTATATCTAAATTAAAGCTTAGGTTCTCCCCTTTCAGAAAAACCAATACTTTTGAATTTGGATAATTATTTCGTACCTTAAACGGCCTCCATGGACACATAGCCCTCTGTAAATACCGTCAACTTGCATGCGGTTTCACCGCAAACAATACAGCACTATACAGTGTTACAAAAACATTTCTATGGTTGGGAATAACTTTTAAAGTTTTCATTGGAGGCTGATAATTTTATATCTAAATTAAAGCTTAGGTTCTCCCCTTTCAGAAAAACCCAATACTTTTGAATTTGGATAATTATTTCGTACCTTAAACGGCCTCCATGGACACATAGCCCTCTGTAAAATACCGTCAACTTGCATGCGGTTTCACCGCAAACAATACAGCACTATACAGTGTTACAAAAACATTTCTATGGTTGGGAATAACTTTAAAGTTTTCAAGGAGGCCGATAATTTTATATATAAATTATAAGCTTATTTTCTACCCTTTCAGAAAACACCAATACTTTTGAATTTGGATAATCTATTTTCACCTTAAACGGCCTCCATGGACACATAGCCCTCTGTAAAATACCGTCAACTTGCATGCGGTTTCACCGCAAACAATACAGCACTATACAGTGTTACAAAAACATTTCTATGGTTGGGAATAACTTTTAAAGTTTTCAAGGGAGGCCGATAATTTTATATCTAAATTAAAGCTTAGGTTCTCCCCTTTCAGAAAAACCCAATACTTTTGAATTTGGATAATTATTTCGCACCTTAAACGGCCTCCATGGACACATAGCCCTCTGTAAAATACCGTCAACTTGCATGCGGTTTCACCGCAAACAATACAGCACTATACAGTGTTACAAAAAAAACATTTCTATGGTTGGGAATAACTTTTAAAGTTTTCAAGGGAGGCCGATAATTTTATATCTAAATTAAAGCTTAGGTTCTCCCCTTTCAGAAAAACACCATACTTTTGAATTTGGATAATTATTTCGTACCTTAACGGCCTCCATGGACACATAGCCCTCTGTAAAATACCGTCAACTTGCATGCGGTTTCACCGCAAACAATACAGCACTATACAGTGTTACAAAAAAAAACATTTCTATGGTTGGGAATAACTGTTAAAGTTTTCAAGGGAGGCCGATAATTTTATATCTAAATTAAAGCTTAGGTTCTCCCCTTTCAGAAAAACACCATACTTTTGAATTTGGATAATTATTTCGTACCTTAAACGGCCTCCATGGACACATAGCCCTCTGTAAAATACCGTCAACTTGCATGCGGTTTAATACAGCACTATACAGTGTTACAAAAAAAAACATTTCTGTGGTTGGGAATAACTTTTAAAGTTTTCAAGGGAGGCCAATAATTTTATATCTAAATTAAAGCTTAGGTTCTCCCCTTTCAGAAAAACCCAATACTTTTGAATTTGGATAATTATTTCGTACCTTAAACGGCCTCCATGGACACATAGCCCTCTGTAAAATACCGTCAACTTGCATGCGGTTTCACCGCAAACAATACAGCACTATACAGTGTTACAAAAAAACATTTCTATGGTTGGGAATAACTTTTAAAGTTTTCAATGGAGGCCGATAATTTGATATCTAAATTAAAGCTTAGGTTCTCAACTTTCAGAAAACACAATACTTTTGAATTTGGATAATTATTTCGTACCTTAAACGGCCTCCATGGACACATAGCCCTCTGTAAAATACGGTCAACTTGCATGCGGTTTCACCGCAAACAATACAGCACTATACAGTGTTACAAAAAAACATTTCTATGGTTGGGAATAACTTTTAAAGTTTTCAAGGGAGGCCGATAATTTTATATCTAAATTAAAGCTTAGGTTCTCCTTTCAGAAAAACCCAATACTTTTGAATTTGGATAATTATTTCGTACCTTAAACGGCCTCCATGGACACATAGCCCTCTGTAAAATACCGTCAACTTGCATGCGGTTTCACCGCAAACAATACAGCACTATACAGTGTTACAAAAAACATTTCAATTGTTGGGAATAACTTTTAAAGTTTTCAAGGAGGCCGATAATTTTATATCTAAATTAAAGCTTAGGTTCTCCCTTTCAGAAAACACCATACTTTTGAATTTGGATAATTATTTCGTACCTTAAACGGCCTCAATGGACACATAGCCGTCTGTAAAATACTGTCAAATTGCATGCGGATTCTCCGCAAACAATACAGCACTATACAGTGTTACAAAAAACATTTCTATGGTTGGGAATAACTTTAAAGTTTTCAAGGGAGGCCGATAATGTTATATCTAAATTAAAGCTTAGGTTCTCTTCTTTCAGAAAAACACCATACTTTTGAATTTGGATAATTATTTCGTACCTTAAACGGCCTCCATGGACACATAGCCCTCTGTAAAATACCGTCAACTTGCATGCGGTTTCACCGCAAACAATACAGCACTATACAGTGTTACAAAAACATTTCTGTGGTTGGGAATAACTTTAAAGTTTTCAAGGGAGGCCAATAATTTTATATCTAAATTAAAGCTTAGGTTCTCCCCTTCAGAAAAACCCAATACTTTTGAATTTGGATAATTATTTCGTACCTTAAACGGCCTCCATGGACACATAGCCCTCTGTAAAATACGGTCAACTTGCATGCGGTTTCACCGCAAACAATACAGCACTATACAGTGTTACAAAAACATTTCTATGGTTGGGAATAACTTTTAAAGTTTTCAAGGGAGGCCGATAATTTTATATCTAAATTAAAGCTTAGGTTCTCCCCTTTCAGAAAAACACCATACTTTTGAATTTGGATAATTATTTCGTACCTTAAACGGCCTCCATGGACACATAGCCCTCTGTAAAATACCGTCAACTTGCATGCGGTTTCACCGCAAACAATACAGCACTATACAGTGTTACAACAAAAACATTTCTATGGTTGGGAATAACTTTTAAAGTTTTCAAGGGAGGCCGATAATTTTATATCTAAATTAAAGCTTAGGTTCTCCCCTATCAGAAAAACCCAATACTTTTGAATTTGGATAATTATTTCGTACCTTAAACGGCCTCCATGGACACATAGCCCTCTGTAAAATACCGTCAACTTGCATGCGGTTTCACCGCAAACAATACAGCACTATACAGTGTTACAAAAAAAACATTTCTATGGTTGGGAATAACTTTTAAAGTTTTCAAGGGAGGCCGATAATTTTATATCTAAATTAAAGCTTAGGTTCTCCCTTTTCAGAAAAACCCAATACTTTTGAATTTGGATAATTATTTCGTACCTTAAACGGCCTCCATGGACACATAGCCCTCTGTAAAATACGGTCAACTTGCATGCGGTTTCACCACAAACAATACAGCACTATACAGTGTTACAAAAAAACATTTCTATTGTTGGGAATAACTTTTAAAGTTTTCAAGGAGGCCGATAATTTTATATCTAAATTAAAGCTTAGGTTCTCCCTTTCAGAAAAACACCAATACTTTTGAATTTGGATAATTATTTCGTACCTTAAACGGCCTCCATGGACACATAGCCCTCTGTAAAATACCGTCAACTTGCATGCGGTTTCACCGCAAACAATACAGCACTATACAGTGTTACAAAAAACATTTCTATTGTTGGGAATAACTTTTAAAGTTTTCAAAGGGAGGCCGATAATTTTATATCTAAATTAAAGATAAGGTACTCCCCTTTCAGAAAAACCAAATACTTTTGAATTTGGATAATTATTTCGTACCTTAAACGGCCTCCATGGACACATAGCCCTCTGTAAAATACCGTCAACTTGCATGCGGTTTCACCGCAAACAATACAGCACTATACAGTGTTACAAAAAACATTTCTATGGTTGGGAATAACTTTTAAAGTTTTCAAGGGAGGCCGATAATTTTATATCTAAATTAAAGCTTAGGTTCTCCCCTTTCAGAAAAACCCAATACTTTTGAATTTGGATAATTATTTCGTACCTTAAACGGCCTCCATGGACACATAGCCCTCTGTAAAATACTGTCAACTTGCATGCGGTTTCACCGCAAACAATACAGCACTATACAGTGTTACAAAAAAACATTTCTATTGTTGGGAATAACTTTTAAAGTTTTCAATGGAGGCCGATAATTTTATATCTAAATTAAAGCTTAGGTTCTCCCCTTTCAGAAAAACACCATACTTTTGAATTTGGATAATTATTTCGTACCTTAAACGGCCTCCATGGACACATAGCCCTCTGTAAAATACCGTCAACTTGCATGCGGTTTAATACAGCACTATACAGTGTTACAAAAAAAAACATTTCTGTGGTTGGGAATAACTTTTAAAGTTTTCAAGGGAGGCCAATAATTTTATATCTAAATTAAAGCTTAGGTTCTCCCCTTTCAGAAAAACCCAATACTTTTGAATTTGGATAATTATTTCGTACCTTAAATGGCCTCCATGGACACATAGCACTCTGTAAAATACCGTCAACTTGCATGCGGTT
The DNA here is from genome assembly GCA_029582265.1 of Zoroaster sp. YZ-2022. Taxonomy (NCBI): domain Eukaryota; kingdom Metazoa; phylum Echinodermata; class Asteroidea; order Forcipulatida; family Zoroasteridae; genus Zoroaster; species Zoroaster sp. YZ-2022. The sequence goes on along the minus strand of CM055830.1, from coordinate 2,238,147 downwards.
TCACCACAAACAATACAGCACTATACTGTGTTACAAAAAAAACATTTCTAGGGTTGGGAATAACTTTTAAAGTTTTCAAGGAGGTTGATAATTTTATATCTAAATTAAAGCTTAGGTTCTCCCTTTCAGAGAAAACACCATACTTTTGAATTTGGATAATTATTTCGTACCTTAAACGGCCTCCATGGACACATAGCCCTCTGTAAAATACCGTCAACTTGCATGCGGTTTCACCGCAAACAATACAGCACTATACAGTGTTACAAAAAACATTTCTATGGTTGGGAATAACTTTTAAAGTTTTCAAGGGAGGCCGATAATTTTATATCTAAATTAAAGCTTAGGTTCTCCCTTTCAGAAAACCCAATACTTTTGAATTTGGATAATTATTTCGTACCTTAAACGGCCTCCATGGACACATAGCCCTCTGTAAAATACCGTCAACTTGCATGCGGTTTCACCGCAAACAATACAGCACTATACAGTGTTACAAAAAAACATTTCTATGGTTGGGAATAACTTTTAAAGTTTTCAAGGAGGCCGATAATTTTATATCTAAATTAAAGCTTAGGTTCTCCCTTTCAGAAAAACCAATACTTTTGAATTTGGATAATTATTTCGTACCTTAAACGGCCTCCATGGACACATAGCCCTCTGTAAAATACCGTCAACTTGCATGCGGTTTCACCGCAAACAATACAGCACTATACAGTGTTACAAAAAAACATTTCTATGGTTGGGAATAACTTTAAAGTTTTCAAGGAGGCCGATAATTTTATATCTAAATTAAAGCTTAGGTTCTCCCCTTTCAGAAAAACACCATACTTTTGAATTTGGATAATTATTTCGTACCTTAAACGGCCTCCATGGACACATAGCCCTCTGTAAAATACCGTCAACTTGCATGCGGTTTCACCGCAAACAATACAGCACTATACAGTGTTACAAAAAAAACATTTCTATGGTTGGGAATAACTTTAAAGTTTTCAAGGGAGGCCGATAATTTTATATCTAAATTAAAGCTTAGGTTCTCCCCTTTCAGAAAAACCCAATACTTTTGAATTTGGATAATTATTTCGTACCTTAAACGGCCTCCATGGACACATAGCCCTCTGTAAAATACCGTCAACTTGCATGCGGTTTCACCGCAAACAATACAGCACTATACAGTGTTACAAAAAAACACATTTCTATGGTTGGGAATAACTTTTAAAGTTTTCAAGGGAGGCCGATAATTTTATATCTAAATTAAAGCTTAGGTTCTCCCCTTTCAGAAAAACCCAATACTTTTGAATTTGGATAATTATTTCGTACCTTAAACGGCCTCCATGGACACATAGCCCTCTGTAAAATACCGTCAACTTGCATGCGGTTTCACCGCAAACAATACAGCACTATACAGTGTTACACAAAAAACATTTCTATGGTTGGGAATAACTTTTAAAGTTTTCAAGGGAGGCCGATAATTTTATATCTAAATTAAAGCTTAGGTTCTCCCCTTACAGAAAAACCCAATACTTTTGAATTTGGATAATTATTTCGTACCTTAAACGGCCTCCATGGACACATAGCCCTCTGTAAAATACCGTCAACTTGCATGCGGTTTCACCGCAAACAATACAGCACTATACAGTGTTACAAAAAACATTTCTATGGTTGGGAATAACTTTTAAAGTTTTCAAGGAGGCCGATAATTTTATATCTAAATTAAAGCTTAGGTTCTCCACTTTCAGAAAAACACCATACTTTTGAATTTGGATAATATTTTCGTACCTTAAACGGCCTCCATGGACACATAGCCCTCTGTAAAATACCGTCAACTTGCATGCGGTTTCACCGCAAACAATACAGCACTATACAGTGTTACAAAAAAAACATTTCTATGGTTGGGAATAACTTTAAAGTTTTCAAGGGAGGCCGATAATGTTATATCTAAATTAAAGCTTAGGTTCTCCCCTTTCAGAAAAACCCAATACTTTTGAATTTGGATAATTATTTCGTACCTTAAACGGCCTCCATGGACACATAGCCCTCTGTAAAATACCGTCAACTTGCATGCGGTTTAATACAGCACTATACAGTGTTACAAAAAAAAACATTTCTGTGGTTGGGAATAACTTTTAAAGTTTTCAAGTGAGGCCAATAATTTTATATCTAAATTAAAGCTTAGGTTCTCCCCTTTCAGAAAAACCCAATACTTTTGAATTTGGATAATTATTTCGTACCTTAAACGGCCTCCATGGACACATAGCCCTCTGTAAAATACGGTCAACTTGTATGCGGTTTCACTGCAAACAATACAGCACTATACAGTGTTACAAAAAACATTTCTATGGTTGGGAATAACTTTAAAGTTTTCAAGGAGGCTGAATAATTTTATATCTAAATTAAAGCTTAGGTTCTCCCCTTTCAGAAAAACACCATACTTTGAATTTGATAATTATTTCGCACCATAAACGGCCTCCATGGACACATAGCCCTCTGTAAAATCCTGTCAACTTGCATGCGGTTTCACAAACAATACAGCACTATACAGTGTTACAAAAAAACATTTCTATGGTTGGGAATAACTTTAAAGTTTTCAAGAGAGGCCGATAATTTTATATCTAAATTAAAGCGTAGGTTCTCCCCTTTCAGAAAAACACCATACTTTTGAATTTGGATAATTATTTCGTACCTTAAACGGCCTCCATGGACACATAGCCCTCTGTAAAATACCGTCAACTTGCATGCGGTTTCACCGCAAACAATACAGCACTATACAGTGTTACAAAAAAACATTTCTAGGGTTGGGAATAACTTTTAAAGTTTTCAAGGGAGGCCGATAATGTTATATCTAAATTAAAGCTTAGATTCTCCCCTTTCAGAAAAACACCATACTTTTGAATTTGGATAATTATTTCGTACCTTAAACGGCCTCCATGGACACATAGCCCTCTGTAAAATACCGTCAACTTGCATGCGGTTTAATACAGCACTATACAGTGTTACCAAAACATTTCTGTGGTTGGGAATAACTTTTAAAGTTTTCAAGGGAGGCCAATAATTTTATATCTAAATTAAAGCTTAGGTTCTCCCCTTTCAGAAAAACCCAATACTTTTGTATTTGGATAATTATTTCGTACCTTAAACGGCCTCCATGGACACATAGCCCTCTGTAAAATGCCGTCAACTTGCATGCGGTTTCAGCGCAAACAATACAGCACTATACAGTGTTACAAAAAAACATTTCTATTGTTGGGAATAACTTTTAAAGTTTTCAAGGGAGGCCGATAATTTTATATCTAAATTAAAGCTTAGGTTCTCCCTTTCAGAAAAACCCAATACTTTTGTATTTGGATAATTATTTCGTACCTTAAACGGCCTCCATGGACACTTAGCCCTCTGTAAACTACGGTCAACTTGCATGCGGTTTCACCGCAAACAATACAGCACTATTCAGTGTTACAAACAAACTTTTCTATGGTTGGGAATAACTTTTAAAGTTTTCAAGGGAGGCCGATAATTTTATATCTAAATTAAAGCTTAGGTTCTCCCTTTCAGAAAAACCCAATACTTTTGAATTTGGATAATTATTTCGTACCTTAAACGGCCTCCATGGACACATAGCCCTCTGTAAAATACGGTCAACTTGCATGCGGTTTCACCGCAAACAATACAGCACTATACAGTGTTACAAAAAAAACATTTCTATGGTTGGGAATAACTTTTAAAGTTTTCAAGGGAGGCCGATAATTTTATATCTAAATTAAAGCTTAGGTTCTCCCCTTTCAGAAAAACCCAATACTTTTGAATTTGGATAATTATTTCGCACCTTAAACGGCCTCCATGGACACATAGCCCTCTGTAAAATACGGTCAACTTGCATGCGGTTTCACCGCAAACAATACAGCACTATACAGTGTTACAAAAAAAACATTTCTATGGTTGGGAATAACTTTTAAAGTTTTCAAGGGAGGCCTGATAATTTTATATCTAAATTAAAGCTACGTTCTCCCTTTCAGAAAAACACCATACTTTTGAATTTGGATAATTATTTCGTACCTTAAACGGCCTCCATGGACACATAGCCCTCTGTAAAATACCGTCAACTTGCATGCGGTTTCACCGCAAACAATACAGCACTATACAGTGTTACAAAAAAACATTTCTATTGTTGGGAATAACTTTTAAAGTTTTCATGAGAGGCCGATAATTTTATATCTAAATTAAAGCTTAGGTTCTTCCCTTTCAGAAAAACCCAATACTTTTGAATTTGGATAATTATTTCGTACCTTAAACGGCCTCCATGGACACATAGCCCTCTGTAAAATACGGTCAACTTGTATGCGGTTTCACCGCAAACAATACAGCACTATACAGTGTTACAAAAAAAACATTTCTATGGTTGGGAATAACTTTTAAAGTTTTCAAGGGAGGCCGATAATTTTATATCTAAATTAAAGTTAAGGTTCTCCCCTTTCAGAAAAACCCAATACTTTTGTATTTGGATAATTATTTCGTACCTTAAACGGCCTCCATGGACACATAGCCCTCTGTAAAATGCCGTCAACTTGCATGCGGTTTCAGCGCAAACAATACAGCACTATACAGTGTTACAAAAAACATTTCTATTGTTGGGAATAACTTTAAAGTTTTCAAGGAGGCCGATAATTTTATATCTAAATTAAAGCTTAGGTTCTCCCTTTCAGAAAAACCCAATACTTTTGAATTTGGATAATTATTTCGTACCTTAAACGGCCTCCATGGACACTTAGCCCTCTGTAAAATACGGTCAACTTGCATGCGGTTTCAGCGCAAACAATACAGCACTATACAGTATTACAAAAAAAACATTTCTATTGTTGGGAATAACTTTTAAAGTTTTCAAGGGAGGTCGATAATTTTATATCTAAATTAAAGCGTAGGTTCTCCCCTTTCAGAAAAACACCATACTTTTGAATTTGAATAATTATTTCGTACCTTAAACGGCCTCCATGGACACATAGCCCTCTGTAAAATACCGTCAACTTGCATGCGGTTTCACCGCAAACAATACAGCACTATACAGTGTTACAAAAAAACATTTCTATGGTTGGGAATAACTTTTAAAGTTTTCAAGGGAGGCCGATAATTTTATATCTAAATTAAAGCTTAGGTTCTCCCCTTTCAGAAAAACCAAATACTTTTGAATTTGGATAATTATTTCGTACCTTAAACGGCCTCCATGGACACATAGCCCTCTGTAAAATACGGTCAACTTGCATGCGGTTTCACCGCAAACAATACAGCACTATACAGTGTTACAAAAAAAACATTTCTATGGTTGGGAATAACTTTTAAAGTTTTCAAGGAAGGCCGATAATTTTATATCTAAATTAAAGTTAAGGTTCTCCCCTTTCAGAAAAACCCAATACTTTTGTATTTGGATAATTATTTCGTAGAGGGAGTGTTCCTGGAGTTACCGACACAAGTTAGTAATTACATTGTTTTTACAAGAAAAAAAAAGCCACAGACGCCTGGCAGTCTATGATATCCTAAAGTGGACCATTCCACATGTCTTAGAAGGGGTGTCAGTTCTCAGACCTGTGTAGCTTTCTTTTGGGGGGGTGGGGAATGTAATTGCTGCCATATGCCTGTGCACAAAATCAACCATCCATTGTGTACACATAAAGACCTACCCAGATCTAACCCTCTGATAAGTGGAACCATCTGTTTGGCATCTGGCTGTGCCCTTTGATCTCTTGCGGCATGCCAGTGCTAGGCATACCCCCCCCCCCCCCCAGACAGAGTGGCTGCGTTATGTTACATCGTGGAGAGATGTGGTTGAGAGATATGCTGCATAAGTATATGGCTGTTTGGTGTTTGCCAGGTCATACAGGAGAGAGCTACACTACACAGCCGTCGTGTGTCATCTGGGGTTGTAAATAATACTAGACCATAGCAGGGCATGTGTGAAGTCATTTGGATGTAACAAATTAATTGGGAATGCATAGATAATACTTTTAATATCATTAATAGGTGTGCCAGGGACAGGTACCACGTTCGAATAAAGTGGTAGGACCTCCCTCGTCGGAGGGTTAAACTGTATACACTGTTCACTGTACAGAGCAGTATCTAATTAGCATATAATACATCGTAGCAGTTTGTACACAGTTTTGGAATTGTTAACGCTTCTTCTAAATCTAAGACTAAGAGTGAATTCTAACAGATCGTTTTGGGCATTCATGACCTCAATTATCTCATCGTGATGATGATGTGCGTTACTCCAGCAGTAACATAGGTTGCTATTGGAGGGTACTTTCAAGAGCACCAGGTAAGGTTAGCTCTTCGGTTTCGGCTTCGTCTTCTTCGGCTTGAATCTACGTTTGGGTAAGTCGTGGTACACCATTCCTTGATCATGACATCTCGGGTGTGTTCTTAGTTTCATAACGTTTCATAACGTGTCATAACGTGAAATATGATGTTTTGCATCTTTTCGTGATTGATGCAGTCAAATTAACTTCCAACAATGATTGTTTAATTTACCAATATGGCAGAAAAAGCGTCTAGAACAACAAAATGGTTAGTAACTTTTCCCAAAATTGTTGGGTATTTATTTTTAAATATTGGTTTTGGTTAGCCGGTTAGCAAATTTCTAAATGGTTAGTGCAGTTTTTTTATTTTAATTTATGCAATAACCAAATGATGTTTCATTATATTTTTAGTCTTTGATATATCTAAATAACAGCCAAAATAAATAAATAAATAAATAAAGATAATAAAGATAAGGCCTAAACATTTACGTATTATTGTGGTCTTTGTAAAGTAAGTTTTTCTTCATTCATAATGTGACTATTAATTTTTCTAAAAAAATGTTTCATGACATCATCACAGATCACAACGCCCCATCTCAGAAATTGAACCAAACTATTAATATTTTGTCATGAAGAAGAATAATTGTGTCATTATGGACAGTTATCGATAGTTTAGTGTTGATGTTTCCAGATAATTAATGCTAGTTCATAGTGTACAACCCTTCTTGACCTATTTTTTCACCAGTCAAAGTTTATTATTGTTATACTTTTAGACTTTCTATTGACAGCTGTGAGACCGAGTGGTGCTGATGATGGCTGTGTGGGCAATGTGCCCAGGAAATGTTTGAGGATCACATGCCTCTTTCTGCGCATCGTGATGGGATAAATTTCCATCGTAACAAATTTATATTGTTGTTATTGGCTATTCGATTGCTCATAAATATATGTTCACCATGTTACATTTCATCAGAAAAAACTCTTTAACATTGTTGAAAAGCTGCTTCATAAACCCAAAGCTCCAGTGCTTCCATCTACACACTCCGATCAGGACCTCGCAAATGCTTTTTCAAACTTTTTGTCACAAAAATTGAGAATATCCGTCGTTCTTTTCCCTCAGTACCTGCCATTCTATCACAAACACCATCACGCAAGGATCCACAATGTAGACTGTCCATGTTTGAGCCTACTAGTGTTACGGAGATCAAGAAACTCATCATGAAATCGCCATCAAAATCATGTGAACTTGATCCAGTGACAACTTCGCTAATAAAACAAAATATTGATGTGTTTGCTAAGTATATCACAATTATTGTAAACAGATCTCTTTCTTCCGGTTGTTTCCCTAATAGCCAGAAGGTTGCTCATGTTAAACCACTCCTAAAGAAACCCAATTTGGACAAGGAAGTTTTCAAAAATTACCGACCAGTAGCGAATTTAAAGTACCTTGGAAAAACAATCGAGCGAGTTGTTTCATCACGGATCTCTGACCATGTTCGTGCTAATAACCTGTCGGACACATTTCAGTCAGCCTACAAACCATTTCATGGAACGGAAACTGCTCTTCTTCGCGTCAACAATGACATTTTATCTGCCATGGATGAGGGGAAAATCACTGCATTAGTTTTGTTAGACTTAAGCGCCGCATTTGACACGGTCGATCATAAAATCCTTCTCTCCCGCCTTCAATATCATCTTGGAATACAGGACACAGCCCTGGATTGGTGTAAGTCCTACCTTTTAAATAGGCCTCAGCATGTTTGTATTGGTAACGCTATCTCCGAGCCTGTTATTCTTGACTATTCTGTACCTCAAGGCTCTGTGCTCGGCCCACAGTGGTTTACTGTTTATACCTTTCCAGTTCGTGATATTAGCTGTTTTATTTATACAGGGTAACCTTATCAGTTACAAACTGCTTTCCATGAGGGCCCTGATTCAAATGATATAACAAATTCCATAACTTATGAACATAACTTATTATAAAATCAAAACTAAAACAATTTAAGTTATTAGCACTGTAGATATTAAAATACAAAGCAAAATGTTCTAAAATGAATAAAATGTAAAATATGAATTTAAAACTTATGAATTTAAAACTTAAAACTCCGAAGGGGAGGGGGACCAAAGAATGAATAATACACTTAAAATAAGTTTAAAAGAACAATATTGGATACAGAAAAGAACAATACAATTACAATAAGATAAAAGAACAGTATGTAAGAAAATGTGTATTAAAAATGTAGAATACAAGGAAAAGGGCGGAAAAATAATTAAAATTAGCCTTTAAAATACAGGACTAGCTGGACAAGTGATTAAATCAAAATTAATATGAAAGAGAAACCACTCTATATAAACAAAGATGACAACAGGAATATTACAATTTGTATACAAAATAAATTTGAAGCAGAGATAAAATTATTAATAATTAAAACAGGAATGTCATAAAACGTTAATCAACAAAGAAAGATTTGAATTTATTAAGTGACTCTGCCTGTTTCTGGGCCGTGGTAAGTTTGTTCCATCCCAGGGTTCCAAGGTACTGAAAAGTGCGCCTTGCAGCATTTGTCTTGGGAATAATTGACAGATGTAATGACCCGTTTGTCTTGGCGCGAGTATTAGCAGAGTGACATGGTTTATCAAAGCGAGAACTTAGATATGCTGGACTCAGGCTATTCACACATTTATAAACTTCACACATTCTGTGATTTTCCCAACGGGCCGGCAAAGGTAACCACGCAAGTGCCCGTTGTAATTCATGGATGTGAGTTCTAGGATGAGCGTTAAGGATTAATCTGGCCAAACGATTGTGCAATTTAAGGAGTTTGTCTGAGTAGCAGTGTGCACAACCTGACCAGGCAACATCGCAATAGTCAAACAAGGCAATATCATGGCACTGCTCAACATTTTAAACGTCGCACTAGGAAGGCAGGGCTTAGCAGATCGTCGCAAAAATCCCATTTTCATAGATATTTTCTTGGCAGTAAAATCAATGTGGTCAGACCAAGACATATGCTCATCAAGGATAACCCCGAGATATTTATACAGCTGAACTCGTTCGATGGACGTATCATTTAATGTGATCTGCACCTGAGAAAAAGTAGGTAGCCTTGGGCGAGAACCAAATATCATAAATTTTGTTTTACTCACATTAAGCGTCAGTTTATGGTTCACCAACCATTTAGTTACTTGATTAAGGCCATTCACCATGTCAGATTCGATGGTATCGGGGTTGTACCATCAAACATTATCATGGTATCATCGGCATACATACTCACTTTGGTTTCTGGTTTTGATGCTATACACGAAGGAAGACTGTTAATAAAAATGATAAAAGAAGGGGACCAAGTATTGATCCTTGTGGAACCCCAACACTCAGATTTGCAAAGTCAAGTGGTACCGTCGATTTTTGTGGCCTGTTTTCTTCCTGAAAGGTACGACTTAAACCATTTCAATTCAAGCTCCTCGACTCCATTATAGTATAGTTTGGACAGGAGGATTTCATGGTCAACAGTATCGAACGCCTTCTTAAGATCTAAAAGTATGGCGCCTGTTACCTTACCATTGTCTATGTTATTGAGAATGTGGTCAGTAACATCTAAGACTACAGTTTGAGTAGAATGGTGCGGTCTAAACCAGACTGTTCTGTAACGAGAAGCTCATTCCTGTTGAGAAAAGTAGACAGTTGTTCATTTACAGCTCTTTCGAGAAGTTTTGAGACCAGTGGGAGAACTGAGATAGGTCTATAATTAGTAAGCTCATCTCGATCACCACCCTTAAATACTGGAGTTACCTGGGCCATCTTCCAGTCCTCTGGCACAATACCCGTAAAAAAGAGATTTATTAATAAGGTATGTCAAGGAGGTACAGATAGCAGGACAAGCTATTTTGAGAAATTTGCTGGATATCCCTGTCAACACCTGTTGCCACAGAAGGGTCCATTTGCTTGATTTGTTTCTCCACAAAACTAGCTGTAACAGGAGAAAATTTAAACAAGTTGGTGTTATGCTGGTTTGAAGAAGAAATATCTTTAGCAGCACTACCTGTACCATTATCTTCAAAACTTTCAGCCAGATGAGGACCTATGTTAACAAAGAATTCATTAAAGTCGTCAGTCAATTTCTGTTTATTAATGTTTGCACGAGCTGGCAAGATAGAGTTGGTTTTAATAGAACTAGCTTATTTAGCCATTGACCACATTTTCTTCGAGTTACTCGTGTTGTCGGAGATGGCATTTTCATAGTACCTTTTTGTAAGGTATTTGGCCATATTATTAACTTGGTTACGTATACGCTTGGCAGCAAGCCAGTCACTTTGATTACACGTCTTATGAGCCTTAGCTCGCATGGCGTCACGCTTTCGTCCGAGTTCCAGCATATCTTTAGTAACCCATGGAGCCATGTTCTTTCTTTTCTGCCGCATTTGCCTGTAAGGAGCATGCCTATTACAAACGTCATTAAACATCTGTTGCCAAGTATTCCAAGCATTATCAATATTAGATTCATTTTCAATCAGCTGCCAAGGCACATGAAACATGTCGTTTAAAAATAAATCTTCATTAAAATGTTAAAAATTCCTGACTTTTGAGACCCTAGGAGGAACCTTAAGATTTGCATTAATTTTCCTGTTGCATATTACCATAGAGTGGTCACTAATGCCAATATGGACGACATCAGTGATATTGATAGCTTCAGGATGAGATGTCATGACAAGGTCAATGCATGTACTGGACGTGGGTGTGACTCTGGTCGGCTTTTCAACTAGTTGGGTCAGCTGTAATTCACAACAGAAGTCATCTATTTTAGCATGGTCCGCGTTATCAAGCATATTCAAATTAAAGTCACCAATAATTATTAATTCACGGTTACCACAATCAAACTGACCAACTTCATGTTTTAGTTTCAATAGATGCTCAGAATGTTTGCTTGGCAAGTACACAACAACTATTACAATTGGTCTACTCTGTTTCAAGTTAATTTCAATCCAACATGACTCAGAGTTGCAATTTGATCCTGTAATTACACGATGGGTTATATCATTGGAAATGTAACAAGCAACTCCTCCGTGGTTATCACCTTTACGGTCGTTACGTACCAATGTATAATTTTCAACACTGATTTCAGCATCATTAATACCATCATGGAGCCAGGTTTCACTCATGGTAAGTAGGTGGATTTTATGTTCAGCCATAAGAATGCGAACCTGCTCGATTTTTGGCCTAAGACTCTGTAAATTCAAATGTGCTATTTTTAAACCTCTGACCCTTTGTAACTTGTCAATGGTTAACCCTGCACCAGGACAGTTAAGGTTTTGTTCTCGTATGCAATTATTAGTACCACCACTTGTATTCACAGTTTTGGAGCTAGTGGGGCTATACGACTCCCCAGTGTTTTCACTGTTTACCACTGACATTGTCCCATTTACATTAATTCTCCCTGATACCTGTGCCATTCTTCCTCTTGAGACGGCAGGGGACACGGTGAGCTGTTGGGTGAATGGCTGGAAGCGTGCTGGAGCCGTGGCTGGTTTTGTCGTGTTCTCAGAAACGAACTCTTCCGAAAAACCTGTTTGGATGCAGGAACTCGTGGTCTGGGATGATGCACCACCTCAGCATAGCTCCGTTGATCCGGGATCCTTGGCGTAGGGCTAGTTGTGTCTGACGGGCATGGTGAACCTCGGACATGACTTATCAAATTTCTTGCTAAAGCTGGAATGCCTCGCTTATTTAGGTGAACTCCGTCAGTGGCGATGTGTACTGAAGTAATATTATCATTGCATATGAAACCCCATCCCAAGGTTTTGGTAAGGGATTTGAGTTCAGAGTTCACGGCTGTTATTTTGTCATGGTTCTGTTGAGTCTCGTTGGCTCGATGGATTATCGAGGATATGGTGACAGATGATGTTGGCGAGGTTTCCTTGATGACTTTTCCAGCCATCTGAAGTTTTGAAATTATCAACTCAGCATTATCAGTGTTGTTGTTGGTCCCCACGTGAAGGATGACTTCCAACGGTGTGTGCTTGTTGACAATGTCCCGTTCTTTGGACGTGATATCTTCGATCTTGGCTCCTGGGTATGGGCAGCACTTTACTTTCCGTTTATTGCTGATACGATGACCATTTATTTTCTTGATCATGGAGTCACCAATCAGAAGGACATCAACATGAGACTCGTATTTAAATCGTTGGGTTCTTCGGTAGTTGGATATTTGATCAGATACAGTGGTGGTAGTGCTTGCAGATTTAGTGTTGTTGATGATGTCATTGAAGTACTGGTCGATCACTTCCTCGGGGGTTAAATCGTCAGCTTGAATTGCTTGATCGGGTATTGCATTGAACCGATTTAACAATGGAACAATAGGATGAGCAGTTGATTCAATAGGGCTTGGTTGTAGCTCGGCTGACTTTCTTTTGTTGCTGACTGTTGTCCATTGTTGATCAATGTCTGATCTTGTAGCGTTGGTTGGCTGTGTATTATCATGGCGTTCAGGATTGTCCTTGTTGAGAATATCAATGGCGGCCAGGAGATTTATTTTTTCGTTTTCAAGCTCTTGCACTTGGCGCTGAAGGTCATGATTTGTGATAAATTGGTTTCTCATCGATAGCACTTCCTCTCTGAGGTCTTCCATTATACGTTTTATGTTCGACATTTCCAGAGTAATAAGAGCTGGATTAAAGTCCGAAGCACATGCACATACATTAGTGACAGTGGATGTTGAAAGCGAGATATACTCGGAGTCCTCACCATTTTCTTTCAAATTATCTTGAAGTCTTTGCTGGAGCACTGATTTAACACCTTTTTGGTCCAGACCTCTTCTTTGTAGTTGTCCTTTCAGCTCGTTAACGAGTAACGATGAAACTTTCCTTTTGACAGTAGAATTTTCTAAGTTTTCAGCAGGACTTGTCCCAGTGTTTACGCTGATGACACGAAGCTTTACATTACTTTTAAATCTTCTCAAGAACCTGCCGATTCCTGCATTAAAACACTGGAGAAATGTATTCAAGAGATTCGAAGTTGGATGAGACAAAACTTCCTGAAATTGAACGATGAAAAAACAGAATTTGTTCTATTTGGATCACGTCAGCAATTGTCTAAAGTTTCTCTTCCATTTATTACAATTGGTGACTCGCAGATAACCCCCTCATTACATGCACGTAATTTGGGTGTTATATTTGACTCGACAATGACTTTAAAACCACATATCTCCAACATTGTTCGCATATCATCATTTCATATCAGAAATATAAGCCGAATTAGGAAATACTTGAATAAAAGTGCTGCTGAACAAATTATACATGCGTTTGTCACATCACGGCTCGATAACGGGAATGCTCTCCTTTACGGTCTCCCGCAGAATCAAATATCTCGTCTTCAGCACATACAAAACACAGCAGCTCGTGTTGTGACTTTGTCCAGAAAGTCATGCCATATCACGCCAATCTTGAAAGAACTGCACTGGCTTCCTGTTTCACAGAGAATTGTTTTTAAACTTATGCTAATTGTTCACAAATCTTTTAATAACATTGCTCCAATATATATCTCTGAACTGCTTAAAGTCTACACTCCATCACGCAATTTGCGCTCCAGCAACATGTCACTCCTAAAGGAACCAACTTCAAAACGGAACTGGGGTGATAGGTCGTTTTCTGTCGCAGCTCCGAGACTCTGGAATCGTCTTCCAACTAAACTCAAATCTTGTCATAGTATAACCAGATTCAAGTCGATGCTTAAAACTCATCTTATGTCACAACTCTTTAAAGATGATGTATAACATTATTTGTAATTGCATTGTAGGTACATGTACATTGTATCTCGGTACATAATATTTGTTCCCTATGCTATAATTGTATATTGTTTGTATTAATGTTTTTTCTTTGTTTCCGCGCCTTGAGCGCCCAGCAGGGTGGATATGTGCGCGCTAAAAATCGTTATTATTATTATTATTATTATTATTGTTATACCTTGTCTGTACGAACGTAGGCGCTCTGTAATATAGACGGTGCTTCTAGATGGCGCTTCTTATAGGCAGACGTCTATCAATTTCGCTCTTCAAATTGTACGTTTTTTATCTCGTTTTTATCATCTAATAATACTACGACCAATGCTAGTGAATTACTCTATTTCTTCTTTACGGAATGGTGCTATGGTTTTCTCAGTATCTTATCGAACTTGGATTTTATTGACAGTTTTCATCTTGGTTTTGGGACTATGCCAGATTTATTCTCGGCCCCATTTCGCCCTACCACTGTGTCTATGTACAGACCATACACAACACTACTACAGTACGACAGGGATTTTCTATTGTCGCGTCAGTGGTGTTCTATGATACCTCAGTCACAATGTTTGCAGGGACTAATTACGACTGAGAACTCTGTCAAAACAAGAAAAACAAGAACGCGTGGTAGGAAAGGCGGCAAAAATCGCCGGTGGTCTATTCAATCATGGATTACATGCCGTGATCATCAGTCACCAGTGATTAAAGGTCGTGGTTCGAATGGGACTAATCTTGTCATCATTGATTGCGATTCATTTCATGACATTCGTGAATATCCGATAGAAGTCCATTCTATTGCACGGCGTTTTCGACGGTCAACAGGATTAGTGAATAGAAACAATCTGATTAGTGTCAATGGTACATCTTCTTTTGATCTGGATCGTAACATTTCTTTCATCTTATGGAACGCGCGATCAGTCAATAACAAGCTAGCTGCTGTGTGTGCCTCAATTGTTGAGAATAAAACGGATATATTTGTGCTAACCGAGACATGGATGGGGCAGTCAACCAAACAACAGTGCACAATTAACGAATTTCGGACACTTTTATCTGGATATAAATTCCGCAGCTGTCCACGGAAGAATCGCAAGGGTGGTGGAGTCGCAGTGATTACACGTAACAACCTGGATGTCAAGGTAAACCAAGGTGGTAATTACCGCTCTTTTGAACATTCCGATCTCCGTATACGAGCGAATTCTGAACTCATCCACTTTATTGTGGTGTACCGCCCTCCGCCATCAAAGAAGAATGATATAACTGTGAAGGAGTTCTTGACCGAATTTACATCGCTACTGGAGGTCGCTATTGTTTCACCAGGTCGACTAATCATCCTTGGCGATTTCAATTTTCACGTTGATGACCCTACCAGCAAGGATGCACAGAACTTCATTGATCTCCTTACTTCCCTTGACCCTTGGAGTGTCGTGGCCGAGCGGTCTAGCTTACCGGACTCAAGTTCTGGTGTTAGCCTTGAGCAAGACACTTAACCATAATTGCTTCTCTCCACCCAGGGGTTAAATGGGTACCTGTGAGGGCAGAGTTGGTTGATTAGCCCTATATGCGCTGTAATGGCAGCAATTGAGCTGTATACTCCCCAGGTAGCTGAGATGGTTTCAGGAATGATTTATGAGCCTTATGAGCAGGGGTAATAATATGCGCCTTGAGCACCACTCAGTTGGTGGATACGTGCGCTATATAAGTCCACACATTATTGTTGTTGTTGTTGTTGTTGTTGTTGTTGTTGTTGTTGTTGTTGTTGTTGTTGTTGTTGTTGTTGTTGTTGTTGTTGTTGTTGTTGTTGTTGTTGTTGTTGTTGTTGTTGTTGTTGTTGTTGTTGTTGTTGTTGTTGTTGTTGTTGTTGTTGTTGTTGTTGTTGTTGTTATTGTTCTTGTTATTGTTGTTGTTGTTATTGTTGTTGTTGTTGTTGTTGTTTATTGTTGTTATTATTTATTTATTTATTGTTGTTGTTATTTGTTATTTATTATTATTATTTATTTATTGTTATTATTGTTATTATTATTTGTTGTTATTGTTATTGTTATTTATTGTATATTTATTATTATTATTTATTTATTGTTGTTGTTATTATTGGTTATTATTTATGGTTATTTATTATTTATTATTGTTATTATTATTTATTATTATTATTATTATTTATTATTTATTATTATTATTTATTATTATTGTTATTATTATTGTTATTGTTTATTATTTATGTTATTATTTGTTGTTATTATTATTATTTGTATTGTTATTTATTTATTATTATTATTATTGTTATTTATTGTTGTTATTATTGTTTATTATTTATTATTATTTATTATTATTATTATTATTATTATTTATTGTTATTTATTATTGTTATTATTTATGGTTATTATGTTATTTTTTATTTATTTATTATGTTATTATTTTATTGTTATTGTTATTTATTTGTTATTTTGTTGTTGTTATTATTGTTATTATTATTGTTATTATTTATTTATTGTTGTTGTTGTTATTGTTATTGTTATTTATTATTATTATTTATTGTATTTATTGTTATTATTATTGTTATTATTGTTATTGTTATTGTTATTGTTATTTGTTATTTGTTATTTTGTTGTTGTTGTTGTGTTGTTGTTTATTGTTGTTGTTGTTGTTGTTGTTGTTCCAACACGTCAAAGGTCCCACGCACGATAGAGGCCACACACTTGATCTAGTCATCACGCGTTCCAGCGACATGGGTGCCACTAATTTTACTCTTGAGAACGTTTTACCTTCTGATCACAGTTTGATTAATTTTATCTTACGATATTAGTCGTCCACCTAATGTGAAGGTCACGCGGGTTAGTAGAAACATTCATTGGGGTCACTGCCGACGCCCTTCGTGAATGTCTTTCTTCTAATCCTTTTGCGCAGTCTGTAGATGCCACGGTAGATCAACTCACGAACGACTACGATGAGACCATGCAGAATGTGCTCAACACTGTCGCCCCGGAGAAAACTAAGATTGTCACTGACAAACCTCGTGCCCCATGGTACAGTGACGAACTCCACACCGCCAAACAGGAATTACGTAGACTTGAGTGTGGGATGGTAAACCAGCCACTGGGGTTAACAAGCAGCTGTTTAAAGCAAAGCAAGCGGAATACCACCAGCTCACGAACGAAACGAAAACGGCGTATCACAAAGACAAAATTGACGGTGCGGACCAGAATAAACTTTTCTGTGATTGACGATTTAATCGGTGATAGAAAATCACGAGCATCCGCATTGCCTGATCACAATGATCCCATGGCTTTTAGTGCAATCATTATGTGACTTTTTTATTGATAACATTTTTAAGCTTCGTGATCGCCTCGATATTTCCGATGATTCCACTTTTACTGACGTCGCCTGTATTTTTCATTTTTAATCCGTGTCTGAATCGCTTATTTCTAGTATTATTTCTTCTATGAAGTCAAAATCATGTCCACTCGATCCTCTTCCCCACACATTTGTTGAAGTCATTTTATCTGATGTTTTACCTGTTATTGTTCGAGTCATTAATCAGTCGTTGTCATTGGGTGCAGTCCCCAAGCGCTTCAAAGAAGGCTATCGTTCGTCCGCTTCTAAAAAGCCTGGATTTGACACTAATTTACTTAATAATTATCGCCCAGTTTCAAACCTTCCGTTTTATCGAAAGTTTTAGAAAAGTTGTTTGTCGCACAGTTGAATTTTCATTTATCTAAATTTTCGTTGTACTCTAAATTTCAATCTGCTTATCGCAAGGGTCACAGCACAGAAACTGCTTTGATTCGTGTGCACAATGACGTCATGATTGCGCTCGATAACCATCGTGAAGTCGTTTTAGTACTGCTTGATCTGTCGGCCGCTTTCGATACCATCGATCATTCTATGCTTATTCAAAGGTTAAAAACGCGTTATGGTATCGGAGGTGTTGTTTTAGAATGGTTTAAATCGTACTTGGAAGGCCGTACTCAACGTGTTGCAATTCGTGATATTGTCTCTGAGCCAGCGACACTGTCTCGTGGCGTTCCCCAGGGCAGCGTGTTAGGGCCAATTCTTTTTACACTGTATTCTGCGCCACTGGAGGAGATCATAATGAAACACGGACTTGACCTAATGTTCTATGCAGATGATATGCAGTTATATCTCTCGTGTTCACAGGCTACGGCCAACACTGATAAATCTCGTCTGGAGGACTGTATTAATGAAATTCGTGGCTGGATGGTACAAAACAAGCTTGTATTGAATGATAATAATACAGAAATTATTCATGTCCATTCAAAATTCAGGGCAACTTTGCCATTGTCGGGTATTAATGTTGGTGATTTTAATATTCAACCGTGTTCTACTGTTCGTAATTTGGGTTTTTATTTCGATTCGTTCAGGTCTTTATCTGATCATGTGTCTCACATTTGCAAGTCATCATCGTTTGGCCTTTATCGTATTGGCAAAATTCGTAGTATTTTAGATCAGTCACTTACAGAACGCCTAATTCATGCTTTTATAACCTCACGACTTTACTATTGTAACAGTCTTCTCTACAATCTTATTAACAAACTCCAATCTATTCACAACTCTGCCGCACGTCTCGTAACCCGCACTAAAAAGTATGAGCATATAAACCCTGTACTTCACTCTCTGCACTGGCTACCTGTCACTCAATGCATCAAGTTTAAAATCCTCACTATCACCTATAAAGTCCTACATGCACAGTCACCAGTCTATCTCAACGATCTCTTAACTCTCCGTGGTTCAGCGAAAAAGACTCGTTCTTCGAACGAGACCCCTGCCTATTCGTAGAACCATGCTATCACCTCGAATCCTACGGCGCACGTAATTTCTCTATATGTGCACCCCGGTTGTGGAAATCTCTTCCTAACCACATCCGCTCTGCACCTTCCCTTGATGCTTTTAAGTCTTCTCTTAAAACGCACCTCTTTTGTTTGCACTACGGCTAATATTTTACTCTGCATTTTTACTCTTATTTCTTTTACCATTTTTACTAGTTGTTTTTCTTTTTATTCGTTTTTAATACCCAATTGTTTCTATTTTGTATTATATCTCAACATATTGTACTTTTATTATACTCTTTTGTACAGTGCACTGAGATTTGTATGTAGCGCGCTATATAAGAACAATACATTATCATTATCATTATTATTAAACTACGAAAATGGACTGTATAATAATCTGTAAATGTATTTGTATAGTCAAAACATATAGTTGCGTAGTTCAAAGAATCTTAAAGCGTAACAAACAGTTAGACCTTAACATATAGTTCCAGGTAACGTTGTGACGTCATGGTGAGGTCATCTATTGAATTATTACGTAATTAATTATAATTAAAACAATATATATATATTATATCTCGCGAACCACAATAGATAATATCTTGATTCCTTCATAATCATACAGAACATGGAGGACTTGACATATGATACAAAGACATGACCCTATTGAACCTTACTTCCAGTCCAAACTGGAAGTTCACGTTCTTTATAAATTTACGCAAATCTGAAAGGGTATTCGAAATAACATTTTGGGTATATATGTTAAGTTGGATATGCTTTTTTCAAAAATACATTTGGTGACGTCATCGCTCTTTAAAAAAGTCACTTTTTGCTATCTCAAGAAAATATTAGACAGAATTTTACCAAATTTGGCACAATTGATACCCCAATTATGAGGACAGATTTTGTGAAGTCTGAATGTCACAGATTGAACCGGAACTTACAGTTTGGAAGATTTTAAAAATTATATGGGATGACTGAACCGGAAGTTAATGTATTCAGTATAGCACATTATATATTATTTTAGTTATATATTATGAAAACTCATATCTTCTGAAGTAAATTTTAACAACTTTTGGTGATGACGTCATCACATATGATGCACACCGAACACCCCTGAGTTTGTTTTAACAAACTCTAGACCTCTAGTTTGTTTTTGTTTCGTTTTAAACGCCAACCATGATCGCTGTTTTTTACACTTAATGTCATGGGGTGCGCGACTCTGCAAAGAGTTCACGTATTTTTCAACTTTGTCGCCAAATTATGACATTTCTTGCTTGCAAGAATGTCATATTGCTTCGAATAATGATCGAGCCTCGTGGAGGCAGAATGGAAGGGAAGATGTTTGCCAGCTTTGGCACATCTTCCTGTGGTACTCATCATCCTTCTGTCCCCACGTAATTGTTATATTATTTTATTAACCCTTCGTTTGATTACGAAGGAGGAAATGTCAACGGTGTTCTTGAAGGCCCATTGGGTAGTATTAAACTCTTGATACCTGCTCTTCAACCAAAATAAAAGTCTACGACACACCGGTCTCCCATGAAGGTACTGACCGGGCCCGACGATGCTTAACTTCGGTGATCGGACGAGAACCGGTGTATTCAACGTAGTGTGGCCGTAGACGAATATCATGCCCATTGTTTTATGTTTAAACTATCATATACCTGCTCTTCAACCAAAATATCATGGCTGTTTAAAAGAAATGCCGACCCGCGGGTCAGAAACTGGAGACCAGAAAATGGAGACTTCTTTATTTGGCCTTGGGGACATACCTTAACATTGTTGGTTGTTCTGAAGACATCTGTGCCAAACTATCAAAAAATGGGTATAGCGCCCCCTGACGTTAGTTTTGTTGACCTCGTCCAATATATATTTTCAAACTGAACATACCTATAAAGATTACAGAGGGTCGCAATAATCACCCCACCCCCTCCCCAGCTGGTCTGACAATGACAAACACAGGCTAAGGGGCTCATAACGGCAGTATAAAATGAAAACCCTGAATATTTGTTTCTTTATAGAAACACACTTTCACTTCGGGAGTACTACAGCCTTTTGGAGGTTCTCCTGCACCGTGATCTCCCCCAGCCAAGTGACGTTAACTGAGCCAAAGCTCTTCAATAAACTGCCCTATATTCGTACTCAGAATGACAGAACCATCTTCAACTCGTTCCTCATGGCCCCCAAAAATCGTAATCACATAAAATGCAAAAACAAATTTAAAAGCTGAACATAAAACAAAATATTCTGAAATTGGCAGTAGGCCTTTTCCAACAACGTTAAGCAGGGGTTAAAATTTCAAATCTAAAATTTGATTTACCCATAAAGTTACAAACTCATTGGGTTTGTCATCACTACAACAATGTTGTTGCTAAAACATTCAGTTATTCATATTTGTTGGTTGGCCTTAATATAATGATTGGGGATATCCGGGATCCAGGGTATACATGATAAAACCAATACTTGTTGTATATTCAACCAGGGTACCGATGCTGGTCGTGATATCCCTGCCGTTTACAGACCATCAACTCAGCCCCCATCATGGTTCCAAAGCCAACTACGCTGAATAATGGAACCTACTCATTTGGTCTACATGGCAACAGACAGCGCTGGCTTCTCAAGGTCATGCTCCATGCAAATGGAGGCCAAACGTAAAATTTTTCTAAACATGTAATTACTGAGCTATTATTTCCTATAAAATACCAAATCCCAAGACTTCCTGATTCTTTCTTTAGTTAACCTTTAACACAAATTATAACAATTACAACTGTTTGCTCTTCTTGTATGGACAACATTCTATGCGATTGATGTAAATATCATAATACACAGTGTTATCGTCATGTCGTGTATACATTGAGCTGGACTGTCTCATGGGGTGGTATCTAAGATTACGCCTCCATCTCAATGCACCAATGTCTCTACTGGACCGACAGATGTGTTAAATATGCCTATATTCTTGTCTCTGTGATGAAACAATAAAGGAGTGTTCATTAAAGTGCAGTCATAATCCTATTCAGTAAGAGATGTCTTTCTGTGTGTCTGTATGTTCGCCTCTGTCAGTGTGTCTGTATGTATTCATATGTTTCCTTTCATATGTAAATATCTCCATTTCATTGTCCAATACAAATTCATTAGTATAGTTGAATGTGGTCCATTTATCTGAATGTATACCTGGATGTCAATATGTCTGACTGTATGTCAGACATGCTAATAATATATGCTAGTATTTTGTTCAGTACAACGTCACCGTCCCACACTTCTCTTCGAATATGAAAAGTCTTAAACAACAAATGTTTTTCTTTGTTCAGATTGTGATCAGGAATCGAATGATGGAGGATGGATGAGGTGAGAAAAAAATATTTAAAATAACAATAACATATCAATAAAATAGGTTTTTATTTTTTTGAAAAAGTTCACTTCACATTTCCGACCATTGCCAGGTCAACGATTAATAACAATAAGAATAACATAGCAATAAAATAGGTTTTTATTATTATTATTTTTTGGGTGAAAAAGTTCACTTTATATTTGAGACCTTTGCCAGGTCAACGTTTAATAACATTAACATTAACATATCAATAAAATAGCTTTTAATTTTTTCTTTTGGAAAAAGGTCAACGTTTCAAACTGCTGGTGGCACTATTTAAGTTCAAACTGCAGTTTTCCAATCATTTTGATAATGATCCGTTCTATTGTACTCATGGCTAAACGACATAAAAAGTAACCATCAACAGCACTTGGGTTCCTCATGCACTATTGGTTTTTTTTATATAACTAATTTGGACATAGAGGTTTTACTACAAGGATCAACTGAATTCGTGCTGGACTGATTGAAAGGATTATTTTATTGATTCATGTTTTCGTTTTTAATAACAAAGGTTTTTACTATAAAGGTTGCTCTAAAACTTGCTTCAACTACAACTTCATCTGGACCGGTGAGCTGATTAGCTGTCTAGGGTTGAACATCAATATTACCTCGTTTGCTGTGGTGATGATATTACTACTGTCAACAGGGAAAACTCATTGGATTCTCGAAGACAGCTATTGGTCGCTGACAACTTTTATAAGTGCCTCAATTGGGCTTGCAGTAATCCACAAGTTATAAAGGTGAGAAACTTCATAACGTGTATGTCGAACAAATTAAAAGACTGATCTTATTGTAACTCGAACGGGGCGAAAAATATATTTTATTTGCGTAAAATAAAATTTTATAGAACAGTTATCATACACAAACATGATCTGCTATTATACCATCAATTATAAAAAACAATAATAATAATATTCTGTCAAGGAGATATAACCCACAAACAATTAAAACATAATAAATCAACATTATTTTGAATACAAAATGTATGTTTGTTAAATATATAAGAATTAACCGTCGTTGTAGACAAGCGGTTTCGTCTACACATGCACCCCCTCCCCCATCGCCAAATCGTAAGAAGAAATTGACGCCACTCACATTGATTTTAAATAAACGTTTCGATTCTTGAATTCATGAGCATTAATTCTATTCTTACAGATGGTTATGCTAAGATCGCAGGCGTTCTCTCTACCAATAGAGGCTGGGTTACCATGTTTAATGGATGCAATACGTATAAAAGCATCAATGAAACGATCTTGTTACGCTTTGGTGGCCGCCATTCTCACACAGGGGAATTCGTTCACACAACATGTAACGACTACGCTCCTCATGCTGATAAAAGGCCCACTTCCCGCTGATAAGTAAAATCAAATAACAGCTTTGCCATTTACAAAGTTATCTCAGAGTCCTAAAATAAAGATAGTCATTATTTGTATTTGTTAATAAGTAGATAATAATAATTTGATAATAAGTAGATTTTAAATGGCATTGTACAATGACATTGGTGGTTATTCCTTGCGTATGATCATTGGATGTTGTGCACCTAACAACATCCCAGTTTGAATATTCCATTGGCATGGGTTGTGTATTTTTGTATAACACTCCATTATTTTATTAGAACATTTCAGCTCAAATTGTTCAAGATCAACCATTTGTTATTGCGATGAATTAACAAGCTTTTTCGTTTAATTCCAGGAATACGGACAATGTCAGGGCCATGTGGATCAAGACTTAGTTGACATCTTAACGATAAAGATTCTCCATTGATGATCAAATGGAGGCCAGTGTAAGCAGTGACACATAGTAAGTTAATGTTACAGGTTGAAATATGATCAAGACATAATGCAGTTATATTGATAATTGATATATATAGTTGGTGACCAAGACAAGTTTGAAAATAGATATGCATTTTGATTTTGCTACTGATTTGCTTTGTTCACCAAAATAAATAAAATATCAAAAATATAGCTTTGCAACATGATGAAATTATTTTAAACAGAAGACATAACGTTAATTATTTTTCCCACTAAATAGCGTATAATTTTGTTAACATTTTATTTCATAAAACCATGAATATTATGAACCAATAAATAGCAATTCAAATTCAAATTATTTTCAAAGATAAAATCAGTTCTAGCCTGTTTGCATAATCTTTAAAGGCATATTCAGTCCAAAGATAGCACCTACGTAGGTTGGTATTTATATAATCTTATTTGGGCTTCATTCACCTGCATTTTATATGCTTTCATTGTCACAATATCAGATACCTACTTGTGTTTCGCGCAGCCGCCGCCATATTGGCATGGAAAACAGACGTGATATTGCGTGATCATGTTTCTAATCTAAATATGGAGTCCGTTCTTGTAAACGTGGTTGGTACGCAAAGGTGATATTCCGAGCTGAACTAGCATTTTTCCAGTGACCACGTACGACCGCGTTTCTGTTCATTGCTGTGAACTTGTTTCTATTGTCGAATTTCATATCAGAAACATATTTCTGGTGCCTACCACCATAGAGACCTCAAAGGCGTACCCCTGTATACGTGACGTGACACGTTTTTTTTTCTTTCTTTTCTTATACACAGGTTTTTCAGAAATGCACCGAGGCCAAACACTGCATAATTTGTAACATACATTTCAATTTGTAACATACAGTTCAATCAATAACAGTATAACGCAACGAGAGCGTACATACAATGTCCATACGTACATACAACTAAACTCACCGTCGTTTATCTTCAGACTGAACATTCATTAATTGTTATTAATGCTAATCAAATCATTTATATCAATTATCCTAATTATTGATCGGTTTTGTAATTTTACGTATTTATTGGTTGATTGATTGGCTACTTATTTATTGTAGGACTGACATACCTTATAAGTGAGTTTTAATTAATTGTTGTATATGCCTATTCATGTATACAGGGTGTTTGAGTAAAACATTTAACAGCAGAAGTTCTGATTTTCTCTCATTGGCCAAGACCCTCCACGTGTCCACCTCCCTCTCCAAGCACAGCTGACATCGCCGGCGCATGTCGTCCACAGCTCGTCTCACGGTACGTGGATCTTGTCGCAACTGTTCAACTCACGATGAATCCTTTCACCAAATCCTGCATATGTGTGGAGGGTGCTGGCTTTGACCCCACAAACAAAAACGTCGCAGGGGTAGTCTGGTGACCTTGGGGCCACTCAACGGGAGGTTCAGAGCAATCACGCGTTTGTGAAAAAGTTCTTGGAGGCGATTTCGAACAGCGATGAGACGATGGGCTGGTACACCATCTTGATCCCACCACACATAACGGAACATTTTGCTGTCGCTGGAAGTGGATCTCCATCTGTGGCACAACCTCCTCGTTGATCATTTGAAGATAGGCCTGACCATTGACATTTCGCTCAATCCAATGATTGAACATAAATCTGTGTCGATTTTGTTCAGCAGGAAAGTGAACCAACTGCAATTGTGCACCACAGTTTCATGACAGTGGTGCTCAATGATGTGTGACCCTGGAATGTAACCCAAGGTATCATTGAAAAGCACACAGCTTCTGCTTTAAGATGATACCATGCTTTTTGTTGGTAAACATATAGTCTGGCCATATTAACCCTTTAAAGTAGGATTACCTTTTTTTGAAACACCCTGTAGGTAGTGCACACGTTTTTTGTAAAAAAAAAAAAATAGTTTAATTGTTTGTAATGCTACTGAAAGTTTTCACTTGAAGGATATGAGCATGACTTTATTTATATATTAGGTCAAATTAGCTCAAATTTTAATTATCTAATTGAACTAAGGAAATTATGTGGAAAATAATTATTGCGTCTTTGACACGGTGTGGCTAGCTATAACCTTTCGCCTGCCAATTGCTGTTAGATTTTAAGAATATCAATGATAGTAAATATGTGATCGTGATCGGATCTTACAAAATGATTCTAAAGTTTTTTATTTTTGTAGCTCAGAAACAAACCAATTATCATTTTTCAAATTGTTACCAAACGAATGTCAATAATAAATTAAGAGTCTTATGTTGTGAAATACAGTGATTTCTATTGATTTGTATTGTGTAAAGATATGCTTAAGGGCATGTAAGCCAAAATTAGCTGTACAAATAATCATTTAATCTCTCTTCGAGAACAAAAACGGAACAAAAGAATAGTAACTTTTTACAATCAAGCCTTACAGAACACAAACTCGATACACGTTTGGTCGGAACATTCACTTGATTATAGACCTTCTGTCGTTGTTCAGTACTGGTGCTTTAAAATGCTATACAAAAAAATAAGGTCCATATTTTAAAAAGTTTTTTTCCAAAATAGAGATGAAGAATATTATTAGTCTCAGTTGAGTTTTTTCTTGTCATTGACTGGTGCCACAGAAATCTGCTAATCTACGAGCACATCAAACATTCATTATGTGGCTGCATCTTTTCAAACCATGTAGCTTTTGGTCAGCTTGGCACTAAAGCATTATAGTACCAGATTAGAATTCATGATCAAGTCTGTATATTAGCCATACGGTCTGTGTAACTGCGCGCAGTCTAGTCTGTCATAGCGCTGTTTATAACGCCCCAAAGTGCGGCATTGATTTTTTTTCATGCAAATCGCCGCACACACGTTTGAGTTGCCGTAGTGAAAGCCAATTACGAAAATGACAAAATGCAAAATTATCAACATTTTCAATTAATCATACATAATAAACACTAAATCTAATGAACGACAATAAGAAACTACCTTAATTTCAGTCATTTTTCACTGAATGGTGGTATCTAACTCTTTATTGCGTCTTCACGCTTTCATATTTTGTTAAGTACACTCACTGGCCATAAGTATTGCAACATTGAAATTCACACCAAAGTTCAGTTTGGAGAACTGTGTTACAATAATTTGTTTTATTCTATTTACACTACTTAAGACTTCTTGAAGTCAATGTTCTTTTTTACTGTTCTTGCTCGGAAACAAAGTCCTTCAATACTTTGTCGGGTAACCACGTGACCTGATAATTGCGGCAATCCGTCTGAGCAATGTCTCATACAAATTCATGTTGCAATACTTTTGGCCAGTGAGTGTATATCTACTGATGCTTGTTTAATGAGGTGGAAGTGGTCTTTTTACGTGCAATCTACATGTACATTTCAAACCTCAAATGAACGAATTAAATCAAATAAAATGGCTCCGCCTATGTGTAAATTTTAACCAATTTAAAACACTTGAGAAAACGCAAGAAGTTGTTGTCCCTTCTTGATTGGTTCTGCCTAACCTAACCTAACACTAACCTAACCTAACCTAAAACCCTAATCCTGAAACCTAACCCTAACCTAACCTAAAACCCTAACCTGGCCTGGCCTGGCCTAAAGCCTAACCCTAACCCTAAAAGGCCTAACACTAACCTGGCCTTAACCATGGCCCAGGCTCTGGGCCTAGCCTAACTGTGAGCCCTGGCCTAACACTGGCCCTGGCCTGGCTCTACAACCCACAAGGCCTAACCTGGCCTAACCTGGCCTAACCTAGCCTGGCCTGGCCTGGCCTGGCCTAAGGCCCTGGCCTGACACTGGCCTCCTGGCCTGGCCTAACCCCTGGCCCTAAGGCCGTGGCACCCTGTCCTGGCCTTGGCCCTGGCCTAAGGCCTGGCCCTGGCCTGGCCTGGCCTGCCTGGCCTGGCCTGGCCCTGGGCCCTGGGCCTGGCCCCTGGCCCTAACCCCTGGCCTGGCCTGGCCCAACCTGGCCTGGCTCTGGCCTGGCCTGGCCCTGGACCTGGCCTGGCCTGATCGCGGCCGTGACCCTGGCCTAAGGGCCGCGCCTTAGGCCCTGGCCTGGGCCCTGGCCTGGCACTGGCCGCCTGGCCTGGCCTGGCCTGGCCCCTGGCCCCTGGCCTGGCCCACCAAGGCCTGGCCTAAGGCCTGGCCCTGGGCCCTGGCCCCTGGGCCCCTGGGGCCTGGCCTGGCCTGGCCTGGCCTGGCCTGGCCTGGGCCCCTGGCCTGGCCTGGCACGCACTGGCCTGGCCTGGGCCCTGGCCTGGGCCTGGCACCTGGCACTGGCCTGGCAGCACCTGGCCTAGTCTGGCACCATGCCCCAAAGGCCTGGCCTGGGCCCTCACTGGCCCTGGCACCCTGGCCCTGGCCTGACATGGCCTCAAGGCCCTGGCCCTAAGGCCCTGGCCTCGCCTCACTGGCCTGAGGCCTGGGCCTGGGCCTGCCTGAGGCCTGGCCTGGCCTGGATCACAAGGCCATGGCCCTGGCCGGACCTGGCCTGGCCTAAGGCCCTGGCACTGGCCCCTGACAGCCCTAAGGCCCTGGCACTGGCCTGACGCTTGGCCACTCCGCCCTAGGCCTGCCCAGGCTCTGGGCCTGGGCGTGAGGCCTGGCCTGGCCTGGCCAAGGCCCAGGCCATGCCTGGCCTGGCCTAAGGCCTGGCCTGGGCCCTGGCCTGACGTGACCCTGGGGCCCTGGCCCTGGGCCCTGGCCTCACTGGCCTGGCAGCTGGCACCCTGGCCTGGCCTGTCCTCGGCCTGGCCCTGAGGCCATGGCCTGGGGCCTGGCCCTGGGCCATGGCCTGGCCTAAAGGCCTGGCTATGGCCTGGCCTGAGCCTGGCCTGGCACTGGCCTGGCCTGAAGGCCTGGCCTGACCTGGGCCTGGCCTGGCCTGATCGCAAGGCCTGGCCTGGCCGCCTGCCTGTACTGGCCTGGCCTGGCCTGGCCCGGACCTGGGCCCTGGCCTGGCAACTGGCACTAATCCTGGCCGTGACCTGGCCGCCAAAGGCCTTGCCTTAGGCCTGGCCTGAGCGCCTTGCCCAGGCCTAACCTAAACCCTGGCCTAACCCTAACCCTAACTCTAACCCTAACTCTAACACCCTAATCCTCACCGTAACCCTAACCCTAACCCTAAAACCCTTACCCTTAAAGCGCTGTTTATAACGCCCCAAAGTGCGGCATTGATTTTTTTTCATGCAAATCGCCGCACACACGTTTGAGTTGCCGTAGTGAAAGCCAATTACGAAAATGACAAAATGCAAAATTATCAACATTTTCAATTAATCATACATAATAAACACTAAATCTAATGAACGACAATAAGAAACTATCTTAATTTCAGTCATTTTTCACTGAATGGTGGTATCTAACTCTTTATTGCGTCTTCACGCTTTCATATTTTGTTAAGTACACTCACTGGCCATAAGTATTGCAACATTGAAATTCACACCAAAGTTCAGTTTGGAGAACTGTGTTACAATAATTTGTTTTATTCTATTTACACTACTTAAGACTTCTTGAAGTCAATGTTCTTTTTTACTGTTCTTGCTCGGAAACAAAGTCCTTCAATACTTTGTCGGGTAACCACGTGACCTGATAATTGCGGCAATCCGTCTAGGCAATGTCTCATACAAATTCATGTTGCAATACTTTTGGCCAGTGAGTGTATATCTACTGATGCTTGTTTAATGAGGTGGAAGTGGTCTTTTTACGTGCAATCTACATGTACATTTCAAACCTCAAATGAACGAATTAAATCAAATAAAATGGCTCCGCCTATGTGTAAATTTTAACCAATTTAAAACACTTGAGAAAACGCAAGAAGTTGTTGTCCCTTCTTGATTGGTTCTACCCTAACCTAACCTAACGCCTGGCCTGGCCTGGCCTAAGGCCTGGATCTAACCTGGGCCTGGCCTGGCCTGACCTAAAGGCCCTGGCCCTGGCCTGGCCTAGGCCCTGGCCTGGCCTGAGCCTGGCACTGGCCCTAACAGCCGCGGCGGGCTCTGAAGCCTGGCCTGGCACAGCAAGGCCTGGCCCGCACGCTAGCCCTGGCACACAAGGCCTGGCCTGGCCTGGCAACGCACTGGCCTGAAGGCCTGGCCTGGCCTGTGGCCCTGGGCCTGGCCTGAGGCCTGGCCACTCACCCTGGCCTGGCGCTGGCACCTGGCCTGGCCGCAAGGGCCGTGACTGTCCTGAGGCCTTGGCCTGGCCTGGCCGCAAAGGCCTGGCCTGGCACTGGCCCTGGCCTGAGCCGGGCGCTGGCCTGGCCTGGGCCTGGCCTGGCCTGGCCTGGACCTGGCTTTAACCCCTGGTGAGCCTGAGCCGGCCTGGCCTGGGCCGCGCGTAGGCCTGGCCTGGGGCCTGGCCCTGGCACCTGGCCTGGCCTGGCCTGGCCTGTGGCCTGGCCTGACGCCATGGCCTGGCCTGGGCCTGGCCCAGGCCTGGCCTGGAGCCTGGCCTGGGCCTGGCCTGCCCTGGCCTGGCCTGGGCACAAGGCCTGGCCTGGCCTGGCCTGGCACTGGCCCTGGCACTGGCCTGGCCTGGCCTGGCCTGAGGCCTGGCCTGGCACTGGCCTGGCGCACTGGACAATGGCCTGGCCTGACACCGCGGCCAAGCCTGGCCTAAGGCCCTCACTCTGGCCTAACCTGGCCTGGCACTGGCCTAAGGCCTGGCCTCAGGCCCTGGCCTCACCTCACTGGCCTGGCCCTGGCCCTAAGGCCTGGCCGGCCTGAGCCTGGCCTGGCCTGATCCTGGGGCCTGGCCTGGCGGACCTGGCCTGGCCTGAAGCCTGGCACTGGCCTGACACCCTGGCCTGGCACTGGCCTATTGGCAGCCTCCTTTCTTTTCCTAGGCCTGCCCAGGCTCTGGGCCTGGGCGTGAGCCTGGCCTGGCCTGGCCTGAGGCCCAGGCCTGGCCTGGCCTGGCCTGGCCTGACACTGAAGGCCTGGCCTGGCAGCGCGCCTCAAGGCCTGGCCTGGGCCTGGCCCATGGCCTGGCCTGGCACGCTGGCACTGGCCTGGCCCTGTCACAAGGCCTGGCCCCAAGGCCATGGCCTCAAGGCCTGGCCTGGGCCGCCACCTGGCCTGGGGCCCTGGCCTGGCCTGGCCTGAGGCCTGGCCTGGCACTTCAGCCTGGCCTGGCCACAAAAGGCCTGGCCTGACCTGAGGCCTGGCCTGGCCTGGTCGCAAGGCCCTGGCCTGGCCTGGGCCTGGCCTGGCCTACCTGACCCTGAGCCCTGGCCTGGCCTGGCACGGGCCTGGCCGTGACCCTGGCCGGCCGCGCGTAGCCTGGCCTGGGCCGCCGCATGGGCCTGGCCCAAGGCCCTGGCGACCTGGCCTGGGCCCTGGTCCTCACCCGTGGCCTGGCCTGGCCTGGCCGCCTGGCCCTGGCCTCAAAGGCCTGGCCTGGCACTGGCCTGGCCTGCAACCTGGCCTGGCCCTGGGCTGGCCTGACAAGGCCTGGCCCTGGCACTGAGCGCCAAGGCCTGGCCTGGCCTGGCCTGGCCAAGGCCTGGCCTGGCCTGTCCTGGGCCTGGCACAAGGCCGCGGCCTCAAGGCCTGGCACAAGGCCGCTGGCCTGGCCTGGGGCCTGGCCTTTGGCCTGGCCTGGCCTGGCCTGGCACAGGCCTGGCACCAGTTCTGGCCGTGACTGACCGCCGGGCCGCCGCCCAGGCCTGGCCTGGCCTAAGGCCGCGCCCGTAGGCCCTGGCCTGGCCTGGCCTGGCACTGGCCTGGCCTGGCTCTGGCCTGGCTCTGGCACTGGTCACTCACCGTGGCGGCCTAAGGCCGCGCACAAGGCCTGGCCTAAGGCCTGGCCTGCACTGGCCCTGGCACTGGCCTGGCCTGGCCTGGCCTGGGCTCCTGGGCCCTGGGCCTGGCGCTGGCAGGCCTGGCCTGGCCTGATCCAAAGGCCTGGCCTGGCCTGTGCGCTGGCCTGGGCCTGGCACAAGCACTGGCCTGGCGCTGGCACTGGCCTGGCCTGGCCTGGCACAGGCCCTGGCCCTGGCAAAGGCCTGGCCTAAGGCCTCGGCTGGCCTGGCCTGGCCACAACCCTGGCCTGACCAACAGCCTCACCCTCACCCTGGCCTAAAGGCCTGGCCTAAGGCCTGACACAAGGCCTGGCCCTGGCCTGGTCACAAGGCCATGGCCTGGCGGACCTGGCCTGGTCACAAAGGCCTGGCACTGGCCTGAGGCCTGGCACTAGCCCTGGCCCTCACTATGCGCCTGGGCCTGCCCAGGCTCTGGGCCCTGGCCTGGGCCCAGGCCCAGGCCTGGCCTGAGCCTGGTCGCAAAGGCCAGGCCTGGCCTGGGCCATGGCCTGGCCTGGGCCTGGCCTGACAGCTTCACTGGCCTGGCCTGGCCTGGCCTTCGCTGGCCTGGCCTGGCGCTGGCCCTGGCACTGGGCCTAAGGCCGTGAGCAGTGGCCCTGAGCCTGGCCTAAGGCCCTGGCCTGGCCGAGGCCTGGCCTGGCCTGGCTGTAACGCCTAAAGGCCTGGCCGTGGCCCCAGGCCTGAGCCTGGCCTGGCCTGGGCATTGGCCCTCAAGGCCTGGCCTGGCCTGGCCTGAGGCCCCGGCCTGGCCTGGCCTGGCCTGGGCCTGGCCTGGGCACAACCTGGCCTGGCTGGCCTGGCCTGGGCATTGGCCTGGGGCCTGGCCTGGCCTGGTCCTGGGCCTGACACAAGGCCTGGCCTGGGCCTGGCCCTGGCCTGGCCTGGCCATGGCCTGGCGGGCCTGGCCTGGCCCCTGAAGGCCTGGCCTGGCGGCCTGGCCTGGGGCCTGGCCTGGCTGGCCTGGCCTGGGCCTGGCACTGGCAGGCCCTGGCCTGACCGTGAGCATTGGCCTAAAGGCCTGGCCGCCATGGGCCTGACCATGAAGGCCTGGCCTAAGGCCTGGTCCTGGTCGCAAAGGCCATGGCCTGACGGACCTGGCCTGAGGCCTGGCACTGGCCTGGCCTTGCACTCACTTTGACACCTGGGCCTGCCCAGGCTCTAGGAGCCTGGGCGTGAGCCTGGCCAGGCCTGGCCATGGCCTGGCACTGGCCTGGCCGCAAGGCCTGGCCTCACTGGCCTGGCGCTGGCAGCCTGGCCTGGCCTGGCCTGTCCTGGGGCCTGGCCTGGGGCCATGGCCTGGGGCCGCGGCCACAAGGCCATGGCCTGGCCTGGGGCCTGGCCTGGGCCTGGCCTGGCACTGGCCTGGCCTGGGCCCAGGCCTGGCCTGGCTCTGGCCTGGGCCTGGCCATGCCTGTACTGGCCTGGCCTGGCCTGGCCTGGCTCTGGCGCCTGGTCCTGGCCGTGGCCTGGCCTGGGCCTGGGCCGCGCCAGGCCTGGTCCTGGGCCTGGCCTGAGGCTGACCCTGGGTCCTGGCCTGGTCCTGAGCCATGGCCTGGCCCTGAGGCCTGGCACTGGCCACAAAGGCCTGGCGCTGGCCTGGCCTCACTTTCGCCTGGCCTGCCTGCCCAGGCTCTGAAGCCTGGCCCTGGGCCCAGGCCCTGGCCCGGCCTGAAGGCCTGGCCTGGCCTGAGGCCATGGCCTGGCCTGGGCCTGGCCTGGCGGCCGTGGCCTGGCCTGGCGCTGGCGCCTGACGCTGGGCCTGGGGCCGTGAGCCTGGCCACAAGGCCTGGCCTGGCCTGGCCCCTGGCCTGGCCTCAAGGCCATGGCCTGGCCTGGCCTGACCTGGCCTGGGGAGCCATGGCCAGGCCTAAGGCCTGGCACTGGCTCTGGGGCGTTGGCCTAAGGCCCTGGCCTGGTCCTGCAAGGCCTGGCCTGGCCTGGCCTGGGCTGACCTGGCCTGGCCTGGCCTGGGGCCTGGTCCTGGCCCAGGCCTGTGCTGGCCTGGCCTGGCCTTGGCCTGGCCACTCACTGGCCACAGGCTGGCTTGCCCTGGCGGGACCTGGGCCTGGCCGCACTGGCCTGGCCGGCGGCCTGGGCCCTGGCCCTGAAGGCCCCTGGCAACGCCCTGGCCTGGGCATTGGCCTGAGGCCTGGCCTGGCCTGGCACAAGGCCTGGCCTGGGCGCCCGGCCTCAGGCCTGACCTGGTCACAAGCCATAGCCTGGCGGGCCGGGCCTGGCCTGAGCCCTGGCCTGGGCCTGGCACTGGCCTGGCAGCGGCCTCAAAGGCCTGGCTGGCCTGGCCTAAAGGCCTGGCACAACTGGCAGGCCTGACCTGGCCGTGAGGCATTGGCCTAAAGGCCTGGCCTGGCCTGACCTGGGCCTGGCCATGAGCCTGGCCTGAGCCTGGTCACAAGGCCATGGCCTGACACCGGACCTGGCCTCAAAGGCCTATTTTCAACTGGCCTGACTTGGCCACTCGCTTTGACACCGTGAAGCCTGCCCAGGCTCTAAAGGCCTGGGCGTGGCCCTGGCCTGGCCTGTCCACAAAAGGCCTGGCCACAAAGGCCCAGGCCCTGGCCATGGCCTGGCACTGGCCCTAAACCCTAACCGCCAAAGGCCTAACCCCTAACCTAATCACAAAGCCTAACCTAACCTAATCCTAAAACCCTTTGGAGATTCCCTTCCTTCATCTTGTTTCCTGTTGCATACAATCTGTTAGTTCAAGTGTAATGTCAACAGGTTTCTCTTAACCTTGACTAATTTTCTCTTTAGCCTCACCTTGGTGGCCTTTTGGCCTTGTGATGGCCGACTTACATAAAAAAATTAAAAACCTAAAACCCTAACCCTAAAGTACTAACCCTAACCCCTAATCATAAAACCTAACCCCAACACCCTAACCCTAAAACTCTAACCTAACCTAAAGCCTAACCACTCACCCTAACCCTAACACCCTATCCTAACGCTAACGCTAACACCTAACCTAACCTAATCCTAAAACCTAACCCTAAACCACTTTGGAAATTCCTTCCTTCATCTTGTTTCCTGTTGCGCAATCTATTTAGTTTCAGTGTAATGTCAACAGGTTTCTCTAAACTTGACTAATTTTCTTGTTAGCCCTCACCTTGGTGGCGCTTGGCGCTGTGGTGGGCGACTTGCATAAAAAATAATTAAAACAGGCCTGAACCTAACCTAAAGTCTAACCCCTAGTCACAAAAGCCTAACCTGACCCTGTCCGGGCCTGGCCTAAAACCTGGCCTAAAGGCTCTATTGCCTAACCTAAAACCTAAAGAGAAGCCTGGCCTAACACCTGCCTGAGCCTAACCCCTGAGCCTGAGGCCCTGACCTAAAGCCTGGCCTAACCGTAACATTCCTAACTCTCACCGTAAACCTAACAAACTTTAACACCCTAACCTAACCCCTAAAACCTAACCTAAACCTCACCCTCACGCTAACCTTAAAACCGCTTTGGATTCCTTCCTTCATCTTGTTTCCATGTTGCATACAATCTGTTAAAGATTTCAAGTGTGATGTCAACAGGTTTCTCTTAACTTGACTAATTTTCTTGTTGGCCCTCACCTTGAGGGCCTTTGGCCTTGGTGGGCTTACGCATAAAAGATATAAAAAACCTAAGCCTAACCTAAAATCCTAACCTGAGCCTAGCCCTAACCCTGGCAGACCTAACCTGGCCCTAACGCCCTAACGCTAACCTAACACTAACCCTAACCTGAGCCTAACCCTCAGCCTAACCCTCGGCCTAAGAGCCTAACCTAAGGCCTAAGGCCTAGCCTAACCGTAACTTGTTTGGCCTAACCTAGCCTAACGCTGGGCCTGGGGCACTGGCCCTGGGGCCACTCAGCCTGGCCTGGCGGCTGGCATCTGGCCTGGCCTGGCCTGTCCTGGGCCTGGGGCCTGGCCTGGGGCCTCGGCCTGGCCTGGCGCTGACATCGGCCTGGCCTGGCCTGGCCTGACCTGGCACCCTGCCTGGCACTGGCACTCAAGGCCTGGGCTGCCCTGGCCTGAGCCTGGCACCCGCCCCTGGCCGCGGCTGGCCGCGGCACTGGCCTGGCCTGAGGCAGCCTTGGCACTGGCCTAGGGCCTGGCCTGGCGCTGGGCCTGGCCTGGCGCTGGCACTGGCCCTGGCCTGGGCCTGGCTCTGTACTGACCTGTGCTGGCCTGGCCTGGCCTGGCGGCTGACGCTCTGGCCTGGCACTTTCTTTGCCCTGGGTCCTGAGGCCTGAAGGCCTGGCCTGGCGCTGGCACTATTTCAAGGCCTGGGGCTAAGGCCCCGGCCTGGCCTGGCGCTGGCCTGGCCTGGGCCTGGCCTGGCCTGGCCCTGCTTGGCCTGACTGGCCTGGCCTAAGGCCTGGCCTGACCAGGCCTGGCCTGACGTGGCATTGGCCTCAAGGCGCCCTGGCCTGGCCGCAAGGCCTGGCCGTAAGGCCTGGCCTGAGGCCTGGTCCTGGCCTGGGGCCGCAGCCTGGCGCAGACCTGGCCTACCTCAGGCCTGGCACTGGCCTGGCCTCCTGGCACCTGGCCTGGCCAGGCTCTGAGTCCTGGGCGTGAGGCCTGGCCAGGCCCTGGCCGCCCCTGGCCTGCCGGCCTGGCCCTGGGCCCTGGCCTCCCAGCCTGGCCTGGCACTGGCCTGGCCTGGCCTGGGATCCTCAAGGCCTGGCCCTGAAGGCCTGGCCCAGGCCATGGCCTAAAGGCCATGGCCTGGCCTGAGGCCTGGCCCTGGGCCTGGCCTGGCACTGGCCTGGCCCCAGGCCCAGGCCTGGCCTGGCCTGGCCTGGCCTGGCCGCACTGTACTGGCCCTGCCCTGCTGGCCTGGCCTGACGCCTGGCCTGGCTCTAACGCCTGGTCTGGCCGTGACCTGGCCCTGAGGCCCTGAGGCCCATGCCTCAGGCCCTGTACAGTCACAAAGGCCCTGGCCTAAATTTTGGCCCGGCCTGGAGTCCTGGCCTGGTCCTGAGCCGCCAGACCTGAGCCGGGCCTAAAGGCCTGGCACTGACCACAAGGCCTGGCCTGAGCCCTCGGCCTGTTCGCACTGCGCACTGATACCCAGGCTCAAAGCCTGGCCTGGCCTTGGCCCTAACGCCCGCCTGGGCCCTGGCCTGGCCTGAAGGCCACAACTGGCCTGACCTGTACCAAAGCCCTGGCCCCTGGCCTCACCGTAGACCTGGCCTAACTGGCTTGACGCCCTGGCCACTGAGCCTAAGGCCGTGAAAGGCCCTGGCCTGAAGCCTGGCACAAGGCCTGAGCCGTAAGACGCCTGACGCTCCTCAAGGCCACATAGCCTGGCCTGGCCCTAAAGAGCCGCCTTCCTGGCCTAAAGCCATGGCCCTGGGCCGCGGCCTCGGGCCCTAAGGCCCTGGCCTGGTCACAAAGCCCTGGCCATGAAACCTGGCCCTCAGGCCCTGGCCTAAAGTCCTGGACACTGGCTCCTGGGCGGTGGCCTAAGGCCTGATCCCTGGGCCAGGCCTATGCTAGCCTGGCCTGGCAACCCTGGCCTCGACTGCCTGGCCTTTGGTTCAGGTTGGGCAAAGGGCCTTCTG
>CM055830.1:2145445-2200334 GCA_029582265.1 Zoroaster sp. YZ-2022 | reverse complement strand
CGGCCTCCATGGACACATAGCCCTCTGTAAAATACCGTCAACTTGCATGCGGTATCACCGCAAACAATACAGCACTATACAGTGTTACAAAAAAAACCAATTCTATGGTTGGGAATAACTTTTAAAGTTTTCAACGGAGGCCGATAATTTTATATCTAAATTAAAGCTTAGGTTATCACCTTTCAGAAAAACACCATACTTTTGAATTTGGATAATTATTTCGTACCTTAAACGGCCTCCATGGACACATAGCCCTCTGTAAAATACGGTCAACTTGCATGCGGTTTCACCGCAAACAATACAGCACTATACAGTGTTACAAAAAAACATTTCTATGGTTGGGAATAACTTTTAAAGTTTTCAAGGGAGGCCGATAATTTTATATCTAAATTAAAGCTTAGGTTCTTCCCTTTCAGAAAAACCCAATACTTTTGAATTTGGATAATTATTTCGTACCTTAAACGGCCTCCATGGACACATAGCCCTCTGTAAAATACCGTCAACTTGCATGCGGTTTCACCGCAAACAATACAGCACTATACAGTGTTACAAAAAACATTTCTATGGTTGGGAATAACTTTTAAAGTTTTCAAGGGAGGCCGATAATTTTATATCTAAATTAAAGCTTAGGTTCTCCTTCAGAAAAACACCAATACTTTTGAATTTGGATAATTATTTCGTACCTTAAACGGCCTCCATGGACACATAGCCCTCTGTAAAATACCGTCAACTTGCATGCGGTTTCACCGCAAACAATACAGCACTATACAGTGTTACAAAAACATTTCTATGGTTGGGAATAACTTTTAAAGTTTTCAAGGGAGGCCGATAATTTTATATCTAAATTAAAGCTTAGGTTCTCTCTTTCAGAAAAACACCATACTTTTGAATTTGGATAATTATTTCGTACCTTAAACGGCCTCCATGGACACATAGCCCTCTGTAAAATACCGTCAACTTGCATGCGGTTTCACCGCAAACAATACAGCACTATACAGTGTTACAAAAAACATTTCTATGGTTGGGAATAACTTTAAAGTTTTCAAGGAGGCCGATAATTTTATCTCTAACTTAAAGCTTAGGTTCTCCCCTTACATAAACACCCAATACTTTTGAATTTGGATAATTATTTCGTACCTTAAACGGCCTCCATGGACACATAGCCCTCTGTAAAATACCGTCAACTTGCATGCGGTTTCACCGCAAACAATACAGCACTATACAGTGTTACAAAAAACATTTCTATGGTTGGGAATAACTTTTAAAGTTTTCAAGGAGGCCGATAATTTTATATCTAAATTAAAGCTTAGGTTCTCCCTTTCAGAAAAACACCAATACTTTTGAATTTGGATAATTATTTCGTACCTTAAACGGCCTCCATGGACACATAGCCCTCTGTAAAATACCGTCAACTTGCATGCGGTTTCACCGCAAACAATACAGCACTATACAGTGTTACAAAAACACATATTTCTAGGGTTGGGAATAAATATTAAATTATTCAAGGGAGGCCGATAATTTTATATCTAAATTAAAGCTTAGGTTCTCCCTTTCAGAAAAACACCATACTTTTGAATTTGGATAATTATTTCGTACCTTAAACGGCCTCCATGGACACATAGCCCTCTGTAAAATACGGTCAACTTGCATGCGGTTTCACCGCAAACAATACAGCACTATACAGTGTTACAAAAAAACATTTCTATGGTTGGGAATAACTTTTAAAGTTTTCAAGGAGGCCGATAATTTTATATCTAAATTAAAGCGTTAGGTTCTCCCTTTCAGAAAAACACCATACTTTTGAATTTGGATAATTATTTCGTACCTTAAACGGCCTCCATGGACACATAGCCCTCTGTAAAATACCGTCAACTTGCATGCGGTTTCACCGCAAACAATACAGCACTATACAGTGTTACAAAAAAAACATTTCTATGGTTGGGAATAACTTTTAAAGTTTTCAAGGGAGGCCGATAATTTTATATCTAAATTAAAGCTTAGGTTCTCCCCTTTCAGAAAAACACCATACTTTTGAATTTGGATAATTATTTCGCACCTTAAACGGCCTCCATGGACACATAGCCCTCTGTAAAATACCGTCAACTTGCATGCGGTTTCACCGCAAACAATACAGCACTATACAGTGTTACAAAAACAACATTTCTATGGTTGGGAATAACTTTTAAAGTTTTCAAGGGAGGCCGATAATTTTATATCTAAATTAAAGCTTAGGTTCTCCCCTTTCAGAAAAGCCCAATACTTTTGAATTTGGATAATTATTTCGTACCTTAAACGGCCTCCATGGACACATAGCCCTCTGTAAAATACGGTCAACTTGCATGCGGTTTCACCGCAAACAATACAGCACTATACAGTGTTACAAAAAACATTTCTAGGGTTGGGAATAACTTTTAAAGTTTTCAAGGGAGGCCGATAATTTTATATCTAAATTAAAGCTTAGGTTCTCCCCTTTCAGAAAAACACCATACTTTTGAATTTGGATAATTATTTCGTACCTTAAACGGCCTCCATGGACACATAGCCCTCTGTAAAATACTGTCAACTTGCATGCGGTTTCACCGCAAACAATACAGCACTATACAGTGTTACAAAAAAAACATTTCTATGGTTGGGAATAACTTTTAAAGTTTTCAAGGGAGGCCGATAATTTTATATCTAAATTAAAGCTTAGGTTCTCCCATTTTGAATTTGGATAATTATTTCGTACCTTAAACGGCCTCCATGGACACATAGCCCTCTGTAAAATACCGTCAACTTGCATGCGGTTTCACCGCAAACAATACAGCACTATACAGTGTTACAAAAAAACATTTCTATGGTTGGGAATAACTTTTAAAGTTTTCAAGGGAGGCCGATAATTTTATATCTAAATTAAAGCTTAGGTTCTCCCTTTCAGAAAACCCAATACTTTTGAATTTGGATAATTATTTCGTACCTTAAACGGCCTCCATGGACACATAGCCCTCTGTAAAATACCGTCAACTTGCATGCGGTTTCACCGCAAACAATACAGCACTATACAGTGTTACAAAAACATTTCTATGGTTGGGAATAACTTTTAAAGTTTTCAAGGAAGGCCGATAATTTTATATCTAAATTAAAGCTTAGGTTCTCCCTTTCAGAAAAACACCAATACGTTTGAATTTGGATAATTATTTCGTACCTTAAACGGCCTCCATGGACACATAGCCCTCTGTAAAATACTGTCAACTTGCATGCGGTTTCACCGCAAACAATACAGCACTATACAGTGTTACAAAAACATTTCTATGGTTGGGAATAACTTTTAAAGTTTTCAAGGAGGCCGATAATTTTATATCTAAATTAAAGCGTAGGTTCTCCCTTTCAGAAAAACACCATACTTTTGAATTTGGATAATTATTTCGTACCTTAAACGGCCTCCATGGACACATAGCCCTCTGTAAAATACCGTCAACTTGCATGCGGTTTCACCGCAAACAATACAGCACTATACAGTGTTACAAAAAACCCATTTCTATGGTTGGGAATAACTTTTAAAGTTTTCAAGGGAGGCCGATAATTTTATATATAAATTAAAGCTTAGGTTCTCCCCTTTCAGAAAACCCAATACTTTTGAATTTGGATAATTATTTCGCACCTTAAACGGCCTCCATGGACACATAGCCCTCTGTAAAATACCGTCAACTTGCATGCGGTTTCACCGCAAACAATACAGCACTATACAGTGTTACAAAAAAACATTTCTATGGTTGGGAATAACTTTTAAATTTTTCTATGGAGGCCGATAATTTTATATATAAATTAAATCTTATGTTCTCACCTTTAATAAAAACACCATACTTTTGAATTTGGATAATTATTTCGTACCTTAAACGGCCTCCATGGACACATAGCCCTCTGTAAAATACGGTCAACTTGCATGCGGTTTCACCGCAAACAATACAGCACTATACAGTGTTACAAAAAACATTTCTATGGTTGGGAATAACTTTAAAGTTTTCAAGGGAGGCCGATAATTTTATATCTAAATTAAAGCTTAGGTTCTCCCTTTCAGAAAAACACCATACTTTTGAATTTGGATAATTATTTCGTACCTTAAACGGCCTCCATGGACACATAGCCCTCTGTAAAATACCGTCAACTTGCATGCGGTTTCACCGCAAACAATACAGCACTATACAGTGTTACAAAAACATTTCTATGGTTGGGAATAACTTTTAAAGTTTTCAAGGAGGCCGATAATTTTATATCTAAATTAAAGCTTAGGTTCTCCCTTTCAGAAAAACCCAATACTTTTGAATTTGGATAATTATTTCGTACCTTAAACGGCCTCCATGGACACATAGCCCTCTGTAAAATACTGTCAACTTGCATGCGGTTTCACCGCAAACAATACAGCACTATACAGTGTTACAAAAAAACATTTTTATTGTTGGGAATAACTTTTAAAGTTTTCATGGGAGGCCGATAATTTTATATCTAAATTAAAGCTTAGGTTCTCCCTTTCACAAAAACACCATACTTTTGAATTTGGATAATTATATCGTACCTTAAACGGCCTCCATGGACACATAGCCCTCTGTAAAATACCTGTCAACTTGCATGCGGTTTCACCGCAAACAATACAGCACTATACAGTGTTACAAAAACATTTCTATGGTTGGGAATAACTTTAAAGTTTTCAAGGGAGGCCGATAAT
The DNA here is from genome assembly GCA_029582265.1 of Zoroaster sp. YZ-2022. Classification (NCBI taxonomy): domain Eukaryota; kingdom Metazoa; phylum Echinodermata; class Asteroidea; order Forcipulatida; family Zoroasteridae; genus Zoroaster; species Zoroaster sp. YZ-2022. The sequence goes on along the minus strand of CM055830.1, from coordinate 2,195,632 downwards.
TTTATATCTAAATTAAAGCTTAGGTTCTCCCTTTCAGAAAAACACCATACTTTTGAATTTGGATAATTATTTCGTACCTTAAACGGCCTCCATGGACACATAGCCCTCTGTAAAATACGGTCAACTTGCATGCGGTTTCACCGCAAACAATACAGCACTATACAGTGTTACAAAAACACATTTCTAGGGTTGGGAATAACTTTTAAAGTTTTCAAGGGAGGCCGATAATTTTATATCTAAATTAAAGCTTAGGTTCTCCCTTTCAGAAAACACCATACTTTTGAATTTGGATAATTATTTCGTACCTTAAACGGCCTCCATGGACACATAGCCCTCTGTAAAATACCGTCAACTTGCATGCGGTTTCACCGCAAACAATACAGCACTATACAGTGTTACAAAAAACATTTCTATGGTTGGGTATAACTTTTAAAGTTTTCAAGGAGGTCGATAATTTTATATCTAAATTAAAGCTTAGGTTCTCCCTTTCAGAAAAACCCAATACTTTTGAATTTGGATAATTATTTCGTACCTTAAACGGCCTCCATGGACACATAGCCCTCTGTAAAATACGGTCAACTTGCATGCGGTTTCACCGCAAACAATACAGCACTATACAGTGTTACAAAAAACATTTCTAGGGTTGGGAATAACTTTTAAAGTTTTCAAGGAGGCCGATAATTTTATATCTAAATTAAAGCTTAGGTTCTCCCTTTCAGAAAAACACCATACTTTTGAATTTGGATAATTATTTCGTACCTTAAACGGCCTCCATGGACACATAGCCCTCTGTAAAATACCGTCAACTTGCATGCGGTTTCACCGCAAACAATACAGCACTATACAGTGTTACAAAAAAAACATTTCTATGGTTGGGAATAACTTTTAAAGTTTTCAAGGAGGCCGATAATTTTATATCTAAATTAAAGCTTAGGTGCTCCCTTTCAGAAAACACCATACTTTTGAATTTGGATAATTATTTCGTACCTTAAACGGCCTCCATGGACACATAGCCCTCTGTAAAATACGGTCAACTTGCATGCGGTTTCACCGCAAACAATACAGCACTATACAGTGTTACAAAAAACATTTCTATGGTTGGGAATAACTTTTAAAGTTTTCAAGGTGGCCGATAATTTTATATCTAAATTAAAGCTTAGGTTCTTCCCTTTCAGAAAACCCAATACTTTTGAATTTGGATAATTATTTCGTACCTTAAACGGCCTCCATGGACACATAGCCCTCTGTAAAATCGTCAACTTGCATGCGGTTTCACCGCAAACAATACAGCACTATACAGTGTTACAAAAAACATTTCTATGGTTGGGAATAACTTTTAAAGTTTTCAAGGAGGCCGATAATTTTATATCTAAATTAAAGCTTAGGTTCTTCCCTTTCAGAAAACCCAATACTTTTGAATTTGGATAATTATTTCGTACCTTAAACGGCCTCCATGGACACATAGCCCTCTGTAAAATACGGTCAACTTGCATGCGGTTTCACCGCAAACAATACAGCACTATACAGTGTTACAAAAAAAACATTTCTATGGTTGGGAATAACTTTTAAAGTTTTCAATGGAGGCCGATAATTTTATATCTAAATTAAAGCTTAGGTTCTTCCCTTTCAGAAAAACCCAATACTTTTGAATTTGGATAATTATTTCGTACCTTAAACGGCCTCCATGGACACATAGCCCTCTGTAAAATACCGTCAACTTGCATGCGGTTTCACCGCAAACAATACAGCACTATACAGTGTTACAAAAACATTTCTATGGTTGGGAATAACTTTTAAAGTTTTCAAGGGAGGCCGATAATTTTATATCTAAATTAAAGCTTAGGTTCTCCCTTTCAGAAAAACACCATACTTTTGAATTTGGATAATTATTTCGTACCTTAAACGGCCTCCATGGACACATAGCCCTCTGTAAAATACCGTCAACTTGCATGCGGTTTCACCGCAAACAATACAGCACTATACAGTGTTACAAAAAACATTTCTATGGTTGGGAATAACTTTTAAAGTTTTCAAGGAGGCCGATAATTTTATATCTAAATTAAAGCTTAGGTTCTTCCCTTTCAGAAAACCCAATACTTTTGAATTTGGATAATTATTTCGTACCTTAAACGGCCTCCATGGACACATAGCCCTCTGTAAAATACCGTCAACTTGCATGCGGTTTCACCGCAAACAATACAGCACTATACAGTGTTACAAAAAACATTTCTATGGTTGGGAATAACTTTTAAAGTTTTCAATGGTGGCCGATAATTTTATATCTAAATTAAAGCTTAGGTTCTCCCTTTCAGAAAAACCCAATACTTTTGAATTTGGATAATTATTTCGTACCTTAAACGGCCTCCATGGACACATAGCCCTCTGTAAAATACGGTCAACTTGCATGCGGTTTCACCGCAAACAATACAGCACTATACAGTGTTACAAAAACATTTCTATGGTTGGGAATAACTTTTAAAGTTTTCAAGGAGGCCGATAATTTTATATCTAAATTAAAGCTTAGGTTCTCCCTTTCAGAAAAACACCATACTTTTGAATTTGGATAATTATTTCGTACCTTAAACGGCCTCCATGGACACATAGCCCTCTGTAAAATACCGTCAACTTGCATGCGGTTTCACCGCAAACAATACAGCACTATACAGTGTTACAAAAAACATTTCTATGGTTGGGAATAACTTTTAAAGTTTTCAAGGGAGGCCGATAATTTTATATCTAAATTAAAGCTTAGGTTCGCCCGCTCTACAGAAATCCCATACTTTTGAATTTGGATAATTATTTCGTACCTTAAACGGCCTCCATGGACACATAGCCCTCTGTAAAATACGGTCAACTTGCATGCGGTTTCACCGCAAACAATACAGCACTATACAGTGTTACAAAAAAAACATTTCTATGGTTGGGAATAACTTTTAAAGTTTTCAAGGGAGGCCGATAATTTTATATCTAAATTAAAGCTTAGGTTCTTCCCTTTCAGAAAACCCAATACTTTTGAATTTGGATAATTATTTCGTACCTTAAACGGCCTCCATGGACACATAGCCCTCTGTAAAATACCGTCAACTTGCATGCGGTTTCACCGCAAACAATACAGCACTATACAGTGTTACAAAAAAACATTTCTATGGTTGGGAATAACTTTTAAAGTTTTCAAGGAGGGCGATAATTTTATATCTAAATTAAAGCTTAGGTTCTTCCCTTTCAGAAAAACCCAATACTTTTGAATTTGGATAATTATTTCGTACCTTAAACGGCCTCCATGGACACATAGCCCTCTGTAAAATACTGTCAACTTGCATGCGGTTTCACCGCAAACAATACAGCACTATACAGTGTTACAAAAAACATTTCTATGGTTGGGAATAACTTTTAAAGTTTTCAAGGGAGGCCGATAATTTTATATCTAAATTAAAGCTTAGGTTCTCCCTTTCAGAAAAACCCAATACTTTTGAATTTGGATAATTATTTCGTACCTTAAACGGCCTCCATGGACACATAGCCCTCTGTAAAATACGGTCAACTTGCATGCGGTTTCACCGCAAACAATACAGCACTATACAGTGTTACACCAAAAACATTTCTATGGTTGGGAATAACTTTAAAGTTTTCAAGGAGGCCGATAATTTTATATCTAAATTAAAGCTTAGGTTCTCCCTTTCAGAAAAACCCAATACTTTTGAATTTGGATAATTATTTCGTACCTTAAACGGCCTCCATGGACACATAGCCCTCTGTAAAATACGGTCAACTTGCATGCGGTTTCACCGCAAACAATACAGCACTATACAGTGTTACAAAAAAAAACATTTCTATGGTTGGGAATAACTTTAAAATTTTCAAGGAGGCCGATAATTTTATATCTAAATTAAAGCTTAGGTTCTCCCTTTCAGAAAGCCAATACTTTTGAATTTGGATAATTATTTCGTACCTTAAACGGCCTCCATGGACACATAGCCCTCTGTAAAATACCGTCAACTTGCATGCGGTTTCACCGCAAACAATACAGCACTATACAGTGTTACAAAAAAAACATTTCTATGGTTGGGAATAACTTTTAAAGTTTTCAAGGGAGGCCGATAATTTTATATCTAAATTAAAGCTTAGGTTCTTCCCTTTCAGAAAACCCAATACTTTTGAATTTGGATAATTATTTCGTACCTTAAACGGCCTCCATGGACACATAGCCCTCTGTAAAATACGGTCAACTTGCATGCGGTTTCACCGCAAACAATACAGCACTATACAGTGTTACAAAAAACATTTCTATGGTTGGGAATAACTTTTAAAGTTTTCAAGGGAGGCCGATAATTTTATATCTAAATTAAAGTTTAGGTTCTCCACTTTCAGAAAAACCCAATACTTTTGAATTTGGATAATTATTTCGTACCTTAAACGGCCTCCATGGACACATAGCCCTCTGTAAAATACCGTCAACTTGCATGCGGTTTCACCGCAAACAATACAGCACTATACAGTGTTACAAAAACATTTCTATGGTTGGGAATAACTTTTAAAGTTTTCAAGGGAGGCCGATAATTTTATATCTAAATTAAAGCTTAGGTTCTTCCCTTTCAGAAAAACCCAATACTTTTGAATTTGGATAATTATTTCGTACCTTAAACGGCCTCCATGGACACATAGCCCTCTGTAAAATACGGTCAACTTGCATGCGGTTTCACCGCAAACAATACAGCACTATACAGTGTTACAAAAAAAACATTTCTATGGTTGGGAATAACTTTTAAAGTTTTCAAGGGAGGCCGATAATTTTATATCTAAATTAAAGCGTAGGTTCTCACCTTTCAGAAAAACACCATACTTTTGAATTTGGATAATTATTTCGTACCTTAAACGGCCTCCATGGACACATAGCCCTCTGTAAAATACGGTCAACTTGCATGCGGTTTCACCGCAAACAATACAGCACTATACAGTGTTACAAAAAAAACATTTCTATGGTTGGGAATAACTTTTAAAGTTTTCAAGGGAGGCCGATAATTTTATATCTAAATTAAAGCTTAGGTTCTCCCCTTTCAGAAAAACCCAATACTTTTGAATTTGGATAATTATTTCGTACCTTAAACGGCCTCCATGGACACATAGCCCTCTGTAAAATACGGTCAACTTGCATGCGGTTTCACCGCAAACAATACAGCACTATACAGTGTTACAAAAAAAACATTTCTATGGTTGGGAATAACTTTTAAAGTTTTCAAGGAAGGCCGATAATTTTATATCTAAATTAAAGTTAAGGTTCTCCCCTTTCAGAAAAACCCAATACTTTTGTATTTGGATAATTATTTCGTACCTTAAACGGCCTCCATGGACACATAGCCCTCTGTAAAATACCGTCAACTTGCATGCGGTTTCACCGCAAACAATACAGCACTATACAGTGTTACAAAAAAAAACATTTCTATGGTTGGGAATAACTTTTAAAGTTTTCAAGGAAGGCCGATAATTTTATATCTAAATTAAAGCTTAGGTTCTCCCCTTTCAGAAAAACCCAATACTTTTGAATTTGGATAATTATTTCGTACCTTAAACGGCCTCCATGGACACATAGCCCTCTGTAAATACGGTCAACTTGCATGCGGTTTCACCGCAAACAATACAGCACTATACAGTGTTACAAAAAAACATTTCTATGGTTGGGAATAACTTTTAAAGTTTTCAAGGGAGGCCGATAATTTTATATCTAAATTAAAGCTTAGGTTCTCCCTTTCAGAAAAACCCAATACTTTTGTATTTGGATAATTATTTCGTACCTTAAACGGCCTCCATGGACACTTAGCCTCTGTAAAATACGGTCAACTTGCATGCGGTTTCACCGCAAACAATACAGCACTATACAGTGTTACAAAAAAATTTTGTTCTATGGTTGGGAATAACTTTTAAAGTTTTCAAGGGAGGCCGATAATTTTATATCTAAATTAAAGCGTAGGTTCTCCCCTTTCAGAAAAACACCATACTTTTGAATTTGGATAATTATTTCGTACCTTAAACGGCCTCCATGGACACATAGCCCTCTGTAAAATACCGTCAACTTGCATGCGGTTTCACCGCAAACAATACAGCACTATACAGTGTTACAAAAAACATTTCTATTGTTGGGAATAACTTTAAAGTTTTCAAGGAGGGCCGATAATTTTATATCTAAATTAAAGCTTAGGTTCTCCCTTTCAGAAAAACCCAATACTTTTGAATTTGGATAATTATTTCGTACCTTAAACGGCCTCCATGGACACATAGCCCTCTGTAAAATACGGTCAACTTGCATGCGGTTTCACCGCAAACAATACAGCACTATACAGTGTTACAAAAAAAACATTTCTATGGTTGGGAATAACTTTTAAAGTTTTCAAGGGAGGCCGATAATTTTATATCTAAATTAAAGTTAAGGTTCTCCCCTTTCAGAAAAACCCAATACTTTTGTATTTGGATAATTATTTCGTACCTTAAACGGCCTCCATGGACACATAGCCCTCTGTAAAATGCCGTCAACTTGCATGCGGTTTCAGCGCAAACAATACAGCACTATACAGTGTTACAAAAAAACATTTCTATGGTTGGGAATAACTTTTAAAGTTTTCAAGGGAGGCCGATAATTTTATATCTAAATTAAAGCTTAGGTTCTCCCTTTCAGAAAAACCCAATACTTTTGTATTTGGATAATTATTTCGTACCTTAAACGGCCTCCATGGACACATAGCCCTCTGTAAAATACGGTCAACTTGCATGCGGTTTCACCGCAAACAATACAGCACTATACAGTGTTACAAAAAAACATTTCTATTGTTGGGAATAACTTTTCAAGGGGAGGCCGATAATTTTATATCTAAATTAAAGCTTAGGTTCTCCCTTTCAGAAAAACCAAATACTTTTGTATTTGGATAATTATTTCGTACCTTAAACGGCCTCCATGGACACTTAGCCCTCTGTAAAATACGGTCAACTTGCATGCGGTTTCAGCGCAAACAATACAGCACTATACAGTGTTACAAAAAAAACATTTCTATTGTTGGGAATAACTTTTAAAGTTTTCAAGGGAGGTCGATAATTTTATATCTAAATTAAAGCGTAGGTTCTCCCCTTTCAGAAAAACACCATACTTTTGAATTTGGATAATTATTTCGTACCTTAAACGGCCTCCATGGACACATAGCCCTCTGTAAAATACGGTCAACTTGCATGCGGTTTCACCGCAAACAATACAGCACTATACAGTGTTACAAAAAAACATTTCTATTGTTGGGAATAACTTTAAAAGTTTTCAAGGGAGGCCGATAATTTTATATCTAAATTAAAGCTTAGGTTCTCCCCTTTCAGAAAACCCAATACTTTTGAATTTGGATAATTATTTCGTACCTTAAACGGCCTCCATGGACACATAGCCCTCTGTAAAATACGGTCAACTTGCATGCGGTTTCACCGCAAACAATACAGCACTATACAGTGTTACAAAAAAAACATTTCTATGGTTGGGAATAACTTTTAAAGTTTTCAAGGGAGGCCGATAATTTTATATCTAAATTAAAGTTAAGGTTCTCCCCTTTCAGAAAAACCCAATACTTTTGTATTTGGATAATTATTTCGTACCTTAAACGGCCTCCATGGACACATAGCCCTCTGTAAAATACCGTCAACTTGCATGCGGTTTCACCGCAAACAATACAGCACTATACAGTGTTACAAAAAAACATTTCTATGGTTGGGAATAACTTTTAAAGTTTTCAAGGGAGGCCGATAATTTTATATCTAAATTAAAGCTTAGGTTCTCCCTTTCAGAAAAACCCAATACTTTTGTATTTGGATAATTATTTCGTACCTTAAACGGCCTCCATGGACACATAGCCCTCTGTAAAATGCCGTCAACTTGCATGCGGTTTCAGCGCAAACAATACAGCACTATACAGTGTTACAAAAAAACATTTCTATGGTTGGGAATAACTTTTAAAGTTTTCAAGGGAGGCCGATAATTTTATATCTAAATTAAAGCTTAGGTTCTCCCTTTCAGAAAAACCCAATACTTTTGTATTTGGATAATTATTTCGTACCTTAAACGGCCTCCATGGACACTTAGCCCTCTGTAAAATACGGTCAACTTGCATGCGGTTTCACCGCAAACAATACAGCACTATACAGTGTTACAAAAAAAACATTTCTATGGTTGGGAATAACTTTTAAAGTTTTCAAGGGAGGTCGATAATTTTATATCTAAATTAAAGCGTAGGTTCTCCCCTTTCAGAAAAACACCATACTTTTGAATTTGAATAATTATTTCGTACCTTAAACGGCCTCCATGGACACATAGCCCTCTGTAAAATACCGTCAACTTGCATGCGGTTTCACCGCAAACAATACAGCACTATACAGTGTTACAAAAAAAACATTTCTATGGTTGGGAATAACTTTTAAAGTTTTCAAGGGAGGCCGATAATTTTATATCTAAATTAAAGCTTAGGTTCTCCCCTTTCAGAAAAACCCAATACTTTTGAATTTGGATAATTATTTCGTACCTTAAACGGCCTCCATGGACACATAGCCCTCTGTAAAATACGGTCAACTTGCATGCGGTTTCACCGCAAACAATACAGCACTATACAGTGTTACAAAAAACATTTCTATGGTTGGGAATAACTTTAAAGTTTTCAAGGCCGATAATTTTATATCTAAATTAAAGCTTAGGTTCTCCCTTTCAGAAAAACCCAATACTTTTGTATTTGGATAATTATTTCGTAGAGGGAGTGTTCCTGGAGTTACCGACACAAGTTAGTAATTACATTGTTTTTACAAGAAAAAAAAGCCACAGACGCCTGGCAGTCTATGATATCCTAAAGTGGACCATTCCACATGTCTTAGAAGGGGTGTCAGTTCTCAGACCTGTGTAGCTTTCTTTTGGGGGGGGGGGGGGGTGGGGAAAGTAATTGCTGCCATATGCCTGTGCACAAAATCAACCATCCATTGTGTACACATAAAGACCTACCCAGATCTAACCCTCTGATAAGTGGAACCATCTGTTTGGCATCTGGCTGTGCCCTTTGATCTCTTGCGGCATGCCAGTGCTAGGCATAACCCCCCCCCCCCCAGACAGAGTGGCTGCGTTATGTTACATCGTGGAGAGATGTGGTTGAGAGATATGCTGCATAAGTATATGGCTGTTTGGTGTTTGCCAGGTCATACAGGAGAGAGCTACACTACACAGCCGTCGTGTGTCATCTGGGGTTGTAAATAATACTAGACCATAGCAGGGCATGTGTGGAAGTCATTTGGATGTAACAAATTAATTGGGAATGCATAGATAATACTTTTAATATCATTAATAGGTGTGCCAGTGCCAAGTGGACAGGTACCACGTTCGAATAAAGTGGTAGGACCTCCCTCGTCGGAGGGTTAAACTGTATACACTGTTCACTGTACAGAGCAGTATCTAATTAGCATATAATACATCGTAGCAGTTTGTACACAGTTTTGGAATTGTTAACGCTTCTTCTAAATCTAAGACTAAGAGTGAATTCTAACAGATCGTTTTGGGCATTCATGACCTCAATTATCTCATCGTGATGATGATGTGCGTTACTCCAGCAGTAACATAGGTTGCTATTGGAGGGTACTTTCGTAAGAGCACCAGGTAAGGTTAGCTCTTCGGTTTCGGCTTCGTCTTCTTCGGCTTGAATCTACGTTTGGGTAAGTCGTGGTACACCATTCCCTTGATCATGACATCTCGGGGTGTGTTCTTAGTTTCATAACGTTTCATAACGTGTCATAACGTGAAATATGATGTTTTGCATCTTTTCGTGATTGATGCAGTCAAATTAACTTCCAACAATGATTGTTTAATTACCAATATGGCAGAAAAAGCGTCTAGAACAACAAAATGGTTAGTAACTTTTCCCAAAATTGTTGGGTATTTATTTTTAAATATTGGTTTTGGTTAGCCGGTTAGCAAATTTCTAAATGGTTAGTGCAGTTTTTTTATTTTAATTTATGCAATAACCAAATGATGTTTCATTATATTTTTAGTCTTTGATATATATCTAATAACAGCCAAAATAAATAAATAAATAAATAAAGATAATAAAGATAAGGCCTAAACATTTACGTATTATTGTGGTCTTTGTAAAGTAAGTTTTTTCTTCATTCATAATGTGACTATTAATTTTTCTAAAAAAATGTTTCATGACATCATCACAGATCACAACGCCCCATCTCAGAAATTGAACCAAACTATTAATATTTTGTCATGAAGAAGAATAATTGTGTCATTATGGACAGTTATCGATAGTTTAGTGTTGATGTTTCCAGATAATTAATGCTAGTTCATAGTGTACAACCCTTCTTGACCTATTTTTTCACCAGTCAAAGTTTATTATTGTTATACTTTTAGACTTTCTATTGACAGCTGTGAGACCGAGTGGTGCTGATGATGGCTGTGTGGGCAATGTGCCCAGGAAATGTTTGAGGATCACATGCCTCTTTCTGCGCATCGTGATGGGATAAATTTCCATCGTAACAAATTTATATTGTTGTTATTGGCTATTCGATTGCTCATAAATATATGTTCACCATGTTACATTTCATCAGAAAAAACTCTTTAACATTGTTGAAAAGCTGCTTCATAAACCCAAAGCTCCAGTGCTTCCATCTACACACCTGATCAGGACCTCGCAAATGCTTTTTCAAACTTTTGTCACAAAATTGAGAATATCCGTCGTTCTTTTCCCTCAGTACCTGCCATTCTATCACAAACACCATCACGCAAGGATCCACAATGTAGACTGTCCATGTTTGAGCCTACTAGTGTTACGGAGATCAAGAAACTCATCATGAAATCGCCATCAAAATCATGTGAACTTGATCCAGTGACAACTTCGCTAATAAAACAAAATATTGATGTGTTTGCTAAGTATATCACAATTATTGTAAACAGATCTCTTTCTTCCGGTTGTTTCCCTAATAGCCAGAAGGTTGCTCATGTTAAACCACCCTAAAGAAACCCAATTTGGACAAGGAAGTTTTCAAAATTACCGACCAGTAGCGAATTTAAAGTACCTTGAAAACAATCGAGCGAGTTGTTTCATCACGGATCTCTGACCATGTTCGTGCTAATAACCTGTCGGACACATTTCAGTCAGCCTACAAACCATTTCATGGAACGGAAACTGCTCTTCTTCGCGTCAACAATGACATTTTATCTGCCATGGATGAGGGGAAAATCACTGCATTAGTTTTGTTAGACTTAAGCGCCGCATTTGACACGGTCGATCATAAAATCCTTCTCTCCCGCCTTCAATATCATCTTGGAATACAGGACACAGCCCTGGATTGGTGTAAGTCCTACCTTTTAAATAGGCCTCAGCATGTTTGTATTGGTAACGCTATCTCCGAGCCTGTTATTCTTGACTATTCTGTACCCCAAGGCTCTGTGCTCGGCCCACAGTGGTTTACTGTTTATACCTTTCCAGTTCGTGATATCATTTTGAAGTATAATTTAAATTACCATGTTTACGCTGATGACACGAAGCTTTACATTACTTTTAAATCTTCTCAAGAACCTGCCGATTCCTGCATTAAAACACTGGAGAAATGTATTCAAGAGATTCGAAGTTGGATGAGACAAAACTTCCTGAAATTGAACGATGAAAAAACAGAATTTGTTCTATTTGGATCACGTCAGCAATTGTCTAAAGTTTCTCTTCCATTTATTACAATTGGTGACTCGCAGATAAACCCTCATTACATGCACGTAATTTGGGTGTTATATTTGACTCGACAATGACTTTAAAACCACATATCTCCAACATTGTTCGCATATCATCATTTCATATCAGAAATATAAGCCGAATTAGGAAATACTTGAATAAAAGTGCTGCTGAACAAATTATACATGCGTTTGTCACATCACGGCTCGATAACGGGAATGCTCTCCTTTACGGTCTCCCGCAGAATCAAATATCTCGTCTTCAGCACATACAAAACACAGCAGCTCGTGTTGTGACTTTGTCCAGAAAGTCATGCCATATCACGCCAATCTTGAAAGAACTGCACTGGCTTCCTGTTTCACAGAGAATTGTTTTTAAACTTATGCTAATTGTTCACAAATCTTTTAATAACATTGCTCCAATTTATATTTCTGAACTGCTTAAAGTCTACACTCCATCACGCAATTTGCGCTCCAGCAACATGTCACTCCTAAAGGAACCAACTTCAAAACGGAACTGGGGTGATAGGTCGTTTTCTGTCGCAGCTCCGAGACTCTGGAATCGTCTTCCAACTAAACTCAAATCTTGTCATAGTATAACCAGATTCAAGTCGATGCTTAAAACTCATCTTATGTCACAACTCTTTAAAGATGATGTATAAAATTATTTGTAATTGCATTGTAGGTACATGTACATTGTATCTCGGTACATAATATTTGTTCCCTATGCTATAATTGTATATTGTTTGTATTAATGTTTTTTCTTTGTTTCCGCGCCTTGAGCGCCCAGCAGGGTGGATATGTGCGCGCTAAAAATCGTTATTATTATTATTATTATTATTATTGTTATACCTTGTCTGTACGAACGTAGGCGCTCTGTAATATAGACGGTGCTTCTAGATGGCGCTTCTTATAGGCAGACGTCTATCAATTTCGCTCTTCAAATTGTACGTTTTTTATCTCGTTTTTATCATCTAATAATACTACGACCAATGCTAGTGAATTACTCTATTTCTTCTTTACGGAATGGTGCTATGGTTTTCTCAGTATCTTATCGAACTTGGATTTTATTGACAGTTTTCATCTTGGTTTTGGGACTATGCCAGATTTATTCTCGGCCCCATTTCGCCCTACCACTGTGTCTATGTACAGACCATACACAACACTACTACAGTACGACAGGGATTTTCTATTGTCGCGTCAGTGGTGTTCTATGATACCTCAGTCACAATGTTTGCAGGGACTAATTACGACTGAGAACTCTGTCAAAACAAGAAAAACAAGAAAGCGTGGTAGGAAAGGCGGCAAAAATCGCCGGTGGTCTATTCAATCATGGATTACATGCCGTGATCATCAGTCACCAGTGATTAAAGGTCGTGGTTCGAATGGGACTAATCTTGTCATCATTGATTGCGATTCATTTCATGACATTCGTGAATATCCGATAGAAGTCCATTCTATTGCACGGCGTTTTCGACGGTCAACAGGATTAGTGAATAGAAACAATCTGATTAGTGTCAATGGTACATCTTCTTTTGATCTGGATCGTAACATTTCTTTCATCTTATGGAACGCGCGATCAGTCAATAACAAGCTAGCTGCTGTGTGTGCCTCAATTGTTGAGAATAAAACGGATATATTTGTGCTAACCGAGACATGGATGGGGCAGTCAACCAAACAACAGTGCACAATTAACGAATTTCGGACACTTTTATCTGGATATAAATTCCGCAGCTGTCCACGGAAGAATCGCAAGGGTGGTGGAGTCGCAGTGATTACACGTAACAACCTGGATGTCAAGGTAAACCAAGGTGGTAATTACCGCTCTTTTGAACATTCCGATCTCCGTATACGAGCGAATTCTGAACTCATCCACTTTATTGTGGTGTACCGCCCTCCGCCATCAAAGAAGAATGATATAACTGTGAAGGAGTTCTTGACCGAATTTACATCGCTACTGGAGGTCGCTATTGTTTCACCAGGTCGACTAATCATCCTTGGCGATTTCAATTTTCACGTTGATGACCCTACCAGCAAGGATGCACAGAACTTCATTGATCTCCTTACTTCCCTTGACCCTTGGAGTGTCGTGGCCGAGCGGTCTAGCTTACCGGACTCAAGTTCTGGTGTTAGCAGCAGAATGTGGGTTCGAATCCCGGCCGTGACACTTGTGTCCTTGAGCAAGACACTTAACCATAATTGCTTCTCTCCACCCAGGGGTTAAATGGGTACCTGTGAGGGCAGAGTTGGTTGATTAGCCCTATATGCGCTGTAATGGCAGCAATTGAGCTGTATACTCCCCAGGTAGCTGAGATGGTTTCAGGAATGATTTATGAGCCTCATGAGCAGGGGTAATAATATGCGCCTTGAGCACCACTCAGTTGGTGGATACGTGCGCTATATAAGTCCACACATTATCATCATTGTTGTTGTTGTTGTTGTTGTTGTTGTTGTTGTTGTTGTTGTTGTTGTTGTTGTTGTTGTTGTTGCCTTGTACAGCACGTCAAAGGTCCCACGCACGATAGAGGCCACACACTTGATCTAGTCATCACGCGTTCCAGCGACATGGGTGCCACTAATTTTACTCTTGAGAACGTTTTACCTTCTGATCACAGTTTGATTAATTTTATCTTACGATATTAGTCGTCCACCTAATGTGAAGGTCACGCGGGTTAGTAGAAACATTCGTGGGGTCACTGCCGACGCCCTTCGTGAATGTCTTTCTTCTAATCCTTTTGCGCAGTCTGTAGATGCCACGGTAGATCAACTCACGAACGACTACGATGAGACCATGCAGAATGTGCTCAACACTGTCGCCCCGGAGAAAACTAAGATTGTCACTGACAAACCTCGTGCCCCATGGTACAGTGACGAACTCCACACCGCCAAACAGGAATTACGTAGACTTGAGCGTAGGATGGTAAACCAGCCACTAGAGGTTAACAAGCAGCTGTTTAAAGCAAAGCAAGCGGAATACCACCAGCTCACGAACGAAACGAAAACGGCGTATCACAAAGACAAAATTGACGGTGCGGACCAGAATAAACTTTTCTCTGTGATTGACGATTTAATCGGTGATAGAAAATCACGAGCATCCGCATTGCCTGATCACAATGATCCCATGGTTTTAGTGCAATCATTCTGTGACTTTTTTATTGATAACATTTTTAAGCTTCGTGATCGCCTCGATATTTCCGATGATTCCACTTTTACTGACGTCGCCTGTATTTTTCATTTTTAATCCCGTGTCTGAATCGCTTATTTCTAGTATTATTTCTTCTATGAAGTCAAAATCATGTCCACTCGATCCTCTTCCCACACATTTGTTGAAGTCATTTTTATCTGATGTTTTACCTGTTATTGTTCGAGTCATTAATCAGTCGTTGTCATTGGGTGTAGTCCCCAAGCGCTTCAAGAAGGCTATCGTTCGTCCGCTTCTAAAAAGCCTGGATTTGACACTAATTTACTTAATAATTATCGCCCAGTTTCAAACCTTCCGTTTTTATCGAAAGTTTTAGAAAAAGTTGTTGTCGCACAGTTGAATTTTCATTTATCTAAATTTTCGTTGTACTCTAAATTTCAATCTGCTTATCGCAAGGGTCACAGCACAGAAACTGCTTTGATTCGTGTGCACAATGACGTCATGATTGCGCTCGATAACCATCGTGAAGTCGTTTTAGTACTGCTTGATCTGTCGGCCGCTTTCGATACCATCGATCATTCTATACTTATTCAAAGGTTAAAAACGCGTTATGGTATCGGAGGTGTTGTTTTAGAATGGTTTAAATCGTACTTGGAAGGCCGTACTCAACGTGTTGCACTGTGATATTGTCTCTGAGCCAGCGACACTGTCTCGTGGCGTTCCCCCAGGGCAGCGTGTTAGGGCCAATTCTTTTTACACTGTATTCTGCGCCACTGGAGGAGATCATAATGAAACACGGACTTGACCTAATGTTCTATGCAGATGATATGCAGTTATATCTCTCGTGTTCACAGGCTACGGCCAACACTGATAAATCTCGTCTGGAGGACTGTATTAATGAAATTCGTGGCTGGATGGTACAAAACAAGCTTGTATTGAATGATAATAAGACAGAAATTATTCATGTCCATTCAAAATTCAGGGCAACTTTGCCATTGTCGGGTATTAATGTTGGTGATTTTAATATTCAACCGTGTTCTACTGTTCGTAATTTGGGTTTTTATTTCGATTCGTTCAGGTCTTTATCTGATCATGTGTCTCACATTTGCAAGTCATCATCGTTTGGCCTTTATCGTATTGGCAAAATTCGTAGTATTTTAGATCAGTCACTTACAGAACGCCTAATTCATGCTTTTATAACCTCACGACTTTACTATTGTAACAGTCTTCTCTACAATCTTATTAACAAACTCCAATCTATTCAGAACTCTGCCGCACGTCTCGTAACCCGCACTAAAAAGTATGAGCATATAACCCCTGTACTTCACTCTCTGCACTGGCTACCTGTCACTCAATGCATCAAGTTTAAAATCCTCACTATCACCTATAAAGTCCTACATGCACAGTCACCAGTCTATCTCAACGATCTCTTAACTCTCCGTGGTTCAGCGAAAAAGACTCGTTCTTCGAACGAGACCCCTGCCTATTCGTAGAACCATGCTATCACCTCGAATCCTACGGCGCACGTTATTTCTCTATATGTGCACCCCGGTTGTGGAAATCTCTTCCTAACCACATCCGCTCTGCACCTTCCCTTGATGCTTTTAAGTCTTCTCTTAAAACGCACCTCTTTTGTTTGCACTACGGCTAATATTTTACTCTGCATTTTTACTCTTATTTCTTTTACCATTTTTACTAGTTGTTTTTCTTTCTTTTTATTCGTTTTAATACCCAATTGTTTCTATTTTGTATTATATCTCAACATATTGTACTTTTATTATACTCTTTTGTACAGTGCACTGAGATTTGTATGTAGCGCGCTATATAAGAACAATACATTATCATTATCATTATTATTAAACTACGAAAATGGACTGTATAATAATCTGTAAATGTATTTGTATAGTCAAAACATATAGTTGCGTAGTTCAAAGAATCTTAAAGCGTAACAAACAGTTAGACCTTAACATATAGTTCCAGGTAACGTTGTGACGTCATGGTGAGGTCATCTATTGAATTATTACGTAATTAATTATAATTAAAACAATATATATATATTATATCTCGCGAACCACAATAGATAATATCTTGATTCCTTCATAATCATACAGAACATGGAGGACTTGACATTTGATACAAAGACATGACCCTATTGAACCTTACTTCCAGTCCAAACTGGAAGTTCACGTTCTTTATAAATTTACGCAAATCTGAAAGGGTATTCGAAATAACATTTTGGGTATATATGTTAAGTTGGATATGCTTTTTTCAAAAATACATTTGGTGACGTCATCGCTCTTTAAAAAAGTCACTTTTTGCTATCTCAAGAAAATATTAGACAGAATTTTACCAAATTTGGCACAATTGATACCCCAATTATGAGGACAGATTTTGTGAAGTCTGAATGTCACAGATTGAACCGGAACTTACGGTTGGAAGAATTTAAAATTATATGGGATGACTGAACCGGAAGTTAATGTATTCAGTATAGCACATTATATATTATTTTAGTTATATATTATGAAAACTCATATCTTCTGAAGTAAATTTTTAACAACTTTTGGTGATGACGTCATCACATATGATGCACACCCGAACACCCTGAGTTTGTTTTAACAAACTCTAGACCTCTAGTTTGTTTTTTGTTTCGTTTTTAAACGCCAACCATGATCGCTGTTTTTACACTTAATGTCAATGGGGTGCGCGACTCTGCAAAGAGTTCACGTATTTTTCAACTTTGTCGCCAATTATGACATTTCTTGCTTGCAAGAATGTCATATTGCTTCGAATAATGATCGAGCCTCGTGGAGGGCAGAATGGAAGGGGAAGATGTTTGCCAGCTTTGGCACATCTTCCTGTGGTACCATCATCCTTCTGTCCCCACGTAATTGTACATATTATTTTATTAACCCTTCGTTTGATTACGAAGGGAGAATTATTAGCGGTGTTCTTGAAGGCCCATTGGGTAGTATTAAACTCTTGATACCTGCTCTTCAACCAAAATAAAAGTCTACGACACACCGGTCTCCCATGAAGGTACTGACCGGGCCCGACGATGCTTAACTTCGGTGATCGGACGAGAACCGGTGTATTCAACGTAGTGTGGCCGTAGACGAATATCATGCCCATTGTTTTATGTTTAAACTATCATATACCTGCTCTTCAACCAAAATATCATGGCTGTTGTTTTATGTTTAAAAGAAATGCCGACCCGCGGGTCAGAAACTGGAGACCAGAAAATGGAGACTTCTTTATTTGGCCTTGGGGACATACCTTAACATTGTTGGTTGTTCTGAAGACATCTGTGCCAAACTATCAAAAAATGGGTATAGCGCCCCCTGACGTTAGTTTTGTTGACCTCGTCCAATATATATTTTCAAACTGAACATACCTATAAAGATTACAGAGGGTCGCAATAATCACCCCCACCCCCTCCCCAGCTGGTCTGACAATGACAAACACAGGCTAAGGGGCTCATAACGGCAGTATAAAATGAAAACCCTGAATATTTGTTTCTTTATAGAAACACACACTTTCACTTCGGGGAGTACTACAGCCTTTTGGAGGGTTCTCCTGCACCCGTGATCTCCCCGTAGCCAAGTG
Organism: Zoroaster sp. YZ-2022; assembly: GCA_029582265.1. NCBI lineage: Eukaryota > Metazoa > Echinodermata > Asteroidea > Forcipulatida > Zoroasteridae > Zoroaster > Zoroaster sp. YZ-2022. Next base: position 2,177,165 of record CM055830.1, on the reverse strand, counting down.
ACGTTAACTGAGCCAAAGCTCTTCAATAAACTGCCCTATATTCGTACTCCAGAATGACAGAACCATCTTCAACTCGTTCCTCATGGCCCCAAAAAATCGTAATCACATAAAATGCAAAAACAAATTTAAAAGCTGAACATAAAACAAAATATTCTGAAATTGGCAGTAGGCCTTTTTCCAACAACGTTAAGCGGGGTTAAAAATTTCAAATCTAAAATTTGATTTACCCATAAGAAGTTACAAACTCATTGGGTTTGTCATCACTACGGCAATGTTGTTGCTAAAACATTCAGTTATTCATATTTGTTGGTTGGCCTTAATATAATGATTGGGGATATCGGGATCCAGGGTATACATGATGAAACCAATACTTGTTGTATATTCAACCAGGGTACCGATGCTGGTCGTGATATCCCTGCCGTTTTACAGACCATCAACTCAGCCCCCATCATGGTTCAAAGCCAACTACGCTAGATAATGGAACCTACTCATTGGTCTACATGGCAACAGACAGCGCTGGCTTCTCAAGGTCATGCTCCATGCAAATGGAGGCCAAACGTAAGAATTTTCTAAACATGTAATTACTGAGCTATTATTTCCTATAAAATACCAAATCCCAAGACTTCCTGATTCTTTCTTTAGTTAACTTAACACAAATTATAACAATTACAACTGTTTGCTCTTCTTGTATGGACAACATTCTATGCGATTGATGTAAATATCATAATACACAGTGTTATCGTCATGTCGTGTATACATTGAGGCTGGACTGTCTCATGGGAGTGGTATCTACAAGATTACGCCTCCATCTCAATGCACCAATGTCTCTACTGGACCGATAGATGTGTGTAAATATGCCTATATTCTTGTCTCTGTGATGAAACAATAAAGGAGTGTTCATTAGGTACAGTCATAATCCTATTCAGTAAGGATGTCTTTCTGTGTGTCTGTATGTTCGCCTCTGTCAGTGTGTCTGTATGTATTCATATGTTTCCTTTCATATGTAAATATCTCCATTTCATTGTCCAATACAAATTCATTAGTATAGTTGAATGTGGTCCATTTATCTGAATGTATACCTGGATGTCAATATGTCTGACTGTATGTCAGACATGCTAGTATTATATGCTAGTATTTGTTCAGTACAACGTCACCGTCCCACACTTCTCTTCGAATATGAAAAGTCTTAAACAACAAATGTTTTCTTTTGTTCAGATTGTGATCAGGAATCGAATGATGGAGGATGGATGAGGTGAGAAAAAATATTTAAAATAATAACAATAACATATCAATAAAATAGGTTTTTATTTTTTTGAAAAAGTTCACTTCACATTTCCGACCATTGCCAGGTCAACGATTAATAACAATAAGAATAACATAGCAATAAAATAGGTTTTTATTATTATTATTTTTTGGGTGAAAAAGTTCACTTTATATTTGAGACCTTTGCCAGGTCAACGTTTAATAACATTAACATTAACATATCAATAAAATAGCTTTTAATTTTTTCTTTTGGAAAAAGTTCACTTTTTATTTGAGACCCTTGCCAGGTCAACGTTTCAAACTGCTGGTGGCACTATTTAAGTTCAAACTGCAGTTTTCCAATCATTTTGATAATGATCCGTTCTATTGTACTCATGGCTAAACGACATAAAAAGTAACCATCAACAGCACTTGGTTCATGCACTATTGGTTTTTTTTTATAACTAATTTTGGACATAGAGGTTTTACTACAAGGATCAACTGAATTCGTGCTGGACTGATTGAAAGGATTATTTTATTGATTCATGTTTTTCGTTTAATAACAAAGGTTTTACTATAAGAGTTGCTCTAAAACTTGCTTCAACTACAACTTCATCTGGACCGGTGAGCTGATTAGCTGTCTAGGGTTAGACATCAATATTACCTCGTTTGCTGTGAGTGATGATATTACTACTGTCAACAGGGAAAACTCGTGGATTCTCGAAGACAGCTATTGGTCCTTTGACAACTTTTATAAGTGCCTCAATTGGGCTTGCAGTAATCCACAAGTTATAAAGGTGAGAAACTTCATAACGTGTATGTCGAACAAATTAAAAGACTGATCTTATTGTAACTCGAACGGGGCGAAAAATATATTTTATTTGCGTAAAATAAAATTTTATAGAACAGTTATCATACACAAACATGATCTGCTATTATACCATCAATTATAAAAAACAATAATAATAATATTCTGTCAAGGAGATATAACCCACAAACAATTAAAACATAATAAATCAACATTATTTTGAATACAAAATGTATGTTTGTTAAATATATAAGAATTAACCGTCGTTGTAGACAAGCGGTTTCGTCTACACATGCACCCCCTCCCCCATCGCCAAATCGTAAGAAGAAATTGACGCCACTCACATTGATTTTAAATAAACGTTTCGATTCTTGAATTCATGAGCATTAATTCTATTCTTACAGATGGTTATGCTAAGATCGCAGGCGTTCTCTACCAATAGAGGCTGGGTTACCATGTTTAATGGATGCAATACGTATAAAAGCATCAATGAAACGATCTTGTTACGCTTTGGTGGCCGCCATTCTCACACAGGGGAATTCGTTCACACAACATGTAACGACTACGCTCCTCATGCTGATAAAAGGCCCACTTCCCGCTGATAAGTAAAATCAAATAACAGCTTTGCCATTTACAAAGTTATCTCAGAGTCCTAAAATAAAGATAGTCATTATTTGTATTTGTTAATAAGTAGATAATAATAATTTGATAATAAGTAGATTTTAAATGGCATTGTACAATGACATTAGTGGTTATTCCTTGCGTATGATCATTGGATGTTGTGCACCTAACAACATCCCAGTTTGAATATTCCATTGGCATGGGTTGTGTATTTTTGTATAACACTCCACATTATTTTATTAGAACATTTCAGCTCAAATTGTTCAAAAAGATCAACCATTTGTTATTGCGATGAATTAACAAGCTTTTTTCGTTTAATTCCAGGAATACGGACAATGTCAGGGCCATGTGGATCAAGACTTAGTTGACATCTTAACGATAAAGATTCTCCATTGATGATCAAATGGAGGCCAGTGTAATTTTGTAGTGACACATAGTAAGTTAATGTTACAGGTTGAAATATGATCGAGACATAATGCAGTTATATTGATAATTGATATATATAGTTGGTGACCAAGACAAGTTTGAAAATAGATATGCATTTTGATTTTGCTACTGATTTGCTTTGTTCACCAAAATAAATATAATATGAAAAATATAGCTTTGCAACATGATGAAATTATTTTAAACAGAAGACATACCGGTAATTATTTTTTCCCAGTAAATAGCGTATAATTTTGTTAACATTTTATTTCATAAAACCATGAATATTATGAACCAATAAATAGCAATTCAAATTCAAATTATTTTCAAGATAAAATCAGTTCTAGCCTGTTTGCATAATCTTTAAAGGCATATTCAGTCCAAAGATAGCACCTACGTAGGTTGGTATTTATATAATCTTATTTGGGCTTCATTCACCTGCATTTTATATGCTTTCATTGTCACAATATCAGATACCTACTTGTGTTTCGCGCAGCCGCCGCCATATTGGCATGGAAAACAGACGTGATATTGCGTGATCATGTTTCTAATCTAAATATGGAGTCCGTTCTTGTAAACGTGGTTGGTACGCAAAGGTGATATTCCGAGCTGAACTAGCATTTTTCCAGTGACCACGTACGACCGCGTTTCTGTTCATTGCTGTGAACTTGTTTCTATTGTCGAATTTCATATCAGAAACATATTTCTGGTGCCTACCACCATAGAGACCTCAAAGGCGTACCCCTGTATACGTGACGTGACACGTTTTTTTTTTCTTTTCTTATACACAGGTTTTTCAGAAATGCACCGAGGCCAAACACTGCATAATTTGTAACATACATTTCAATTTGTAACATACAGTTCAATCAATAACAGTATAACGCAACGAGAGCGTACATACAATGTCCATACGTACATACAACTAAACTCACCGTCGTTTATCTTCAGACTGAACATTCATTAATTGTTATTAATGCTAATCAAATCATTTATATCAATTATCCTAATTATTGATCGGTTTTGTAATTTTACGTATTTATTGGTTGATTGATTGGCTACTTATTTATTGTAGGACTGACATACCTTATAAGTGAGTTTTAATTAATTGTTGTATATGCCTATTCATGTATACAGGGTGTTTGAGTAAAACATTTAACAGCAGAAGTTTCTGATTTTCTCTCATTGGCCAAGACCCTCCACGTGTCCACCTCCCCTCTCCAAGCACAGCTGACATCGCCGGCGCATGTCGTCCACAGCTCGTCTCACGGTACGTGGATCTTGTCGCAACTGTTCAACTCACGATGAATCCTTTCACGCAAATCCTGCATATTGTGTGGAGGGGTGCTGAAAACTTTTGACCCCACAAACAAAAAACGTCGCAGGGAGTGAGGTCTGGTGACCTTGGGGGGCCACTCAACGGGGAGGTTCAGAGCAATCACGCGTTTGTGAAAGAGTTCTTGGAGGCGATTTCGAACAGCGATGAGACGATGGGCTGGTACACCATCTTGATCCCACCACACATAACGGAACATTTTGCTGTCGCTGGAAGTGGATCTCCATCTGTGGCACAACCTCCTCGTTGATCATTTGAAGATAGGCCTGACCATTGACATTTCGCTCAATCCAATGATTGAACATAAATCTGTGTCGATTTTGTTCAGCAGGAAAGTGAACCAACTGCAATTGTGCACCACAGTTTCATGACAGTGGTGCTCAATGATGTGTGACCCTGGAATGTAACCCAAGGTATCATTGAAAAGCACACAGCTTCTGCTTTAAGATGATACCATGCTTTTTGTTGGTAAACATATAGTCTGGCCATATTAACCCTTTAAAGTAGGATTACCTTTTTTTGAAACACCCTGTAGGTAGTGCACACGTTTTTTGTAAAAAAAAAAAATAGTTTAATTGTTTGTAATGCTACTGAAAGTTTTCACTTGAAGGATATGAGCATGACTTTATTTATATATTAGGTCAAATTAGCTCAAATTTTAATTATCTAATTGAACTAAGGAAATTATGTGGAAAATAATTATTGCGTCTTTGACACGGTGTGGCTAGCTATAACCTTTCGCCTGCCCGTAATTGCTATTGGATTTTAAGAATATCAATGATAGTAAATATGTGATCGTGATCGGATCTTACAAAATGATTCTAAAGGATTTTATATTTTGTAAGCTCAGAAAAACAAACCAATTATCATTTTTCAAATTGTTACCAAACGAATGTCAGTAATAAATTAAGAGTCTTATGTTGTGAAATACAGTGATTTCTATTGATTTGTATTGTGTAAAGATATGCTTAAGGGCATGTAAGCCAAAATTAGCTGTACAAATAATCATTTAATCTCTCTTCGAGAACAAAAACGGAACAAAAGAATAGTAACTTTTTACAATCAAGCCTTACAGAACACAAACTCGATACACGTTTGGTCGGAACATTCACTTGATTATAGACCTTCTGTCGTTGTTCAGTACTGGTGCTAAAATGCTATACAAAAAAATAAGGTCCATATTTTAAAGGATTTTTTTTTCCAAATAGAGATGAAGAATATTATTAGTCTCAGTTGAGTTTTTTTCTTGTCATTGACTGGTACCACAGAAATCTGCTAATCTACGAGCACATCAAACATTCATTATGTGGCTGCATCTTTTTCAAACCATGTAGCTTTTGGTCAGCTTGGCACTAAAGCATTATAGTACCCAAGATTAGATTCATGATCAAGTCTGTATATTAGCCGTACGGTCTGTGTAACTGCGCGCAGTCTAGTCTGTCATAGCGCTGTTTATAACGCCCCAAAGTGCGGCATTGATTTTTTTTCATGCAAATCGCCGCACACACGTTTGAGTTGCCGTAGTGAAAGCCAATTACGAAAATGACAAAATGCAAAATTATCAACATTTTCAATTAATCATACATAATAAACACTAAATCTAATGAACGACAATAAGAAACTACCTTAATTTCAGTCATTTTTCACTGAATGGTGGTATCTAACTCTTTATTGCGTCTTCACGCTTTCATATTTTGTTAAGTACACTCACTGGCCATAAGTATTGCAACATTGAAATTCACACCAAAGTTCAGTTTGGAGAACTGTGTTACAATAATTTGTTTTATTCTATTTACACTACTTAAGACTTCTTGAAGTCAATGTTCTTTTTTACTGTTCTTGCTCGGAAACAAAGTCCTTCAATACTTTGTCGGGTAACCACGTGACCTGATAATTGCGGCAATCCGTCTAGGCAATGTCTCATACAAATTCATGTTGCAATACTTTTGGCCAGTGAGTGTATATCTACTGATGCTTGTTTAATGAGGTGGAAGTGGTCTTTTTACGTGCAATCTACACTCCTCAAAATAAAATAAGGGTCAAAAGTATTTTTGTGAAAAATGTTGACCAAGTCAGGACATAGAAACATTTTTAGTAAGGGTAATGGGCTAAAGGTTGCTCTGCAACATTTTAAGCACTTTTCACATGGTTTGCATGTCTATTGGCTTAGAAACTGACAGATCATGTGACAAGACACAAAAATGCTGATAACAGGTTCATGATGTCGCAATCAAGTTTGGCACATCTGCTTTATTTTTCTTCAAGACTTAATAAGATTCCCCACACATAATCAATAGGATTCTGCACTTGATAGAGTAAAGTTAAACAGTGGGTTAACCAGCATGGAAGCTGTAGGGATGACGGGACCCCTTGAGCCCCCTCCCTATTTTGAAGGCTTCCCACCAGTTGATATTCTCTCCCTGTCATAAACTTTGACAAATCAACATTATTTCTGTATGTTTTGAGACTTAAAGTTAATGTCAGTATGAGGTTGCATGACCCCTGACTCGCACACATTTCGTACAACGCCTCCTCATGGACTGTACTGTGTACCCAGTGTTGAATAATGTTGACACCACCCCACTAACACCCCACAACACAAATAAACCCCATGTGCCAAAATTGATTGCGACATCATGAACCTGTTATCAGCATTTTGTGTCTTGTCACATGATCTGTCAGTTTCTAAGCCAATAGACATGCAAACCATGTGAAAGTGCTTAAAATGTTGCAGAGCAACCTTTAGCCCATTACCCTTACTAAAAATGTTTCTATGTCCTGACTTGGTCAACATTTTTCACAAAAATACTTTTGACCCTTATTTTATTTTGAGGAGTGTACATTTCAAACCTCAAATGAACGAATTAAATCAAATAAAATGGCTCCGCCTATGTGTAAATTTTAACCAATTTAAAACACTTGAGAAAACGCAAGAAGTTGTTGTCCCTTCTTGATTGGTTCTACCCTAACCCTAACCCTAACACCCTAACCCTAACCCTAACCCTAAAACCCTAATCCTAAAACCCTAACCCTAACCCTAACCCTAAAACCCTAACCCTAAAACCCTAACCCTAAAACCCTAACCCTAACCCTAAAACCCTAACCCTAACCCTAAAACCCTAACACTAACCCTAACCTTAACCATAACCCAAACTCTAAACCCTAACCCTAACTGTAAAACCCTAACCCTAACACTAACCCTAACCCTAACTCTAAAACCCTAACCCTAACCCTAACACCCTAACCCTAACCCTAAAACCCTAACCCTAACCCTAACCCTAACCCTAAAACCCTAACCCTAAAACCCTAACCCTCACCCTAACCCTAACGCTAACACCCTAACCCTAACCCTAAAACCGTAACCCTATCCCTAAAACCTTAACCCTAACCCTAACCCTAAAACCCTAACCCTAACACCCTAACCCTAAAACCCTAACCCTAACCCTAAAACCCTAACCCTAAAACCTAACCCTAACACCCTAACCCTAAAACCCAAACCTAAGCCCTAACTCTAACCCTAAAACCCTAACCCTTACCCTATACTAACCCTAACCCTAACCCTAACCCGAACCCTAACCCTAACACCCTAATCATAACCGTAACCCTAACCCTAAAACCCTTACCCTTAAACCCTAACCCTAAAACCCTAACCCTAACACCCTAACCCTAACACCCTAACCCTAACCCTATAACCCTAACCCTAACCATAACCCTAACCCTAAAACCCTAACCCTAAAACCCTAACCCTAAAACCCTAACCCTAAAACCCTAACCCTAACCCTAACCCTAAAACCCTAACCCTAACCCTAATCCTAAAACCCTAACCCTAACCCTAACACCCTAACCCTAACCCTAAAACCCTAACCCTAAAACCCTAACCCTAACACACTAACCCTAACGCTAACACCCTAACCCTAACCCTAACACCATAACCCAAAAACCCTAACCCTAAAACCCTCACCCTAACCCTAACACCCTAACCCTAACCTTAACCCTAAAACCCTAACCCTAAAACCCTAACCCTCACCCTCACCCTAACCCTAAAACCCTAACCCTAAAACCCCAACCCTAAAACCCTAACCCTAACCCTAATCCTAAAACCATAACCCTAACCCGAACCCTAACCCTAACCCTAAAACCCTAACACTAACCCTAACCTTAACCCTAAAACCCTAACACTAACCCTAACCTTAACCCTCACCCTAACACCCTAAACCTACCCAAACTCTAAAACCCTAAACGTAAAACCCTAACCCTAACCCTAACCCTAAAACCCAAACCATAACCCTAACCCTAACCCTAAAACCCTAACCCTAAAACCCTAACCCTAACCTTAACCCTAAAACCCTAACCCTAAAACCCTAACCCTCACCCTAACCCTAACGCTAACACCCTAACCCTAACCCTATCCCTAAAACCCTAACCCTAAAACCATAACCCTAAAACCCTAACCCTAAAACCATAACCCTAACCCTAAAACCCTAACTATAACCCTAACCCTAAAACCCTAACCCTAACACCCTAACCCTAACCCTAAAAGCCTAACCCTAACCTAAAACCTAACCCTAACCCTAATCCTAAAACCCTAACCCTAACCCTTACCCTATACTAACCCTAACCCTAACCCTAACCCTAACCCGAACCCTAAACCCTAACCCTAACTTTAACACCCTAATCCTAACCGTAACCCTAACCATAAAACCCTTACCCTTAAACCCTAACCCTAAAACCCTTACCCTTAAACCCTAACCCTAAAACCCTAACCCTAACACCCTAACCCTAACCCTAACTCTAACCCTAACTCTAACACCCTAATCCTCACCGTAACCCTAACCCTAACCCTAAAACCCTTACCCTTAAACCCTAACCCTAAAACCCTAACCCTAACACTAACCCTAACACCCTAACCCTATAACCCTAACCCTAAACCTAAAACCCTAACCCTAAAACCCTAAAACCCTAACACTAACCTTAAAACCCTAACCCTAACCCTAATCCTAAAACCCTAACCCTAACCCTAACACCCTAACCCTAAAACCCTAACCCTAACACACTAACCCTAACGCTAACACCCTAACCCTAACCCTAACACCCTAACCCTAAAACCCTAACCCTAAAACCCTAACCCTAAAACCCTCAACCTAACCCTAACACCCTAACCCTAACCCTAAAACCATAACCCTCACCCTCACCCTAACCCTAAAACCCTAACCCTAAAACCCCAACCCTAAAACCCTAACCCTAACCCTAATCCTAAAACCATAACCCTAACCCGAACCCTAACCCTAATCCTAAAACCCTAACACTAACCCTAAAACCCTAACACTAACCCTAACCCTCACCCTAACACCCTAAACCTACCCAAACTCTAAAACCCTAACCCTAAAACCCAAACCCAAACCCTAACCCTAAAACCCTAATCCTAAAACCCAAACCTAACCCTAAAACCATAACCCTAACCCTAAAACCCTAACCCTAACCTTCACCCTAACCCTAACCCTAACCCTAACCTTCACCCTAACCCTAACCCTAACGCTAACACCCTAACACTAAACCTAAAACCGTAAAACCCTAACCCTAAAACCCTAACCCTAAAACCCCAACCCTAACCCGAAAACCCTAACCCTAACCCTAACTATAACCCTAAAACCCTAACCGTAACCCAAACCCTAAAACCCTAACCCTAACTCTAAAACATTAACCCTAAAACCCTAACCCTAACCCTAACCCTAAAACCCCAACCCTAGCCCTAACCTTAACCCTAAAACCCTAACCCTAAAACCCTAACACCCTAACCCAAACCCTAACCCTAAAACATTAACCCTAAAACCCTAACCCTAACCCTAATCCTAAAACCCTAACCCTAAAACCCCAACCCTAAAACCCTAACCCTAACCCTAATCCTAAAACCATAACCCTAACCCGAACCTAACCCTAAAACCCTAACCCTAAAACCCTAACACTAACCTTAACCCTAACCCTAAAACCCTAACCCTAACTATAACCCTAACCCTAAAACCCTAACACCCTAACCCAAACCCTAACCCTAACCGTAAAACATTAACCCTAAAACCCTAACCCTAACCATAAAACCCTAACCATAAAACCCCAACCCTAAAACCCTAATCCTAATCCTAAAACCATAACCCTAACCTGAACCCTAACCCTAAAACCCTAACACTAACCCTAACCTTAACCCTCACCCCAACACCCTAAACCTACCCAAACTCTAAAACCCTAAACGTAAAACCTAACCAAAACCCTAACCATAACCCTAACACCCTAACCCTAACCCTAAAACCCTAACCCTCACCCTAACCCTAACGCTAACACCCTAACCCTAACCCTAACCCTAACCCTAACCCTAACCCTAAAACCATAACCCTAAAACCATAACCCTAAAACCATAACCCTAACCCTAAAACCCTAACCCTAAAACCTAACCCTAACACCCTAACCCTAACCCTAAAACCCAAACCTAAGCCCTAACTCTAACCCTAAAACCCTAACCCTTACCCTATACTAACCCTAACCCTAACCCTAAAACCCAATCCTAACCGTAACCCTAACCCTAAAACCCTAAAACCCTTACCCTTAAACCCTAATCCTAAAACCCTAACCCTAAAACCCCAACCCTAAATCCCTAACCCTAATCCTAAAACCATAACCCTGACCCGAACCCTAAAACCCTAACACTAACCCTAAAACCCTAGCACTAACCCTAACCCTCACCCTAACACCCTAAACCTACCCAAACTCTAAAAGCCTAACCCTAAAACCCAAACCCTAACCTTAACCCTAAAACCCTAACCTAACCCTAAAACCATAACCCTAACCCTAAAACCCTAACCCTAACCTTCACCCTAACCCTAACCCTAACGCTAACACCCTAACACTAAACCTAAAACCGTAAAACCCTAACCCTAAAACCCTAACCCTAAAACCCCAACCCTAACCCTAAAACCATAACCCTAAAACCCTAACCCTAACCTAACCCTAAAACCATAACCCTAACCCTAACCCAAACCCTAAAACCCTAACACTAACTCTAAAACATTAACCCTAAAACCCTAACCCTAATCCTAAAACCCTAACCCTAACCCTAACCCTAAAACCCCAACCCTAGCCCTAACCCTAACCCTAAAACCCTAATCCTAACCCAAACCCTATACTAACCCTAACCCTAACCTTAACCCTAACCCTCACCCTAACCCTGACGCTAACACCCTAACCCGAACCCTAAACCTAACCCTTACACCCTAGCCCTAACCTTAACCTTAACCCTAAAACCCTAACCCTAAAACCCTAACCTTAACACCCTAACCCTAAAACATTAACACTAAAACCCTAACCCTAACCCTAACCCTAAAACCCTAACCCTAAAACGCCAACCCTAAAACCCCAACCCTAATCCTAAAACCATAACCCTAACCCGAACCCGAACCCTAACCCTAAAACCCTAACCCTAAAACCCTAACACTAACCCTAACCTTAACCCTAAAACCCTAACTATAACCCTAACCCTAAAACCCTAACACCCTAACCCAAACCCTAACCCTAACCTTAAAACATTAACCCTAAAACCCTAACCCTAACCCTAATCCTAAAACCCTAACCATAAAACCCCAACCCTAAAACCCTAATCCTAAAACCATAACCCTAACCTGAACCCTAACCCTAAAACCCTAACACTAACCCTAACCTTAACCCTCACCCCAACACCGTAAACCTACCCAAACTCTAAAAACCCTAAACGTAAAACCCTAACCCTAACCCTATCCCTAAAACCCTAACCCTAAAACCCAAACCCTAACCATAACCCTAACACTAACCCTAAAACCCTAACCATAAAACCCTAACCCTAACCCTAATCCTAAAACCCTAACCCTAACCCTAATCCTAAAACCCTTTGGAATTCCCTTCCTTCATCTTGTTTCCCTGTTGCATACAATCTATTTAAGTTCAAGTGTAATGTCAACAGGTTTCTCTTAACTTGACTAATTTTCTCTTTAGCCCTCACCTTGAGTGGCCTTTTGGCCTTGTGATGGCCGACTTACATAAACAAAACAAAAAATTAAAAAACCTAAAACCCTAACCCTAAAATCCTAACCCTAACCCTAATCATAAAACCCTAACCCCAACACCCTAACCCTAACCCTAAAACTCTAACCCTAACCCTAAAAGCCTAACCCTCACCCTAACCCTAACACCCTATCCCTAACGCTAACGCTAACACCCTAACCCTAACCCTAATCCTAAAACCCTAACCCTAAACCCCTTTGGAATTCCCTTCCTTCATCTTGTTTCCCTGTTGCATACAATCTATTTAAGTTCAAGTGTAATGTCAACAGGTTTCTCTTAACTTGACTAATTTTCTTGTTAGCCTCACCTTGAGTGGCCTTTTGGCCTTGTGATGGGCGACTTACATAAAAAAATAATTAAAACAAACCTGAACCCTAACCCTAAAATCCTAACCCTAATCCTAAAACCCTAACCCTGACCCTATCCCGAACCTAACCCTAAAACCCTAACCCTAAAACTCTAACCCTAACACCCTAACCCTAAAAACCCTAAAACGAAAACCCTAACCCTAACACCCTAAACCTAAAACCCTAACCCTAAAACCCTAAAACCCTAACCCTAAAACCCTAACCCTAACCGTAACATTCTAACCCTAACTCTCACCGTAACCCTAACCCAAACCTTAACACCCTAACCCTAACCCTAACCCTAAAACCCTAACCCTAAACCTCACCCTCACGCTAACCTTAAAACCCTTTGGAATTCCCTTCCTTCATCTTGTTTCCATGTTGCATACAATCTATTAAAGTTCAAGTGTGATGTCAACAGGTTTCTCTTAACTTGACTAATTTTCTTGTTAGCCCTCACCTTGAGTGGCCTTTTGGCCTTGTGATGGGCTACTTACATAAAAAAGATATAAAAAAAAAACCTAAACCCTAACCCTAAAATCCTAACCCTAAAACCCTAACCCTAACCCTAACCCGAACCTAACCCTAACCCTAACACCCTAACGCTAACCCTAACACCCTAACCCTGAAACCCTAACCCTCAACCTAACCCTCAACCTAAAACCCTAACCCTAAAACCCTAAAACCCTAACCCTAACCGTAACATTTTAACCCTAACCCTAACCGTAACCCTAACGCTAAACCTAAAACACTAACCCTAAAACCCTCAACCTAACCCTAACGCTAACACTCTAACCCTAACCCTAACCCTATCCCTAAACCTAAAACCCTAACCCTAAAACCCTCAACCTAACCCTAACGCTAACACTCTAACCCTAACCCTAACCCTAACCCTGACCCTAACACTACCCCTACCCCTAACACAAACACTAAAACCCTAAAACTACCCCCCTAACCTAAACCCCTAACACCCTAACCATAACACCCTAACCATAACACCCTAACCCTAACCCTAACCCTAACCCTAACACTAACCCTAAAACCCTAACCCTAACGCTAAAACCCTAACCCTAACGCTAACACCCTAACCCTAACCCCCTAAACCTAACTCTATACTAACCCTATACTAACCCTAACCCTAAACCTAACGCTAACACTCTCACCCTAACACCCTAACACCCTAAATCCCTAAAAGCCTAAAAGCCTAACCCTAACACCCTAACACCCTAACCCCCTAAAACCCTAAAACTAAAACCCCAACCCTAACCCCCTAACACTAACCCCTAACCCTAAAACCCTAACCCTAAAACACTAACCCCCTAGCCCTAACACCCTAACCCTTAAACCCTAACCCTAACCATTAAACCCTAACCCTATACTAACCCTAACACCCTAACCCTAACACTAACGCTAACACTCTAACCCTAAAAACTAACCCGAAAACCCTAACCCTAACCCTCACCCTAACCCTCACCCTAAACCTGAAACCCTAACCCTAAAACCCTAACCCTAACCTTCACCCTAACCCTAACCCTAACGCTAACACCCTAACACTAAACCTAAAACCGTAAAACCCTAACCCTAAAACCCTAACCCTAAAACCCCAACCCTAACCCTAAAACCATAACCCTAAAACCCTAACCCTAACCTAACCCTAAAACCATAACCCTAACCCTAACCCAAACCCTAAAACCCTAACACTAACTCTAAAACATTAACCCTAAAACCCTAACCCTAATCCTAAAACCCTAACCCTAACCCTAACCCTAAAACCCCAACCCTAGCCCTAACCCTAACCCTAAAACCCTAATCCTAACCCAAACCCTATACTAACCCTAACCCTAACCTTAACCCTAACCCTCACCCTAACCCTGACGCTAACACCCTAACCCGAACCCTAAACCTAACCCTTACACCCTAGCCCTAACCTTAACCTTAACCCTAAAACCCTAACCCTAAAACCCTAACCTTAACACCCTAACCCTAAAACATTAACCCTAAAACCCTAACCCTAACCCTAACCCTAAAACCCTAACCCTAAAACCCCAACCCTAAAACCCCAACCCTAATCCTAAAACCATAACCCTAACCCGAACCCGAACCCTAACCCTAAAACCCTAACCCTAAAACCCTAACACTAACCCTAACCTTAACCCTAAAACCCTAACTATAACCCTAACCCTAAAACCCTAACACCCTAACCCAAACCCTAACCCTAACCGTAAAACATTAACCCTAAAACCCTAACCCTAACCCTAATCCTAAAACCCTAACCATAAAACCCCAACCCTAAAACCCTAATCCTAAAACCATAACCCTAACCTGAACCCTAACCCTAAAACCCTAACACTAACCCTAACCTTAACCCTCACCCCAACACCGTAAACCTACCCAAACTCTAAAAA
Source organism: Zoroaster sp. YZ-2022 (assembly GCA_029582265.1). Lineage (NCBI taxonomy): Eukaryota > Metazoa > Echinodermata > Asteroidea > Forcipulatida > Zoroasteridae > Zoroaster > Zoroaster sp. YZ-2022. Next base: position 2,161,904 of record CM055830.1, on the reverse strand, counting down.
CCCTAAACGTAAAACCCTAACCCTAACCCTATCCCTAAAACCCTAACCCTAAAACCCAAACCCTAACCATAACCCTAACACTAACCCTAAAACCCTAACCATAAAACCCTAACCCTAACCCTAATCCTAAAACCCTAACCCTAACCCTAATCCTAAAACCCTTTGGAATTCCCTTCCTTCATCTTGTTTCCCTGTTGCATACAATCTATTTAAGTTCAAGTGTAATGTCAACAGGTTTCTCTTAACTTGACTAATTTTCTCGTTAGCCCTCACCTTGAGTGGCCTTTTGGCCTTGTGATGGCCGACTTACATAACAATTTTTTTTTTTTAAACCTAAAACCCTAACCCTAAAATCCTAACCCTAACCCTAATCATAAAACCCTAACCCCAACACCCTAACCCTAACCCTAAAACTCTAACCCTAACCCTAAAAGCCTAACCCTCACCCTAACCCTAACACCCTATCCCTAACGCTAACGCTAACACCCTAACCCTAACCCTAATCCTAAAACCCTAACCCTAAACCCCTTGGAATTCTTCCTTCATCTTGTTTCCCTGTTGCATACAATCTATTTAAGTTCAAGTGTAATGTCAACAGGTTTCTCTTAACTTGACTAATTTTCTTGTTAGCCCTCACCTTGAGTGGCCTTTTGGCCTTGTGATGGGCGACTTACATAAAAAAATAATTAAAACAAACCTGAACCCTAACCCTAAAATCCTAACCCTAATCCTAAAACCCTAACCCTGACCCTATCCCGAACCTAACCCTAAAACCCTAACCCTAAAACTCTAACCCTAACACCCTAACCCTAAAAACCCTAAAACGAAAACCCTAACCCTAACACCCTAAACCTAAAACCCTAACCCTAAAACCCTAAAACCCTAACCCTAAAACCCTAACCCTAACCGTAACATTCTAACCCTAACTCTCACCGTAACCCTAACCCAAACCTTAACACCCTAACCCTAACCCTAACCCTAAAACCCTAACCCTAAACCTCACCCTCACGCTAACCTAAAATCCGTTTTGAAATCCCATCATAAAACTTCAATCCAAGTAGAATACAATCGATTAAAGTTCAAGTGTGATGTCAACAGGTTTCTCTTAACTTGACTAATTTTCTTGTTAGCCCTCACCTTGAGTGGCCTTTTGGCCTTGTGATGGGCTACTTACATAAAAAAGATATAAAAAAAAAACCTAAACCCTAACCCTAAAATCCTAACCCTAAAACCCTAACCCTAACCCTAACCCGAACCTAACCCTAACCCTAACACCCTAACGCTAACCCTAACACCCTAACCCTGAAACCCTAACCCTCAACCTAACCCTCAACCTAAAACCCTAACCCTAAAACCCTAAAACCCTAACCCTAACCGTAACATTTTAACCCTAACCCTAACCGTAACCCTAACGCTAAACCTAAAACACTAACCCTAAAACCCTCAACCTAACCCTAACGCTAACACTCTAACCCTAACCCTAACCCTATCCCTAAACCTAAAACCCTAACCCTAAAACCCTCAACCTAACCCTAACGCTAACACTCTAACCCTAACCCTAACCCTAACCCTGACCCTAACACTACCCCTACCCCTAACACTAACACTAAAACCCTAAAACTACCCCCCTAACCTAAACCCTAACACCCTAACCATAACACCCTAACCATAACACCCTAACCCTAACCCTAAAAACCTTAACACTAACCCTAAAACCCTAACCCTAACGCTAAAACCCTAACCCTAACGCTAACACCCTAACCCTAACCCCCTAAACCTAACTCTATACTAACCCTATACTAACCCTAACCCTAACCCTAACGCTAACACTCTAACCCTAACACCCTAACACCCTAAATCCCTAAAAGCCTAAAAGCCTAACCCTAACACCCTAACACCCTAACCCCCTAAAACCCTAAAACTAAAACCCCAACCCTAACCCCCTAACACTAACCCCTAACCCTAAAACCCTAACCCTAAAACACTAACCCCCTAGCCCTAACACCCTAACCCTTAAACCCTAACCCTAACCATTAAACCCTAACCCTATACTAACCCTAACACCCTAACCCTAACACTAACGCTAACACTCTAACCCTAAAAACTAACCCGAAAACCCTAACCCTAACCCTCACCCTAACCCTCACCCTAAACCTGAAACCCTAACCCTAAAACCCTAACCCTAACACCCTAAAATTCTAACCCTAACCCTAACACTAACCCTAACACCCTCAACCTAACCCTAACCCTAACCCTAACCCCCTGACCCTAACACACCCCTACCCCTACCCCTAACAATAACACTAAAACCCTAAAACTAACCCCTAACCCTAAAACCTTAACACTAACCCTAAAACCCTAACCCTAAAACCCTAACCCTAACACCCAAACCCTCACCCTCACCCTAACCCTAAAACCCTAAACCTAACCCTATACTAACCCTAACCCTCACCCTAACGCTAACACTCTAACCCTAACACCCTGACACCCTAACCCTACAACCCTAACACTAACACCCTAACCCTCACCCTAACACTAACCCTACCCCTAATCCTAATCCTAAAACCCTAACCCTAACCCTAACCCTAAAACCTAACCCTAAACCTCACCCTCACCCTAACACTAAAACCCTTTGGAATTCCCTTCCTTCATCTTCTTTCCCTGTTGCATACAATCTATTTAAACGGCCTCCATGGACACATAGCCCTCTGTAAAATACCGTCAACTTGCATGCGGTTTCACCGCAAACAATACAGCACTATACAGTGTTACAAAAAAAAACATTTCTATGGTTGGGAATAACTTTTAAAGTTTTCAAGGAAGGCCGATAATTTTATATCTAAATTAAAGTTAGGTTCTCCCCTTTCAGAAAAACCCAATACTTTTGAATTTGGATAATTATTTCGTACCTTAAACGGCCTCCATGGACACATAGCCCTCTGTAAACTACGGTCAACTTGCATGCGGTTTCACCGCAAACAATACAGCACTATTCAGTGTTACAAAAAAACATTTCTATGGTTGGGAATAACTTTTAAAGTTTTCAAGGGAGGCCGATAATTTTATATCTAAATTAAAGCTTAGGTTCTCCCCTTTCAGAAAAATACCATACTTTTGAATTTGGATAATTATTTCGCACCTTAAACGGCCTCCATCGACACATAGCCCTCTGTAAAATACCGTCAACTTGCATGCGGTTTCACCGCAAACAATACAGCACTATACAGTGTTACAAAAAAAAACATTTCTATGGTTGGGAATAACTTTTAAAGTTTACAAGGGAGGCCGATAATTTTATATCTAAATTAAAGCTTAGGTTCTCCCCTTTCAGAAAAACACCATACTTTTGAATTTGGATAATTATTTCGTACCTTAAACGGCCTCCATGGACACATAGCCCTCTGTAAAATACCGTCAACTTGCATGCGGTTTCACCGCAAACAATACAGCACTATACAGTGTTACAAAAAACATTTCTATGGTTGGGAATAACTTTAAAGTTTTCAAGGAGGCCGATAATTTTATATCTAAATTAAAGCTTAGGTTCTCCCTTTCAGAAAACACCATACTTTTGAATTTGGATAATTATTTCGTACCTTAAACGGCCTCCATGGACACATAGCCCTCTGTAAAATACTGTCAACTTGCATGCGGTTTCACCGCAAACAATACAGCACTATACAGTGTTACAAAAAACATTTCTATGGTTGGGAATAACTTTAAAGTTTTCAAGGAGGCCGATAATTTTATATCTAAATTAAAGCTTAGGTTCTCCCTTTCAGAAAACACAATACTTTTGAATTTGGATAATTATTTCGTACCTTAAACGGCCTCCATGGACACATAGCCCTCTGTAAAATACCGTCAACTTGCATGCGGTTTCACCGCAAACAATACAGCACTATACAGTGTTACAAAAAACATTTCTATTGTTGGGAATAACTTTTAAAGTTTTCAAGGAGGCCGATAATTTTATATCTAAATTAAAGCTTAGGTTCTCCTTTCAGAAAAACCCAATACTTTTGTATTTGATAATTATTTCGTACCTTAAACGGCCTCCATGGACACATAGCCCTCTGTAAAATACGGTCAACTTGCATGCGGTTTCACCGCAAACAATACAGCACTATACAGTGTTACAAAAAACATTTCTATGGTTGGGAATAACTTTAAAGTTTTCAAGGGAGGCCGATAATTTTATATCTAAATTAAAGCTTAGGTTCTCCCTTCAGAAAAACCCAATACTTTTGAATTTGGATAATTATTTCGTACCTTAAACGGCCTCCAGGGACACATAGCCCTCTGTAAAATACGGTCAACTTGCATGCGGTTTCACCGCAAACAATACAGCACTATACAGTGTTACAAAAACACATTTCTAGGGTTGGGAATAACTTTTAAAGTTTTCAAGGGAGGCCGATAATTTTATATCTAAATTAAAGCTTAGGTTCTCCCTTTCAGAAAAACACCATACTTTTGAATTTGGATAATTATTTCGTACCTTAAACGGCCTCCATGGACACATAGCCCTCTGTAAAATACCGTCAACTTGCATGCGGTTTCACCGCAAACAATACAGCACTATACAGTGTTACAAAATAAAACAGTTATTGGGTTGGGAATAAGTTTGAATTGTTCAAGGGAGGCCGATAATTTTATATCTAAATTAAAGCTTAGGTTCTCCCTTTCAGAAAAACACCATACTTTTGAATTTGGATAATTATTTCGTACCTTAAACGGCCTCCATGGACACATAGCCCTCTGTAAAATACCGTCAACTTGCATGCGGTTTCACCGCAAACAATACAGCACTATACAGTGTTACAACAAAAAACATTTCTATGGTTGGGTATAACTTTAAAGTTTTCAAGGAGGCCGATAATTTTATATCTAAATTAAAGCTTAGGTTCTCCCTTCAGAAAACACCATACTTTTGAATTTGGATAATTATTTCGTACCTTAAACGGCCTCCATGGACACATAGACCTCTGTAAAATACCGTCAACTTGCATGCGGTTTCACCGCAAACAATACAGCACTATACAGTGTTACAAAAAACATTTCTATGGTTGGGAATAACTTTTAAAGTTTTCAAGGGAGGCCGATAATTTTATATCTAAATTAAAGCTTAGGTTCTTCCCTTTCAGAAAAACCCAATACTTTTGAATTTGGATAATTATTTCGTACCTTAAACGGCCTCCATGGACACATAGCCCTCTGTAAAATACCGTCAACTTGCATGCGGTTTCACCGCAAACAATACAGCACTATACAGTGTTACAAAAACATTTATATGGTTGGGAATAACTTTTAAAGTTTTCAAGGAGGCCGATAATTTTATATCTAAATTAAAGCTTAGGTTCTCCCTTTCAGAAAAACACCATACTTTTGAATTTGGATAATTATTTCGTACCTTAAACGGCCTCCATGGACACATAGCCTCTCTGTAAAATACTGTCAACTTGCATGCGGTTTCACCGCAAACAATACAGCACTATACAGTGTTACAAAAAACATTTCTATGGTTGGGAATAACTTTAAAAGTTTTCAAGGAGGCCGATAATTTTATATCTAAATTAAAGCTTAGGTTCTCCCTTTCAGAAAACCCAATACTTTTGAATTTGGATAATTATTTCGTACCTTAAACGGCCTCCATGGACACATAGCCCTCTGTAAAATACCGTCAACTTGCATGCGGTTTCACCGCAAACAATACAGCACTATACAGTGTTACAAAAAATTTCTATGGTTGGGAATATTCTTTAAAGTTTTCAAGGGAGGCCGATAATTGTATATCTAAATTAAAGCTTAGGTTCTCCACCTTCAGAAAAACACCATACTTTTGAATTTGGATAATTATTTCGTACCTTAAACGGCCTCCATGGACACATAGCCCTCTGTAAAATACCGTCAACTTGCATGCGGTTTCACCGCAAACAATACAGCACTATACAGTGTTACAAAAAAAACATTTCTATGGTTGGGAATAACTTTTAAAGTTTTCAAGGAGGCCGATAATTTTATATCTAAATTAAAGCTTAGGTTCTCCCTTCAGAAAAACACCATACTTTTGAATTTGGATAATTATTTCGTACCTTAAACGGCCTCCATGGACACATAGCCCTCTGTAAAATACCGTCAACTTGCATGCGGTTTCACCGCAAACAATACAGCACTATACAGTGTTACAAAAAAACATTTCTATGGTTGGGAATAACTTTAAAGTTTTCAAGGAGGCCGATAATTTTATATCTAAATTAAAGCTTAGGTTCTCCCTTTCAGAAAAACACCATACTTTTGAATTTGGATAATTATTTCGTACCTTAAACGGCCTCCATGGACACATAGCCCTCTGTAAAATACTGTCAACTTGCATGCGGTTTCACCGCAAACAATACAGCACTATACAGTGTTACAAAAAAACATTTTTATGGTTGGGAATAACTTTAAAGTTTTCAAGGAGGCCGATAATTTTATATCTAAATTAAAGCTTAGGTTCTCCTTTCAGAAAAACACCATACTTTTGAATTTGATAATTATTTCGCACCTTAAACGGCCTCCATGGACACATAGCCCTCTGTAAAATACTGTCAACTTGCATGCGGTTTCACCGCAAACAATACAGCACTATACAGTGTTACAAAAAACATTTCTATGGTTGGGAATAACTTTTAAAGTTTTCAAGGAGGTCGATAATTTTATATCTAAATTAAAGCTTAGGTTCTCCCCTTTCAGAAAAACACCATACTTTTGAATTTGGATAATTATTTCGTACCTTAAACGGCCTCCATGGACACATAGCCCTCTGTAAAATACAGTCAACTTGCATGCGGTTTCACCGCAAACAATACAGCACTATACAGTGTTACAAAAAAACATTTCTATGGTTGGGAATAACTTTTAAATTTTCAAGGGAGGCCGATAATTTTATATCTAAATTAAAGCTTATGTACTCCACCTTCAGAAAAACACCATACTTTTGAATTTGGATAATTATTTCGTACCTTAAACGGCCTCCATGGACACATAGCCCTCTGTAAAATACCGTCAACTTGCATGCGGTTTCACCGCAAACAATACAGCACTATACAGTGTTACAAAAACGTTTCTATGGTTTGGAATAACTTTTAAAGTTTTCAAGGAGGCCGATAATTTTATATATAAATTAAAGATTAGGTTCTCTCCCTTCAGAAAAACACCATACTTTTGAATTTGGATAATTATTTCGTACCTTAAACGGCCTCCATGGACACATAGCCCTCTGTAAAATACCGTCAACTTGCATGCGGTTTCACCGCAAACAATACAGCACTATACAGTGTTACAAAAAACATTTCTATGGTTGGGAATAACTTTTAAAGTTTTCAAGCGAGGCCGATAATTTTATATCTAAATTAAAGCTTAGGTTCTCCCCTTTCAGAAAAACACCATACTTTTGAATTTGGATAATTATTTCGTACCTTAAACGGCCTCCATGGACACATAGCCCTCTGTAAAATACCGTCAACTTGCATGCGGTTTCACCGCAAACAATACAGCACTATACAGTGTTACAAAAACATTTCTATGGTTGGGAATAACTTTAAAGTTTTCAAGGGAGGCCGATAATTTTATATCTAAATTAAAGCTTAGGTTCTCCCCTTTCAGAAAACACCATACTTTTGAATTTGGATAATTATTTCGTACCTTAAACGGCCTCCATGGACACATAGCCCTCTGTAAAATACCGTCAACTTGCATGCGGTTTCACCGCAAACAATACAGCACTATACAGTGTTACAAAAAACATTTCTATGGTTGGGAATAACTTTTAAATTTTTAAAAGGAGGCCGATAATTTTATATCTAAATTAAAGCTTAGGTTCTCCCTTTCAGAAAAACACCATACTTTTGAATTTGGATAATTATTTCGTACCTTAAACGGCCTCCATGGACACATAGCCCTCTGTAAAAAACCGTCAACTTCCATGCGGTTTCACCGCAAACAATACAGCACTATACAGTGTTACAAAAACTAATATTTCTATGGTTGGGAATAACTTTAAAAGTTTTCAAGGGAGGCCGATAATTTTATATCTAAATTAAAGATTAGGTTCTCCTCTTTCAGAAAAAAAACCAATACTTTTGAATTTGGATAATTATTTCGTACCTTAAACGGCCTCCATGGACACATAGCCCTCTGTAAAATACCGTCAACTTGCATGCGGTTTCACCGCAAACAATACAGCACTATACAGTGTTACAAAAAAACATTTCTATGGTTGGGAATAACTTTTAAAGTTTTCAAGGAGGCCGATAATTTTATATCTAAATCAAAGCTTAGGTTCTCCCTTTCAGAAAACACCATACTTTTGAATTTGGATAATTATTTCGTACCTTAAACGGCCTCCATGGACACATAGCCCTCTGTAAAATACCGTCAACTTGCATGCGGTTTCACCGCAAACAATACAGCACTATACAGTGTTACAAAAAACATTTCTATGGTTGGGAATAACTTTAAAGTTTTCAAGGGAGGCCGATAATTTTATATCTAAATTAAAGCTTAGGTTCTCCCTTTCAGAAAAACACCATACTTTTGAATTTGGATAATTATTTCGTACCTTAAACGGCCTCCATGGACACATAGCCCTCTGTAAAATACCGTCAACTTGCATGCGGTTTCACCGCAAACAATACAGCACTATACAGTGTTACAAAAACATTTCTATGGTTGGGAATAACTTTAAAGTTTTCAAGGAGGCCGATAATTTTATATCTAAATTAAAGCTTAGGTTCTCCCTTCAGAAAACCCAATACTTTTGAATTTGGATAATTATTTCGTACCTTAAACGGCCTCCATGGACACATAGCCCTCTGTAAAATACAGTCAACTTGCATGCGGTTTCACCGCAAACAATACAGCACTATACAGTGTTACAAAAAATATTTCTATCGTTGGGAATAACTGTTAAAAGTTTTCAAGGAGGCCGATAATTTTATATCTAAATTAAAGCTTAGGTTCTCCCCTTTCAGAAAAACACCATACTTTTGAATTTGGATAATTATTTCGTACCTTAAACGGCCTCCATGGACACATAGCCCTCTGTAAAATACTGTCAACTTGCATGCGGTTTCACCGCAAACAATACAGCACTATACAGTGTTACAAAAAAAACATTTCTATGGTTGGGAATAACTTTTAAAGTTTTCAAGGGAGGCCGATAATTTTATATCTAAATTAAAGCTTAGGTTCTCCCTTTCAGAAAAACACCATACTTTTGAATTTGGATAATTATTTCGTACCTTAAACGGCCTCCATGGACACATAGCCCTCTGTAAAATACCGTCAACTTGCATGCGGTTTCACCGCAAACAATACAGCACTATACAGTGTTACAAAAAACATTTCTATTGTTGGGAATAACTTTAAAGTTTTCAAGGAGGCCGATAATTTTATATCTAAATTAAAGCTTAGGTTCTCCCTTTCAGAAAAACACCATACTTTTGAATTTGGATAATTATTTCGTACCTTAAACGGCCTCCATGGACACATAGCCCTCTGTAAAATACTGTCAACTTGCATGCGGTTTCACCGCAAACAATACAGCACTATACAGTGTTACAAAAAAAACATTTCTATGGTTGGGAATAACTGTTAAAGTTTTCAAGGGAGGCCGATAATTTTATATCTAAATTAAAGCTTAGGTTCTCCCCTTTCAGAAAAACACCATACTTTTGAATTTGGATAATTATTTCGTACCTTAAACGGCCTCCATGGACACATAGCCCTCTGTAAAATACCGTCAACTTGCATGCGGTTTCACCGCAAACAATACAGCACTATACAGTGTTACAAAAAAACATTTCTATTGTTGGGAATAACTTTTAAAGTTTTCATTGGAGGCCGATAATTTTATATCTAAATTAAAGCTTAGGTTCTCCCCTTTCAGAAAAACACCATACTTTTGAATTTGGATAATTATTTCGTACCTTAAACGGCCTCCATGGACACATAGCCCTCTGTAAAATACGTCAACTTGCATGCGGTTTCACCGCAAACAATACAGCACTATACAGTGTTACAAAAAAACATTTCTAGGGTTGGGAATAACTTTTAAAGTTTTCAAGGGAGGCCGATAATTTTATATCTAAATTAAAGCTTAGGTTCACTTTTGAATTTGGATAATTATTTCGTACCTTAAACGGCCTCCATGGACACATAGCCCTCTGTAAAATACCGTCAACTTGCATGCGGTTTCACCGCAAACAATACAGCACTATACAGTGTTACAAAAAAAAACATTTCTATGGTTGGGAATAACTTTAAACGTTTTCAAGGAGGCCGATAATTTTATATCTAAATTAAAGCTTAGGTTCTCCCTTTCAGAAAAACACCATACTTTTGAATTTGGATAATTATTTCGTACCTTAAACGGCCTCCATGGACACATAGCCCTCTGTAAAATATAGTCAACTTGCATGCGGTTTCACCGCAAACAATACAGCACTATACAGTGTTACAAAAAAACATTTCTATGGTTGGGAATAACTTTTAAAGTTTTCAAGGAGGCCGATAATTTTATATCTAAATTAAAGCTTAGGTTCTCCCTTTCAGAAAACACCATACTTTTGAATTTGGATAATTATTTCGTACCTTAAACGGCCTCCATGGACACATAGCCCTCTGTAAAATACCGTCAACTTGCATGCGGTTTCACCGCAAACAATACAGCACTATACAGTGTTACAAAAACATTTCTATGGTTGGGAATAACTTTTAAAGTTTTCAAGGGAGGCCGATAATTTTATATCTAAATTAAAGCTTAGGTTCTCCCCTTTCAGAAAACACCATACTTTTGAATTTGGATAATTATTTCGTACCTTAAACGGCCTCCATGGACACATAGCCCTCTGTAAAATACCGTCAACTTGCATGCGGTTTCACCGCAAACAATACAGCACTATACAGTGTTACAAAAAACATTTCTATGGTTGGGAATAACTTTTAAAGTTTTCAAGGAGGCCGATAATTTTATATCTAAATTAAAGCGTAGGTTCTCCCCTTTCAGAAAAACACCATACTTTTGAATTTGGATAATTATTTCGTACCTTAAACGGCCTCCATGGACACACATAGCCCTCTGTAAAATACCGTCAACTTGCATGCGATTTCACCGCAAACAATACAGCACTATACAGTGTTACAAAAACATTTCTATGGTTGGGAATAACTTTTAAAGTTTTCAAGGAGGCCGATAATTTTATATCTAAATTAAAGCGTAGGTTCTCCCCTTTCAGAAAAACACCATACTTTTGAATTTGGATAATTATTTCGTACCTTAAACGGCCTCCATGGACACATAGCCCTGTATAAAATACGGTCAACTTGCATGCGGTTTCACCGCAAACAATACAGCACTATACAGTGTTACAAAATACCACATTTCTATGGTTGGGAATAACTTTTAAAGTTTTCAAGGGAGGCCGATAATTTTATATCTAAATTAAAGCTTAGGTTCTCCCTTTCAGAAAAACCCAATACTTTTGAATTTGGATAATTATTTCGTACCTTAAACGGCCTCCATGGACACATAGCCCTCTGTAAAATACCGTCAACTTGCATGCGGTTTCACCGCAAACAATACAGCACTATACAGTGTTACAAAAAAAACATTTCTATGGTTGGGAATAACTTTTAAAGTTTTGGCCGATAATTTTATATCTAAATTAAAGCTTAGGTTCTCCCTTTCAGAAAAACACCATACTTTTGAATTTGGATAATTATTTCGTACCTTAAACGGCCTCCATGGACACATAGCCCTCTGTAAAATACCGTCAACTTGCATGCGGTTTCACCGCAAACAATACAGCACTATACAGTGTTACAAAAAACATTTCTATGGTTGGGAATAACTTTTAAAGTTTTCAAAAGAGGCCGATAATTTTATATCTAAATTAAAGCTTAGGTTCTCCCCTTTCAGAAAAACACCATACTTTTGAATTTGGATAATTATTTCGTACCTTAAACGGCCTCCATGGACACATAGCCCTCTGTAAAATACCGTCAACTTGCATGCGGTTTCACCGCAAACAATACAGCACTATACAGTGTTACAAAAAACATTTCTATGGTTGGGAATAACTTTTAAAGTTTTCAAGAGAGGCCGATAATTTTATATCTAAATTAAAGCTTAGGTTCTCGCCTTTCAGAAAAACACCATACTTTTGAATTTGGATAATTATTTCGTACCTTAAACGGCCTCCATGGACACATAGCCCTCTGTAAAATACCGTCAACTTGCATGCGGTTTCACCGCAAACAATACAGCACTATACAGTGTTACAAAAAAACATTTCTATGGTTGGGAATAACTTTAAAAGTTTTCAAGGGAGGCCGATAATTTTATATCTAAATTAAAGCTTAGGTTCTCCCCTTTCAGAAAAACACCATACTTTTGAATTTGGATAATTATTTCGTACCTTAAACGGCCTCCATGGACACATAGCCCTCTGTAAAATACCGTCAACTTGCATGCGGTTTCACCGCAAACAATACAGCACTATACAGTGTTACAAAAAAAACATTTCTATGGTTGGGAATAACTTTTAAAGTTTTCAAGGGAGGCCGATAATTTTATATCTAAATTAAAGCTTAGGTTCTCCCTTTCAGAAAAACACCATACTTTTGAATTTGGATAATTATTTCGTACCTTAAACGGCCTCCATGGACACATAGCCCTCTGTAAAATACCGTCAACTTGCATGCGGTTTCACCGCAAACAATACAGCACTATACAGTGTTACAAAAAAAACATTTCTATGGTTGGGAATAACTTTTAAAGTTTTCAAGGAGGCCGATAATTTATATATCTAAATTAAAGCTTAGGTTCTCCCCTTTCAGAAAAACACCATACTTTTGAATTTGGATAATTATTTCGTACCTTAAACGGCCTCCATGGACACATAGCCCTCTGTAAAATACCGTCAACTTGCATGCGGTTTCACCGCAAACAATACAGCACTATACAGTGTTACAAAAAACATTTCTATGGTTGGGAATAACTTTTAAAGTTTTCAAGGGAGGCCGATAATTTTATATCTAAATTAAAGCTTAGGTTCTCCCTTTCAGAAAAACCCAATACTTTTGAATTTGGATAATTATTTCGTACCTTAAACGGCCTCCATGGACACATAGCCCTCTGTAAAATACCGTCAACTTGCATGCGGTTTCACCGCAAACAATACAGCACTATACAGTGTTACAAAAAACATTTCTATGGTTGGGAATAACTTTTAAAGTTTTCAAGAGAGGCCGATAATGTTATATCTAAATTAAAGCTTAGGTTCTCCTCTTTCAGAAAAACACCATACTTTTGAATTTGGATAATTATTTCGTACCTTAAACGGCCTCCATGGACACATAGCCCTCTGTAAAATACCGTCAACTTGCATGCGGTTTCACCGCAAACAATACAGCACTATACAGTGTTACAAAAAAACATTTCTATGGTTGGGAATAACTTTAAAGTTTTCAAGTGAGGCCTATAATTTTATATCTAAATTAAAGCTTAGGTTCTCCCCTTTCAGAAAAACACCATACTTTTGAATTTGGATAATTATTTCGTACCTTAAACGGCCTCCATGGACACATAGCCCTCTGTAAAATACGGTCAACTTGCATGCGGTTTCACCGCAAACAATACAGCACTATACAGTGTTACAAAAAACATTTCTATGGTTGGGAATAACTTTTAAAGTTTTCAAGGAAGGCCGATAATTTTATATCTAAATTAAAGCTTAGGTTCTCCCTTTCAGAAAAACACCATACTTTTGAATTTGGATAATTATTTCGTACCTTAAACGGCCTCCATGGACACATAGCCCTCTGTAAAATACCGTCAACTTGCATGCGGTTTCACCGCAAACAATACAGCACTATACAGTGTTACAAAAAAAACATTTCTATGGTTGGGAATAACTTTAAAGTTTTCAAGGGAGGCCGATAATTGTATAACTAAATTAAAGATTAGGTTCTCCTCTTTCAGAAAAAAAACCATACTTTTGAATTTGGATAATTATTTCGTACCTTAAACGGCCTCCATGGACACATAGCCCTCTGTAAAATACCGTCAACTTGCATGCGGTTTCACCGCAAACAATACAGCACTATACAGTGTTACAAAAAACATTTCTATGGTTGGGAATAACTTTTAAAGTTTTCAAGGGAGGCCGATAATTTTATATCTAAATTAAAGCTTAGGTTCTCCCCTTTCAGAAAAACACCATACTTTTGAATTTGGATAATTATTTCGTACCTTAAACGGCCTCCATGGACACATAGCCCTCTGTAAATACCGTCAACTTGCATGCGGTTTCACCGCAAACAATACAGCACTATACAGTGTTACAAAAACATTTCTATGGTTGGGAATAACTTTTAAAGTTTTCAAGGGAGGCCGATAATTTTATATCTAAATTAAAGCTTAGGTTCTCCCCTTTCAGAAAAACCCAATACTTTTGAATTTGGATAATTATTTCGTACCTTAAACGGCCTCCATGGACACATAGCCCTCTGTAAAATACCGTCAACTTGCATGCGGTTTCACCGCAAACAATACAGCACTATACAGTGTTTTAAAACAAAACATTTCTATGGTTGGGAATAACTTTTAAAGTTTTCAATGGAGGCCGATAATTTTATATCTAAATTAAAGCTTAGGTTCTCCCCTTTCAGAAAAACACCATACTTTTGAATTTGGATAATTATTTCGTACCTTAAACGGCCTCCATGGACACATAGCCCTCTGTAAAATACCGTCAACTTGCATGCGGTTTCACCGCAAACAATACAGCACTATACAGTGTTACAAAAAAACATTTCTATGGTTGGGAATAACTTTTAAAGTTTTCAAGGGAGGCCGATAATTTTATATCTAAATTAAAGCTTAGGTTCTCCCCTTTCAGAAAAACACCATACTTTTGAATTTGGATAATTATTTCGTACCTTAAACGGCCTCCATGGACACATAGCCCTCTGTAAAATACGGTCAACTTGCATGCGGTTTCACCGCAAACAATACAGCACTATACAGTGTTACAAAAAAAAAACATTTCTATGGTTGGGAATAACTTTTAAAGTTTTCAAGGGAGGCCGATAATTTTATATCTAAATTAAAGCTTAGGTTCTCCCCTTTCAGAAAAACACCATACTTTTGAATTTGGATAATTATTTCGTACCTTAAACGGCCTCCATGGACACATAGCCCTCTGTAAAATACTGTCATCAACTTGCATGCGGTTTCACCGCAAACAATACAGCACTATACAGTGTTACAAAAACATTTCTATGGTTGGGAATTAAAGTTTTCAAGGAGGCCGATAATTTTATATCTAAATTAAAGCTTAGGTTCTCCCTTTCAGAAAAACACCATACTTTTGAATTTGGATAATTATTTCGTACCTTAAACGGCCTCCATGGACACATAGCCCTCTGTAAAATACCGTCAACTTGCATGCGGTTTCACCGCAAACAATACAGCACTATACAGTGTTACAAAAACATTTCTATTGTTGGGAATAACTTTTAAAAGTTTTCAAGGAGGCCAATAATTTTATATCTAAATTAAAGCTTAGGTTCTTCCCTTTCAGAAAAACCCAATACTTTTGAATTTGGATAATTATTTCGTACCTTAAACGGCCTCCATGGACACATAGCCCTCTGTAAAATACGGTCAACTTGCATGCGGTTTCACCGCAAACAATACAGCACTATACAGTGTTACAAAAAAAACATTTCTATGGTTGGGAATAACTTTTAAAGTTTTCAAGGGAGGCCGATAATTTTATATCTAAATTAAAGCTTAGGTTCTCCCCTTTCAGAAAACACCATACTTTTGAATTTGGATAATTATTTCGTACCTTAAACGGCCTCCATGGACACATAGCCCTCTGTAAAATACCGTCAACTTGCATGCGGTTTCACCGCAAACAATACAGCACTATACAGTGTTACAAAAAAAACATTTCTATGGTTGGGAATAACTTGAGGCCGATAATTTTATATCTAAATTAAAGCTTAGGTTCTCCCCTTTCAGAAAAACACCATACTTTTGAATTTGGATAATTATTTCGTACCTTAAACGGCCTCCATGGACACATAGCCCTCTGTAAAATACCGTCAACTTGCATGCGGTTTCACCGCAAACAATACAGCACTATACAGTGTTACAAAAAACATTTCTATGGTTGGGAATAACTTTTAAAGTTTTCAAGGGAGGCCGATAATTTTATATCTAAATTAAAGCTTAGGTTCTCCTCTTTCAGAAAAACACCATACTTTTGAATTTGGATAATTATTTCTGTACCTTAAACGGCCTCCATGGACACATAGCCCTCTGTAAAATACTGTCAACTTGCATGCGGTTTCACCGCAAACAATACAGCACTATACAGTGTTACAAAAAAAACATTTCTATGGT